>CM073567.1:10002500-11252500 GCA_037074615.1 Leucaena leucocephala | reverse complement strand
AACATTTTAGAGACACTCACTGTCAGTTTGAGTAACAACAAGAAGTTGAAGATAAACCTGAGAGGTTGCGACTAGAAATGGCAGGAATAGCTAGTGAATCTGAGATTCCTTCAGTTATACACTCCACTACTTTGGTTAAAGGGCTGATATATTCTAAGTCTATTTCTCCTCGCTTATATTCAGCAATTACCTCTCATACTTTAAGATTCTTAAATGATTTGATCTCAAATAATGATACAAGAATGAGAGAGTGTGATCTCAACTATGTTGCAGCTGTGGACCAACTTAAGCTGGGCGTAACTCCTGAAGAGACTACAATCAAGATGGAATGTCCTAATAAATAATATATGAGCAACCTCTAAGGATCTACAAAAGGGAGTATTCTAATTTAAATGATTTCCCCCATTTGATCTCTTCCAATGTCCAACCCCTAGAATTAGAGTTAAAATATTTACCTTCTAATCTAAAGTATGCTTACCTTGAGCCAAACTCAAGATTGCCAGTCATAATTTGTAGTTCTTTAACTGTTAGTAAAGAGTCTAGGTTATTAAGTATACTTAAAAAGAATAGAGAGGCATTAGGTTGGCAAATAGCTGGTATAAAAGGGATAGATGCCACTGTTTGTACTCATAGGATTCTGCTGAGTGAAGATTCCAAGCCAATTAAACAACCCCAAAGAAGATTAAATCCATTTATCTCTAATGTGGTTGGAAAGGAGATTACTAAATTGTTAAAGGCAGAAATCATATATGCTATTTTAGATAGTGAATGGGTATCTCCTGTGCATGTGGTGCCTAAGAAGAACAGACTGACAGTAGTCAAGAATGAGAACGATGAATTGATACCTACTAGAGTGTAAAATTCATGGAGGGTTTGTATTGATTATCAGAAGTTGAACGCTCCTTGAAACATCCTTACTTTCATACGTCTTAGGGACCATTCAGTAGCATTTAAAACCACTTACAAGACTTTGGAAGTCCTTTAGCTAAATCTAGAATTTTTCTCTTTCTCGAGTTACTATTCATATAGCATTGCAGATTACGCGATGAACTTCAAAAAATTATAATTAATTATAGACAAATCAAAATGAAGTGGTTCAAAAAGCTACGTGAAGATAAAATATTTAAATTTAAGGAAAAAATAATTTCCAGATCAAATACTAAGTCAATTAATACAATTTATTCATCAAAGATTACTGTTCATTTGGTCAAAAATTCTAAAAGTAGATTATGGTCCTTTTGGAAAACTAGTTATCTTTGTACAGACATCAAAATAAGGCATTCTTGGTGTCAAAACAAAGCTTGACATGTTAACTAAATTTTTGCAAAATTTCATACATTTATCTCATCATTTACTATTTTTTCGTACATCATAATGATCACAACTTGCATTAGTAAAATAGTAACATTACATATAGCATTTCTTCACATAACATTTATACTATCCAATCTGAAACATCCTCCTTTTCTTACATTTTAGGGACCATTTAGTAGCATTTAGAACCACCTCTAGGTCCATTGAAGTCAAATCATATAATCTGAAATTTTACTCTTAGCGTACACTGTTCACTGTGTAAATTTCAGCGGAGTGACCTGACTTCGAAAAATCATAACTAATTCTACAAAAAATTAAAATGAAGTGGTTCAAATTGCTATATCAAGCTAACATAATCCTCTTTCAGGAAAAAATAACTTGTTGACCATGCCTTGACCAGGTTCATGTCAGTCAACGTCCGAAGTTTACTGTTCATCCTGCATTTTTCCCTGATTACAGCAATTTGGTCCCATCTTTGCATAACCTCTGCACTATCCAATCCCTAGCTCCTCTCTATGATTCTTCAGTCCTCTTTAAACATACATGTGGGATTGGGATTACAGGGAAGGGGATGAGATTTCTAGGGAAATCTCAGTAGCAAACGGTAACCATACAATGTATGCAACTACATGCTTGATGTTACTATGTGTGTACTTAATGATCATTCTTGCATCATGATAATATACATGCTTCCATGTTACTTAATTATAACATATGGCCATAGTATAAAAAGGAACAGAGCATTACTTAATCATACATGCCTCACATCATCAAGGTAAGAAAATATCACACAAAAAATTCAAGCAGTATAAGCATACAAGTATGTAAGTTTACTACCTGGCGTGTAGCCTTTCCTTCAAGCTCTTAGCCTTGTCTCTAAGGTTCCTTCTTTTCATAAGTCATAGCCTATACATAGCATAATAATATCTTTATTATTATCCAGTATAGCTCTACTTAACTCTTGCTCAACTAGGGGTAATATCCTTACTCTGACATTCCTCTAACTTTCTTTCTAGCTATAGCAAACTTTATTAAATAGAGATATTTCTGTATTCTAACCACTAAGAGCAATCCTCTACTTTATTAGAGCAGGGACTAAATAAATTTCTTACCTCATTCTTAAGCTTTGCCCAGTCCCTCGGCTCCTTAGACTACTCCTAGCTCCACCAGAACTCCTTCCTTCTTTCTCTTCCTTCCTTCCTTTCTCTCTTTCTCTGTTCTCTCCTCTTTTTCTTGCCAAATCCATGGGAATAAAGTGAGGGGGAGTGTCCTATTTATAGGTGAGTGGAGGTGGAATGAATGGCTCAGATTGAATCGTGATGAATGGCTCAGATTTCTTGCTTCCTCAAGAAGCTTTGCCTACATCATCACGATGACATCACCCTCCTTGATGACTCACCACTAATGACATCATCTAGGACACCTCAGGGGTATATGTTGCAAAATGTGGGGCCCTTGGGAAACCTCACCAGCTGACTCAACCTTTCTAGAGAGTTCCAGAGTCTTTTCCCTGAATGGAAGGCCGAGATCGTGCCACGTGTCATCTTGCTTTTTCTCCTTTTTCTCTAATCATGCCATGTGTCCTTTGCTTTTCTTCTTTTATTGTAATCATTCTATGTGGTGTATTGTGGGTCCCATTTATGTCCCCTCATGATTCCAGATCACTTTACCCAGTTCTATCCTGGACCGGGTCACTTTACTTTATTGAAAAAGCACTAAAACAATATTTTAATGCCTCTTGGGCCCACATTACTCTTGGGTTATGTTTTTGGGCCTTGGATTGTCATCTTGGGTTTCTAACCAAGCCCAAGTACTCTGATGGCTCAGTTCCCAAGAAACATCCTTAGTAAATTACCAAAATGCCCTCAATACCTCTTAAGTACTTATAGGGGCACTCTTATCTTTTCATACCTTACCAGAGTACCTCTTGACCCTGGTCAACTATCCAAATACCCTTTCTTGACTATCTAACCTTAGTCAAATGATCATAACACCCTTCGTCTGACTCTAACTTAATAACACAACACAGTGGCATACCTTCAGTAGCATTTTCATAATTCTTCATTTTTCTCAGTCTTTATTAGCCCTGGCCCACATACTTATTTAAAAATATCATTAGGCCTATAAGGTGCCATTATGAACCCTCTATATGATCCCCTATCTTCATGGGCTCAATTCCCAAGAAATTCCCAAGAAATTCCCCCGAAACCTATTTATCGAGTATTTTAATCCACTGTAAATTCTGTAGTAAATTCTATAGAACTCCTTTTTAGGCTCTGTCAATTTCAAAAATTCTTATATTAATTATAGGAATTTACTGCCATATTTCATCTGATTCTGAGGTCTAGAGAATACTATATTAATTTTTCTTCTCTTCAGAAATTAATATAAATCTTTCGGGACCTCATATCAAAACTCTGTGTTGCTTCAAACTGATCAGCATAATTTTCTCTATTTACTGATACCTCTGCTCAACAGGGTCTAGTAGCATCCCTTTTTCAGGCAATATACTGGGTTTCTAAGCATAAAAATTTGGATATGACACAATCCCTTGCTCTTCTTCATACTTCTTCAACCCTCTTTCATCATTAAAAACCTATGGGATTGGGATTACATGGAAAGGGATGATATTACTAGGGAAATATCAGTAGCAAATGGTACTAAACAATGCATGCATTAATGTAAATACATGTGCTTGCTTGTGAAAGTGTTAACATTGTGTAATATGCATACTTCCATGTAACATATGAAATACAATTGGCAAAAGTAATCATCAAAATAGAGCTTCATACATAAGTACATATGCATCACAATTTAACCAAGCCATAGCACAATCAAGCATAACATTTAATCCATACAAGTTTAGGATAAGTTTACTTGCTCATATACTTGTCTCTCTTTCACTTTATCTTGCTTCTTTCTTCTCACTTCTCTTTGATATGTGGCTGCCTCTTTTGGAGCATACTAATCAATTCCTAACACCACATAATCATTTATCCATCATAATCTAACTTCCTTGGGCATTAAACTCACTTTAACTAATATAACTTCCTCTTGAACATTAAGCTCATTTAACTACATTAACTTTCCTTAATATTAACTAAAGGACTTGGCCTTTGAATCAATTGATGTATTGAATTTACCCTACACAATTTCATGTTTTGAATCCATTAATGAGCTTATAATCATGAAATTTCATCTCCTTCATAGCCTGCTGGATAGAACCGAAAACATGTGCATAATTCCTTCAAAAATTCTCATTTTGATTCTAATACTTTCCATACTTGTTTCTTCACATTCTCCCACACAACTTTTCATTTTAAAACCATTAGAAATATAAAAATCATAGAATTCCAATAACTGCTCATGCTAGTGAATAGTAACATAGGATAATTTTAAAAACTACAATCTTGGAATTTCAATATTTTAAAGGTTCAAAACCTATCCAATCCTACACAACATCATTGAATCATTGAAATTCCATTTCCTTCCATCATGAACAGTGCAAACCGAAATGGTTTAACCATGGCAAAGCCAAGAAGATCAATTTGATTCAACAACCAATCACTTAACTAGCTTGTTTAAGCTTCAATCATAAATCTCTAACTTTAATTTATTCTTTTCCCTTTCATCTAAGTTTTTTGGACAACACAACACCTTAGAGAAAACTCAACTTTCCTCCATGAAAACCCTAAGTTCAAGCTCCCAAATCAAAGAAAAATAAGCTAGGATAGATTGCTTACCTTGAATCTCTAGCTTGCTTGAACTTTAGTACCTTGAACCTTCTTTGTCTTGGCTTGAGTTTTCATTTTGCCAGAGTTTCGCCAAGGTTGACATGCCATAGTTTTGCTTTAGATTTGAGGGGGTATTGATAGAAAAATCTCATGAAAAATCAATGGCCAAGATTAATTTGTGCACTATTTGATCTAATGGCTTACATGTAATATTGGATTTAACTTTTTTAAAAAGATAATTATGACATCATCAAGGGATACTTCATAGGTCTAGGTGAAAAAGTTCCAATAGGGGAAGCTTTTGAAAAAATTTTAGTCTAATGCGGTACCGGCTCAGTTCGATTTTCCAAAAACCAGACTAATTTATAAATCTAATTTTTCTAAGATCTCAAAATATGTTTTCTGACCTTAAATCCAGTATCCGGATTCTTCCTACCATTGAAATTCTTGTACTGGGTCTGTACTTAATTACAGATCCCTTGGCAAATGACAAAAATGCCCTTGGTCCACTATCTTGCACTATATTAACCCTAAAGGATAATTGTCATTTTACACTCCTTTATACCACATCAGGGTGTATACTAGTTCTAACTAATCATATTTATACTAGATTGGATGTTTTTGGCCTATCCAAAATGACCAAAATGCCCTTCATCCATCACTGGTATAATCTGGCCACCTAGGGCATTTTCGTAATTTCACACTTTTTAGGGGTTGCTCTAGATTCTGTCCCGCTTAACTGTCCAATCACCTTATTGGGCCTCTTGGGATGCCATTTGGGCCTTAATATTAGTCCATTACCTTTATGGCACAAATCCCAATGAACCTCTCCTGACAACATTTATCGGGTATTTTATTCCACTGTAAATTCCTGTAAGAATTCTACAGGATTCCTTTTCTGACTCTGTCAATTTTATAAATTCTTATATTAAATATAGGAATTTAATGTAAAGTTTCATCTGATTATGAGGTTTGAAAAATATTGTAATAATTCTTCCTGATTTCAAGAATTCATATAAATTAATTGAGACCTCAAATTGAAATTATATGTTGCTTTAAACTGATCAGAATAATTTTGTCTATCTACTAGTAAAATGTTGGACTAATCTGATTATGGGCATTTTTGGGCCTTTTCTAGTTCAACTTTCTCATAATTGCATTTTTGTCCATAAACTTTTGCTTAATTACATTTAAGTCCCTAAACTTTTGATAATTACCACTTTTGGCCAGACTTTTGTTTCTACTTTCACTTTTGGCCTTCAACCTTTTCTAATTTTCATTTAGGTCCTTGAAATTTTAAAAATTACACTTTAGGCCCTTAACTTTTCAATTTAGTCCCTCTCTTTCTTCAAGCTCATGTAACCTTTATTATTTCTTCTAATCATCGCCATAATCCTTTCTGTAACATCCTTACATTTATACGTCTTAGGGACCATTTAGTAGCATTTCAAACCACTTACAAGACCTTGGAAGTCCATTAGCCATATCTGGAATTTTACTCTTTCTCAGGTTACTGTTCATATGGTATTCCAGATTACGCAACAAACTTCAAAAAATCATAATTAATTCTAGAAAACTCGAAATGAAGTGGTTCAAAAAGCTACATGAATATAACATCTTAAAATTTAAGGAAAAATAATTTCCAGACCAAATGATTATCCAATTGATACAGTTTATTTGTTGAAATTTACTATTCATTTAGTCAAAAACTCTGGAAACAGTTTTTGGTCCCTTAATTTGGAAATTCATTTCTCTTGATATACACATCCCAATGAAACGTTCTACCTCTGCACTTAAATCTCTGGATGTGTACTACATGCTCATAAAATTTCTTGAAATAATTCCTTAATTTGCTAGGTCAAACTAAAGCCACAATAAAACTGCTTCAGGACCTACGTTTTTACCATTTCAGTTTCCTTTCTTTCACTTTCCATAATTGTTCCAGCATACATAAATCATTTCTTTTGCTTTTTCTGAATTTATATACATCATGGGGTTATACAATAATTGTTTCATACAATCTCATCACATAAATAGATACTTTACATGGCTTTGACATACATGGAAAGTGAATAGCATATGCTAACATCTTAAATACTTCACTTTTCTTCTTCCATGCTTTAACTCTTCTCCATGCATACATTATCCATCATGCTTGACCTAAATTGGTTGGTTATGGGAGAGTGAGATTCTAGGGAATCTCAGTAGCAAACATTACCACTTAAATATGCAAGATGGATGCTAATGCATCATATGTAATTTCATTGACTTTCTTTGATTAGTGACATGCCAACATGCTATATACTTTTACATAAAGTGCATGGCCATGGAAACATGTTATTCAAAATACATTCAACATCATTTATCATGTCACAACATCATTCAAATAACATATACATGTCTACACATAAGCATACCACATCAAGCACATAAAGAGGTAAGTTCACTACCTTGCACTTAAGCTTTTCTCTTGACCTTTAGCCCTTGCTCCCTAGCTTTCCAACCATGAAGCCTTTATGTCCATCACTTGCCAACATCTTCTTGGGTGTTTCATGGTCCTAAACACATTCATATTCATCACATAACTCATTAGGACTCATGAACTCCAACCATGTTTAAGACTAACTTTGTTACACTCTTTATTGTCATAACTTTCTCTAATCCACTTGGCTCTTTAACCAATTGATGTCTTGACTTTACCCTACACAATTTCATCTTTTGAATCCATTTATGATCTTAGAATCATGAAATTCCAGCTCCTTCATGGCCTACTGTACAGAACTGAACATAAGCATACAATTCTTTTAAAAATTCTCATTTTGATTCTAATGCTTCCCATACTTGTTTCTCCACTTTACCCCACACAACTTTTCATTTTAAAACCATTGGAACTATCAAAATCATGAAATTCCAATCACTGTTCATGCGAGTGAACATTAACCGTAAGGAATCTCAAAGACTACAACCTTGAGATTTTAGTGTTTCCAAGGTTCAAAACCTTTCCAATCCTACACAAAATCATCATACAAACTCAATAGAAGCATTAAATCATTGAAATTCAATTTCCTTCCCTCATGAACAGTGCATACTGAACAGTGCACACCATGGCAAAGTCAAGAATATCAATTTGATTCAACAACCAACCACTTAACTAGCTTGTTTAAGCTTCAATCATATGGTTCTAACTTTAATTTCTTCTTTCCCCTTTCCTTTAAGGTCTTTGGGCAGAACCTTCCCTTAGAGAAAACTCAACTTTTTCCCCATGAAAACCCTAAGTTGAAGCTCCCAAATCAAAGGAAAATAAGCTAGGAGAGATTGCTTACCTTTAATCTCTAGCTTGCTTGAACTTTGGAACCTTGAATCTTCTTTATCTTGGCTTGAGTTTTCATTTTGCAACAGTTTCCCCAAGGGTACATGAGCTTACGGTTCTGAACCAGAATTGAGGGGTATTTATAGCCAAAATCCATGAAAAATGAATGGCCAAGATTGATTTGGTTACTATTTGATCTAAAGGCCCACATTTAATCTTGGATTTAACTTTTTCATAATATAATAATTATGACATCATGTGGGACAGCTCATGGGACACCTAAGAGGGTTAGGTGGCGTGCTGCCCATGCAGGGAACCTTGTGGAGAAATTCCAGTCCAATCCGGTACCGATCAGTGCAGTTTCACAACAACCAGACTGTTTTCTGTTCTGAATTTTTCTATAATATACCAGGATATGTATTATGTCCTGGAAATCAATGTCTAGGCTTCCCACACCATTGACATACTTGTACTGACCACAACTTAATTACAGGTCCCTTGGGAAATGACCAAAATACCCTTGGTGTCCTTTCTTGCACTATATTGACTCTAAGGGCATAATTGTCATTTCACCCCTCTTTGTACTGCCTCAGGGCATATATTGGCTCAAATAATCATATTTATACCATGTGTCACATTTTTAGCCTGACCCAGATGACCAAAATACCCTTCATCCATCTCTGGTATAATCTGGGCATCCAGGGGCATTTTTATAATTTTGCACTTTTTCTGGACCCTAGGCCCTTCTACTAATGGACTGGTACCCTGGGTTTTTGGCCCTTCTTGGCGTCATCATGGGCCTATATGTGAGGTCATCTAGTCTCATTTCATCTAGGCTCACATACTGATAAGTTCCATTATCGGATCACGGGTGTATCAAACTCCTGTCAAAATTCACTAATATGTGAATAACTTTTTATACAGAACTTCTTATGGGGTTCTGTCAGATTCATAACGTCTGACACTGTAGGGCACACTTTCCTGTAATTCCCTTACTTATATCTGATGTCCATGAAATCTGATAAAAATTCAGATAACTTTTAGACTATCAGATAATTTTCTGCTGTCTGGAGCCCTAATAAAATTTCTGTATCATGCCAGATTACCCAGCATGACTTCCTCTATTTACTGATGGAATATGGGACTGAAATACTTACAGGCAGTTCTAAGCCTTTTCTGGTTGAACTTTTCCATAATTAATTAATGTCCCTGACTTTTTCCTTAATTACATTTAGGTCCCAAAACTTTTGGAAATTACCACTTTTGGCCCAACATTTATTTCTACTTTAACTTTTAGCCTTTAACCTTTTCCAATTTGCGTTTAGGTCCTTCTCTTTCTTTAAGACTTATCTAACCTTTATTATTTTGTCTGATCTTCATCATAATCCTTTCTAAACCTCTTTCCACTATCAGTACTACACAGATAGGGAAAATTTATGATATGACACTTTCCAAACATCTTTTTACTACCAGTATTATATAGATAGGGAAAAATTAGGATATGACAATTCTACTAGGAAAGATCATTTTCACTTACCTTTTATTGATCAAATACTTGAGAGATTAGCAGGAAAAAAACCATTATTGTTTCCTAGATGTGTATTAATGATATTTCCATATTTCAATTGATCTGAGGGACCAGGAAAAGACCACATTTACTTGTCCCTTTGGTACATATGCCTATAAAAGAATGCCATTTGGTTTGTGTAATGTTCTGGGCACATTTCAACGTTGTATACTTTCTATATTTGCTTATTTTATTGAAAAATGCATGGATGTGTTCATGGACGATTTTATTGTATATGGCAATTCTTTTTATGAGTGTCTAGAAAGCATTGATAGCATCCTTGCTAGATGTATTGAGAAAAAATTTGTTTTAAACTTTGAAAAGTGCCATTTCATGGTTGATCATGGAATAATACTTGGACATCTTATATCTAACAAGGGGATTGAGGTGGATAAAGCAAAAATTGAAGTCATTTCCTCGTTGCCCTACCCAACAACTTGAAAATAACTTTGATCTTTTATGGGGCACATTGGATTTTATAGAAGATTCATCAAAGACTTTAGTAAAATTGCTTTGCTACTCTCAAAACTTCTTCAAAAGGACATTGATTTTTTTTTGCTTATTGCAAATAGGCTTTGAAAAATTGAAGGATAGGTTAGTTTCTCCACCCATCATAACTTCACCAAATTGGGATCTTCCTTTTGAACTACCATGTGATGCTTCCAATTACGTTGTGAGAGCTATGATAGGACAAAAAGAAGGTAATTTATCTAGGGTGATTGCCTATGCCTAAAAATGCTTAATGATACTCAAATTAATTATACCACTACTTAGAAAGAATTGTTTGCAATTGTAGTGGCTTTAGATAAATTTAGAGCATATCTCACTAACTCTAAAGTTGTTGTTTACATAGATCATGCAGCAATCAAGTACTTGTTCCATAAACCTCAATCTAACCAAGACTTTTATGGTGGATGCTACTGCTTCAAGAGTTCGATATATAAGTGAGGGATCGAGCTAGAAATATGAATCACGTTGTAGATAATCTAAGCAGGTTACCAACAGAGATAAGGGAGTGCTTAGTTATGATCTTATTTGTTATTTTTTCCATGATCAATCCCTTGATTACTATTGTAGAATCTTGGTATACTCATTTAGTTAATTTCATTGAGAAAGGCCTAATCCCATCCATTTGTCTAAGTTTTAGGCCGCCCAAAAGCTCAAGAGTTAATCTAAATACTTTATTTGGGATAAACCTTTTGTGTGAAAGTTGTGCTAAGATCAAGTATTAAGACGATGTGTCTCAGACCAAGATCACAAATCAGTCTTGGAAGCTTGTCATTCATGGGTTTATGGTGGTCATTTTGGGGGGAAAAGGACTACATGTAAGGTCCTTCAATCTGGTTTTTATTGGCATTCCATTTTCAAAGATGCTTTCAAGTTTTGTAGAGCATAGGGTAGGTGCCAAATATTTGGGGGGATAAGTAAAAGTCATGAGATGCCACAACAACCTATTCTATTTTGTGAGGTTTTTGATGTTTGGGGAATAGATTTCAGGGGACCTTTTCCACCTTAAGCAGGATTTCATTACATTTTATTTATTGTAGATTATTTATCTAGGTGGGTAGAGGGCATTCCTACAAGACTAGATGATGCCTAAATAGTCTCCAAGTTTCTAAGATCTCACATCTTTAGTAGATTTGGAGTACCGAAAGTGTGAATTAGTGATCAAGGTACCTATTTTTGCAATAAGTTAATCAATAGCTTATTGGCAAAATATGGTGTCACTCATAAAGTCTCAATCCCATACCACCCTCAAACTAATGGCCTACTAGAGGTTTCTAATCGGGAAATTAAGCATATTCTAGAAAGGATTGTTAAGCCATCAAATAAGTATTGGAATTTAAGACTTGATGATGACTTATGGGCATACAAAATAGCTTTTAAAACCACTATAGGAATGTCACCTTATAGGATAGCTTTTGGGAAGGTTTGTCGCATGCCTGTGAAAATAGAGCATAAGACATTTTGGGCAGTGAAAGCCTACAATGAGGACCTTGCAGAAGCTAGTTTAGAGAGGTTGTTGTAGATTCAAGAGCTAGAAGATATTAGATTAGATGCCTATAGTAGCTATGAGATTTATAAATAAAAACAAAGTTAATCCACGATGCTCATATTTTGAAAAAGAGTTTTAAGGAGGGTGATAGAGTATTAAGGTACCAAGATAGGTTCAAGTTCAAATATAGAAAATTCAAAATTAGCTGGGACGGACCTTACACAGTTGTTAAAGTCCAAGAATTTGGGATGATTGATGTCATATCCCAATTTTTAGGCCTAGAAGCCCAGTATGTAGGCTGAAAATGGTAGGCTACTAGAACCTATTATGTAGGAGTCCCAGAAGTATACAAAGGATGTTTAGGGACTAAACTGCAAGAAAGTGAAAATGCAGGAAAAATAGTGAAAGTCCCTGTGGGCATAGTGGAAAAGTAAGAGGTGTTTCTTGGGAATCGAGCAACTAGAGTGCTTGAGCTTAGTTAGACACCCAAGATAACATTTTAAAGGCCCAAAAACGTGGGCCCAATGATTATGGGGTTTTAGAGACATTAAAATAATATTTTAGTGCTTTTCCATAAAGTAAAGTTACCCGGTTAAGGATAGAACTGGGAAAAGTGATTAGATATGACTATAGACTATGAGGTGGCATGAAAGGTGTCCTAATGGGACCCACAAGTAGCCACATGGTATGACTACAGGAAAAGAAGAAAAGTTAAGGACACATGTCATGAGATTAGAAAAAGGGGAAAAGTAAAGAGGACACAAGGCAAAATCTCGATCGCTCATTCCAAGAAAAGGCTTTGGAATTCTCTGGAGAGGCTGAGTCAGCTGGTGAGGTGTCCCAAGGGCCCCACCATTACTCCACATACCCCCTGAGGTGTCCCCTGAGGTGTCCTTGGATGATGTTATGGCGGTGAGTCACCAAGGAGGATGATGTCATCGTGATGATGCAGGCAAAGCTTCTTGAGGAAGCTAAGCAATCTGGGCCATTGATCACGATTTAATCTAAGCCATTCATTCCACCTCCACTCACCTATAAATAGACACTCCCCTCCCTCCATTTCATTCATGGATTTGGCAAGAAAAAGAAGAGAAAGAAGAGAGAAAGATAGAAAGGAAGGAAGGAAAAGAAAGAAATGAAGGAGTTCTGGTGGAGCCAAGAGCAGTCTAAGGAGCTTAGGGACTGGACGGAGCTTAGGGACTGGACAGAGCTTAGGAATGAGGTAAGTAAGTTATATAGTCCTTACTATAATAAAGTAGAGGATTGCTCTTAGTGATTAGAATAGAGGAATATCTCTATTAATAAAGGTAGCTAAAGACAAAAAGAAAGTTAGGGGAATGTCAGATTAAGGATATTACCCTTACTTAATCATGAGGTGAGTAAAGCTATACTGGATAATAATAAAGATATTATTATGCTATGTATAGGCTCTAAATGATGAAAAGAAAGGGACCTTATAGACAAGGCTAAGAGCTGGAAGGAAAGGCTACACGCCAGGTAGTGAACTTTTTCTAAACTTGTATGTATTGAATGTTATCCTTGATGTGCTATGGCTTTGTTGAAATGTGTTGTACATATGCTTATGTACAAAGCTCTGTTTCTATGATTACTTTGGCCAATTGTATTTCATATGTTACATGGAAGCACGCATATTACACAATGTTAACACTTGCACAAGCAAGCACAAGTATTTACATTAATGCATGCATTGTTTAGTACTGATTGCTACTGAGATTTTCCTAGAAATCTCATCCCCTTCCATGTAATCCCAATCCCATAGGTATGTTAAAGGAGGACCGAAGAATCATAGAGAGGAGTTAGGGATTGGATAGTACAGAGGTTATGCAAAGATGGGACTAGAATGCTCAAATAAGGGAAAAACGTATGATGAACAGTAAGCTTCAGACATTGACTAACATGGACCTAGTCAAGGCGTGGTCAACAAGTTATTTTTCTCTGAAAGATAATTATGTTAGCTTCATGTAACAATTTTAACCACTTCATTTCAATTTTTCTAGAATTAGTTATGATTTTCCGAATTCAGGTCACTTCGCTGGAAATTCACACAGTGAACAGTACTCGCCAAGAGTAAAATTCTAGATTGAGTAATTTGACTTCCATTGTCATATCCTAAATTTTTCCTATCTGTATAGTACTGATAGTGGAAAGAGGTTTAGAAAGGATTATGACAAAGATCAGACGAAATAATAAAGGTTAGATGAGTCTTGAAGGAAGAGAAGGACCTAAACGCAAATTGAAAAAGGTTAAAGGCCAAAAGTTAAAGTAGAAATAAATATTGGGCTAAAAGTGGTAATTTCCAAAAGTTTAGGGACCTAAATATAAATATGCAAAAAGTTAGGGACATAAATGTAATTAAAAGAAAAGTTCAAGGACAAAACTGTAATTATAGAAAGATCAGCCCGAAAAGGGTTATAACTGCCTAGAAGATTTTCAGTCCCACATTCTATCAGTAAATAGAGGAAGATATACTGGGTAATCTGGCATGATACAGAAATTTTATTAGGGCTCCAGATAGCAGAAAATTATCTGATAGTCTAAAAGTTATCTGAATTTTTATCAGATTCCATAGACATCAGATATAAGTGGGAGAATTACAGGAAAGTGTGCCCTACAGTGTCAGATGTTATGGATCTGACAGAACCCCGGAAGAAGTTATGTATAAAAAGTTATTCACATATTAGTGAATTTTGATGGGAGTTTGACAGCACCCGTGATCCGATAATGGAACTTATCGGTATGTCAGCCTGGATAGAATGAGATCATATGACCTTGTATATAGGCCCATGATGACACTAATAAGGGCCCAGAACCCAAGGTACCAGTCCATCAGTAGAAGGGGCCAGTGTCTATAAAAAGTGTGAAATTACGAAAATGCCCCTAGATGCCCAGATTGTACCAAAGATGGATGAAGGGCATTTTGGTCACCTGGGATACGCTAAAAACGTGGTACATGGTATAAATATAATTAGTTGAGCCCAGATACACCCTGAGGCAGTACAAAGAGGGGTAAAATGACGATTATGCCCTTAGGGTCAATATATTGTAAGAAAGGACACCAAGGGTATTTTGGTCATTTCCCAAGGAATGGATGGCAGATAAATACTCAATATAATCATGTCAAGGGTATGAGAAGCCTAGACATTGATTTCCAAGATAGAATACATATCCTGGTATATTATAGAAAAATTCGGAACAGAAAATAGTCCGGTTGTTGTGAAACTACTCCGATTGGTACCGGATTGGACTGGAATTTTTCCAGAAGCTTCCTGGCATGGTGAGCACGCCACATAACCCCTTGAGGTGTCCCTTGAGCTATCCCACATGATGTCATAATTATTCTTTAGTGAAAAAGTAAAATCCAAGATTAAATCTGAGCCTTTAGATCAAATAGTAACCAAATCAATCTTGGCCATTCATTTTTCATGGATTTTGGCTATAAATACCCCTTCATTCTGTAGCAAACCGTGGCTTCATGGACCCTTGGAGAAACTCTTGCAAAATGAAAACTCAAGCCAAGACCAAGAAGATTCAAGGTTCTAAAGTTCAAGCAAGCTAGAGATTAAAGGTAAGCAATCTCTCCTAGCTTATTTTCCTTTGATTTGGGAGCTTGAACTTAGGATTTTGATGGGAGAAAAGTTGATTTTTCTCTAAGGGGTGGTGCTGCCCAAAGACCTTAAAGGAAAGGGGAAAGAAGAAATTAAAGTTAGAACCATATGATTAAAGCTTAAACAAGCTAGTTAAGTGGTTAGTTGTTGAATCAAATTGATATTCTTGACTTTGCCATGGTGTGCCCTGTTTGGTCTGCACTGTTCATGAGGGAAGGAAATTGAATTTCAATGATTTAATGCTTCCATTGAGTTTGTATGATGATTTTGTGTAGGGTTGGAAATGTTTTGAACCTTGGAAACATTCAAATCTCAAGGTTGTAGTCTTTGAGATTCCTTATGGTACTGTTCACTCGCATGAACAGTGATTTGAATTTCATGATTTTGATGGTCCCAATGGTTTTAAAATGAAAAGTTGTGTGGGGTAAAGTGGAGAAAGAAGTATGGGAAGCATTAGAATCAAAATGAGAATTTTTGAAAGAATTGTATGCTTATGTTCAGTTCTGTACAGAAGGCCATGAAGGAGCTGGAATTTCATGATTCTAAGCTCATAAATGGATTCAAAAGATGAAATTGTGTAGGGTAAAGTCAAGACATCAATTGGTTCAAGAGCCAAGTGGATTAGTGAAAAATAGAGAAAGTTATGACAATAAAGAGTGTAACAAAGTTAGTCTTGAACATGGTTGGAGTTCATGAGTCATAATGAGTTATGTGATGAATATGAATGTGTTTAGGACCATGAAACATCCAAGAAGTTGGGAAGTGATGGACATAAAGGCTTCATGGTTGGAAAGCTAGGGAGCAAGGGCTAAAGGTAAAGAGAAAAGCTTAAGTGCAAGGTAGTGAACTTACCTCTTTATATGCTTGATGTGGTATGCTTATGTGTTGACATGTATATGTTATTTGAATGATGTTGTGACATGATAAATGATGTTGAATGTATTGTGAATAACATGTTTCCATGGCCATGCACTTTATGTAAAAGTATATAGCATGATGGCATGTCACTAATCAAAGAAAGTTAATGAAATTACATATCATGCATTAGCATCCATCTTACATATTTAAGTGGTAATGTTTGCTACTGAGATTCTCTAGAATCTCACTCTCCCATAACCAACCAATTTAGGTCAAGCATGATGGATAATGTATGCATGGAGAAGAGCTAAAGCATGGAAGAAGAAAAGTGAAGTATTTAAGATGTTAGTATATGCTATGCTCCTTCCATGTATGTCAAAGCCATGTAAAGTATCTATTTATATGATGAGATTGTATGAAACAATTATTGTATAACCCCATGATGTATATGAATTCAGAAAAGGCAAAAGAGATGATTTATGTATGCTGGAACAATTATGGAAAGTGAAAGAAAGGAAACTGAAATGGTAAAAACGTAGGTCCTGAAGCAGTTTTGTTGTGGCTTCAGTTTGACCTAGCAAATGAAGGAATTATTTCAAGAAATTTTATGATCATGTAGTACACATCCAGATCTTTAAGTTCATAGGTAGAACATTTCATTTGGAAATGTATATCAAGAGAAATGAATTTCCAAAATAAGAGACCAGAAACTGTTTCCAGAGTTTTTGACCAAATGAACAGTAAATTTCAACGAATAAACTGTATCAATTGGCTAATCATTTGGTATGGAAATTATTTTTCCCTTAAATTTAAAGATGTTATCTTAATTTAACTTTTTGAACCACTTCATTTCGAGTTTTCTATAATTAATTATGATTTTTTGAAGTTCGTTGCATAATCTGGAATACCATATGAACAGTAATCCGAGAAAGAGTAAAATTCCAGATTTGGCTAATGGACTTCCAAGGTCTTGTAAGTGGTTCTAAATGCTACTGAATGATCCCTAAGACGTATAAAAATAAGGATGTTACATCCATAGCCTTAAAAGTGGTTCTAGATGCTTCCGTTTGGTCCCTAAGATGTAAGAAAATGATGATATTTCAATTGAATTGATAGAGGAAGTGATAATTGTCATTTTAAGTATCAAACAAAACTAAGCTAACCAATAGTAAAGTGAAGGCTAACCTAGGTTATTTTACAAGGAGCCTAAATGGATGTAGAAGTTCCTAATTAATCTAATGAGCTATAAATTAATAGGTTAAAGGGATGGTGTTTGATGAGTTTCAATCTAACTACTGAAAGTAAATTCTATGCTATTGTTTATGTTTTTAGTGTTTATGATGATGAGATGAATGAATGACAAGTGTGTTCCCTTGGAGATTACCTTACCTTTATTATCCATAGAATATTAGGATTATATCAGTTAAATTAGAATATGTTAGTTAACAACTCGCTAGCTAAATCTCAATCAAAGCTATAACTCACAGACATTAAAATAGATTAAGAATCATTCAACTCAGATATAGTAGAATATGAATTAAATAGAATCACTTCAATTAATCACAACTATGTTCAACTCGATCAAAGATGC
This sequence comes from Leucaena leucocephala, assembly GCA_037074615.1. Lineage (NCBI taxonomy): Eukaryota > Viridiplantae > Streptophyta > Magnoliopsida > Fabales > Fabaceae > Leucaena > Leucaena leucocephala. Next base: position 11,234,504 of record CM073567.1, on the reverse strand, counting down.
AAATCAATCAAAGGATAGTTATGAAGAAATAAGAAATCCAACTTAGTTCCTTATTTCTTTGTCTTCTACTACTCTAATTGCATCATTAATTACATAATTAACTACATCAATACGATACAATTAATTCTGAATTAAAGACACAATGAACTCTCTGTTCAACTCAAGGATTCAGGTTTAGCAACGTCTCTAATAGAGCACAGCAACTTAGACTTGCATTGTCATCTAAACTTCAACAACAGTAGAAAACACAGCAGCAATTATGGTGAAAATGATAGAAGAAAATGAAGATGAATTGTAGAGCTTTCCTCTAGTTCTATTGACTATAACTGAGGAAAGTGCATAATAGAAAATGAAATGGTGATGGAGAGAGAGAGAGAGTTAGAGAAGGAATGAATGGAGAAGAAAGGCGTTAATGGAATGGAAGAATGGGTGAATGCAAATATGATATGGAATGGTGTATGAATGGATGTGTGAATGGGGAAGAAACAGAATGAGAGACTGTGCCTAAAGTGTCCTCTCCTCCCAGCGTGAATGATCTTATATGTGATAGTGTGTATATATAGGTGTAGAAGGATATGAAGGGTAGCTGGAATGGTATGAATGATGTGTGGAGTGCATTAGCTGCTGCTAAAAAATGTGATTCCATTTAGATCAAGCATGTGTGTGATTCTGTGCAGTGTGGGTACGTGAACGTGCTCCTCTATGTGCTAGCACATGCATGATCTCCTACTTGCAATATGTTATCAGATCTCAAATTCCATGTGATTTATGTGGCATCTTCTCTAGCACTTGCTTTAATATCCAGTAGTCAGTAACTCTAACATGCTAATTGGTCACTGCAAAGTGGAAATTTAATAGATTATTTATCCAATTAATCACTAAAATCAAATCAATTAATTTCCACTTGCTCTATTTTAATTTTATTAATTAATTACTCATCATATTAGTAAATAGTGGTAAAATCAATTATAAAACTCAATTTAAACACACTAAAAATCACTACAAATATGAGTTTATCAACTCCCCCATACTTAGCTTTCACACTCTGAGCGAAATTATAGATCAAAATTAAAATTCAAACACACATGTTCAGCATATTTGGCAAGAGATTCAGCATAAGCACTTGTATTCATCAATCTTTTCCTTTCAATTGGCAGCAGTCCAAACTAATCTCATATCAATCAAAGAATCCAAATCATGCAATGAAATCATAGTAAGCAAATAGGTTGAGCTTCCTCACAAGGTGTAGTGTTTCACTCATTCTCTTATCAAGGTAATTTCACTCAAGCATCTAGCTTAGGTTTCCCATAGGCTTGTAGCCATCATACATCTCTTCCATTAACTGCTATAAGGGTTATGAATCAAAGGGTCTTTATCAGGTTGTAATGTTGGAAAGGCCAAGTGATGAAATGGAAATACATGTCAATGATTAATGAAATACTGCTCATGATCTTACTTCTCCAATGTAATATGAACTTGCAACTGCAGAGAGTACCAAATATTTTCCTTTGATTCAAGTTGAATATCACTTTTATTTTTTTTGGTCTATCTCTTCTTTCTTTCTTTCTTTTTCTCTTTTCTATACTTTTTCTTTTCTTTCACTATTGAACCAGATAACAAATACATTGATGTTTAAATATCCAACAAGTGGTACAATTTATCAGTTATTTCACAATAACAAGTACCCTGTACAACATTCATTAATCAATAATGGAATTTTAAAAGAAAGTGAAGGTCTTAAAGTGGTTAAGCAAAGGATTTAATTTTTTATGTAGCTACTGTTTCGGCAAATGGGTTTTGACAGAAATGCCCTTATCATATTCACAATTCCAAGAAGCTAATGTGGTTTTGAATCAAGGATTGAGACAAGTTTTGTAAAGTTAACAAACTATATGGTGTCACACAATGTAATGAGTATTTGTTGGAGGCTCAAATTCATTCCATCTAGCTTACTCACCCTAACCCACTCACTATGACAAGATTGCATGAATTTTAAACAAAATACATGATATCAATCAGTCATGCTACACAATTTTCCAGTAGTAAATCAATGAAACAAGCAACTCATACTTCATCAAGCTTGCCAATGTTAAAAAATATGTGTTCAAAATTCAATTTTAAATCCATGATAGTAAGTTCAATCAGACCAAGCAACTATCAGATGAAACAAGAGAATTTTTCTACTAAAGTTCAAGTCTAGTCGCGACAAAAGGGTATTCAAGTCGCGACTATTTTACACAGAGAAGAAATTTTTAGAAACAGGGAATATTGGTTACGACTAACATGCACAACAGTCACGACGCATAATCATAGAGAGTAATCCTGACAAACACACAAGCTTAGGTCGCGACCAAGTATCCATCCAGTCATGACCAAAATTCATAAAGAATTACAGTCATGAAAAAGATAAGCGCAGATCATGACTAACACATTAGAGATAGGTAATCATTAGAAAGTATGAATTACTGATCGTGACAAAAATGTGTATTGGTTGTGACTACTTTTTACACAAAAGAAACTTGACATTTTTGCACATATTAGTCGCGACAATAACATCTCAAGGTCACAACCAGAATACATAATCATAGCAATTATCTAATTTTACTTACCCATTTCACAAACTACTCCCCCACACTTAATTTGTACATTGTCCTCAATGTGAACAAGTAGAGAAACACAAGCAAAGGCCAAAGTAATGAAGAGGACAAAGCTGAATTAGAATCCAAGATAAACTTATTAAATTTTATCTACCCCTACTGACTTGGTCTCCTTCCCAACACTTAATCAACAATTTATAGCTCAAGTAGATAAGTAAAACAATGTAAAGCAGATTATTATAAATGGGGAAATAAGGAAGGAGACAACCTGATTATCATGGGGGCTTGAAGTTCTCCTTGAACATCTTGTATAATTGGCTATTAACCTGGGATCCTGTACCATCTACTTCATCTTGTCTTGTTGATATAGCTTTTATCCATCTTAAGAGATAATCCACAGCTTGCAGAATATATGCATATCCAAAAGATAGTGGAAATGGCCCTGATGATGTAACTACTGCATTATTCACTTTTGTCCTTGCCTAGTAACTCTGTTGATATTGGACCATATCCTTCAGTTGTTGTAGTCCTAAAATGTCTAAAAATTCCAATTTGAAGCTCTCATGAACAGGATTAGAATGAAGTATATAATTATTGAATTGAAAACTCCCTAACTCAGAGGTTTCAATTCCTTGTCTCTCAAAGTACGCTGCATAATCCTTGTCTTGCAACTCTATTACATTTGCTATAAATCTTCCTGGATATTGTTTATCACTTCAAATAGTGAGGTTAGTTCCAATAGAGAAAATATTAGATGAAGATGAAGAGAAATCACCCATAGTGGTAAGCCAACCATCAATTTTATAATGATTACATGACACATCACCATTGGATGAAGAAAAAATAGAGAAATTAGTGGAGGAGTTAGAAATGGAAGATTCTTCAACTTCATCATCATTTTCAAGCTCATAATATTATCATACTAATTTCCAAGTGATGCACCAATCATGTTAAGTCCTAGGAGAGAATGACCTTAATATGGGTGTATATACATGTTAAATTGAATTATGTGCCCACCAAATTCCATTTTTCATGCAAATTATAGTATTAGTTGTCTTCAAGAATGGCCTTCCTAGAATAAGAGTACTATCATCAAGAGACTTATTTGACATATCCAAAACATAAAAGTCTACAGGAAAAACAAGTTCCTTAACTTGAACTAAAATGTCTTCTAAAATTCCCTTAGGATTAATAATTCTCTTATCAACCCATTGAGCTAACATACTAGTTGGTTTAATCAGATTTGCTCCTAAGGCATGATAAATGGAATTTGGCATTACATTGATGCATCACCTAAATCTAGCAAAGCTTTAGGAATAGTTATCTTGCCAATTATACAAGGAATAAAAATGCACCTGGATCTTTACACTTTAGTTGAAGTTGAGAGTTGAAGAGTGTAGAAACTTTAGGTCCCACTTGCACCAGTTCATTAGGTTTATGTCTTTCCTTTTGTGTACAACTATCCTTTAAACATTTTGCATATTCTGATACTCTTTGAATTCTCTCCAGTATGGGCACATTCACTTTAATCTTCTTAAAAGAATTAAGCACTTCCTTGGTTTTCTCCTCTAAGGCCTTCCTCTTGCTGCTCATGAATTCCCTTGGGATAGGTAGTTCCTTCATATGTACCTTTCCCTCAACTACACCAAATGTTGTTTCTTGCTGCTTGAGTTTTGAATTTACTATTGGTTATATTTGTTCAGTTATGTCTATAAGATTCCTTAAATCATAATCCATAGCTTTAGGCATCACAGTTTTCTTGCTATTTAGCTGTCCATAACCTTCTAAATTTGGGGCAAAATTTATTTGACTTTTTGTAACTTCTTCCTTCACTAGTGGTTGTGCTTCTTTTGTATTTTTAGACTTCTCAATGTTGTCTTTAGAATCAGTGTCTTCCTCACATTCCTCTCTACTGTTAACATATGTAGCTTGTTCTCCAACTTGTTCTTCATCTATCAAACTTATGACATTCACAGATTTGGGGTTAACAACTGTGTTCAAAGGTATATTTCCATTGATTCTTGCCTAAACATCATTAATGGAATTGACTAGCTGTGATACATAGCCATTCATGTTTAAAGCTTTTGTTTCCCACTGTTCCATCTTATTATCTAAGGCAGCAAACTTGGACTCTATCATTACTTTTGTTATCCACAGTAGATCTCAAGTCCTTGAAGTTAGTGCAGAAGTTTGTGTTGATGGAATTTATATTTGAATTCATCATATTAATGCTCTTCATTATCTTAGATATTCCATCATCCTTTGCAGCAAAGGGTACTTTTATAGCTCGAGAAGATTCATCCACTTATCTATCATTGTTGAATATGTTCTGCCAATTCCTGTCTCTACCTCCATCCCTCCATCTGAAATTAGGATGATCTCTCCATCCTTCATTATATGTGTTAGAGTATGGATTCCCTTATGGATATTGATTATGTTTGCCTTGATAGATAGCTGATACATCTTTATAGTGGTAGGGCAATTAATAGTGGTGTGCATAAGAGAATAGCAAAGTTGACAACTAGGAGCAACAAGAGCTTGAGAGTATGGCTTTGAATATGTGAATTTCCTAATTGAGCAGCTAGGTTATTGAAAACTCATGGACTTGCCTAGCATCATAGCCCCCATACTACTGGTCATTGCTTGCTATTTACTCAATCAAGTTCCATGCTTCATCTGGAGTTAAATCATCAATGGAGCCTCCAGTAGCTGTATCCAAATTCTTTTTGCATGTATAGTGTAATCCTGAATGGAAATACTGCACCAAATACTCAGTTAGAATCTAGTGGTATAAACATCTAGCTAGCAGCTCTTGAAATCTTCCCCAAAACTCATGGAAAGCTTCTTGATCATACTATTTTGCAACAAAAATCTTCTTCCTTAATGTAGCTGTCTTTTAAGTATGGAAGTATCTCTATAGGAAATTAGTCCTCAAGTTGTTCCAGGAATCCAATGCTTGAGGTGTATGATGTGGCAACATATAAAACCATTCCTTTGCCTTTCCTTCAATTGTAAAGTGGAATACTTGCCTTTGCACAGTGTCCATGTTAGCACCAACAGGTTTCATGGACTAGCAAACCCATTGCATAGTCTTCAAGTGCTTGAACAGATCTTCTCCTACCAATCTATAAAATTTTGGTAAGTTACTTAACAAAGGACTTTTTAACTCAAAATTAACATCCAAAGCAGGACAAGTGCGAAAACGATCAAAGTTTGCATGAGAAGAAGTCAATTCTCTTATGCTCCTACGTGCTCTTCTATTATTCATGTTATTCTCTCTATGTTACTTATTTTGAATATTTTGATTATGAGTATGAGTTTTAGCTTCATTAACATGCTCTATGACTAAATGATTATCTAATATAGCACCAGATGCACAGTTAATTTCAGCAATAGAGTTACCAGAAGAACTAGACTCAACATAAGATGCAACACTAGCTTTATTTAAGATTTTAGCCTTCTTAATTTACCTAAGTGTTCTATTGTTTTCTCTATCCAAAGGAAAGAATTTAGAGCTTCTGTTCATGCAAATCACGCTCAACAATGATGCAGAATATCAAATATATCATAGATACAACAATTCCAGGAATTCAGATCAAATAATCGCAGTTTAAAATAGTCAAGTTGCGACTAAAAGTTCACAAAGTCATGACTAATAAGCATAGAGAATAGATATCGCAACAAAAATGAACTTCACATTGCGGCAATTAATCACATAGAGGAAAAATTCTTAATCAAGATTTTTGGTCCCAACTAAATCTCACTTTGGTTGCGACTAAAAACCACAAATAGTAAAATACTTGAAGTTTTCAGTTTCTGGTTGGGACCAATTGTCACTCAAGTCATGACTAAAAATCACAGAGAGTAAATTTGATTGAAACAATAATTTTTGGTTGCGACTAAATGTCAAACTGGTTACGACTAAAAATCATAGAGAACAAACAGGATGAAAAATATTTGTGGGAGCGACCGTAAGTCAAACTGGTAGCGACTAACAGTAACATAGAGCAAAATAACTTGAAAACAAATTTTTGGTTGCGACCAAATATGCTTCTAGTCACTACTAAAGTTCATAGAGATGCTCAAAAATCAATTTTAATTATCCATGTGCCAGCATATGCATGATATTCCACTTGTAATCTATTATCAAATCACAAATTCCATGTGATTTCTATGGCATATTCTCTAGCACATGCTTCAATATCCAGTTGTCACGAGCTTTAACATGCTGATTTGTCACTATAAAGTGAAAATTTAATAGATTATTTATCCAATTAATCACTAAAATCAAATCAATTAATTTCAACTTGCTCCATTTTAATTTTATTAATTAATTGCTCATCGTATTAGTAAATGGGGTAAAATCAATTATAAAACTCACTTTAAACACACTAAAAATTACTACAAATATGAGTTTATTAGGAAGCGATAGGAAAAATTTCCAGGCCAATGGTCATCATTTGAAACTTTATGAGGAATTTGCTTTACTACCTTGAGGTCAGGTTGTTCCTTTCCTATCTCTTACCTTTTACAAATTTGCCTAATGTGATATATGTAACATCCTTACTTTCATACGTCTTAGGGACCATTAAGTAGCATTTACAACCACTTATAAGACTTTGGAAGTCCATTAGCCAAATCTGGAATTTTACTCTTTCTTGGATTACTATTCATATGGTATTCCAGATTACGCAATGAACTTCGAAAAATCATATCTAATTCTAGAAAACTCCAAATGAAGTGGTTCAAAAATATAAATGAAGATAACATCTTAAAATTTAAGGTACAAAAATTTCCAGAACAAATGATTAGCCAATTGACACAGTTTATTCGTTGAAGTTTACTGTTCATTTGGTCAAAAACTCTAAAAACAGATTATGGTCCCTTATTTTGGAAATTCATTTCTCTTCATATACACATGCAAATGAAACGTTATACCTATGAACTTAAAGCTCTAGATGTGTACTACATATTCATAAAATTTTGTGAAATAATTCCTACATTTGCTAGGTCAAACTAAAGCCACAACAAAACTGCTTCAGGACCTATGTTTTTACTATTTCAGTTTCCTTTCTTTTACTTTCAATAATTGTTCTAGCATACATGAATAATCTCTTTTGCCTTGTATGAATTCATATACATCATAGGGTTATACAATCATTGTTTCATACAATCTCATTATATAAATAGATGCTTTACATGGCTTTGACATACATGGAAGTGCATAGCATATGCTAACATCTTAAATACTTCACTTTTCTTCTTCCATGCTTTAGCTCTTCTCCATGCATACATTATCCATCATGCTTGACCTAAATTGGTTGGTTATGGGGGAGTGAGATTCTAGGGAATCTCATTAGCAAACATTACCACTTAAATATGCAAGATGGATGCTAATGCATGATATGTAATTTCATTAAACTTTCTTTGATTAGTGACATGCCATCATGCTATATACTTTTACATAAAATGCATGGCCATGGAAAACATGTTATTCACAATACATTCAACATTATTTATCATGTCACAGCATCATTTCAAACATCATGTACATGTCAACACATAAGCATACCACATCAAGCACATAAAGAGGTAAGTTCACTACCTTGCAGTTAAGCTTTCCTCTTGACCTTTAGCCCTTGCTCCCTAGCTTTCCAACCATGAAGCCTTTATGTCCATCACTTCCCAACATCTTCTTGGATGTTTCATGGTCCTAAACACATGAATATTAATCACATAACTCATTAGGACTCATGAACTCCAACCATGTTCAAGACTAACTTTGTTACACTCTTTATGTCATAACTTTCTCTAATCTTCACTAATCCACTTGGCTCTTGAACCAATTGATGTCTTGACTTTACCCTACACAATTTCATCTTTTGAATCCATTTATGAGCTTAGAATCATGAAATTCCAGCTCCTTCATGGCCTGCTGCATAGAACTGAACATAAGCATACAATTTTTTCAAAAATTCTCATTTTGATTCTAATGCTTCCCATACTTATTTCTCCACTTTACCCCACACAACTTTTCATTTTAAAACCATTGGAACCATCAAAATCACGAAATTCCAAATACTGATCATGCGAGTGAACAGTACCACAAGGAATCTCAAAGACTACATCTTTGAGATTTTAATGTTTCCAAGGTTCAAAACCTTTCCAATCCTACACAAAATCATCATATAAACTCAATGGAAGCATTAAATCATTGAAATTCCATTTCCTTACCTCATTAAAAGTGCAGACCAAACTGGGCACACCATGGCAAAGTCAAGAATATCAATTTAATTCAACAACCAACCACTTAACTAGCTTGTTTAAGCTTCAATCACAAGTTTCTAACTTTAATTTCTTCTTTCCCCTTTCATCTATGGTTTTTGGGCAGCACATTCCCTCAGAGAAAACTCAACTTTTCCCCCATGAAAACCCTAAGTTCAATCTCCCAAATCAAAGAAAAATAAGCTAGGAGAGATTGCTTACCTTTAATCTCTAGCTTGCTTGAACTTTGGAACCTTGAATCTTCTTTATCTTGGCTTGAGTTTTCATTTTGCAAGAGTTTCCCCAAGGGTACATGAGTTTACAGTTCTGAACCAGAATTGAGGGGTATTTATAGCCAAAATCCAAGAAAAATGAATGGCCAAGATTGATTTGGTTACTATTTGATCTAAAGGCCCACATTTAATCTTGGATTTTACTTTTTCATAAAAAAATAATTATGACATCATGTGGGACAGCTCATGGGACACCTCATGGGGGCATGTGGCATGGTCATAGTGTAAGAAAGCTTCTGGAAAAATTCCAGTCCAATCTGGTACCGATCGGAGCAGTTTCACAACAACCGGACTATTTTCTGTTCCTAATTTTTTTTATAGTATACCAGGATATGTATTCTGTCCTAGAAATCAATGTCTAGGCTTCTCATATCAATGGAATTGATATACTAAATATTTATCTGGCATCCATCCCTTGGGAAATGACCAAAATACCCTTGGTGCCCTTTCTTGAACTATATTTATCCTAAGGGCATAATCGTCATTTTACCCCTCTTTGTACTGCCTTAAGGCATATATTGGCTCTAACTAATCATATTTATACCATGAGCCACATTTTTAGCCTGTCCCATATGACCAAAATGCCCTTTATCCATCTCTGGTATAATCTAGGCATCTAGGGGCATTTTGATAATTTTGTACCTTTTCTGGACACTGGCCCCTTCTACTGATGAACTGGTACCCTAGGTTTTGGGCCCTTCTTGGCAGCATCATGGGCCTATATATGAGGTCATATGATCTCATTCTATCTAGACTCACATACCGATAAGTTCCATTATCGGATCACGGGTGTTATCAAACTCCAGTCAAAATTCACTGTTATGGGAATAACTTTTTATATAGGACTTCTTCCGGGGTTCTATCAGATTCATAACATCTAACACTGTAGGGCATACTTTCCTGTAATTCCTTCACTTATATCTGATGTCCATGGAGTCTGCTAGAAATTTAGATAACTTTTAGACTATCAGATAATTTTCTACTGTCTGAAGCCCTAATAAAATTTATGTTTCATGCTAGATTGACCAGCATATCTTCCTCTATTTACTGATAGAATATGGGACTGAAAAACTTTCAGGCAGTTATAACCCTTTCCAGGTTGATTTTTCTATAATTACCATTTTACCCTTGATCTTTTCTCTTAATTACATTTTAAGTCCCTTAACTTTTGAAAATTATCACTTTTGGCCCAAATCTTGTTTCTATAACTTTTGGCCTTTAATCTTTTCTAATTTTTATTTTAGTCCTTCTCTTTCCTCAAGACCCATTTAATCTTTATTTTTTTCTTCTGATCTTCATCATAATCCTTTCTAAACCTCTTTCCACTATCAGTACTATACGGATAGGAAAAAATTAGGATATGACAATATATGCTTCACATTTTGTTTTGATGATTTGGAAAGGGATAAACTAGTAGAAGTAGTAGTTAATTTTTTTCTGACTCGATGATGCAATAGGATAGTGTTTCATCTTAGTTTGTTTATATTTTTGAATAATACCCCTTTGTTTCTTCAGTGATGGTTATTTGAGGTGTGACACACTCAATTGCATGCTATGGCTTATCCATCACATCATCTTTATTTTACTTGTATTGCCATGTATGTTTGAATGTGACTGCGAGCTTCATTGTCAAAATTGCATTGAGTAATATGTTTGACTGATGTGCTGGGGCTAGATTGAATTGACCTTATATAGTGCTGTGATTTCTATATTTTGTTGACAGTGAGGACATAATCAAGTTTAAGTGTGGGGAGATTTTATTGTTTTTGTGCTAATAAATGAAAATTCTTCGATTAATCCAATCTTTCATCATAAAATTTTTAGTTTTTGATTTTACTGAATGATGAATTGCTAAAAATTGTAGCCCCACTTTAAACTATTTTATGGTTAGCTAAAAAAGATTTTAGTGTAAAAGATATTTTGGGCTTTGAAAAGCATTAAGTGGTAGTCTCTGTGGTGTTTAGTCATGACTTATGTGTTGTATGGTCGTGACTTAACGTAGAATTTTAAACTTAATATGCTCTCTCAAAAATAGTCGCAACATGAGTGCATTAGGTCGTGACATATCACTCTGTGTATTTGTGTCGCGACCAAAATCTTTCAAGGTCGCGACTATATGCTGTAAGTCTAGAGAAAGCACCCACCATGAAATTTGGTTGTGACCTTCACTACTTTTAGTTGTGACCTGATGTGAAAATGTAACAACCTCATTTTCTTACATCTTAGGAACCAAACGGTAGCATATGGAACCACTTTTAAGGCTCTAGAAGTCAAATTACTCAATCTGAAATTTTACTCTTAGCGAGTATTGTTCACTATGTAAATTCCAGATGAGTGACATGACTTTGAAAAATCATAACTAATTCTAAAAAAATAGAAATAGAGTGGTTCAAATTGCTACATGAAGCTAACATAATTCTCTTTCAGGAAAAAATAACTCATTGACCATGCCCTAACCTAGTCAATGTTAGTAAATGTCTAAAGTTTACTGTTCATCTAGCATTTTCCCCTGATTCCAGCATTTTGGTCCCAACATATGCACTATCCAATCCCTAGCTTCTCTCCATGATTCTTCAATCCTCTTCTAACATACCTGTGGGATTAGGATTACATGAAAGGGGGTGAGATTTTTGGGAAAATCTCAGTAGCAAATAGAAACCATACAATGTATGCAACTATATACTTGATGTTACTATGTGTGTACTTAATGATCATGCTTGCATCATGATAACATGCATGCTTCCATGTTACTTAATTATAACATATGGCCATAGCATAAAAAGAAATAGAGCATTACTTAATCATACATGCCTCACATCATCAAGGTAAGTCAACATCACGTAAAACATCCATGCAGTATAAGCATACAAGTAGGTAAGTTTACTACCTGGCGTGTAGCCTTTCCTTCCAGCTCTTAGCCTTGCCTCTAAGGTCCCTTCTTTTCATAAGTCAGAGCCTATACATAGCATAATAATATATTTATTATTATCCAGTATAGCTCTACTTAACTCATGCTTAACTAGGGGTAATATCCTTAATCTGACATTCCCCTAGCTTTCCTTCTACCTTTAGCTACCTTTATTATAGAGATATTTCTTTATTCTAACTATTAAGAGAAAACCTCTACTTTATTAGAGCAGGGACTAGAATAACTTACTTACCTCATTCCTAAGCTTTGCCCAGTCCTTAACTCCTTAGACTGCTCCTGGCTCTACCAGAACTCCTTCATTCCTTTCTTTTCCTTCCTCTCTTCCTCTCTTTCTGTCTTCTTTCTCTTCTTTGCATTTAATTGGCAGTGGAATGGAATGGGTGGGGTGGGGGAATTCATAGGTGAGTGGAGGTGAAATGAATGGCTCAGATTAAATTGTGATGAATGGCCCAGATTGCTTAGCTTCCTCAAGAAGCTTTGCCTGCATCATCACGATGACATCACCCTCCTTAATGACTCACCAATATGACATCATCCAAGGACACCTCAGGACATATGTAGCGTAATTGGTGGGGCCCTTGGGACACCTCACCAGCTGACTCAACCTTTCTAGAGAATTCTAGAGTCTTCCTGGAACCGAGACTGTGCCACGTGTCCTCTTTACTTTTTCTCCTTTTTCTAATCTCATGACATGTGTCCCTAACTTCTCTTCTCTTCCTATAATTAGGACATGTGGCACCTTGTGGGTTCCATGAGGACAACTTTCATGCCACCTCATGGTCTAAAGTCATATATGATCACTTTTCCCAGTTCTATCCTTAACCGGGTAACTTTACTTTATGGTAAAGTACTAAAATATTATTTTAATGCCTCTTAAACTCCCATAACTACTGGGCCTACGTTTTTGGACTTTTAAATGTCATATTGGGTTTCTAACCAAGCCCAACAACTCTGGTGCCTAGCTTCCCAAGAAATATCTCTTTCTTTTCCATTTTTTCCACAGGGACTTTTACTATTTTTCATGAATTTTCACTTTCTTGCAGTTTAGTCCCTGAACATCATTTGTATACATCTGGGACTCCTGGATAATAGGTCCTAGTAGCCTTTCATTTTTAGGCTACATACTGGGCTTCTAGGCCCAAAAATTGAGATATGACAGAAAACATCCATTGACCTTCTCTTTGCTTTGTGCAATGCTGTATAGAAGGATTCCTTATGAGCTACTAAAGTTTTTATAAATGATTCATTTCTCTCCTATTTTCAACCTTTTGCCTAAAATAGCTTATAGAAACCATTGCCACACTTGAATTTTTGGATATGGAAACTGAATTGGAATTATTACATGAATTGTGATAACTGAATTGGAAACTGAATTTTTACTGTTAGATTTGGGATTATTACATGATTCTGAGTGATTACTTTAGAACTTTTAATCCGTCATTCAAGGGGGTTTTCACTTGTGATAAGTGTTTTAATGCCAAGTGAATGATGAACATTGTTCAAAACTTTAGCTTATGAGCAATTTAGATGAAAATCTTAGTTGGAAGGATTTTTGGCCTAAATTTATATGTTGAGTGGTTATTCAATTGGTTTATATCCTCTAGGACTTGTCTTAGCTCTGAGTTGAAAATTACTTGCGCATTTATGTTATTGAATAATATAGAGGCATTTATTTATAAACCCTTTTATCCTAAACACAAGCCCATCACACATTATATCCATAGTCACCCCTTTTAAGCACATCACTTTTCTTCTTTCCATCATAGAAAGTTATATATGCATGAGTACCTTTTTGAAATAAACTTCTTGTTCATGTCATAAAATCTAATAATTGTGAAATTATACATAGTGCCAAATAAAAAAAAGTGGAAAGCATATTGCACTAAAAAGAAAAGAAATATAACAAAAAACAAAAAGGAGAAGAGAGATAGTGCAAGAAAAATTAAAGAGGAAAGAAAAGAGAAATGAACTAGGCACTATTATCAACTCCTACTAGCACAATTACCACTTCTACATCTTGGAAGACATGAATTCAAGCTATATATTGATCATCATATGCATATGGTACTTTCCACCCTTCATATTCTATTGCACGTGGCTTATCTCCATTATCTCTCCCTTAAAAGACCTCTTGATTATTTGCATAAGTGTTGTATAGTTGATGAGATTTAGAGCAATTACAAGCATATGGTAGGATATTTTTCACTATGAATCTGAGTGAAAGAACCCTAACAATAAGAGGACATGAGAGCTACATACTTACACCCTTAGAGAGAATCTATTACGCTCATATAATTGAGGTTGATTTCAGTTAGTACTTGATTACTTGGCATTGCTCATATGATCACTTTTGCATTCCCAAAAGATGGTGCATTGATTATCTTAAGGTTTCACAGTGGGTTATTGAAACATCCTCCTTTTCTTACATCTTAGGGACTAAATGGTAGCATCTGAAACCACTTCTAAGGCTATTGAAGTCAAATTACTCAATTTGGAATTTTACTCTTAGCGAATACTGTATACTATGTAAATTCCAGTGGAGTGACCTGACTTCGAAAAATTATAACTAATTCTAGAAAAAATGAAATGAAGTGGTTCAAATTGCTACACGAATCTAACTTAATCTTATTTTAGGGAAAAATAACTTGTTGACCATGCATTGACAAGGTCAATGTCAGCAAACATCCAAAGTTTACTGTTCATCCTATATTTTTTCCTGATTTCAGCATTTTGGTCCCAACATTTGCACTATCCAATCCCCAGCTTCTCTTCATGCTTCTATAATCCTTCCTCATCTTAAACATGTGGGGTTGGGATTACATGGAAGGGGGTGAGATTTCTGGGGAAATCTCAGTAGCAAACTATACTAAACAATGCATGCATTAATGTAAATACTTGTGCTTGCTTGTGAAAGTGTTAACATTGTGTAATGTGCATACTTCCATGTAACATATGAAATGCAATTGGCCAAAGTAATCATAGAAATAGAGCTTCATACATAAGAACATGTATAACACATTTCAATAAAGCCATAGCACATCAAGCATAACATTCAATATATACAAGTTTATGATAAGTTCACTACATGACAGATAGCTTTCCTCTAGCTCTTAGCCTTTGCTCTAAGATTCCTTCTTCTCATAAGTTAGAGCCTATACATAGCATAATAATATCTTTATTTTTATCCAGTATAGCTCCACTTAACTCATGCCTAACTAAGGGTAATATCCTTAATCTGGCATTCCCCTAGCTTTCTTTTTACCTTTAGCTACCTTTATTAATAGAGATATTTCTCTATTCTAACTATTAAGAGCAATCCTCTACTTTATTATAGAAAGGACTAGATAACTTACTTACCTCATTCCTAAGATCTGCATAGTCTCTAAGCTCCTTAGACTGCTCCTGGCTCTGCCAGAACTCCTTCATTTCTTTCTCTTCCTTCCTTTCTTTCTCTCTTTCTCTCTTCTTTCTCTTCTCTGGCCATGCTTGGCCATGGGAATGAAGTGAGGAGGAGTGGGGTATTTATAGGTGAGTGGAGGTGAAATGAATGGCTCATATCGAATCGTGATGAATGGCCCAGATTACTTAGCTTCCTTAAGAAGCTTTGCCTGTATCATCACGATGACATCATCCTCCTTGATCACTCACCATTATCATATCATCCAAGGACACCTCAGGTGTCATATCCTAAATTTTCCCTATCTGTATAATACTGGTAGTGGAAAGAGGTTTAGAAAGGATTATGACGAAGATTAGATGAAATAATAGAGGTTAGATAAGTCTTAAAGAAAGAGAAGGACCTAAACGCAAATTGGAAAAGGTTAAAGGCCAAAAGTTAAAGTAGAAATAAATGTTGGGCCAAAAGTGGTAATTTCCAAAAGTTTAGGGACCTAAATGTAATTAAGCAAAAAGTTAGGGACATAAATGTAATTATGGAAAAGTTCAGCTAGAAAAGGCTTCGAACTGCCTATAAGTATTTCAGTCCCACATTCCATCAGTAAATAGAGGAAGGTATGCTGGATAATCTGACATGATACATAAATTTTATTAGGGCTCCAGACAGCAGATATTTATCTGATAGTCTAAAAGTTATCTGAAATTTTATCAGATTTAATGGACTTCAGATATAAGTGGGCAAATTACAGGAAAGTAAGCCCTACAGTGTCAGATGTCCTAGATCTGACAGAACTCCAGAAGAAGTTCTGTATAAAAAGTTATTCACATATCAGTGAATTTTGACGGGCGTTTGTTAACACCCGTGATCCGATAATGGAACTTATCGGTATGTAAGCATAGATAGAATGAGATCAGATGACCTCATATATAGGCCCATAATGACGCCAAGGAAGGCCCAAAACCCAGGGTACCAGTCTATCAGTACAAGGGGCCAATGCCAGAAAAAGTGCGAAATTACGAAAATGCCCCTGGATGCCCAGATTATACCAGAGATGGATGAAGGGCATTTTGGTCATCTAGGACAGGCTAAAAATGTGACACATGGTATAAATATGATTATTTGAGCCAATATATGCCTTGAGACAGTACAAAGAGGGGTGAAATGACAATTATGCCCTTATGGTCAATATAGTGCAAGAAAGGACACCAAGGGTATTTTGGTCCTTTCCCAAGGGATCTGTAATTAAGTTGTGGGTAGTACAAGTATATCAATGGTGTGGGAAGCCTAGACATTGATTTCCAGGACATAATACATATCCTGGTATATTATAGAAAAATTCAAAACAGAAAACAATCCGGTTATTGTGAAACTGCTCCGATCGGTACCGAATTAGACTGAAATTTTTCCAGAAGCTTCCTTACACTATGAGCACGCCACATAACCCCTTGAGGTGTCCCTTGAGCTGGCCCACATGATGTCATAATTATTCTTTTATGCAAAAGTGAAATCCAAGATTAAATGTGAGACTTTAAATCAAGTAGTAACCAAATCAATCTTGGCCATTCATTTTTCTTGGATTTTGGCTATAAATACCCCCTCATTCTGCAGAAAACCGTGGCTTCATGGACCCTTGGGGAAACTCTTGCAAAATGAAAACTCAAGCCAAGACAAAGAAGATTCAAGGTTCCAAAGTTCAAGCAAGCTAGAGATTAAAGGTAAGCAATCTTTCCTAACTTATTCTCCTTTGATTTGTGTCACATCCTTATATTTATATATCTTAGGGACCATTTAGTAGCACTTAAACCACTTTCAGGGTCATTGAAGTCTAAACACTTAATCTGGAATTTTATTCATATCGAGTACTGTTCACTGTGGCAAATTCCAGATGAGTGACCTGATTTTGAACATTTATAACTAATTCTATAAAAATCGAAATGAAATGGTTCAAATTGCTACATGAAGCTAACTCAAATATATTTCAGGGAAAAATCATTGGTTGACCAATCCTTGACAAATCTCACGTGGGTCAATGTTTCAATCTTACTGTTCATCCAATGACTTTCTCATGAATCCAGCATTCTGGTCCCAACTTTAACAATTTATATCTTTTCGTGTATACATCCAAATTAGACATTCTATATATCAAATTAAATCTTAGTATGTCTACTTTTTACCCTAAAAATTTCGTACATTAATTCAATCATTTACTATTTTTAATGATTTATCAAACATGAATGGGTCTTCACGAGTTACTGTTCACTGAGCCTATTTTCAGCATTTAGTCTTTACATACTCAAGCATACAGCCAACACATATCAGTCATACAGGCCAGATAACAATTAATATCAAATAATCAACTGTTATAAATTAGTGCATGATTAACTCCCTCATATTTTATTACATCCTTTTCTGTCTAACAACCGGTAGCATAACTGCTACAATTCTTCTTTAGAAAGTAACTGATGTTGTACCGATTCGGTAATTCCCTTATGCGAACTACCATTCTACGTAGTACCCAGGAAAGACTGGATGAACCTGCTGGGTCCACTCACTTCCAGCCTCCTTAGATAGCACTACGTACACAGTACGTATCAGTTCCTTTCTTTGTTCCGTCTTCGTTGTCAGAATTTCGGCAGCCTACCGGCGTCTCTTAAGATTTCCTAATTTTATTTTGACAGAGCCTCCCCTGTAATGTTATGTTTGGGAATGAGATTCAAAAGAATCCCAGTAACAACAATCATAACAAAATATGTAATGCAAAGTGACGGTGCTTGCTTGTGACTGTGTACAGATAAGTATGCTGCATGCTTCCATATTCAATAACATATGATCATAGCATTGGAATAGAGCTTCAAGCATAACATATAGGACAACAATCAACCAAACAAAACAACACATCACAAAGACATTACATAAGAGCTAGGATTAGTTGTTACCTCAAATGCAGAGCTTCAGAACTTCCTTACTACTTCCAACTCCACCAGAACTTCCTTTCTTTCTTTCTTTCTCCTTCTCTCTCTTCTTTCTCTCTCTTTTCTTGCCAAAAACGTGGGATGCATAAAATGGGAGGGGAAGGGGGTATTTATAGCTTTAATGGATGGCATTCTTGTAATTTTGAAGCCATCTGAACATGTGGTCCTGGTTTTTCCTGGAATTTCCTATTTTCTTTAATTCTTTTTACTGCATCACCCTGGACACCTCATGGAACACCTCATAGGACACCTCACCACCCATATTCTTCATGTGACGAAATTTGGAGGTTCTGGAAGCTTTCCGGTCCAATCTGGTACCGGCCCGGTCCATCGCCTCGAAAAACGTGCCGTTTTCTGAATCTGATGTTTCTGAAGATCCTTTTTATGTCTACTGACCTCACATTTAGTATCTAGACCCTTTATATCATTAACTTTTTAATACTGGGTCCAGACTCAATTACAGATCCCCTACGAAATGACCAAAATGCCCTTGGTGCCCTATCTTGTCCTATTTTAGTCCCTAAGGGCAAAATCGTCATTTCACACCTTTCTGGACCCGGTCAAAGCTTATACTGGCTCTAGTCAACCTTATTTAGACATGTCTTGACCTCTGGGTCTGTCCAAAATGACCAGAATACCCTATATTCATCTGCTGCCCTTTTTCTACAACATAGGGGCATTTTCGTAATTTCGCACTTTTCCGGGGTTCTGCTGGACACTGGCCCACCTATCAGTCCAAGAGTCTTATTGGGCCTCTAATGGCACCATTTTCGGGCTTCCTGGGTCCATTACCTGTATGGCACGCATTACGAGGAATCTTCCTTTAACACAATTCATTGAATATTTTAACTATTATTTACCGAGTATATACCTTTTCCGGACACCGGCTCTTTTTCCCAGATATAGCGTCCTACTGTGTTCAGGCATCCTTGGGGGTTATAACGGTCATCTGACCGAAGTCATCCGATCGCATTCAGCCTCTTTAAAAATACCGATAAATCTCCTACCCGGATCCCCGGAGGCCTCACACTCCGTCTGGATTTCTTTATTTTGTGAATAACTTTTCCTACAGACCTCCTATCGGTATCCTGTCAGTTTCCCGACATCCGCCCATAAAGGCGCATCATCCTGTATTTTCCCACTTATATCTGAAATCTAGGGTATCCGGTATAAATTTTTATAACTTTTGGACGATCAGTCCATTTCTGGCTATCTGGAGTCTTCAAAAATTCCGGTATTAGGCTTGGTTACCCGGCGTCACCTGCCCTACCTTCTGGTAGAATCTGGGACTGAAATGCTGTCGGGCGGTGCAAACCACTTCTGGCCTATTTTCTTTAATTATACTTTAGCCCCAGGGAACTTTTCCTTCTTTATAATTAAGTCCCTTAATTTGGCTAAAATTACACTTTAAGACCCCATATTTTTGTCTACTTTTCATTCCTAACTTTAAACTTTCCATAATTGCATTTAGGTCCCTTAATTTCCTTTCTTTTGCAATTTAATCCTTTTCTTTACATAAAGGTACACATGTTTTCCTGAAACAGAGCTCATATATTCCGTTTAATCTGTACATAGGAACCAGTACAGAAAATTAAGGATATTACATTTCTCTCCCCTTAAAAATAAATTTCGTCCCCGAAATTTACATTACATCTATCCTATACCAATAATTTAGGGTACTTTTCTCTCATCTTTTCTTCTGTTTCCCAAGTAGCCTCTTGTTCAGTCAAACCTTTCCAGATCACTTTAACTAAAGGAATCTGCTTATTCCGCAACTGCTTGACTTTTCTATCAGCAATTCGCACCGGTCCAACCTCATAGGTCAAGTCATCTCGCAGTGTAACCTCATCTTGCTCTATCACATGAGATGGATCTGGAATATACTTCTTTAATTGGGAAACATGGAACACATCATGTATCTGGCTGAGATTCGGAGGAAGAGCTAACTTGTAGGCTACTGCTCCTATCTTTGAGAGAATCTGGAATGGCCCGATGTATCTTGGATGCAACTTCTTCACCTTAATTGATCGTCCGGCTCCTGTGGTTGGAGTTAACTTAAGGAATACATGTTCTCCTTCTTCAAATTCCAACGGCTTCCTTCTGACATCTGCATAGCTCTTCTGTCTGCTTTGAGCCGTCAACAATCGTTTTCTAATTACCGCAACTTGTTCTGCAGTTTGATCCACTATATCCGGACCAAGCATTCTTCTCTCGCTCAACTCTAGCCAGCATAAGGGGGATCTACATTTTCGTCCATAGAGTTCAAAAGGTGCCATCTGTATACTGGCCTGATAACCATTGTTATATGCAAACTCTATAAGGGGTAAATGGATATCCCAGCTGCCTTTGAAATCTAGGACACATGCTCTCAGCATATCCTCTAACGTCTGTATTGTTCTTTCAGATTGACCATCTGTCTGAGGATGATAAGCTGTACTGAATCTGAGAGTAGTGCCCATTTCTTCCTGTAGAGCCCTCCAGAAATTTGAAGTAAATCGTGGATCTCTATCAGACACAATGCTGCTTGGGATACCATGGAGCCTAACGATCTCCTTTATATACAGCTTTGCCAGCTTTTCTAGAGAATCTCTCTTATTGATTGCCAGGAAATGTGCTGACTTTGTCAGTCGATCGATTACTACCCAAACTGCATCATGTCTACTTGGTGTCAAGGGTAGTCCTTCCACAAAGTCCATGGCAATCCCATCCCATTTCCACTCAGGAATATCTAAAGGCTGCAACGTTCCTGCTGGTTTTTTATGTTCAACTTTCACTTTCTGGCAGGTTAAGCACTTAGATACGTAAGCTACAACATCTTTCTTCAGTCCAGGCCACCAGAATAATCTTTTAACATCATGGTATATTTTGGTCATACCTGGGTGTACCGTATATCGGCTTTTATGTGCTTCCTCCAGAATTCTTTCCCTTAATCCTCCAACATTTGGGATATAGGGTTTTCCCCTAAACTGTAGCAATCTGTCTGGGGACATCTCAAAATTCCTTGTCTTCCCTTTCTCCAGCTTGTCTTTGAATATTGCTGTGAGCTTATCCTGCTCCTGAGCCTCTTTGATCTCATCTTCTATGCAAGTTCTGACATGAACTCCTCCAAAAGGATTCTCCGTCAGTTGCATTTGATATAGAGGGCTCCAGTCGCGCATATCTTCTATCAGTTCCAATTCCTTGATCATCATGTATGCAACCTGTACCACCTTTCTACTTAGGGCATCAGCTACCACATTGGCTTTTCCTGGATGGTATTTAATCTGGAAGTCATAATCTTTTAACAATTCCATCCATCGCCGCTGCCTCATGTTCAGCTCTTTCTGATCCTGCAGATACTTCAGGCTTTTGTGGTCGCAAAACAACTCTATCGTTGCTCCGTATAAATAGTGCCTCCATATCTTCAGGGCATAGACCACCGCCGCAAGCTCCAGATCATGAGTGGGATAATTCTCTTCATGTGGCTTTAACTGCCGAGAGGCATAGGCTACTACTCGACCTTGCTGCATAAGCACACATCCCAGGCCCTGCTTGCTAGCATCAGTGTAGATTACATAAGTCTGAGTTGGGTCTGGAATAATCAGCATGGGAGTAGTCGTTAATCTCTGCTTCAACTGCTGGAAGCTAGCCTCGCACTTCTCATCCCACTTAAACTGCTGATTCTTTCTGGTCAGCTTGGTAAGTGGTAAGGCAATTCGAGAAAAGTCTTGAATGAATCGTCTGTAGTACCCTGCTAGGCCGAGAAAACTTCTAATCTCTGTCACTGTCCTTGGCTGTTCCTAGCTCAAAACTTCTTCAACTTTGCTAGGATCTACAGCTACCCCGTCTCGGGATATGACATGACCGAGAAATTTGACTTCTGAAAGCCAAAACTCACACTTACTCAGCTTAGCATAGAGCTTCTTCTCTTTAAGGATACCAAGAACAATCCTCAAATGCCTTTCATGCTCCTCTGGAGATTTGGAGTACACCAGAATATCATCAATAAAGACCACAACGAACTGATCTAGATAAGGCCTGAAAATCCGGTTCATATAGTCCATGAAAATAGCAGGTGCATTGGTTAGTCCAAAAGGCATCACCAAAAATTCAAAATGTCCGTAGCGCATTCTGAACGCCGTCTTTGGAACATCATCTGGCTTGACCCTTAGTTGATGGTAGCCAGATCTCAAGTCAATCTTGGAGAATAAGCTCGCTCCTGCCAATTGATCTAGCAGGTCATCAATTCTGGGAAGAGGATACTTGTTCTTAACTGTAAGCTTATTTAATTCCCTGTAGTCAATGCACAGCCTTAAGCTACCATCTTTCTTCTTGACGAACAGTACTGGAGCACCCCATGGCGATACACTGGGTCGTATAAAACCTTTCTCCAATAGCTCCTCAATTTGCTTCTTCAGTTCCATCATTTCGTTGGGAGCCATCTTGTATGGGGCTTTTGATACTGGTCCAGCTCCAGGTACAATGTCGATCGTAAACTCCACTTCACGCTCCGAAGGCAATCCCTGAATCTCCTTTGGAAAGACTTCAGGAAATTCATTGACTACAGGAACCTCCTCGATGCCTTTCTCCACTTCTGTTTGAACAGAAAAGAATACCACATATCCCTGACATCCTTTCCGTAGACATTTTTCTGCCTGAGCCTCTGTCACGAAGTTCAGTTGTACTTCTAAGCTCCGATCAGTGATCTTTGGACCAAGAACTAGGGTCTTGTTTCTGCAGTCCAACATCACATTATTGGAGGATAACCAATTTAAACCGAGTATGACTTCAATCTCCTGGAAAGGCATACAGATCAGGTCCAGGGTGGTACTACAGTGCTCATAACGCACCACACTATTTAGACAGGCATCAGATGTGATCACCCTAGCGTTTGTGGGGGTTTTCACCTGTATATCATAACATAACTTGCTTATCAGAAGGCATAGGCATTTAGCACATTCATAAGATATAAAGGAATGACTTGCACCCGAATCAAATAGGGCAGTCACAACATGATCATTGAGATGGATTGTACCTTGGATCATCTCAGATGATTGCTGAGCATCCTCTCTAGTGAGTGCAAACACTCGTCCCGCCGTCCTTGGCCTTGGATCAGTTATAGCTTGAGGACATTCTCTAGAAAAATGTCCGGGCTTTCCGCAGGTGTAGCATACATTCTGGCCCATCAGACATGGTCTGTCACCATGATTCTTTCCACACTTTTCACATACTGGGGCCTTCGGATCCCTGTTATTGGATCTTCCGTGAAAATTTCCCCTATTAGGCCTCTTGGTCTGCCACGGGCGCTTTCTTTTCTTATAGCCGCTCCCACTGGCCGCTTCTTGATTCCGTCCGGCCTTATCAGGAGTCGCTTGATCTTTACTCCCAGATTTGGACAGCATTCTATGATTCATGCTGTTCTCAACGATTCGACATGCTTCCACAGCCTTATTGAACTGGCTGTATTGTTGGGGAGTTAACTTCTCCTTTAACATAGAATTCAGCCCTCGAATCATTCTTTCTGTCATCCAGCGTTCGTCATCCACTTGGCGTAGGTAAGTTGAATATTGAGATAGCCGGATGAACTTGGCCAAATATTCATCAAAAGCTTCTTTTTCTCCTTGCCTTAGCACAAGGAATTCAGCCTCCCTTTCATCTCTGACAGATTGAGGGAAATATTTCTCATAAAATTGCTCAAGAAATACTTCCCAGGTAACTGGAATATCTTTTGCTTGGAGAAGTAATTCTGTATTCTTCCACCATCTATCCGCATCCTTTTCCAATTGATAGATGGCCATTTGGGCCTTGGTTTCAGTCGGGCAGTCGAGGACCTTAAAGATCTTCTCTAATCTGCTGACCCAATTTTCTGCTACATGTACTTCAAATGTCCCTTCGAATATGGGAGGATTGTGTTTGCAAAATCGCACCATCCATTGTTGGATGCCAACTGCCTCCTCCCTTGATTCAACCCTTCTCTGGGGCTGTTCTGCCTGCTGTGGTACTTCTTCAGGTTCTCTACTAGTTGCTCCTGAAGGCTCTGGCGGTCTTAAATTATTTATAACTGCTGCTACTGCCGCGGCTATGGCAGCATCTCTGTCTTGTTCATTTCGTGCTTGAGCAGCTCTCATTTCTTCTATCATCTTTTATTGCTGTTCTAATCGTTCTAGAATCATTTGATTAAGGTTTCCAGCCTCTCGGGGTTCCTCAGCTAGAATAGTTCTCCTTGTTCGTACCATTTTGTTATACTTAAAAACAGAAGAAAATACAATAAATTTCATTTCACACATAATATACATACAGAATATATGTACATATCACAGTACCATTCTAGTCTTTTATACTCTAATTTTCTTAAACTTTATTCTAATGTATTCTTCTACTAGGTAGATCCAGTCGGATATGGTACAATATAATTCTCTATCAAAATACTGGTCTAACTCCGATCTCCAGGTAGGAGTCTTCGGCAATACGTCATTCATAATTTCTAGCCAAAACCCCATGGTTAACACATTTGAATCCCAGGCTTGATATATGGCTTTCACCCTTGTGATAAACTCCTGGTAGACCGAATAATCTTGATCTATGTTTTCGAACAGGGTCTGCCTCAACTCGTATAGTTGTCGGGCTAATGCTACCGAGCTCTCAAGTTGCTCTCTACTCAGGTTCCTCCCTGGGACCATTCTTACGATTAAACCTCCCAAATACATTTCTACCGGAGTCACTTCGGGCCTACTGGAACCTGGCGCATTACTCTGAACACGTACTTGGCTGGACCCTGAACTGTCTGTTATATTCAAGGGTACCGAACATATGGAAATGGCAGGAATAGGGCCTTCTGTTATCATCACTTCCTGATCATCAATTGGAAAGTTTGATCCTATCGAGGAACTATCCTCCTCAGAATCACCAGCTACTGGAGGTGTCCAGAGGTCAGAATCATTGCTTACTATCTCTTCTTCTGAACTATCTGAACTAGAGACCTCTGGTCTTAATTCCCATTGGTTTACCGTAGTTTCAGACCCAAATCTATGTCTAGCCATCCTGCAAACACTACTTAGTGCCAATTATGACGGCTTTATCATGGTATATCTTTCTATAAACCATCTATTCAGAGCATTTCTTAAGCCAGAATCCTTTGCTCTGATACCAAAATGTCACATCCTTATATTTATACATCTTAGGGACCATTCAGTAGCACTTAAACCACTTTCAGGGTCATTGAAGTCTAAACACTTAATCTGGAATTTTATTCATATCGAGTACTGTTCACTGTGGCAAATTCCAGATAAGTGACCTGATTTTGAACATTTATAACTAATTCTATAAAAATCGAAATGAAGTGGTTCAAATTGCTACATGAAGCTAACTCAAATATATTTCAGGGAAAAATCATTGGTTGACCAATCCTTGACAAATCTCACGTGGGTCAATGTTTCAATCTTACTGTTCATCCAATGACTTTCTCATGAATCCAGCATTCTGGTCCCAACTTTAACAATTTATATCTTTTCGTGTATACATCCAAATTAGACATTCTATATATCAAATTAAATCTTAGTATGTCTACTTTTTACTCTAAAAATTTCGTACATTAATTCAATCATTTACTATTTTTAATGATTTATCAAACATGAATGGGTCTTCACGAGTTACTGTTCACTGAGCCTATTTTCAGCATTTAGTCTTTACATACTCAAGCATACAGCCAACACATATCAGTCATACAGGCCAGATAACAATTAATATCAAATAATCAACTGTTATAAATTAGTGCATGATTAACTCCCTCATATTTTATTATATCCTTTTCTGTCTAACAACCGGTAGCATAACTGCTACAATTCTTCTTTAGAAAGTAACTGATGTTGTACCGATTCGGTAATTCCCTTACGCGAACTACCATTCTACGTAGTACCCAGGAAAGACTGGATGAACCTGCTGGGTCCACTCACTTCCAGCCTCCTTAGACAGCACTACGTACACAGTACGTATCAGTTCCTTTCTTTGTTCCGTCTTCGTTGTCGGAATTTCGGCAGCCTACCAGCG
Source organism: Leucaena leucocephala (assembly GCA_037074615.1). NCBI lineage: Eukaryota > Viridiplantae > Streptophyta > Magnoliopsida > Fabales > Fabaceae > Leucaena > Leucaena leucocephala. The sequence continues at coordinate 11,208,027 of CM073567.1, read as the reverse complement.
TCTCTTAAGATTTCCTAATTTTATTTTGACAGAGCCTCCCCTGTAATGTTATGTTTGGGAATGAGATTCAAAAGAATCCCAGTAACAACAATCATAACAAAATATGTAATGCAAAGTGACGGTGCTTGCTTGTGACTGTGTACAGATAAGTATGCTGCATGCTTCCATATTCAATAACATATGATCATAGCATTGGAATAGAGCTTCAAGCATAACATATAGGACAACAATCAACCAAACAAAACAACACATCACAAAGACATTACATAAGAGCTAGGATTAGTTATTACCTCAAAAGCAGAGCTTCAGAACTTCCTTACTACTTCCAACTCCACCAGAACTTCCTTTCTTTCTTTCTTTCTCCTTCTCTCTCTTCTTTCTCTCTCTTTTCTTGCCAAAAACGTGGGATGCATAAAATGGGAGGGGAAGGGGGTATTTATAGCTTTAATGGATGGCATTCTTGTAATTTTGAAGCCATCTGAACATGTGGTCCTGGTTTTTCCTGGAATTTCCTATTTTCTTTAATTCTTTTTACTGCATCACCCTGGACACCTCATGGGACACCTCATAGGACACCTCACCACCCATATTCTTCATGTGACGAAATTTGGAGGTTCTGGAAGCTTTTCGGTCCAATCTGGTACCGGCCCGGTCCATCGCCTCGAAAAACGTGCCGTTTTCTGAATCTGATGTTTTTGAAGATCCTTTTTATGTCTACTGACCTCACATTTAGTATCTAGACCCTTTATATCATTAACTTTTTAATACTGGGTCCAGACTCAATTACAGATCCCCTGCGAAATGACCAAAATGCCCTTGGTGCCCTATCTTGTCCTATTTTAATCCCTAAGGGCAAAATCGTCATTTCACACCTTTCTGGACCCGGTCAAAGCTTATACTGGCTCTAGTCAACCTTATTTAGACATGTCTTGACCTCTGGGTCTGTCCAAAATGACCAGAATACCCTATATTCATCTGCTGCCCTTTTTTTACAACATAGGGGCATTTTCGTAATTTCGCACTTTTCCGGGGTTCTGCTGGACACTGGCCCACCTATCAGTCCAAGAGTCTTATTGGGCCTCTAATGGCGCCATTTTCGGGCTTCCTGGGTCCATTACCTGTATGGCACGCATTACGAGGAATCTTCCTTTAACACAATTCATTGAATATTTTAACTATTATTTACCGAGTATATACCTTTTCCGGACACCGGCTCTTTTTCCCAGATATAGCATCCTACTGTGTTCAGGCATCCTTGGGGGTTATAACGGTCATCTGACCGAAGTCATCCGATCGCATTCAGCCTCTTTAAAAATACCGATAAATCTCCTACCCGGATCCCCGGAGGCCTCACACTCCGTCTGGATTTCTTTATTTTGTGAATAACTTTTCCTACAGACCTCCTATCGGTATCCTGTCAGTTTCCCGACATCCGCCCATAAAGGCGCATCATCCTGTATTTTCCCACTTATATCTGAAATCTAGGGTATCCGGTATAAATTTTTATAACTTTTGGACGATCAGTCCATTTCTGGCTATCTGGAGTCTTCAAAAATTCCGGTATTAGGCTTGGTTACCCGGCGTCACCTGCCCTACCTTCTGGTAGAATCTGGGACTGAAATGCTGTCGGGCGGTGCAAACCACTTCTGGCCTATTTTCTTTAATTATACTTTAGCCCCAGGGAACTTTTCCTTCTTTATAATTAAGTCCCTTAATTTGGCTAAAATTACACTTTAAGACCCCATATTTTTGTCTACTTTTCATTCCTAACTTTAAACTTTCCATAATTGCATTTAGGTCCCTTAATTTCCTTTCTTTTGCAATTTAATCCTTTTCTTTACATAAAGGTACACATGTTTTCCTGAAACAGAGCTCATATATTCCGTTTAATCTGTACATAGGAACCAGTACAGAAAATTAAGGATATTACAATTTGGGAGCTTGAACTTAGGGTTTTCATGGGGAAAAAGTTGAGTTTTCTCTAAGGGAAGGTTCTGCCCAAAAACCTTAGATGAAATGGGAAAGAAGAAATTAAAGTTAGAAACATATGATTGAAGCTTAAACATGCTAGTGAAGTGGTTGGTTGTTGAATCAAATTGATATTCTTGACTTTGCCATGGTGTGCCCTGTTCGGTCTGCACTGTTCATGATGGAAGGAAATTAAATTTCAAGGATTTAATGCTTCCATTGAGTTTGTATGATGATTTTGTGTAGGATTGGAAAGGTTTTGAACCTTGGAAACATTAAAATCTCAAGGTTGTAGTCTTTGAGATTCCTTACGGTTACTGTTCACTCGCATGAACAGTGATTGGAATTTCATGACTTTGATGGTTCCAATGGTTTTAAAATGAAAAGTTGTGTGGGGTAAAGTGGAGAAACAAGTATGGGAGGCATTAGAATCAAAATGAGAATTTTTGAAAGAATTGTGTGCTTATGTTCAATTCTGTACAGCATGCCATGAAGGAGCTGGAATTTTATGATTCTAAGCTCATAAATGAGTTCAAAATATGAAATTATGTAGGATAAAGTCAAGACATCAAATGATTCATGTAACATCCTTACTTTTATACGTCTTAGGGACCATTCAGTAGCATTTAGAACCACTTACAAGACCTTGGAAGTCTATTAGCCAAATCTGGAATTTTACTCTTTCTCGGGTTACTGTTCATATGGTATTCCAGATTACGCAACGAACTTTGAAAAATCATAATTAATTCTAGAAAATTCGAAATGAAGTGGTTCAAAAAGATACATGAACATAACATATTTAAGGAATAGGGGAGTCACTTCATCTTTGAATCTATGGCTACCTTACTAGGCCATATTTATTCTATTATATCATCACTTATTGCCTGTAAGATTTCTATGTCTCTAGCCTGAAGGATTTATGTGTCCTTGGCCTCACAACAATCCATAACTGAGTCAGCTATTCTCTTTCAGCTAACTGAGGAAGGTTTGGCTCCTATCTTTATGCCATTTGTACTTTTACATTTCTCCCTAATCCTCCTGGATTACTAACAGGCAAGAAAGTATCTCTTATTAAGCCTCAAGGTTCATATGAATGAACTCGATTAAGTATCCATCAAAAGAGTTCTCTTTCCTTAGCTCTAACCCTTAACTTCATGCTCACCTTTCTCTAATTGAGAGGAATGCTTCTTTTAAACTTTTTGAGAAAAACTTCTCAAGTGAGCGGATAATTCTCCATCTCATATGGAGTAACTTTTGTGCCTCTCTGTATCTCTTAACTCTTTCTGTCTATCAATCTCAGTCTACTCTAGACTAGATTGTGATTATTTTCTGGTTTGCCTCTAGTCCTGACCAATTGAGGTCACTTGGATCTCATTCATCACTTAATATTACTATTTATGTTCTCTAGGTCAGAGCGTTAGGTTACTATCTCTTCGTGATAGAATCCCTTTGCTTTGGGAACATTAACTTTCTATCTATTAACCATCACGTCTTTAACCTTAGGCTGTGTATTAAATCATTCTTAGGCAAGTCTCATTTAACTTCTCATTATTCTTTTCCGTAAAGACTAGCTGAACAAAGCCTTTTGTACTATAGATCAACTCCTGATGATCATACGGAGGATCTACTGTTGAACATCTTCTTAAACTGATCTTCTGTATCTTAGTGCTTCGTACTATTTAACTTGCCTATACTCTGTGCTAAATCTCTAATTGATAGACTTCAGTGAGGTTGGCATCTTTAGTCTCATGACACTTGACTTACTATCATCTCATACCAATCCTCGAAAGTATATTAGGTTAATGCCCTCTACTGGATGTCTGTTTATCATTCCTACTACGGCATTAAGGAACTGTAGATAACTAACTATTCTTAATCTATACTTTTGTCCATCATTTGACCTAGACTGAGTAATTCACTTTTCACAGCTTTCTTCAGACCAATATGGTCAACACTATCTGTCTTTAATGAAGAAGGCTGGGGTTGACTAGGACTAGGAACATCCCACTGATCTTTCTCTATAAAGTCACATATTCTTGGACTTTGGGAATGGACAAGAACTATCATAGGCTCTGACTGGATGTTTGAATTAGGGAACTGTTGTATCTTAATTATATTAAATATATACTCAAACTCTGGTAGAGGAGGAATAATATATGGTCTACCCATAATCTAGTACCAATACTCAGCTTCCTCAGCCGTAATCTATCATCTCGTAAGAGGGATAAAGCTTATATCAAGGTTAGAGGGCATTCCAACAAACTTATACAGTATAGAGTCACTAGACTCAACATCAACTGGTGCATATTAGGCTTTAGGCTGAATCTCTACATCACCTCCAGACTGCAGGTTTAAGTCTACAGAAACGTCTATGGGACATTCCACTGTAGATTTTCCTGACTGATCCCCTAAACTCTCATCTGGACTCTCTTCATTGTCTAATGGATGTGGATATATATCATCTTCATATATCACTATTGGTCTGGAGTCTTCCTTATTAACTGAAGCCTCTGACTTAATCTTATAGAATCTCATATATATTCCTGCAACATTTGCTTAATTAAGCAATGTTAACCATCCCATAACATACCCTAACTTGACAAAATACTTACTGTTTAGGGTTAGGGTCTGGGTATAATCTCATATCAATCTATAAATAATCTATTCAGAGCATTTCTTAAGCCAGAATCCTATGCTCTGATACCAAAATGTAACATCCTTACTTTTATACGTCTTAGGGACCATTCAGTAGCATTTAGAACCACTTACAAGACCTTGGAAGTCTATTAGCCAAATCTGGAATTTTACTCTTTCTCGGGTTACTGTTCATATGGTATTCTAGATTACGCAATGAACTTTGAAAAATCATAATTAATTCTAGAAAATTTAAAATGAAGTGGTTCAAAAAGCAACATGAACATAACATATTTAAGTTTAAGGGAAAAATAATTTATAGACCAAATGATTAGCCAATTGATACAGTTTATTCGTTGAATTTTACTGTTCATTTGGTCAAAAACTCTGGAAACAGATTCTGGTCCCTTACTTTGGAAAATCATTTCTATTGATATACACATCCAAATGAAACGTTCTACCTATGAACTTAAAGCTATTGATGTGTGCTACATGTTCATAAAATTTCATGAAATAATTCCTTTATTTGCTAGGTCAAACTGAAGCCACAACAAAACTGCTTTAGGACCTACGTTTTTACCATTTCAGTTTCTTTTCTTTCATTTCCAATAATTGTTTCAGCATGCACAGGCCATCAAATAAGCTTCTTAACATTCATATACATCATTTACATATGCCATAAGTATTACAATAGTTTCATCACATAAATGGACACCTTACATGGCATTTACATACATGGAAAATGCATATCATATGCTAGAATCTTAAATACTTCACTTTCCTTCTTCCATGCTTTAGCTCTTCTCCATGCATACCTTTTCTTCATGCTTGACCTAAATTGGTTGGTTATGGGAGAGTGAGATTCTAGGGAATCTCAGTAGCAAACATTACCACTTAAATATGCAAGATGGATGCTAATGCATTGGATGTAATTTCATTAAACTTTCTTTGGTTAGTGACATGCTATCATGCTATATACTTTTACATAAAGTGCATGGCCATGGAAAACATGTTATTCACAATACATTGAACATCATTAATCATGTCAAAACATCATTCAAATATCACATACATGTCAACACATAAGCATACCACATCAAGCACATAAAGAGATAAGTTCAGTACCTTGCACTTAAGCTTCCCTCTTAATCTTTAGCATTTGCTTCCTAGCTTTCCAACCAATAAACCTTTATGCCAATCACTTCCCAACATGTTCTTGGATTTTTCAAGGTCCTAAACATATTCATATTCATCACATAATTCATTAGGACTCATGAACTCCAACCATGTTCAAGATTAACTTTGTTACACTCCTTATTGTCATAACTTTCCCTAATATTCACTAATCCACTTGGCTCTTGAATCAATTGATGTCTTGACTTTACCCTACACAATTTCATCTTTTGAATCCATTTATGAGCTTAGAATCATGAAATTCCAGCTCCATCAAGGCCTGCTGTACAGAACTGAACATAAGCATACAATTCTTTCAAAAATTCTCATTTTGATTCTAATGCTTCCCATACTTGTTTCTCCACTTTACCCCACACAAATTTTCATTTTAAAACCATTGGAACCATCAAAATCATGAAATTCCAATTACTGTTCATGCGAGTGAACAGTAACCGTAAGGAATCTCAAAGACTATAACCTTGAGATTTTAATGTTTCCAAGGTTTAAAACCTTTCCAATCCCACACAAAATCATCATATAAACTCAATGGAAGCATTAAATCATTGAAATTCAATTTCCTTCCCCCATGAACAGTGCAGACCGAACAGGGCACACTATGGCAAAGTCAAGAATATCAATTTGATTCAACAACCAACCACTTAACTAGCTTGTTTAAGCTTTAATCATATGGTTCTAACTTTAATTTCTTCTTTCCCCTTTCATCTAAGGTTTTTGGGAAGCACCTTCCCTTAGAGAAAACTCAACTTTTTCCCCATGAAAACCCTAAGTTCAAGCTCCCAAATCAAAGGAGAATAAGTTAGGAAATATTGCTTACCTTTAATCTCTAGCTTGCTTGAACTTTGGAACCTTGAATCTTCTTTGTCTTGGCTTGAGTTTCCATTTTGCAAGAGTTTCCCCAAGGGTCCATGAAGCTACGGTTTGCTGCAGAATGAGGGGGTATTTATAGCCAAAATCCAAGAAAAATGAATGGCCAAGATTGATTTGGTTACTATTTGATCTAAAGGCCCACATTTAATCTTGGATTTAATTTTTTCATAAAATAATAATTATGACATCATGTGGGACAGCTCAAGGGACACCTCAAGGGGTTAGGTGGCGTGCTTCCCATGCAAGGAAACTTCTGGAGAAATTCCAGTCCAATCCGGTACCGATCAGTGCAGTTTCACAACAACCGGACTGTGTTCTTTTCCTAATTTTTTATAATATACCAGGATATGTATTCTATCCTGGAAATTAATGTATAGGCTTCTCATACCATTGAAAATGTTAGACTGAGTATTTATCTTCCATCCATCCCTTGGGAAATGACCAAAATACCCTTGGTATCCTTTCTTGCACTATACTGACCCTAAGGGCATAATTGTCATTTCACCCCTTTTGTACTGCCTCAGGGCATATATTGGCTCAAATAATCATATTTATACCATGTGTCACGTTTTTAGCCTGTCCCAGATGACCAAAATTCCCTTCATCCATCTCTGGTATAATCTGGCCATCCAGGGGCATTTTCGTAATTGTGCACTTTTTCTGGCACTGGCCCCTTCTACTGATAGACTGGTACCCTGGGTTTTGGGCCTTCCTTGGTGTCATTATGGGCCTATATATGAGGTCATCTGATCTCATTCTATCCAGGCTTACATACCGATAAGTTCCATTATCGGATCACGGGTGTTAACAAACTCCCGTCAAAATTCACTGATATGTGAATAACTTTTTATACATAACTTCTTCTGGAGTTCTGTCAGATCCAGGACATCTGACACTGTAGGGCACACTTTCCTGTAATTTGCCCACATATATCTGATGTCCATAGAATCTGATAAAAATTCAAATAACTTTTAGACTATCAGATAATTTTCTGCTGTCTGGAGCCCTAATAAAATTTCTCTATCATGCCAGATTACTCAGCATGACTTCCTCTATTTACTGATTGAATGTGGGACTGAAATACTTACAGGCAGTTATAAACCTTTTCTGGCTGAACTTTTCCATAATTACATTTATGTCCCTGACTTTTTGCTTAATTACATTTATGTACCTAACTTTTTGGATATTTACATTTAGGTCCCTAAACTTTTGGAAATTACAACTTTTGGCCTAACTTTTGTTTCTACTTTAACTTTTGGCCTAACTTTTGTTTCTACTTTAACTTTTGGCCTTTAAACTTTTCCAATTTTCGTTTAGGTCCCTTTCTTCCTTTAAGACTCATTTAACCTTTATTATTTCTTCTGATCTTTATCATAATCCTTCTTAAACCTCTTTCCACTATCAGAACTATACAGATAGGGAAAAATTAGGATATGACAATTCAAGAGCCAAGTGGATTAGTGAATATTAGGGAAAGTTATGACAATAAAGAGGGTAACAAAGTTAATCTTGAACATGGTTGGAGTTCATGAGTCCTAATGACTTATGTGATGAATATGAATATGTCTAGGACCTTGAAACATCCAAGAACATGTTGAGAAGTGATTGGCATAAAGGTTTATTGGTTGGAAAGCTAGGAAGAAAATGCTAAAGATCAAGAGGAAAGCTTAAGTGCAAGGTAGTGAACTTATCTCTTTAGCTGCTTGATGTGGTATGCTTATGTGTTGACATGTATATGTTATTTGAATGATGTTGTGACATGATAAATGATGTTGAATGTATTTTGAATAACATATTCCCATGGCCATGCACTTTATTTAAAAGTATATAGCATGATAGCATGTCACTAACCAAAGAAAGTTTAATGAAATTACATATCATGCATTAGCATCCATCTTGCATATTTAAGTGGTAAAGTTTACTACTGAGATTCCCTAGAATCTCACTCTCACATAACCAACCAATTTAGGTCAAGCATGAAGAAAAGGTATGCATGGAGAAGAGCTAAAGAATGGAAGAAAGGAAGTGAAGTATTGAGATTTTAGCATATACTATAAATTGTCCATGTATGTAAATGCCATGCAAGGTGTCCATTTATGTGATGAAACTATTGTAATACTTATGGCATATGTACATGATGTATATGAATGTTAAGAAGCTTATTTAATGGCTTGTGCATGCTGAAACAATTATTGGAAATGAAAGAAAAGAAACTGAAATGGTAAAAACGTAGGCCTTAAAGCAGTTTTGTTGTGGCTTCAGTTTGACCTAGCAAATGAAGGAATTAGTTCACGAAATTTTATGATAATGTAGTACACATCCATATCTTTAAGTGCATAGGTATAACGTTTCATTTGGATGTGTATATCAAGAGAAATGAATTTCCAAAGTAAGGGACCAGAAACTGTTTCCAGAGTTTTTGACCAAATGAACAGTAAACTTCAACAAATAAACTGTATCAATTGGCTAATCATTTGGTCTAAAACTTATTTTTCCATTACATTTCAAGATGTTCATGTAACCACTGCATTTCGAGTTTTCTAGAATTAATTATGATTTTTTGAAGTTTGTTGCGTAATCTGGAATACCATATGAACAGTAACCCGAGAAAGAGTAAAATTCCAGATTTGGCTAATGAACTTCGAAGGTCTTGTAAGTGGTTCTAAATGCTACTGAATGGTCCCTAAGACGTATAAAAGTAAGGATGTTGCATTATGGTACCAGAGCAAAGGGTTTTGGCTTAAGAAATGCTCTGAATAGATTATTTATGAACTGATATGAGATTATACCCAGACCCTAACCCTATAAACAGTAAGTATTTTGTTAAGTTAGGGTATGTTATGTGATGGTCAATATTGCTTAATTAAGCAAATAGTGCAAGAATAGATATGAGATTCCATAAAGTTAAGTCAAAAGCTTCAGTTAATAAGGGAGACCCCAGGCTAGTAGTGATATGTGGACATGGTATACATCTAAACTCTGAGCATCCCTTACACAATGAAGAGAGTTTAGCGGAGAGTATGGGGGATGAGTCAGGAAAGTCTATAGTAGAATACCCCATAGATATCTCTGTAGACTCAAACTTACAGTCTGGAGGTCATATAGAGATGTACCCTGAAGCCATGTATGCACTGGATGATGCTGAGTCTACTGACTTTACGCAGTATGAGGTTGTTGGAATGCCCTTTAACCCTGATATAAGCTTTATCCCTCTTACAAGATGATAGATTACGGCTGAGGAAGCTGAGTACTGCTATTGTATTATGGGTAGACCATATATTATTCCTCCTCCATTAGAGTTTGAGGATAAAGTTACTATAAGTAAGATACCACAGTCCCCTAATTCAGATATCCAGTCAGAGTTTATGATAGTTCTTGTCTATTCCCAAAGTCCAAGAATATGTAACTTTATAGAGAAAGATCAGTGGGATGTTCCTAGTCCTAGTCAAACCCAGCCTTCTGTAAGGAATTGGAAGACACGCAGCGGAAATTAATTTAAAAAATTTTTCCATTCCTTGCCAGGATCTACCGTATGTGTTTAAGTCAAGTAAGAAGAAGTATTACCCTTAGTGTGCCTCAGCGACTTCCACAGCTTTCGGTCACGACGTTCACAGCTTCTCTCTGCGGCTCGTGCTCCCTTTCTGATCACAAGAAGTCGACGACTCAGGTCGGCTTCCTCTACTGGTATCCACACGAACAGCGTTCCAACCACGAACGGCGTGCTAGCGTCTCTTGTCCCTCCAGGGCTTTCTCAAGAGTTCGTCCTCTCCGTCTCTATTTTGGCAGTTTCTTATCTTCAAACCTTTTGCAGAGTCCCCTTCAGCCTTTCTATGTTCTATATGTTTCTCTGTGCAAAACACAGCTCCTAAAATCAGATATATAGGATGCTATGCGTTTTTCTCTGTCAACCGAATTGGATTTTGGAGTTAATCTTATATTAATTCCAAAATTAATACAATATCATATATTGTATAATTTTATAAGAAACTAATTAAATAAATAATATCAAATCCATCTCACAGATTTAATTACCCATTTATTTAATTTTAAATAAAGATGAGACTGGACTATTTTTTGATTTATTCTCATAAATCAAATTTGAGATATCCTATCAATTCGAATTTCGAATTTCAAACGTGTTAGAGATTTAATTTATCCTTATAAATTAAATCTTATAAATATCTCTTATATGAGATATCCTATCAATTTGAATTTTGAATTTCAAACCTGATAGAGATTTAATTTATCCTTATAAATTAAATATTATAAATATCTCTTATATGAGATATCCTATCAATTTGAATTTCGAATTTCAAACATGATAGAGATTTAATTTATCCTTATAAATTAAATATTATAAATATCTCTTATATGAGATATCCTATCAATTTGAATTTTGAATTTCAAAAGTGATAGAGATTTAATTTATCCTTATAAATTAAATCTCATATATACATATAATGTATATATACGAATTTATATATATATATGAATATAAATATAAATATATATATATACATCTATCCTGGATCATTCATTGAATCTGGACATGTCTTAGATTCAATGAATCTGGATATCATAGCTCATGTTGGGCTATTTTGTGTGCGACCCTGTAGGTCCATATGAAGTTGGCAGTGGGCCATTTGCTATACTAGCCCACAAGTCGCAAGCGGTCTCTAGCAAGACATAACGACTACCCAAATCATGTGAGGATCGATAAACGATGTAACCTTTTATACAACCATATCATGTCCCTTCTGTCACGCGATATTTTGGTCATGGATGAGGCATGGATAATGTCATCCTCCTATTCCTGACCGTTACTTTCTCGATCCCTGAGTAGTCTGACTATAGAAATGGAACTACCTTTCCATTACAGTATGGCCATACATTTCTCAGACTCACTCATCGAGGGGCCCAGTAATATCTCTCTACGAATGTGAGGGACAAATTCCATCTTGACCATTCACATTCCTCCGCATGAAATACCACTAAGGCCGAACATAGTCTTTATGATCACTCGGTCAAAAGTGACTTTTGACTAGGTCAAAGCTGAGCGTTTTGTCATGTAGGAATCCATGATGATCTCAGGTCAAAGGGCGTATTGACATAGTTTGTATATGAGAGAAGCTTATGACGTTACCCATGCAGTTCTCTCATAGCGGGTCAGTCCAGCACCTTGTACTCTTACATGTGCTTATGACTTTGATTTATATCTCTATACATCTTCAAAGTCATACTGGTCTTATTTTATCTGTGCTCCCGCACAGATGATCGACCAGGGACATTTAGGATAATATCATGAATTATCCAAGGAAGATCATCATAGTAAACATGCAAATAATATGATAACTCAATTAATAAATTCATAAATCAATAATGTTCATAAGACAATGATTGGCCCCTAGGGCACGATTTCCAACACCTTCTTCATCAAAGATAGATAGTGTTGACCATATTGGTTTGAAGAAAGCTGCGGAGAATGACTTACTCAGTCCAGGTCAAGGGATGGACAGAAGTAGAGATTAAAGACAATTAATTATTTACAGTTCCTCAATGACGTAGCAGGAATGATAAACAGACATTCAGTAGTAGGCATTAACCTAATATACTTTAGAGGATTGGTATGAGATGATAGTAAGTCAAGTGTCATGAGACTAAAGATGCTAACCTCATTGAAGTTTATCATTTAGAGGTTTAGCACAGAGTATAGTCAAGTTAAACAGTATGAAGCACTAAGATACAGAAGATTAGTTTAAGAAGAGGTTCAACAGTAGATCCTCTGTATGATCATCAGGAGTTGGTATATAGTACGAAAGACTTTGTACAGCTAGTCTTTACGGAAAAGAATAATGAGAAGTTAGAATGCGACTTGCCTAAGAATGATTTAATACATAACCTAAGGTTAAAGACGTGAAGGCTAATAGACAGAAAGTTAATATTCCTAAACAGAGGGATCACATCATGAAGAGATAGTAACCTAGTACACCTAGGGTAGATCACCCTAGAGGACAATAGTAATGTTAAGTGATGAATGAGATCCAAGTGACTTAAATTGGTTAGGATCTAGAGGCAGACCAAAAAAGAATCACAGTCTAGTCCAGAGTAGACTGAGATTGATAGACAGAAAGAGTTAAGAGATACAGAGAGGCACAGAAGTTACTCCATATGAGATGGAGAATTATCCGCTCACTTGAGAAGTTTTTCTCAAAGAGTTTAAAAGAAGTATTCCTCTCAATTAGAGAGAGGTGAGCATGAGACTAAGGGTTAGAGCTAAGGAAAGAGAACTCTTTGGATGGATACTTAATCGAGTTCATTCATATGAACCTTGAGGCTTAATAAGAGTTACTTTCTCTCACCTGTTAGTAATCTAGGAAGAAAAGAGAAACGTAAAAGTACAAATGGCATAAAGATAGGAGCCAAACTTTCCTCAGTTAGCTGAAAGAGAATAGCTGACTCAGTTATGGATTGTTGTGAGGCCAAGGACACATAAATCCTTCAGGCTAGAGACATAGAAATCTTACAGGCAATAAGGGATGATATGATAGAATAAATATGGCCTAGTAAGGTAGCCATAGATTCAAAGATGAAGTGACTCCCCTATTCCTTATGTAAGAAAGAGTAAATAAGGGTTGAGTCTATACCCTAATAAGAGGGTAAAGTGGCAACCTAAGTGAAACAAGTAAATGATTTAGGTTCCTGAAAAAATGATCAGGACCTAGTGATTAAGATAATGAAGGAACATAATACTTTAAAGTCTACTTGGTTAATTATTTAATTGCAATGTGAGTATAAGGGATGGTTGAGCAGATGTATGTGATAGTGGTATGGCTTATGTTGCCATAAGTTCTAATAAGAAATTGCATCTCATTGCAGTTGTCATATAATGACACGCATGTTAGAGAATATTTAAAGGATTGCATCTCCTTGCATATTATACAAGTTAAGTATGCTATGGTAAATGAATACTTCCCTTTACATTACATGTAGGGTAGAGTATACCAGATGAGAAAGTTATGTTGCTACCATGCCCTATGACATGCAATTAAATAATTCAACTTAGCAAGAATGAAGCAATAGTAAAGTGTTAAACTATAAAGTTAGCTACTTGATTCTCAGAAGATAGAAAGAGAATTTATGATCAGACTATGATAGTCAATGGGATAGAGAATGAGATTAAAGATAAAGATTAGTAGTGAGTCTACAGATAAATGATTATGATACTCAGGACATATCCCTTTAGTAGGGATAAGATAGATGAAAGGAAATGAGACGCAGTTATAAAAGATGATATGGTTCTAAGAAAGAGCAGTTTTTAAGTAATATAAGTTAATGTTTTTGCAATAGAGCTAGATTGCTTTTGCAATAGAGTAAAGTCCCTCTGATGAGATAAATAGATGATGACAGATATGTGCATGGTAGAGCTTGTGTAGCTCCCTGCAATGTTAAATCTAATAAAGTTATAAAGATAAGAATGGTATATGAAGTTCCTGAGTGATAGAGGAAATGAGTCTAGTCCTAATAAATAATATTGGCTTCTGTGATCATTTTTGGGGAATTATCTATGGAGTTAACAACTATGTGGAAGTGACTAACCTTGTAACTTTGTCCGTTGGTTTAGGTCTTCCGGAGATGAGAATACAGTACAATAAAATCCAGTAGATTTTGGAGGATTGCAGTTAGATCCTAGTATGGCTCAAAGGGTCACAGTTAGATCCTGAAAGGCTTACGGTTGATCGCAGTAGATCCCGAGGGTCGCAGTAGACCAAGCCTAGAGCAAGAAAGTAATGAGCCATAAGTACAGTATTTCTTTGGAAGGACGAATACCAAGGAAAAGTTAAGGTATAGAAGCTTTACAAGTTGGTTAACTCATAACAAAGAAAGTACCCATGATGCTAGTTTCAGATAGCCTTATTACTATCAGGGACTGAACTCAGGATTTCCTTACACGTATCAGGAACTAAGTGATTAAAGTTAAAGCTGTTAATGCTGAGTCCCAAGGACTTATGGGAATATTACGTAAGATATAAGAAGAGATCCTTATGATAAGATTACATAAAATAAGAGACAAGTAAATCCTCCAGATGAGGATAAAGAGATTAGAAGGCCAGATAGACCCAAAAGAGATAGTATAAGATGGGTCCAAGATAATAAAGTACCAGGGTTGAAGCCTGTAAGCACCAGTACTTCAGATTTTTATCTGCATATTTTAGTTAAGCGTGCTCAGGCAAGGGTAGTCCAATGATGGGTGACCCCCTAGGAAGTGATGAAAAAAAATGTGAATGCCACAAGAAATTTGCATATATGCACAAAGTTATGTAAAATGATTTAAAGAGCTTTGAAAAGCTAGAAAGGGTTATGAATAATAAGAAACTAGAGCCCTTGTGTCAAGTCCAAATGAAATGGATTTGAAAGATGAACTATGATATAGCCAGATTTGGCCAGATATGCCATTTTATGTCATGAAAGATACGAAATAAGAAGATATGCCTTAAGAAGCGGCTGTATAGCTAGCTTTGTAAACAGATAGAGAGGCTTCCATTTGGGAAAAGATAAGATGTTTGAATGATGAGCTACATGTGAAAGAGAAAATGAGAGCTTTGAGAGCTTCCACTCCTTACATAGAATGCCAGGTCTTATGTTACGTTACATTATATGATATTTACAAAATATACTAAAGCTCCGAATGTTAGAGTAGTGCAAGCTCCGAGTGTTAGAGCTGTGCATATTAAGAGAAGGAATGCTTGAGCTCCAATGTTAGAGCTTTGCATTCATGGGAAGGTATGCTTTCCTGCAATATGTTGGCCAGGCGTTATGCATGTTAGAGTATGTGCTCCTATATGCTTATATGTGCTCCCATGTGCTCCTATTTAGCAGTAGAGCAATAAAAGAAAGAATAATGATACAAGTCCTCTCTCTGTATTATGATGAGTTTTTAAAGATGGTAAGAATGTATAATGATATGAGAATGAGAGTTAAAGTTTGCGGATACTCAGAGAATTCTGCTAGATACTCAAATGAGCAATAAGTGATTGTACTAAGAAATATGATGAATAGTTAGTAGAAGCTCCAGAATATAGCAGTATTCGAGAGAGTTTAATATGAAAGAAATGGACGCTACTCACAAGTCCAGTATAGTGAGGAGTCCATATGTAGATAAATGCATAGCAAGAAGGTAAGTAATAGAATGAACTGGAGTTCAACTCTGAGTGAGTTGATTCATGACAAAAGGATGGTCATAGTAAAATATGAAGAATTGGGGATATAAAAAGAACTCTATTAATATGTCACGATAAAAGATAAGAGATAGAAACCCCAATCATTGACTTAGATGTTGAGTAAATTTCGAGGACGAAATTTATTTTAAGGGGGTAAAACTGTCATATCCTAAATTTTCCCTATCTGTATAATACTGATAGTGGAAAGAGGTTGAGAAAGGATTATGACGAAGATCAGACGAAATAATAGAGGTTAGATAAGTCTTAAAGAAAGAGAAGGACCTAAACGCAAATTGGAAAAGGTTAAAGGCCAAAAGTTAAAGTAGAAATAAATGTTGGGCCAAAAGTGGTAATTTCCAAACGTTTAGGGACCTAAATATAATTAAGCAAAAAGTTAGGGACATAAATATAATTATGCAAAAGTTTAGCCTGAAAAGGCTTATAACTGCCTGTAAGTATTTCAGTCCCATATTCCATCAGTAACTAGAGGAAGGTATGCTGGATAATCTGATATGATACAGAAATTTTATTAGGGCTCCAGATAGCAGATATTTATCTGATAGTCTAAAAGTTATTTGAAATTTTATCATATTTCATGGACTTCAGATATAAGTGGGCAAATTACAGGAAAGTGTGCCCTACAGTATCAGATGTCCTGGATCTGACAGAACTCTAGAAGAAGTTCTGTATAAAAAGTTATTCACATATCAGTGAATTTTGACAGGAGTTTGTTAACACCCGTGATCCGATAATGGAACTTATCGGTATGTAAGCCTGGATAGAATGAGATCAGATGACCTCATATATAGGCCTATAATGACGCCAAGGAAGGTGCAAAACCCAGGGTACCAATCTATCAGTAGAAGGGGCCAGTGCTAGAAAAAGTGCAAAATTATGAAAATGCCCCTGGATGCCCAGATTGTACCAGAGATGGATGAAGGGCATTTTGGTCATCTGGGACAGGCTAAAAATGCGACACATGGTATAAATATGATTATTTGAGCCAATATATACCCTGAGGCAGTACAAAGAGGGGTGAAATGATAATTATGCCCTTAGGGTCAATATAGTGCAAGAAAGGACACCAAGGGTATTTTGGTCCTTTCCCAAGGGATCTGTAATTAAGTTGTGGCTAGTACAAGTATATAAATGGTGTGGGAAGCCTAGACATTGATTTCCAGGACATAATACATATCCTGGTATATTATAGAAAAATTCAAAACAGAAAATAGTCCGGTTGTTGTGAAACTGCTCCGATCGGTACCGGATTAGACTGAAATTTTTCCAGAAGCTTCCTTACACTATGAGCACGCCACATAACCCCTTGAGGTGTCCCTTGAGCTGGCCCACATGATGTCATAATTATTCTTTTATGAAAAAGTGAAATCCAAGATTAAATGTGAGCCTTTAGATTAAATAGTAACCAAATTAATCTTGGCCATTCATTTTTCTTGGATTTTGGCTATAAATACCCCCTCATTCTGAAGCAAACCTTGGCTTCATGGACCCTTGGGGAAACTCTTGGAAAATGAAAACTCAAGCCAAGACAAAGAAGGTTCAAGGTTCCATAGTTCAAGCAAGCTAGAGATTAAAGGTAAGCAATCTTTCCTAGCTTATTCTCCTTTGATTTGGGAGCTTGAACTTAGGGTTTTCATGGGGAAAAAGTTGAGTTTTCTCTAAGGGAAGGTTCTTCCCAAAAACATTAGATGAAATGGGAAAGAAGAAATTAAAGTTAGAAACATATGATTGAAGCTTAAACATGCTAGTTAAGTAGTTGGTTGTTGAATCAAATTGATATTCTTGACTTTGTCATGGTGTGCCCTGTTCGTTCTGCACTGTTCATGATGGAAGGAAATTGAATTTCAATGATTTAATACTTCCATTGAGTTTGTATGATGATTTTGTGTAGGATTGGAAAGGTTTTGAACCTTGGAAACATTAAAATCTCAAGGTTATAGTCTTTTAGATTCCTTACGGTTACTGTTCACTCGCATGAACAGTATTTGGAATTTCATGATTTTGATGGTTCCAATGGTTTTAAAATGAAAAGTTGTGTGGGGTAAAGTGGAGAAACAAGTATGGGAAGCATTAGAATCAAAATGAGAATTTTTGAAAGAATTGTGTGCTTATGTTCAAATGATTCAAGAGCCAAGTGGATTAGTGAATATTAGGGAAAGTTATGACAATAAAGAGGGTGGCAAAGTTAATCTTGAACATGGTTGGAGTTCATGAGTCCTAATGACTTATGTGATGAATATGAATGTGTCTAGGACCTTGAAACATCCAAGAACATGTTGGGAAGTGATTGGCATAAAGGTTTATTAGTTGGAAAGCTAGGAAGCAAATGCTAAAGATTAAGAGGAAAGCTTAAGTGCAAGGTAGTGAACTTATCTCTTTAGGTGCTTGATGTGGTATGCTTATGTGTTGACATGTATATGTTATTTGAATGATGTTGTGACATGATAAATGATGTTGAATGTATTTTGAATAACATGTTTCCATGGCCATGCACTTTATGTAAGTATATAGCATGATAGCATGTCACTAACTAAAGAAAGTTTAATGAAATTACATACAATGCATTAGCATCCATCTTGCATATTTAAGTGGTAATGTTTGCTACTGAGATTCCCTAGAATCTCACTCTCCCATAACCAACCAATTTAGGTCAAGCATGAAGAAAAGGTATGCATGGAGAAGAGCTAAAGAATGGAAGAAAGGAAGTGAAGTATTGAGATTTTAGCATATACTATAAATTGTCCATGTATGTAAATGCCATGCAAGGTGTCCATTTATGTGATGAAACTATTGTAATACTTATGGCATATGTACATGATGTATATGAATGTTAAGAAGCTTATTTAATGGCTTGTGCATGCTGAAACAATTATCGGAAATGAAAGAAAAGAAACTGAAATGGTAAAAACGTAGGTCCTGAAGCAGTTTTGTTGTGGCTTCAGTTTGACCTAGCAAATGAAGGAATTAGTTCACGAAATTTTATGAGAATGTAGTACACATCCATATCTTTAAGTGCATATGTATAAAGTTTCATTTGGATGTGTATATCAAGAGAAATGAATTTCAAAATAAGGGACCAGAAACTGTTTCCAGAGTTTTTGACCAAATGAACAGTAAACTTCAACGAATAAACTGTATCAATTGGCTAATCATTTGGTCTAAAACTTATTTTTCCATTACATTTCAAGATGTTATGTTCATGTAGCTTTTTGAACCACTGAATTTCGAGTTTTCTAGAATTAATTATGATTTTTTGAAGTTTGTTGCGTAATCTGGAATACCATATGAACAGTAACCCGAGAAAGAGTAAAATTCCAGATTTGGCTAATGAACTTCGAAGGTCTTGTAAGTGGTTCTAAATGCTACTGAATGGTCCCTAAGACGTATAAAAGTAAGGATGTTGCATCAGGGGGTATGTGACACAATTGGTGGGGCCCTTGGGATACCTCACCAGTTGAGTCAGGCTCTCTAGAGAATTTCAGAGCCTTTTCCTAGAATGAGCGGTCGAGATTGTGCCACGTGCCCTCTTTACTTTTTCTCCTTTTTCTAATCTCATGACATGTGTCATTAACTTTTCTTATTTTCTTGTGGGTCCCTTTTATGCCACCTCATGATTCCAAATTTCTTTCCCAGTTCTATCTTTGACCGGGTCACTTTACTTTATTGAAAAATACTAAAATATTATTTTAATGCCTCTCAAACTCCCATAATCATTGGGCCTACGTTTTTGGGCTTTAAAATGTCATCTTGGGTTTCTAACCAAACCCAAGCACTCTAGTGGCTCAGTTCCCAAGAAATACCTCTTACTTTTCCATTATGCCCACGGGGACTTTCACTATTTTCCCTGAATTTTCACTTTCTTGCGGTTTAGTCCCTAAACATCATTTGTATACTTCTGGGACTCCTGCACAATAAGGTCTAGTAGCCTTCCTTTTTCAGGCTACATAGTGGACTTCTAGGTCTAAAAATTAGAATATGACAATTATGCTTTTACCTCAATTTTGATAGCTTTAGCTTAGGTGTACTTCATGCCTTTGTCCAAGAGTACAGAGGTTCAAGTGTGAGAGAATTGATAAGACACCAATTGTGTATGGTGTTTGATGAGGGCGGATTGTCATGGTCTGATCCATCAAAATAAAGTTAATTGCATCCAATATAATATAGTATAAGGCATAAGCCTATTGTTCTTCTCAAGGAACCTTTTATTTGGAAACCTAGCAGATTGGATGTCAAAATCAATGAAAAACCTGAGCAAGGATAAAATGGTTTTTGGGGTTTTAGTGATTGATGCAATAAAAGTAGGGTGCAGAAAAGTAAATATTTTTGGATTTTTGATTAAGATGAAAATGAGTTGGTTGTTTTGAGAAATATGTTATGAAAGACACTTGCTGATTAAAATGTATCTATCCTTGCTCTCACGTTAAAATTAGAGTTTTGAAATTATTAAGTCTCAAAGAAAACCTCAATCGATCGATTTAGTCCAGAACCTTAATTTTCCTTAAACCCCTTTGATCAAAGCTAGTTTAAGAACTATTAGTTAGCTGTCATAAACCACTTA
The DNA here is from genome assembly GCA_037074615.1 of Leucaena leucocephala. Lineage (NCBI taxonomy): Eukaryota > Viridiplantae > Streptophyta > Magnoliopsida > Fabales > Fabaceae > Leucaena > Leucaena leucocephala. The sequence goes on along the minus strand of CM073567.1, from coordinate 11,187,570 downwards.
ACGTGTAAGTTAAATTAGATGATGAAAATGCCCTCAAATGGTCATCAATCGAAAACCCTAGGTTTTAAGCAATTAAATTAATTAACAACGATCGTTGATAATAACCAATCTCTCTTAAAATTGAAACTGAAATATTCTATTGAAAAGTAAATGTTCAAATCATCCGAATTCAATTACAAAGTCTAATATGAGAATGATCAATCGATATTCAAAACTTGCTCATAAAATGAAAACCTTAGATCTAGCAGTAATCATAACATGAGAATATACAAATTAGAATTGTAAAAACTCCCCGTTTTAGTCCATGAGCTCAAGATATCAGATCCATCACCTTGAGACTAAGGATCTAGCATCTCATGACTCCTCTATATTGCAATCACCGTCCAAATGTGATGACATAAAGAAACGATGAGAAGACGGTAGATTGATGGTGTACAGATGTGAAAAAGACTATGGAGAGGTGTAGAACGATAGAAGATGTGGAGAAGGTGATCAGAGAGCGCTCGAGTACTGATTCTTAGTCTAATCAGGCCTAAACCCAACCCCCGTTGACGATATCCCTCTTTTCCTTTTATTTCTATATGACCTAATTCAAAACGTGTAGTTTCAGCGATTTCGAATTTTAGTCCCAACCATATCAATGTTTTGGTCACGACATGTAAATACAGAGAGACTTCCAGAAGAATCAAGGTCATGACTGGCGGACTCTTTGGTCACGACTAAAAGGTATAAGAGCATGGTTTCACTTTTATTGACTTGTGATTTCTTTCCTAGTCCTTTCTCTCTTTCAAAATACATGTAATTTAACATAAAAGCTCACTGTAAAAGTCTAAATTAGTAAATAATAGAATATATATAGTTTGGAAGAGTTAATTTACCATTTTACCCTTTAATTAGCACATTGTCACACACAATCATGTTATAAAGCTCTTAAAAATGTCACAAAAACTATATACAAAATGTGTCTTATCATTTTCTATGATATTTTCAGGGTCTTATTACAACTTTACCATTCATTTTATACCTGTATTTGTGCTTTTGTGGTACTACATGATTGTGCTTGGCAATATACTAATTAAAGGGTAAAATGGTAAATTAACTCTTACAAACTGCATAAATATTGTTCTCCACTAATTTAGACTTTTACAATGAGCTTTGGTTTTGAATCGTAGGTATTTTGGAGGAGAACCAAGCACTAACGTGAGCAGAAAATAAATCACAAGATAAAGAAAATGAGATCATGCTTCTGTGCTTTGTAGTCATGACCAAAGTGTCCAAAGGTCGCAACCTAATTTCTTCTGGGAAGTTTTTCTATGTTTATAGGTCGCGACCAAAATATGGATCTAGTTGCAACTAAAAGAGACAATCGCTAAAGTTGCGCTTTTAGATTTGGTCATGCTGGAATAAAAAGAAGAGAAAGCTGCAGATGTAACGGGGCTATTTTTTGGACCTGATTAGGCGAAGAAGTAGTGCTTGAATCCTCTTTACACCTTCTCCATAACCTACACACTCATCTTCCATCTTTCTGCACCTTTCCACAGAATCTCATATCTCTACATCATTAATCCATCACCTCTTTCTACTTTCTTCATTGCATCATATCTGGCAACGATTATGACATAGTAGAAGTCATGAGAGGCTAAATATTTAGTCTCTTGGTAATGGATCGCATATCTTGTGCTCATGGACTACAGTGCGCATGGGAAGTTTTCTGTTTTAATCTGACATTTCTTATGTTTTTGGAATTCATAGATCTAGGGTTTTGATTTTATGAGTAAGGATTAGATATTGATTAATTATTATGAGATTATGTTTTGTAATTGAATTTGGATGATTTGGATGTTGGTCTAATATGAATATTTCAGTTTCAATTTTTAGATAATTAGGTTGTTATCAACGATCGTTACTAACTAATTTGATTGCTTGAAATCTATGGTCATCGATTGATTATCATTTGAGGGCATCTACACATATGATTTAAATTGAAAGCTCAGTGCCTTTTAACATTTCAGTAAGAGTTTTTAAACTAGCTTTGATTAAAGGAGTTTAAGGAATATTAATATTCTGGACTCAATCGATCGACTGAGGTTTCTTTTAAGACTTAGTAATTTTGAAACCCCATATCATATTAAGAGCAGTGATAGATAGTTTTCCATCATGAAGAGTATGTCTCAATACATTCCTTTCAAAATCCACTCATTTTCCAACTTAATAAAAAATACAAAAACATTTACTTTACTGCACCTTTATTTTATTGGTTCAAAAATCAATCAAACCCGAAAACCAAAATTTACTTTCACTCAGGTTTTCAATGGTTTTATCACCAGTTTGTTAGGTTTTCAATAAAAAGGTTGCTTGAGAGGAACGATAGGGTTGTGCCTTATACTACATTAATAGGGTACAATTAATCTTTTTTGATGCATAGGATCACGACAACCCATGTAAATTAGGTTATCTCTTCTGGTATTGATTGTCTCTACCTTGATACATTCCTGCTACTTCTTCATATTGTCTGTCATATGTACTTATAGCATGCATCATTAAACCACATAACTCATACCATGTAACTAATGCTTGTGAGGTTTCCACTACATGAACTTTCTTTGTAGAATATAGCTCTCTTTTGAGTAAAGTCATTATCTTTTCGATTCAATTTCCTAAAGTTGTCATTTCTGCTAAAATCTCTTTTGAATTATCTAAATATGATGTAAGTATTTTTCTTATATCCCCACTTTGTTGATCTTCATTAGCCATTTTCTGGAATAACTCCTAACTTGCTTGTGGAGTTTTATCTCGCAAAGATCCATTTGCTGCTGTATTCAAGGATACCTTATTGTGAGAAAGTAGATTATCAAAGAAAATATTTACTGGATCAGCCTTTGTCATGTTGTGATGTGAACATCGAGCCAACAAGTTAATAAATCTTGTCCAATACTCATGTAATAACACTCTATCATGTTACAAATATGTTTGTAATCTCCTCCTTCATATGTGTTATCTTAGAGGCTTGGAAGAACTATTATAAAAATGTTGACTTCAACTGATCCCATGTAAGAGTTGAGAAATTAGTTGACAGATAGCATAACCACTCCTTAGTCTTCCCTTGCATAGTCTTAAGACATCATCTAATACAGTAATTGGAGGCTTTATTTAAGAGTAGATCATATGTATAGTTTGTAAGTGCTGATGTGGACATTCTCCTGTAAAACCATAAAATTTAGGTAAGGCTGCAATCAAAGATCCTTTAATTTCAAAATTAGCCTCTTCAGTGTAAAAACCATAAGGATCATAATTCACATGAGAATGATTTATTTCCCTCACACTTCTATTATCTTATAGATTAATTGGTATTTTATTTTCTCCTTGTCTATTATGTCTATTATGCTCATTAGGATTAATCTCAGCCATATTAAAAATTTCTACTGGATTCTCTAAATTAAGTCTAATGTTAGATCTAGGGACACTAGAGGATGAACTAGATTCTATTGATTTTTCTTCTTCTTCAGCTATAAGATTACTAGTTCTTTCTTCTCTAAATTATCCTTAGTTTTTTAAGTTTCCTCTCAATTTTAGGGTCAAAAGGTACTAATGGTTCAGTTCTTTTATGCATGCAACACAGAAACAATCAGGAATAACTAAGCAAGTAGTTTAAATCAATTTGGTCATGATACAGGATGTTCAAGTAGTGACTAATGAACATAAATAGCAAAAAATTCTAAAAATAGATTGGAGGTTATGACTACTAATTCAATCCGTCGTAGCAAAATTTCACTTAGAGCAAATCTTTTAAATTGGTCACAACAAACAATAATAAAGTCATGATTGAATATCACATAGAGCAATCAAGTACCTCAATAAAGCAATAAGGATGTGACCCATATATGTTTTGGTCATGTCTCACAATCAGAGAGGGTAATTTTGCAGTAACTTAGAAAAAATACAGAATGCTATGCAATGATGCAAATGCCAAAACGAAAGCAAATAATATATTTGTTTCTATTTCTAACAAATTTTTATGCTATGAAATGAAAACAACAAAATCTAAAGCTCAAACAGAAAGAATTAATTAAGGTAAACAATGGAATTAACAACCAACTACTAGGGAACCAATTACTATGCTCCCTAACAATGACGCTATTGACTTGGTCAGATTGTCAGTGTCCAATCCATCAAAAATAATGATAGTATCCAACAATGTAGCATATCAAAATGAGCCTTTTTATTGGAATCATAGTAAATTGGTAGGCAAAGCCATCAGAAATCTAAGTAAAAACATGGGTTTTTGGATTTGATTGAATAATGATGCTATAAAATAAGGGAGTAGTAAAGTAAATATTTTTGTATTTTTTATTAAGATCAAAATGAGTTAGATTGTGAAAGAAATATGTTAATAAAGACTCTTGATGATGAAAACATAACTATCCTTGCTCTTAATTTGATATGGCAGGTTTGAAATCACTAAATCTTAAGTAAAACCTCAATAATCAATTGAGTCCACTGTAATAATAATTCTTAAACTCCTTTGATCAAAGCTAGCTTAAAAACTACTTGATACCCTATTGAAAAATACTTAGTGTGTAATTAAATTAGATGATGATAATGCCCTCAAATGATCATCAATCGATAACCATAGAGTTTAAATAATTGAATTGAACATCAATAATCGTTAACAATAGTCCAACTATCCAGAAATTAAAACTGAAATATTTATATTAAAATAATCAATATCATCATCCAATGTCTATTACAACTAACTAGTGCATATTAAGAGATGTCAAAGTATGAAATAGGTGCAGATTAAGATATAAAACTCCCTAGTGTAGGCCATGAACTCAAGTTATGTGATCCATTAGTAAGAGACTAAAGTTCTAGCCTCTAATAACTCATATTGTGCTGCCATCACTGTCCATAATTAATGCCACAAAAAATGAAGAAAGAGGTGATGGAAATGGTTAAGAGAAAGATGGTAGAAGTGGATTAATCAATGCAAAAATATGAAAATCTATAGAAAGGTGAAGAAAAATGAAAGATGTGTGTAAAGGTTATGGATAAGACATAAATTGTGTATGGTTTCTATAATTTTTTTAGGGTCTTGGTACAACTTTACCATTCATTTTATGCCTGTATTTATGCCTTTGTGGTAATACATGATTGTGCTTGGAATTATGCTAATTAAAGGGTAAAATGGTAAATTAACTCTTCCAAACTGCATAAATATTATTCTACATTGATTTAGACTTTTACAGTGAGCTTTGGTTTTGAATCGCAAGTATTTTGGAGGAGAACTAAGGACTAACGTGAGAATAAAAGAAATGTAAGACAAAGAAATTCATATCACGCTTCTGTGCTTTTTAGTCACAACCTCAATTTTACTGGAGCTTTCTCTTTGTTTACAGGTCACAACTAAAAGAGACAGTCATTGAAGCTGTGCGTTTTGGATTAGGTTATGCGGGAATAAATGGAAGAGGAAGCTGCAGACATGTGGGGGCTAGTTTTGGACCTGATCAGGCTAAGAAGTAGTACTCAAATCTTCTCCACGCCTTCTCCACAATCTACACACTCATCTTCCATATTTCTACACCTCTCCACAGAATCTCATATCCATATCATTAATCCATCACCTATTTATGCTTTCTTTATGGCATTATATCTGGACAGCCATTGTGGCATAGTAGGAGTCATGAGAGGACAAATCTTTAGTCTCTTGGAGATGGATCACATATCTTGAGCTCATGAATTGCAGTGCACATGGGGATTTTTATGTTTTAATCTCACCTTTCTTATGTTTTTCGAATTCCTAGATCTAGGATTTTAAATTTATGAGTGAGGATTGGATATCGATCGATTATTCTAATATTAAGTTTTGTAATTGAATTTGAATGATTTGGATGTTGGTTTAATATGAATATTTCAATTTCAATTTTTGGATAATTGGGTTTTTATCAACATTCGTTTCCAACTAATTCGATTGCTTGAAATCTATGGTCATCGATCGATGATCATTTGAGGGCATCTACATCATTTGATTTAAATTGCACGCTAAGTGGCTTTTAACAGTTCATTATTAGTTTTAAACTAGCCTTGATCAAAGGAGTTTAAGGAACATTAATATTCTGGACTTAATTGATCGATTGAGGTTTCTTTTAAGACTTAATAATTTTGAAACCCCATATCATACTAAGACCAAGGATAAATAGTTTTCCATCATCAAGAGTCTGTCTCAACATATTCCTTTCTAAATCCACTCATTTTCTAACTTAATCAAAACTACAAAAATATTTACTTTAATGTACCCTTATTTTATTGCTTTAAAATCAATTAAACCCAAAAGCCAAATTTTACTTTCACTCAAGTTTACAATGGTTTTGTCACCAGTTTGCTAGGTTTTAAATAAAAAGGTTTCTCGAGAATAACAATAGGGTTGTACCTTATACTACATTAATAGGGGTGCAATTAATTTTATTGTGATGCATAGATGACGACAGCTCGTGCGAGTCAATGGCGCCATTGTCGGGGAACCAAGTAATTGGTTCGTTAGCAATTAGTTTTCAATTTCATTATTTACCTGAGTCAGTTTTTGTTTGAATTTTGGTTTGTTGTTTTTAATTGCATTGCACTTTGTATTTTTCTAAGTTTATACAAAATCAGTATCTGTGACTGTAGTCGCGACCAAACATTACTTGCGTCGTGACCTTTTCTCTTTGCGATATTTGGTCATGACCATAACACATTTTAGTCGCAACTAGTGAACTTTTCTACTATGAAACTTTTGTTTCTGAATTTGATTGCTTGCCTGATTATTCTTGATTGTTCCTATGTTCCATGCACAGAAGAACAAAACTATTAGTGCCTTTTGAACCTAAAATTGAGAGACAACTTAGAAAACTAAGGAGAGAATTTAGAGAATAGGCAAGATCAATAGAGTCTAGTTCACCCTCTAGTGCCAGGGATCTAAAATTCAACTCAATTTATAGATTCTATTCAAAATTCCTAACACGGCTGATATTAATTCTAATGGACATAATAGGCAAGGAGAATATGGAATACCAGTAAACGTATAAGACAATAGAAGTGTGAGGGAAATAAATCATTCGCATGTGAATTATAATCCTTATGGGTTTTACACTGAAGAGGTTAATTTTGAAATTAAAGGAACTTTGATTGTAGCCTTACCTAAATTTCATGGTTTTATAGGAGAATGTCCACATCAGCACTTACAAACCATGCATATGATCTACTTTTCGATGAAGCCTCCAATGACTGCATTGGATGATGTTTTAAGGAGGTGTTTCCATTTCACTTTGGAAGGGAAAGCTAAGGAGTGGTCATATAATATGCCAACTCATTTCTCAACTCTTACATTGGACCAGTTTAAGTCAACATATCTAGAACAGTTCTTCTCGGCCTCAACGATAACTCAGATAAAGAAGGAGATTACAAATATTCTGTAACAGGATGGAGAATGATTACATGAATATTGGACAAGATTTATCAATTTGTTGGCTCGTTGTTTGCCTCACAATATGACAAAGGCTGATCTAGTAGATATTTTCTTTGATGGTCTACTCCCTCACAATCAGGTGTCCTTGAATGCAGCAGCAAATGGCTCTTTGAGAGATAAGACTCCACAAGTAAGTTAGGATTTATTATAGAAAATGGCTAATTAAGACCATCAGACTGTTGATTCAAGGAGATGCCCTCATCTTCTTCAGGTAATTCAAATAAGATCTTAGCAGAAGTAGCTGCTTCAGGAAACCAAATGGAAAAGATGATGAATGTAATTAAAAGAGAGATGCATTCCATAAAACAAGTTCATGTAGTAGGAACATCACAAGCACTAGTTACCAGATGCGAATCATGTAGTTCAATATTGCATGATACCAATACATGTGATAAATAGTATGGAGAAATGGTAGCAATATATCAAGGGAGAGACAATCAATACCAGAAGATAGATACATACTCCAACATATACAAGCCTGGTTAGAGAGACTACCCAAATTTTAGGTGGGAGAGTGGGGAAAATAGGCCAAACCAATTCTAAATAGGTGATGCTTCCTCAAGCAACTACCAAAATAATATAAGGTCTATAATTCTAACTTACCCTAATACCTTAGTGGCATCAAGACCAGATGAGACTTCTCAGTTGTATAAGAGTATGGCTGCATAGATAAATAACATGGACGGTAGAATGACCAATATAGATAATAAGCTCAAAGAGAATGACGGTCAGTTCACCTCCATAGCTTTTATCCTTAAAAGTATGCTGAAGGATAATGCTAATGTGCACATGAAACTTAAGGAGTTAAGTTCCAAGAATATAGATATTACAAGTCATTTAACTCAAGTCTCCAATACAGTGAGTGATATCCAAACGAAGAGTATTGGCATCATACCTTCAAATACTATCATTAATCTGAAGGGTCTGAATGCCATATCACTCAGAAGGGAAAGAAAATTGCATTTTAAGGAAGATGATACATTACCGGAGGATATGAAAGATCCTAAAGTTGAAAATTCATCAATGTCACAGATGAAGATTTGAAAATCAGAAAGTATTAAAGAACAACAGCTTATGCTTAAGAAGGTAACCCAAAAGCAAGAAGAGGAGGTGATAATGCCAAGTCCATCATACAAGGGAAAACAAATTGAGAAGAAAGTAGAGTTGAGAAAGCAAGGAGCCTCTAAGCATACAGGTAAGGAGGTAAGTATAAAAGATCTCCCTTTTCCTAAATCTTATTTTGCTGGAAAGAAAAATATTGATTTTGAATTTGCAAAATATGCTTTCAATCCCCTCAATAAGTTAAAAATAAATATTCCTATTGTTGAATTCCTTAAGAGAAACGATAAATATGCTAAATTTTTAAAAGAATTGTGTGCTGATAAGAAGAAGTTTAGGCCTGTTGAGATAATTCTGGCGAGTGCTAATGTGTCATCACTTTTTAAGACTAAATTGCTTGTTAAGTGCCAAGACCCAGTATCTTATAGAATCCCATGAACTATAAGACAGGTTCATGTCAAGGGACCATTATTAGATCTAGGGGCTACTATTAATGTAATGCCTTGGTCGGTATACTTAGCTTTAGTGATTGACAAACTTAGAGATGCAAGTGTAGTACTCCAATTAGCAGATAGATCAATTAGGTACCCTAAGGGAGTTTTGGAAGATATTCTAGTACAGGTGAAGGACTTAGTATTCCCAGCTGATTTTTATGTTATGGACATGTCTAGTGAGCTAGTGAATGAGAGCACTTTGATCTTAGGCAGACCTTTTCTCTAAACTTCCAAGACAATCATTAGTATGAAGCATAGTTCTATTACAATGGAAGTTGGAAGACATGTGGTGACTTTCAATATGAATGAAGCAATGAAATATCCTTTTAATAATTTTGCTTGTGCTAGTTTGAATGCTATTGATTATGTTATTGAAGAGACTAGGGATAAGTATGAAATGAGTTTGCATGATGGGTATGATTTCTCATTATCACCAAATATGAATTCTATTTCATCAATTGCTAGTGATAATGCTTGTGGGAAGGAGTTTGTGAGTGATTGTATAGGGTCACAAGATAATTTGGGAGCCGCAAGCAGAACACGTTAAGCAGGGTCAAGCATAAGTGATCCCAAGTCATGACTCAAAGACCTCTAAGTCGCAACTAAACATCAATTTGCTGATACAGAGACTCTCTATGAAAATGAGTCGTGACATGAAAATGATAATGTTGCGACTAACAACTCCTGACACTATGTGTTGTGACCTGAGGATAAAAATGTCATGACCAAAAGATCAATAGAAACTCTCTGTGAAGTGGAGCCATAACAAGATTAGTATGGTCGCAACATGCCATATCCCAATTTTTAGGCGTGGAAGCCCAGTTTGTAGCTTGAAAAAGAAAGGCTACTAGACCTATTATGTAGGAGTCCTAGAAGTATAGAAATGATGTTTAGGGACTAAACTGCAAGAAAGTGAAAATTCAGGAAAAATAGTGAAAGTCCAAGTTGGCATAATGGAAAAATAAGAGGTGTTTCTTGGGAACTGAGCCACCAGAGTGCTTGGGCTTGGTTAGAAACCCAATATAACATTTACAAGCCCAAAAACGTAGGCCCAGTAGTTATGGGAGTGTGAGAGGCATTAAAATAATATTTTAGTGCTTTTCAATAAAGTAAAGTGACCCGGTCAAATATAGAACTGGGAAATGTGATATAGAATCATGAGGTGGCATAAAAAGGACCCATAAGGCGCCACATGACATTATTACAGGAAAAGAAAAGTTGAGGACACATGTCATGACATTAGAAAAAGGAGAAAAAGTAAAACGGACACGTGGCACAATCTCGCCCGTTCATTCCAGGAAAAGTCTCTAGAATTCTCTGGAGAGGCTAAGTTAGCTGGTACGGTGTCCCAAGGGCCCCACCATTGCGCCACATACCACCTGAGGTGTCCTTGGATGATGTCATAATGGTGAGTCATCAAGGAGGGTGATGTCATCGTAATGATGCAGGCAAAGCTTCTTGAGGAAGCTAAGCAATCTGGGCCATTCATCAAGATTCGATCTGAGCCATTCATTTCACATCCACTCACCAATAAATAGACACTCCCCTCCCATCCATTTCATTAACAGATTTGGCAAGAGAAAGAAGATACAGAAGAGAGAAAAAGAGAAAGAGAGAAAGAAAGGAAGGAAGAGAAAGAATGGAAGGAGTTCGGGTGGAGCCAGGAGCAATCTAAAGAGCTGAGGGACTGGGCAGAGCATCGGAATGAGGTAAGTAAGTTATCTAGTTCCTGCTTTAATAAATTAGAGGATTACTCTTAGTGGTTAGAATAGAGAAATATCTCTATTAATAAGGTTAGCTATAGATAGAAAGAAAGCCAGGGGAATGTCATATTAAAGATATTACCCCTAGTTAAGCATGAGTTAAGTAGAGCTATACTAGATAATAATAAAGATATTATTATGCTATGTATAGGCTATAACATATGAAAAGAAGGGACCTTAGAGACAAGGCTAAGAACTGGAAGGAAAGGCTTCACGCCAGGTAGTAGACTTTCCTACTTGTATGCTTATACTGCTTGGATGTTTTATGTGATATTTTCTTACCTTGATGATGTGAGGCATGTATGATTAAGTAATGCCCTGTTTCTTTTTATACTATGGCCATATGTTATAATTAAGTAACATGGAAGCATGTATGTTATCATGATGCAAGCATGATCATTAAGTACACACATAGTAACATCAAGCATATAGTTCCATACATTGTATAGTTTCCGTTTGCTACTGAGATTTCTCCAGAAATCTCGCCCCTTCCATATCAATCCAATTATAGCAGGTATTCTCAAGACGGAGGAGATAAAGATGCATGAAGAAATGTTAATTGCTTAGCATGATTGATATGTGATTCATGTATGTATAATTGCTGGAAATTGTCATTATGAACAGTAACTTGTGGTAAGGCAGTGACATTTGAGCTATAATTGTAAATAGTAAATAATTGAATAAATGTATGATTTTTTTCTAGTAAATAGTAGACATGGCAAGCTTTGATTTGATATATAGAACGTCTTATTTGGATGTCTACACATAAAAATATGATTTACCAAGTTGGGACCAAAATGCTGGAATCAGGGACAGGACGCTGGAGGAATAGTGATTTCGGAATGTTTACCAATGTTGACCTAGTAAAGGCGTAGTCAAAAAGTCATTTTTCCCTGAAATAGAATTATGTTAGCTTAGTGTAGCAATTTGAACCACTTCATTTCAATTTTTCTAGAATTAGTTATGATTTTTTGAATTTAGGTCACTCCTTTGGAATTTGCACAGTGAACAGTACTCGCTAAGAGTAAAATTCCATATTGAGTAATTTGACTTCAACAGCCTTAGAAGTGGTTCCAGATGCTAGCGTTTGGTCCCTAAGACGTAAGAAAATAAGGATGTTACATTTTGGTATCCGAGTAGAGGATTCTAGCTCAAAGCATAAGGTTCTAGTACATAATCAAGAGGGTTCTAGTGCAGAACAAAGGGTTCTGGCACAGAGCATAAGATTCTAGCACAGAACAGAAGGTTTTGGCTTAGTGATGCTCTAGTATAGTTAAAGAATTGAACTAAGAAGTTTTCCCCTAGTAGAAGATATGGGGATGGTGTTCACTACTAAGAGACAGTGACACCCAGATAAATAGAACAGTACCCCATACCTTACAGCGGTACAAGGTAATCTTTAAGTAAGTAGTTAGTCTTAGTCAGCTGTTACCGCTGAGGTCTCGTGTTTCTTAGCACGATGTGGCTGGACTAAGTAGGATAATATCTGGGTAGTAGTTTCCTCTATGGATAGAGATAGAAGCTGACCAGTCTCAGGTCAATGGAAACTGCCAGATGTTACAGTGACAATGATAATGAAGGTACTAACCTGGTTGAAGTTAATCAACTAGAGGATTGGTACAAAGTATAATCAAGCCAAATAGTATAAAGTAATGAGATATGAAAGATTAAGATGATGTTCAGAAGTAGATCCTGTATGTGAGTAGATCTACATTATGAAAGAATTTGTTCAGCTAGTGTTTCCTGAACAAAATAATTAGTAGTTAGAAATGAGATAATTGATAGAAAGAGAGTTGATATTCCCAAGATAGAGGAACCACAGTCTAGTCTAGAGTAGACTAAGACTGATAGAGAGAAAGGTTGCCACAGTTTCAAAGATAAAGAGACTCCCCAATTTAAGAAAGAGTAATAAGCAAGAGTAAGATAGAGTAATGAAGGGTTGAGTCTATACCCTAGTAAGAGGATAATGTGGCAGCCTAACTTAAATGAGTAGTTATTTCATATTCCTAAATGAACGTTTGGGATTTGGCAGATAATGTGATAGAGGAAAGGATATTCAATTGCAGTATACGTATGATGGATGGTTGAGCAAAATTATGTGATGATGATATGGCTTATGTTGCCATAAGTTATGATGAGAAGTTGCATCTCCTTGCAGTTGTCATATGATGACACGTATGTTAGAGTATGCTATGAATACTCCCCTCATGCAGTACATGCAGGGTAGAGTTTATAATGAGAAAGTTATGTTGCTCCCATACCATACGACATGCAATAAGAATTTACCAGGATGATAGATTGTCTCAGTAAGTGGGACAGTTGTTACAGTATGATTGGGGTTACTCAGATATTTCTACAGACTTATGAATACAGTACTTAGGGCCATTTCTTATGTTAGGGTTACAGCAAGTACCAAGAAGGTGGTAGTGTTATAACTCTATTAAAAGAAATGGTATGCAGAAAGAGTAAGAGATAGCAGTAAAGAGATTGTTTTCATATCACTCTTCAGATAAGAGTTGGATATGAAACAGATGGCTCTCAGATAGAGCTAGATTCATATGTGTTCAAATCACTCTTCAGATAAGAGTTAGATTTGATATAGATGGCTCGCAGTTATAGCGTAGTTTAAATGGCTCGCAGTTAGAGCACATATTTAAATGAGAAGTTATGATGAGGCCATAGCAACATAATGCAATGGCAGACTGTTAGGCCATGATTGGAAAGCCACAATAGAGTAAGAAAGATGACAAGGAACTCTAGAGTAAGAGGAAAAATAAGTAAAGTCTTGGTAAATAATATGGGCTGTTGAATATATTTCTTTAAAAAATTTATTGAGTTATCAACAAGTGGAAGCAGTTAACCTTATAACTTAGTCTATTATATAAGATCTTTTAGAGATGATGATACAGTACAATAGAATCATAGAGGATTCTGGAGGGTCACAGTTAGATCCTAATAGCTTTAGAGTTGCAGTTAGATTCTGAAGAGGCTTACGGTTGATCGCAGTTAGATCCTGAGGTTGCAGTTAGACCTAACTTAAGGAAAGTAATGAGCCATGAAGAAATAAGAACAGTACAGTATCTCTCTGAGAAGATGAGTACTAAAGACGAAGTTAAGGTAAGGAGCTTCACGAGTTGATTACTCATCTAGAAAACTTCTTTATAGCCTATATTATATCTAGACTGAACTTAGTTTACCGTTATGAAGATAGAGTTCAAGTTAAAGTTCAATTAGTACTGGTATTCAAAAGTTTTATAGAAGTATGCCTGAGGAATAGAGAAGAGAACCCTATATATTTTGAGAATGGAAAAGTATGAATAGATAAATCCTTCAGATAAGGATAAAAAGGTTAAAAGGTTAGTAAGACCCAGAGAAGAGGGTCTAAGATAGAGTAAAGATACATGAGAAAAGGTGTAATGCCACAAAAGTTTAGCATATATACATAAAGCTATGCGAGATAGTCAGAAAAGTTAAGAAGAGCTAGACAAGTCAAGAAAAAGTTATGAAATGAAAGGGACATTCTCCTCAGAGAAACTATTCATCAAGGAATGAATAGAGATTTAAACCTCAAATTTTGAGGATGAAATTTATTTTAAGGGAAGGAGAAATGTCATATCCCAATTTTTAGGCGTGAAAGCCTAGTTTGTAGCTTGAAAAAGGAAGGCTACTAGACCCTATTATGTAGGAGTCCCAGAAGTATAGAAATGATGTTTAGGGACTAAACTGCAAGAAAGTGAAAATTCAGGGGAAATAGCGAAAGTCCAAGTTGGCATAATGGAAAAGTAAGAGGTGTTTCTTGGGAACCAAGTCACTAGAGTGCTTAGGCTTGGTTAGAAACCCAAGATAACATTTACAAGCCGAAAACCATAGGCCTAGTAGTTATGCGAGTTTGAGAGGCATTAAAATAATATTTTAGTGCTTTTCAATAAAGTAAAGTGACCCGGTGAAAGATAAAACTGGGAAAGGCGATATGTAATCATGAGGTGGCATAAAAGGGACCCATAAGGTGCCACATGGCACTATTACCAAAAAAGAAAAGTTGAGGACATATGTCATGAGATTAGAAAAAGGAGAAAAAGTAAAACGGACACGTGGCACAATCTCCGCCGTTCATTCCAGGAAAAGTCTCTGGAATTCTCTGGAGAGACTGAGTCAGCTGGTGAGGTGTCCCAAGGGCCCCACCATTGCGCAACATACCTCCTGAGGTGTCCTTAGATGATGTCATAATGGTGAGTCATCAAGGAGGGTGATGTCATCGTGATGATGCAGGCAAAGCTTCTTGAGGAACCTAAGCAATCTAGGCCATTCATCATGATTCGATCTGAGCCATTCATTTCACCTCCACTCACCTATAAATAGACACTCCCCTCCCTCCATTTCACACATGGATTTGGCAAGAGAAAGAAGATACAGAAGAGAGAAAAAGAGAAAGAGAGAAAGAAAGGAAGAAAGAGAAAGAATGGAAGGAGTTCGGGTGGAGCCAAGAGCAGTCTAAAGAGCTGAGGGATTGGGTAGAGCATAGGAATAAGGTAAGTAAGTTATCTAGTTCCTGCTCTAATAAAGTAGAGGATTTCTCTTAGTGGTTAGAATAGAGAAGTATCTCTATTAATAAGGTTAGCTATAGATAGAAAGAAAGCCAGGGGAATGTCAGATTAAGGATATACCCCTATTTAAGCATGAGTTAAGTAGAGCTATACTGGGTAATAATAAAGATATTATTATGCTATGTATAGGCTCTAACATATGAAAAGAAGAGACCTTAGATACAAGGCTAAGAGATGGAAGGAAAGGGTTCACGCCAGGTAGTAGACTTACCTACTTGTATGCTTATACTGCTTGGATTTTTTATGTGATATTTTCTTACCTTGATGATGTGAGGCATGTATGATTAAGTAATGCTATGTTTCTTTTTATACTATGGCCATATGTTATAATTAAGTAACATGGAAGCATGTGTAAGGAATTGGAAGACGCGCAGCAGAAATTAACTTAAATTTTTTTCCATTCCCTGCCAGGATCTACCGTATGTGTTTAAGTCAAGTGGAAAGAAGTATTACCCTCAGTATTCAGTCGCGACATTCTCAGCTTCTGGTTGCGACGCCCACAGTTTATCTCCGCAACTCGTGATCTCTTTTTGATCACAAGAAGTCGACGACTCAGGTCAGCTTCCTCCACTGGTATCCACACGAACAGCGTTCCAACCATGAACGACGTGCTAACGCCTCCTGTCCCTCCAGGGCTTACTCAAGAATTCGTCCTCTCCGTCACTATTTCGGCTGTTTCTTATCAGCAAACCTTTTGCGGATTCCCAATCACACTTTTTTTCTATCCCAACCGTAGCTCCTAAATATCAGATATATAGGAGGCTATGCGTGTTACCACATACTTGGATTTTTAGAATTAATCTTATATTAATTATGAAATTAATGCAATATCATATATTGTATAATTTGATAAGAAACTAATTAAATAAATAGTGTTTGTATTAAATCTGTTCAACATATTTAATTCACCTATTTATTTAATTTAAAATAAAGATAATACAGAATTACATTTGATTTATTCTCATAAATCAAATTTGAGATATCATATCAATTTGTATTTCAAATTCAAACGTGATAGAGATTTAATTTTATCCTTATAAATTAAATCTTATAAATATCTCTTATATGAGATATCATATCAATTTGAATTTCAAATTTAAACGTGATAGAGATTTAATTTATCCTTATAAATTAAATCTTGTAAATATCTCTTATATATAACATAGATATACGAATTTATATATATACGAATATAAATATAAATAAATATATACATCCACCCTGGATCACTCATTGAATCTGGACATGTCTTCGATTCAATGAATCTGGACATCATAGCTCGTGTTGGGCTACTTTGTGTGTGACCCTGTAGGCCCATATGAAGTTGGCAGTGGGCTATTTACTATACTGACTCACAAGTCACAAGCGGTCTCTATCAAGACATCACGATTACCCAAATCATGTGAGGATTGATGAATGATGTAACCTTTTATACAACCATATCATGTCCCTTTTGTCACACGATATTTTGGTCATGGATGAGGCATGGAGAATGTCATCCTCCTATTCCTCACCGTTACTTTCTCGATCCCTAAGTAGTCTGACTCTAGAAATGGAACTACCTTTCCATTACAGTATGTCCACATATTTCTCAGACTCACTCATTGAGGGGCCCAGTAATATCTCTCTATGAATATGAGGGACAAATTCCATCTTGACCATTCACATTCCTCCGCACAGAAAACCACTAAGCCCGAACATAGTTTTTATGATCACTCGGTCAAAAGTGACTTTTGACTAGGTCAAAGTTGAGCGTTTGTCATGTAGGAATCCATGATGATCTCAGGTCAAAGGGCATAGTGACATGGTTTGTATGTGAGAGAAGCTTATGACTTAACCCATACAGCTCTCTCATAGCGGGTCGGTCCAACACTTTGTACTCTTATATGTGCCTATGACTTTGATTTATATCTCTATACATCTTCAAAGTCATACTTGTCTTATTTCATCTTTACTCCCTCATAGATAACCGACCAGGGATATTTAGGATAAGATCATAAGTTATCCAGGGATGGTCATCACAGTAAACATGCAAATAATATGATAACACAATTAATAAATTCATAAATCAACAATGTTCATAAGAAAATGATTGGCCACTAGGGCACAATTTCCAACAACCTCCCACTTGCACTAGGTATAATCATTAATTTGACTAATTCCCATTGACCTAACATGACGCTCATGCATTGCCTGCACAAGCGGCTTTGTTAGAGGATCAGCAACATTATCTTCTCCTGCTACTTTGCATATTTTTATATCACCTCTATCGTTGATTTCTCTGATGAGATGAAATCGCCTGAGTATATGCTTGGTCCTTTGATGTGACCTAGGCTCTTTGGCCTATACAATGGCACCGCTATTGTCACAGAGCAAAGTTATTGGATTTGAGATGGTAGGTATCACCCCTAGTTCCGTGATGAACTTCCTGATCTAAACGGCTTCCTTAACTGCATCAGATGCTGCTATATACTCAGCTTCTGTTGCAGAATCTACTACAGTGCCCTGCTTAGAGCTCTTCCAGCTTACTGCTCCATTATTGAGGAGGAATATATATCCAGACTGCGATTTTTGGTCATCCTGGTTGGTTTGGAAACTCGTATCTGTGTAACCAGTTACACAGAGTTCGTCATCCAATCCACCATAGACCAAAAATAAGTCCTTAGTCCTTCTTAAGTACTTAAGGATATTCTTGACAGCAGTCCAATGACCCTCACTAGGGTCCTGTTGATATCTGCTAGTCATACTTAACGCAAAAGAGACATCTGATCGAGTACATAACATGGCGTACATGATAGATCCTATGGCCGAGGCATATGGAACTTTACTTATGTGACCTCACTTATTAGATGTACTAGGACACATATCTTTGCTGAGGTGAATATCATGAGACATGGGTATGAAACCCCTCTTTGACTAATTTTGTCTATGTATGTACTCAGACTAAGTCCTATAAGTCTTTTAGATCTATCTCTATAGATCCTGATTCCTATGATGTAGGTGGGTTCACCCAAGTCTTTCATCGAGAAAGACTTTCCTAACTAAGACTTGACAATCTGAAAGGTAGGAATGTCATTTCCAATAAGTAGGATGTCATCGACATAGAGTACCAAAAACACAAATGTGCTCCCACTAACCTTCTTGTACACACAAGGTTCATCAATATTTTTAAGAAATCCAAACTCTTTGACTACTTCATCAAAATGATGATTCCAACTCCGAGAGGCTTACTTCAGTCCATAAATAGACCTTTAAAGTTTGCACACTTTACCAGAGTCCTCGGAACACACAAACCCTTCAAGTTGTGTCATGTATATATCCTCAGAGAGCTTTCCATTAAGGAAGGTTGTCTTGACGTCCATCTGCCATATTTCATAGTCATAATATGTTACTATGGCAAAGAGGATTCTGATTCATTTGGCCATTGCAACTGGGGAAAATGTCTCATCATAGTCCACACCATGAGTTTGAGTAAATCCTTTTGCAACCAGTCGTGCCTTGAAGACATTTACATTGCCATCCATATCAGTTTTCTCCTTAAAAGCCCACTTGCACCCAACAATTTTTACACCTTCAGGTGGGTCGACTAAGGTCCAAACCTGATTGTCGTACATGGATTACATCTCAGACTTCATGGCATTAAGCCATTTTTCAAAGTTTGGTCCCACTATAGCTTCTTGATAGGTAGTCGGCTCATTATGCTCAATGAGCAACACATCACGACTGTCAGAAATCATAAATCCATATCTCTGAGGCTGAAGTCATGTCATATTAGATTTCTGGGGACCTTGCGTGACATGAGTAGTCTCAACAACTTGTTGTGAGTCTTCTTTATTTTCCATATGCAGTTTTGTGGTGTCTTGTGGCTCTCGAATTTCTTTGAGGTGTACCTTTCTCCCACTGGTTCTTTTAGAGATAAATTCTCATTCGAGAAAGATAACATTTCTGACAACAAACACTTTGTTATCAGCAGGGTTGTAGACATAGTATCCCTTGGTTTCCTTAGGATATCCCCCAAAAAGGTACTTTGAGGATTTGGGCGCTAATTTGTCTAAGGCTTATTGCTTAACACAGACCTTGCATCCCCAAATCTTAAGGAAAGACAAACTAGGTGTCCTCCCAGTCCATATCTCATATGGAGTCTTTTCAATTGCCGTAGATGGAACACGATTGAGTGTGAACGCAGCTATCTTTAGGGCATGGCCCTAAAAGGAGGGTGGAAGATCTGTTTGACTCATCATAGATAGAACCATATCTAATAGTGTTTGATTCCTCCGTTCATAAACGCCATTCCATTGCGGTGTCCCTGGAGGAGTCAATTGTGAAACTATCCCACAACTCCTAAGATGATCAATGAACTGTTGGCTCCTAAGATGATCGAAGGGCTTTAATTGTTTTGCCAAGCTAGTTTTGTACTTCATTTTGAAATATTTTGAACATTTCAAAAGATTCAGATTTGTGCTTTATCAGATAGATGTACCCATATCTGCTAAAATCATCTATGAATGTTATGAAGTACGAATAACCTCCTCTAGCATTTGTGTTAATCGGTCCACACATATCTGTATGTATGAGGCCCAATAAATCAGTGACCCTCCCACTGTGCCTAGTGAAAGGTGACTTTGTCATCTTTCATAACAAGCAAGACTCGCAAGGGTCATATGATTCAAAATCAAATGAGTTGAGAAATCTATCTTGATAGAGTTTGGAAATGCGTTTCTCATTTATGTGGCCCAGACGATAGTGCCAGAGGTATGTTGGATTCAAATTGTTTGGTTTGACCCTTTTGGCAGTTATGTTATAGATATTTCCATGATTGGGTTATTCTAAATTTAATATGTAATGATCAACATGCAAATCACCATGAGCATAGAAAACACCATTACGATAAATGGAACATCTACTATTCCCAGCAATGGAAGTGAAACCTTCCTTATCCAAATAAGAAAGTGAAACTATGTTTCTACTTAAAGCATGAACATAATAGCAATTGTTCAAAACTAACAAAAGCCCAGTAGGCAGAACTAATTCATAAGTGCCTACAGCTAACGTAGCAACCCTTGCTCTATTTCCAACTCGTAGGTCAACTTCGCCCTTTTTTAGCTTCCTACTGTCCTTTAGTCCCTACACATTTGTACAAATATGAGAACCACATGCAGTATCTAATACCCATGTGGTGGAAGTAGAAAGATAAATGTCTATAACATAAATACCTGAAGCGATAGCCCCGCTATCCTTCTTGTTCTTTTCAGATCTTCAAGGTAGAGTTTGCAATTCCTCTTCCAATGACCAGGTTTATTGCAGAAGAAGCAGACTCCTTCCTTCGAAGGCTTTGCCTTTTTTAGTGCAGGCTTGGTTTCGGGCTTGCCTGACTCTTTGGTCTTACCTGATGAGCCATAACCCTTCCCCTTGCCTTTGCCTTTCTTTTTCATACCCTTTCCTTTTTGAACCATCAAAACAGTACTGGGCTTCTTCTTAAGACTCGTCTCAGCAGTTTTAAGCATCCTATGCAGTTCAGAAATAGATTTCTCCATGTTGTTCATGTTGTAGTTCATGACAAACTGGTCATAACTTTCCAGGAGTGAGTTCAAGACCAAATCCGTAGCTAACTCGTGCCTCATGGGAAAACCAAGCCTCTTAAGGTGATCAATGTACCCTTTCATCTTTAAGACATGAGTACTGACTGATGCACCTTCAGCCAACTTGCAGGAATGTAAGGCCTTAGTGGTCTCATACCTCTCTTGCCTTGACTGTTGTTAGAACATTTCCTTGACATGCACAATCATCTCATAAGCCTCCATGTGTTATAGATCTCTTTGGAGCTCCACAACCATGGTGGCTAGCATCAAGCATCCCATATCGACAGAGTCTTCCTTATGCTTCGTGTAAGCATCTCTCTGAGCTCTAGGAGCATTGGCTACTGGCTCCTTAGGAATGGGTTGATCTAGGACATATGCCTTTCTTTCCTGCTTGAGAACAATTCTCAAGTTCCTAAACTAGTTAAGAAAGTTTATCCCATTGAGTTTGTCCTTCTCAAGGATAGATCGCAGCGATAATGTAGCAGTATTACTAGTCATCATGATTCTACAATTAAAATATGCAATTGAATTAGCAATCTCCCACTAAATAAACAACCCTCAATGCAATAGTTAGTGGGCTAAGATCCATATTTGGCTCAAACTTAAGTCCGCTTTGGCAGGACGCTTAAATTAAGTTATTTAGGTAGGTAACACCTTTACCAATTACATCAAATGTAACTCTTAGATGTTCATGGGATTCTATTATCATATGATCTGGCATGTTTTTAATCCCATCTAATGCCTTGAGACCCAAAACCATTTTGTTAATCTCAATTAAGTCAAACAATAATAAACATGTGAGAGTAGCACTATTACTCTTGGATATCTCCCGAAGATAACTCAAATGCACCAACTTTGGCGGAGTCCACAATTGAGCGATTGAGGTTTTGACAAGTGTTCATAAATTGATGGCATTATGACTTAAGATTTCATTTAGAGGGCTTAATTTAACTATCTGGTTTATAAGAATGCATGTTTCTCAGTTTATATCTCATACAAGTAATATGCATGTGCTGATATAATCATAAGATACATAATTTAAATGTGATACAATATAGCTCACATATACTGAGTCCACTCAAGCCATAGCTCATGTTGGGCTATTTTGTGTGCGACCCTATAGGCCTATATGAAGTTAGCAGTGGGCCATTTACTATACTGACTCACAAGTCGCAAGTGGTCTCTAGCAAGACATCACTACTACCCAAATCATATGAGGATCGATGAACGATGTAACCTTTTATACAACCATATCATGTCCCTTTTGTCACACGATATTTTGGTCATGGATGAGGCATGGATAATGTCATCCTCCTATTCCTGACCGTTACTTTCTCGATCCCTGAGTAGTTTGACTATAGAAATGGAACTACCTTTCCATTATAGTATGGCCATACATTTCTCATACTCACTCATCGAGGGGCCCAATAATATATCTCTATGAATGTGAGGGATAAATTCCATCTTGACCATTCATATTCCTCCGTACAGAAAACCACTAAGCCCGACCATAGTCTTTATGATCACTCGGTCAAAAGTGACTTTTGACTAGGTCAAAGCTGAGCATTTGTCATGTAGGAATCCATGATGATCTCAGGTCAAAGGGCATAGTGACATGGTTTGTATATGAGAGAAGCTTATGACTTAACCCATGCAGCTCTCTCATAGCGGGTCGGTCTAACACCTTGTACTCTTACATGTGCCTATGACTTTGATTTATATCTCTATACATCTTCAAAGTCATACTGGTCTTATTTCATCTCTACTCTCGCATAAATGACCGACCAGGGACATTTAGGATAAGATCATGAGTTATCCAAGGATGGTCATCACAGTAAACATGCAAATAATATGATAACATAATTAATAAATTCATAAATCAACAATGTCCATAAGACAATGATTGGCCCCTAGGGCACAATTTTCAACACTCTTTATGACTAAGAATTGGGGTATCTATCTCTTAAAATAAACATCTTAGCAGAGTACTTTTCATATCCGCAATTCTTCACATCTTTACTATGGTCATTCTTGTATTCTGAATCAACTCAATCAGAGTTGAACTCCAGTTCATTCTATTACTTACTTACTCACTATACATCTATCTGCATATGGACTTCTCACCATACTAGACTTGTGAGTAGTGTCCATTTCTTTCATATCAAACTCCCTCGAATATTACTATATTCTGGAGCTTCTATTAACAACTCATAATACTTTTTAGTGCAATCACTTCTTCCTCATCTGAGTATCTAGTGAAATTCTCTTAATATCCGCACACTTTAACTCTCATTCTCATATCATCATACATTCTTATCATCTTTAAAAACTCATCATAATACAAAGAGAGGACTTATATCATTATTCTTTCTTTTATTGCTCTACTACTAAATAGGAGCACATAGGAGCACATAGGAGCATATAGGAGCATATACTCTAACATGCATAATACCTGGCTAGCATATTGCAGGACTGTATACCTGCCCATGAATGCAAAGCTCTCACATTGGAGCTCAAGCATTCCTTCTCTTAATATGCACAGCTCTCACAGTCGGAGCTTGCACAGCTCTAACATTCAGAGCTTTAGCATATTCTATAAATATCACATAATATAACGTAATATAAGGCCTAGCATTCTATGCAAGGAGTATAAGCTCTCAAAGCTCTCATTTACTCTTTCACATGTAGCTCATCATTCAAACATCTTACTTTTCAGAATGGAAGCCTCTCTATCTGTTTATAAAGCTAGCTATACAGCCGCTTCTTAAGGCATATCTTCTCATTTCGTATCTTTCATGACATAAAATGGCATATCTGGCCAAATCTAGCTATATCATAGTTCATCTTTCAAATCCATTTTATTTGGATTTGACATAAGGGTTCTAGTCTCTTACTGTTCATAACCCTTTCTGGCCTTTCATAGCTCTTTCTATCATTTTACATAGTTCTGTGCACATATGCAAAATTTCTATGGCATTCATACCTTTTTCATCACTTCCCAGGAGGTCACCCATCATTGGGCTACTCTTACCTGAGCACACTTAACTGAAATGTGTAGATAAAAATCTGAAGCACTGGTGCTAACAGGCTCAAATCATGGTACTCTACTATCTTAGACCCATCTTATACTATCTCTCTTAGGTCTAACTGGCCTTCTAATCTCTTTGTCCTCATATGGAGGATCTACTTACCTTTATTTTTAGTCTTTCTAATCTCATCGTAAGGATCTCTTTATTGTCATTTGACCCTTTCTCATATCTTATAAAATATTCTTATACATCCTTGGGACTCAGGATTAACTACTTTAACTTTGATCACTGAGTTCCTGTTATGTGTAAGAAGATTCTGAGTTCAGTCCTTAATAGTAATAAGGCTATCTGAAACTAGCATCATGGGTACTCTCTCTGTTATGAGTTAATCAACTTATAAAGCTTCTATACCTTAACTTTTCCTTAGTATTCGTCCTTCCAAAGAAATATTGTACTTATGGCTCATTACTTTCTTGCTCTAGGCTTGGTCTACTACGACCCTCGGGATATACTATGATCAACTGTAAGACTTTCAGGATCTAACTACGACCCTGTGAGCCATACCAGGATCTAACTACGACCTTGTGAGACATACCAGGATCTAACTGCAATCCTCCAGAATTTACTTCGATTCCGTTGTACTGTATTCTCATCTTTGGAAGACCTAAACCAATGGACAAAGTTACAAGGTTTGTCACTTTCACATCGTTGTTAACTCTACAGATAATTCCCTAAAAATGATCACAGAAGCCAATATTATCTATTAGGACTTGACTCATTCCCTCTATCACTCAGGAACTTCATATACCATTCTCATCTTTATAACTTTAATTTATCCATTACTATAGAGAGCTACACAAGCTCTATCATGCACATGTCTATCATCATCTATTCATACATCTTACCCCTACTGAAGGGATATATTCTGAGTATCATAATCATTTATCTACAGATTCACTATTAATTCTCATATTTAATCTCATTGACTACCAGTGTTTGATCATAATTTCTCTTTCTACTCTTTGGGACTTAACTAGCTAACTATCTCGTTTATCCCTTTGCTGTTGCGTCATCCTTACCAAGTTAAATTATTTAATTGCATGTCGTAAGGCATGGGAGCAGCATAACTTTCTCATCATATCTAGTCTACCCTACATGTAATGTAAAGGGGAGTATTTATCCATTATAACATACTTAACATGCATAATATTGAAGGAGATGCAATCATTTAAGCATTTCTAACATGCATGTTATAACATCCTCACTTTTCATACGTCTTAGGGACCAAACAGTAGCATCTGGAACCACTTCCAAGGCTGTTGAAATCAAATTACTCAATCTGGAATTTTACTCTAGCGAGTACTGTTCACTGCACGAATTCCAGAGAAGTGACCTGACTTCGAAAAATCATAACTAATTCTATAAAAATCGGAATGGAGTGGTTCAAATTGCTACATGAAGCTAACATAATACTCTTTCAGGGACAAATGACTCGTTGACCACGCCTTGACCAGGTCAACGTCAGTAAACGTCCGTAATTCACTGTTCATCCAGCGTCTTGTCCCTGATTCCAGCATTCTGGTCCCAACTTTGAAAAATCATATCTTTATGTGTAGACATCCAAATGATATGTTCTATATATCAAATCGAAGCTTGGCATGTCTACTATTTACTGGTAAAATACCATACATTTATTAAATCATTTACTATTTATAATTACAGCTCAAATGTCACTGCCTCCATCACGAGTTACTGTTCATAGTGATAATTTCCAGCAATTATACATACATGAATCACATATCAATCATGCTAAGTAATTAATATCTCTTCATGCATCTTTATCTCCTCCATCTTGAGAAGACCTGCTGTAATTGGATTGATATGGAAGGGTGAGATTTCTGGGGAAATCTCAGTAGCAAACAGCACTAAACAATGTATGCATTAATGTGAATACTTGTGCTTGCTTGTGAAAGTGTTAGCATTATGTCATGTGCATGCTTCCATGTTACATATGAAATACAATTAGCCAAAGTAATCATAGGAACAGAGCTTCATACATAGGCACACATTCAACACAATTCAACAAAGCCATAGCACATCAAGTATAACATTCAATGCATACAAGTTTAGGATTAGTTTACTACCTGACATGTAGCTTTTCCTTCTAGCTCTTAGCCTTTGCCCTAAGGTTCATTCTTTCCATAGGTTAGAGCCTATACATAGCATAATAATATCTTCATTATTATTCTATCAGCATAGCTCTATTTAACTCATACATAGCTCAAGGGTAATATCCTTAATCTGACATTCCCCTGGCTTTCTCTCTACCTTTAGCTACCTTTATTAATAGAGATATTTCTCTATTCTAACCACTAAGAGAAATCCTATACTTTATTAGAGAAGGGACTAGATAAATTTATTACCTCATTCCTGAGCTTTGCCCAGTCCCCTAGCTCCTTAGACTGCTCCTGGCTCCACCAGAACTCCTTCCTTCCTTTCCTTTCTTTCTTTCCTTCTCTCTTTCTCTCTTTCTCTCTTCTTTCTCTTCCTTTTCTTGCTAGATCCGTGGTGTGCCTTGAAATGGGAGGGGAGTGGCCTATTTATAGGTGAGAGGAGGTGGAATGAATGGCCCAGATTGATTCACAATGAATGGCTCAGATTGCTTGCTTCCTCAAGAAGCTTTGCCTGCATCATCATGATGACATCACCCTCCTTGCTGACTCACCACTCATGACATCATCTAGGACACCTCAAGGGACACCTAAGGGGTATATGTGGCAAAATGTGGGGCCCTTGGGACACCTCACCAGCTGAGTCAGCCTTTCCAAAGAGTTCCAGAGTCTTTTCCCTGAATGGACGGCCGAGATCGTGCCACGTGTCCTCTTGCTTTTTCTCCTTTTTCTATAATCATGCCATGTGTCCTTTGCTTTTCCTCTTTTACTATAATCATGCCATGTGGCACATTGTGGGCCCCATTTATGTCCTCTCATGATTCCAGATCACTTTACCCAGTTCTATCTTGGACCGGGTCACTTTACTTTATTGAAAAAGCACTAAAACATTATTTTAATGCCTCTTGGGCCCACTTTACTCTTGGGCTACGTTTTTGGGCCTTTAAATATCAACTTGGGTTTCTAACCAAGCCCAACTACTCTGGTGGCTCGGTTCCCAAGGAAAATCCTTAGTAAATTACCATAATGCCCTTACTACCTCTTTAGTACTTATAGGGGCACTATTGTCTTTCCATACCTTACCAGAGTATCTCTTGACCCTAGTCAACTATCCAAATACCCTTTCTTGACTGTCTAACCTTGATCATAATGCCCTTCGTCTGACTCTAACTCAATGACACAATGCAGTGGCATACCTTCAGTGGCATTTTCGTAATTCTTCATTTTTCTCGGTCTTTATTAGCCCTGGCCCATATATTTATCTGAAAATATCATTGGGCCTATAAGGTGCCATTCTGGACCCTCTGTATGATCCCCTATCTTCATGGGCTCAATTCCCGAGAAATTCCCCTGAAACCTATTTATCGGGTCTTTTGATCCACTGTAAATTCTGTAGTAAATTCTACAGAACTCCTTTTTGAGCTCTGTCAGTTTCAGAAATTCTTATATTAATTATAGGAATTTACTGCCACATTTCATCTGATTCTGAGGTCTAGAGCATACTGTATTAATTTTCCTTTTCTTTGGAAATTAATATAAATCTTTCATGACCTCTTATCAGAACTTTGTGCTACATCACACTGATCAACATAATTTTCTCTATTTACTGAGACCTCTGCTCAACAGGGTCTGGTAGCATCCCTTTTTCAGGCTATATACTGGGCTTCTAAGCCTAAAAATTGGGATATGACATTTCTCCTCCCCTTAAATAAATTTCGTCCTCGAAATTTCAGGGCTAAATCTCTATTCATCCTTCGATGAAGAGTTCCTTTGAGGAGAATGTCCCTTTCTTCCATACTAAACTTTCTCATATACTCCTATATTCTGGAGTTTTTGTTGACTACTCATCATGATTCTTAGTGCAGTCACTTATTACTCATCTGAGTATTCAGCGGAATTCTCTAAATATCTGCAAAACTTCATCTCTCATTCTCATATCATCATATGCTTTTATCATCTTTACTAACTCATCATAATACAGAGAGAGGACTTATATCATTATTCTTTCTTTTGTTGCTCTACTGCTAAACAGGAGCACATAATAGCATATAGGAGCATATAGGAGCACATACTCTAACATGCATAATGCCCGACTAGCATGCTGCAGGACTACATACCTGCTCATGAATGCAAAGCTCTAACAGCGGAGCTCAAGCATTCCTTCTCTTAATATGCACAGCTCTAACACTCGGAGCTTGCACAACTCTATCACATAGAGCTTGCACTGCTCTAACATTCGGAGCTTTAGCATATTTTACAAATATAACATAACATAGCATAACATAATGCCTGGCATTTCATGCAAGGAGTGAAAGCTCTTAAAGCTCTCATTTGCTCTTTCACACGTATCTTAACATTCAAACATCTTTTCTCTTTCAAAATCAGAGTCTCTCAATCTAGCTATAAAACCACTTCATGTTATACTTCTTAACACATACTTTTCATATCTTTCATGGCATATCTCATCACGTATCTTTTATGTCATATCACGGCATATCCGGCCAAATCTGGCTATATCATAGTCATCTTTCAAATCCATTTCATTTGGACTTGACATAAGGGTTCTAGTCTCTTTCTATTCACAACCCTTTCAACTTTTCATAACTCTTTCTATAATTCTGTGTACATATGTGCCAACCTCTTGTGGCATTCATACCTCTTCCATTACTTCCCAGGGGGTCACCCATCATTGGGCTACTCTTGCCTGAGCACGCTTAACTGAAATGTGTCGATATAAATCTGAAGCACAGATGCTCACAGGCTCTAACCCTGGTACTCTACTATCTTAGACCCAGCTTACGTTATCTCTCTTGGGTCTATCTGTTCTTCTTATCTCTTTACCTGGAGGATTTATCTATCTTTTATTCCTATAGTAAGGATCTCTTTATTTGACCCTTTCTCATATCTTATGAGATTTGCTCATAACTCCTTGGTACTCAGGATTAATAACTTTAACTTTGATCACTCAGTTCCTGTACGTGTAAGGAGATTTTGAGTTCAGTCCCTGATAGTAATAAGGCTATCTAACATCATGGGTACTCTCTCTGTTAGGAGCTAACCAACTTGTGAAGCTTCTGTACCTTAACTTTTCCTTGGTATTCGTCCTTCCAAAGACATACGGTACTTATGGCTCAATACTTTTCTCTCTCTAGGCCAGGTCTACTGCGACCCTCGGGATCTACTGTGATCAACCGTAAGCCTCTTCAGGATCTAACTGCGACCCTGGAATTCTACTTTCTGGGAGCCATACTAGGATCTAACTGCAATCCTCCAGAATCTACTGCGATTCTGTTATACTGTATTCTCATCTTTGGAAGACTTAAATCAACGGACAAAGTTACAAGGTTAATCACTTCCACATAGTTGTTAACTTAACAGATAATTCCCCTAAAATTATCACATAAGCCAATATTATCTATCAGGTCTTTACTCATTTCCTCTATCACTTAGGAACTTCTCATATAATTCTCATCTTTCATAGCTTTACTATATCCTTTACTGCAGAGAGCTACACAGGCTCTACCATGCACATATCTATCATCATCTATTCGTCTCATCAGAGGGACCTTACTCTATCTGAGCTATACTATCCCATCTCTTGGCTTTATTTCAAAAGCAATCATTTTCTATTGCAAGAGCAATCTAGCTCTGTTGCAACAATACTAACTTATGTCTTTACTGCTCTTTCTTAGAGCTATACCATCTTTCATAAATGCTTCTCATTTCATTTCATTTTCATCACTCATATATCTTACCCTTGAAGGGATATATCCTGAGTATCGTAATCATCTATCTGTAGATTCACTATTAATCATCATCTTAATCTTATTGCCTATCATTGTCTGATCATATTGTCCAGATCCCAAACATTCATTTAGGAATCGGAAATAACTATTTATCTGACTTAGGTTGCCACATTACCCTCTTACTAGGGTATAGACTCAACCCTTCATTACCCTTTCTTACATAGGGAACAGGAGAGTCACTTTATCTTTAAAAATGTGGCTAGCTTTCTCTTTATCAGTCTTAGTCTATTCTAGATTAGACTGTGGTTCCTTTATCTTGGGAACATCAGCGGCCCATCTTATCTCTAACTTTAGGCCATGTACTAGGATTATTCCTAGGCAAGCCTCATTCTAACTTTTAATTCTTTTGTTCAGAAAACACTAGCTGAACAAATTCTTTCGTAACGTAGATCTACTCACATAGAGGATCTACTTCTGAACATCATCTAACCTTTCATATCTTAATTTATATTATCTGGCTTGATTATACTTTATACCAATCCTCTAGTTGACAAACTTCAACGAGGTTGGTATCTTTATTATAACTGTAACGTCTGGTAGCTTCCCTTGACCTAGGACTGGTCAGCTTCTATCTCTACTCATAAAGGAAACTTCTCCCCAGACGTTATCCTGCTTAGTCTAGCCACATCGTGCTAAGAAACACGAGACCTCGGCGGTAACGGCTGACTAAGACTAGCCACTTCCTTGAAGATCGCCTCGTACCGCTATAAGTTATGGGGTACTATTATATCTGTCTGGGTGTCACTATCTCTTGTTCAAATCATTCTCTAGGTAGTGAACACCATCCCCATATCTCATACTAGGGAGGAAACCTCTGTAGTTCACATCTCTAACTTGTTTTAAGGGGTTAGTTTATCTACTCCAAAACATCACTGAGCCGGAACCTTCTGTTCTGTGCCAGAATCTTATGCTCTGATACCAAATATAACATCCTCACTTTTCATACGTCTTAGGGACCAAACAGTAGCATCTGGAACCACTTCCAAGGCTGTTGAAATCAAATTACTCAATCTGGAATTTTACTCTAGCGAGTACTGTTCACTGCACGAATTCCAGAGAAGTGACCTGACTTCGAAAAATTATAACTAATTCTATAAAAATCGGAATGGAGTGGTTCAAATTGCTACATGAAGCTAACATAATAATATTTCAGGGAAAAATGACTCGTTGACCACGCCTTGACCAGGTCAACGTCAGTAAACGTCCGTAATTCACTGTTCATCCAGCGTCCTGTCCCTGATTCCAGCATTCTGGTCCCAACTTTGAAAAATCATATCTTTATGTGTAGACATCCAAATGATACGTTCTATATATCAAATCGAAGCTTGGCATGTCTACTATTTACTGGTAAAATACCATACATTTATTAAATCATTTACTATTTATAATTACAGCTCAAATGTCACTGCCTCCATCACGAGTTACTGTTCATAGTGATAATTTCCAGCAATTATACATACATGAATCACATATCAATCATGCTAAGTAATTAATATCTCTTCATGCATCTTTATCTCCTCCATCTTGAGAAGACCTGCTGTAATTGGATTGATATGGAAGGGTGAGATTTCTGGGGAAATCTCAGTAGCAAACAGCACTAAACAATGTATGCATTAATGTGAATACTTGTGCTTGCTTGTGAAAGTGTTAGCATTATGTCATGTGCATGCTTCCATGTTACATATGAAATACAATTAGCCAAAGTAATCATAGGAACAGAGCTTCATACATAGGCACATATTCAACACAATTCAACAAAGCCATAGCACATCAAGTATAACATTCAATGCATACAAGTTTAGGATTAGTTTACTACCTGACATGTAGCTTTTCCTTCTAGCTCTTAGCCTTTGCCCTAAGGTTCATTCTTTCCATAGGTTAGAGCCTATACATAGCATAATAATATCTTCATTATTATTCTATCAGCATAGCTCTATTTAACTCATACATAGCTCAAGGGTAATATCCTTAATCTGACATTCCCCTGGCTTTCTCTCTACCTTTAGCTACCTTTATTAATAGAGATATTTCTCTATTCTAACCACTAAGAGAAATCCTATACTTTATTAGAGAAGGGACTAGATAACTTTATTACCTCATTCCTAAGCTTTGCCCAGTCCCCCAGCTCCTTAGACTGCTCCTAGCTCCACCAGAACTCCTTCCTTCCTTTCCTTTCTTTCTTTCCTTCTCTCTTTCTCTCTTTCTCTCTTCTTTCTCTTCCTTTTCTTGCTAGATCCGTGGTGTGCCTTGAAATGGGAGGGGAGTGGCCTATTTATAGGTGAGAGGAGGTGGAATGAATGGCCCAGATTGATTCACAATGAATGGCTCAGATTGCTTGCTTCCTCAAGAAGCTTTGCCTGCATCATCATGATGACATCACCCTCCTTGCTGACTCACCACTCATGACATCATCTAGGACACCTCAAGGGACACCTAAGGGGTATATGTGGCGAAATGTGGGGCCCTTGGGACACCTCACCAGCTGAGTCAGCCTTTCCAGAGAGTTCCAGAGTCTTTTCCCTGAATGGACGGCCGAGATCGTGCCACGTGTCCTCTTGCTTTTTCTCCTTTTTCTATAATCATGCCATGTGTCCTTTGCTTTTCCTCTTTTACTATAATCATGCCATGTGGCACATTGTGGGCCCCATTTATGTCCTCTCATGATTCCAGATCACTTTACCCAGTTCTATCTTGGACTGGGTCACTTTACTTTATTGAAAAAGCACTAAAACATTATTTTAATGCCTCTTGGGCCCACTTTACTCTTGGGCTACGTTTTTGGGCCTTTAAATATCAACTTGGGTTTCTAACCAAGCCCAACCACTCTGGTGGCTCGGTTCCCAAGGAAAATCCTTAGTAAATTACCATAATGCCCTTACTACCTCTTTAGTACTTATAGGGGCACTATTGTCTTTCCATACCTTACCAGAGTATCTCTTGACCCTAGTCAACTATCCAAATACCCTTTCTTGACTGTCTAACCTTGATCATAACGCCCTTCGTCTGACTCTAACTCAATGACACAATGCAGTGGCATACCTTCAGTGGCATTTTCGTAATTCTTCATTTTTCTCGGTCTTTATTAGCCCTGGCCCATATATTTATCTGAAAATATCATTGGGCCTATAAGGTGCCATTCTGGACCCTCTGTATGATCCCCTATCTTCATGGGCTCAATTCCCGAGAAATTCCCCCGAAACCTATTTATCGGGTCTTTTGATCCACTGTAAATTCTGTAGTAAATTCTACAGAACTCCTTTTTGAGCTCTGTCAGTTTCAGAAATTCTTATATTAATTATAGGAATTTACTGCCACATTTCATCTGATTCTGAGGTCTAGAGCATACTATATTAATTTTCCTTTTCTTTGAAAATTAATATAAATCTTTCATGACCTCTTATCAGAACTTTGTGCTGCATCACACTGATCAACATAATTTTCTCTATTTACTGAGACCTCTGCTCAACAGGGTCTGGTAGCATCCCTTTTTCAGGCTATATACTGGGCTTCTAAGCCTAAAAATTGGGATATGACACGTGTCATCATATGACAACTACAAGGAGATACAACTTCTCATCATATCTTATGCTAACATAAGCCATACCGCTATCACATACATCTGCTCAACCATCCCTTATACTCACATTGCAATTAAATAATTAACCAAGTAGACTTTAAAGTATTTTGTTCCCTTATTACCTTAATCACTAGGTCCTGATCATTTATTCAGGAACCTGAATCATTTACTTATTTCACTTAGGTTGCCACTTTACCCTCTTACTAGGGTATAGACTCAACCCTTCTTTACTCTTTCTTATATAAGGAATAGGGGAGTCACTTCATCTTTGAATATATAGTTACCTTACTAGGTCATATTCATTCTATCATATCATCTCTTATCGCCTGTAAGACTTCTATTTCTCTAGCTTGAAGGATTTATGTGTCCTTGGCCTCATCGAAATCTAGCGGTAACCCATAACCGAGTCAGCTATTTCCTTTTAGCTAACTGAGGAAAGGTTTAACTCATATCTTTATGCCATTCAAACTTTTAAGTTTTCCCTTATCCTCCTGGATTACTAATAGGCAAGAAAGTAACTCTTATTAAGCCTCAAGGTTCATATAAATGAACTCAATTTAGTATCCATCAAAAGGGTTCTCTGTCCTTTGCTCTAACCCTTAGCCTCACGCTCACCTCTCTCTCTAATTGAGAGGAATGCTTCCTTTAAACTTCTTTGAGAAAAACTTCTCAAGTGAGCGGATCATTCTCCATCTCATATAGAGTAACTTCTGTATCTCATAATTCTTTTAACTCTTTCTGTCTTTTAGTCTCAATCTACTCTGGATTAGACTATGATTCCTTTTTGGTCTATCTTTAAATCCTAACTAATTTAAGTCACTTAGATCTCATTCATCAGCTAACATTACTATTTATGTTCTCTAGGGCAGAGTGTTAGGTTACTATCTCTTCGTGATGGAATCCCTCTGCGTTGGAAACATTAACTTTCTATGTATTAGCCATCACGTCTTTATCCTTAAGTCATACATTAGGCTCCTTTCTAGGCAAGTCTTTCGTAACATAGATCAACTCCTGATGATCATATGGAGGATCTACTTTTGAGCCTCTTCTTTAACTAATCTTCTGTATCTCAGTGTATCGTACTGTCTAACTTGCGCGCACCCTCTACTAAGCCTCTAACTGATAAACTTCAGTGAGGTCAACATCTTATTCTTATCATCAGGTCTTTGTGCATTTTAGTCACCACCTAAGTACTTGCTAGCCGTCTCATATTCTCTATAACTCTTAGTCATGACCATCTCAACTTACTTGTCCCACTTAAATAGGGAACATATTCACATACATGTTCAACCAACATCCATATTCCATATTACCATAACATTTGTACCCACATTACATACATATCAATTATATATTTGGGGTACATCATAACTATCATACACATGAGTAATTACTTTTCTTTACACTTTACCTATTTACATTACCCCTCATCTACTTCTACATTTCTTTCTAAGGGATCATAGACTGTACATACTTCTATACACAGATATGCCACCCCTGAATATCAGTTGGCAGATCATTTGCCATATACTCACTTAGCTCTATATGCCATGTAGAGGTATATGGTAGTACTTGGCTTACTATCATCTCATGCCAGTCCTCTAGAGTATAAACTTGATTTAGCTTAATGCCCTCTACTGCATCTCTATTTATCATCCCTGATATGGTATTGAGGAACTGTAAGTAAACTAACTGCTCTTGATCTCTACTTCTATCCATTCCTTGAACTAGACCGAGTAGTTCACTCTCCACAGCTTTCCTGAGACTAATATGGTCAGCATTATCTGTCTTTAACAAAGAAAGCTGGGGTTGACTAGGGTTAGGAGCATCACATTGATCCTTCTCTATAAAGCCACATATTCCTGGACTTTGGGAATGAACAGGTTCTATCATAAACTCTGACTAGATATCTGAATTAGGGGATTGTGGTATATTACTCATAGTAACTCTGTCCTCAAACTCTAGTAGAGGAGGAATAATATCTGGTCTACCCATAATCCAGTACCAGTACTCAACTTCCTTAGCCGTAATATGTTCTCTCATCGGAAGAATATAACTTACATCAGGGTTAGAGGACACTCCAATGTATTCATACTGTGTAGAGTCACTATACCCAACATCAACTGGTGCATATTAGGCTTCAGGCTGTATCTCTACATGACCTCCAGACTACAGGTTTAAGTCTAGAGAAATATCTATGGGGTAATCTACTGTAGACTTTCCTGACCGATCCCCCATACTCTCCTCTAAACTCTCTTCATTGACTGGGGGATGATCAAAGTCTGGATGCAACCATATCCATATATCACTACTAGCCTGGGGTTTCCCTTATTAACTTAAGCCTCTGACTTAACCTTATGGAATCTCATATCTATTTTTGCAATATTTGCTTAATTAAGCAATGCTAATTATCCCAATAAACACCCTAACTTAACAAAACACTTACTTTTTAAGGTTAGGGTCTGGGAAATATCTTATATCATGCCAGAAACTTCTGCTCTGATACCAAAATACAGAGTCCTTCTTAGGAGTACACAAGGTACCTCAGACACAAGTTTTACACACTAACCTCTCTAATGTAATACAACCTCTCGGTGGCGAAGCTGGTTGGCCATGTCGGGGTAAGAGCCAACGCTTCATCCCACTCTCATGCAGAGATAACCCCCGATCATGGTGAAGAATCTTAGCTATCTCATAACTTGTTCTGATACCAAAATATAACATCCTTACTTTCATACGTCTTAGGGACCATTCGATAGCATTTAGAACCACTTACAAGACCTTGGAAGTCCATTAGCTAAATCTGGAATTTTACTCTTTCTTGGGTTACTGGTCATATGGTATTCCAGATTATGCAAAGAACTTCAAAAATCGTAACTAATTCTAGAAAATTCAAAATAAAGTGGTTCAAAAAGCTACGTGAAGATAACATCTTGATATTTAAGGGAAAAATAATTTCCAAACCAAATGATTAGCCAATTAATATAGTTTATTCACTAAAATTTATTGTTCATTTGGTCAAAAATCCTGGAAACATATTCTGGTCCCTAAGACGTATGAAAGTAAGGATGTTACAATAGACTCAACCCTTATTTACTCTTTCTTACATAGGAATAGGGGAGTCACTTTATCTTTAAATCTATGGCTATCTTACTAGGCCATATTCATTCTTATCATAACATTTCTCATTGCCTGTAAGACTTCTATGTCTCTGAACTGAAGGACTTCTGTGTCCTTAGCCTCAACGTAATCTAGAGGTAATGTACAACTGAGTCAGCTATTTCCTTTCAGTTAACTGAGGAAGGGCTTGTTTTTTATGCCATTTATACTTTTAAGTTTTCCCTTATCCTCCTAGATTACTAACATGCGAGAGAATATCTCCTATTATGCCTCAACGTTCATGTGGATGAACTTGGCTAAGTATTCATCAAAGGGTTTCTCTTTCCTTTACTCTAACCCTTAGCCTTACACTCACCTATATCTAATTAAGAGGAATGCTTCTTTTAAACTTCTTTGAGAAAAACTTCTCAAGTGAGCAAATTACTCTCCATCTTGTATGGAGTAACTTTTGTATCTCTCTACTATCTTTTAACTATTTCTGTTTGTCAGTCTCAGTCTACTCTTGACTGGACTATATTTCCTCATGGTCTGTAACTTAAGTCACTTGGATCCTAACTAATTTAAGTCACTTGGATCTTATTTATCGCCTAGCATTACTATTTCTATTCTCCAGGGCAAATCGTTAGGTTACTATTGCCTCATGATAGAATCCCTCTATTTTAGGAACATTAACCTTCTATCTATTAGCCTTCATGTCTTTATCCTTAAGCCATGTATTAGATCATTCTTAGGCAAGTATCATTCCAACTTCTCATTATTCTTTTCTGTAAAGACTAGCTACACAAAGTCTTCCGTACTGTAGATCAACTCTTGATAATCATACAGAGGATCTACTTCTGAACCTCTTCTTAAACTGATCTTCTATATCTTAGTGCTTTGTACTGTTTAACTTGCTTGCACTTTGTGCTAAACCTCTAACTGACAACCTTCAGTAAGGTTAGCATCTTCAGAGTCAATTAAGACTCATTAATATCTATACATCATAATCACATTAAAAATGGAACATATTCACAGACATGTTCGACTGACAATCCTTTCATTATATCACATAAAACTTCATATTTCATGTTACCATAACATTTGTACATACATTACATTTATATTAATTACATATTCAGGGTACATTATAACTACTATACATCTGAGTAATTACTTTACTTTACACTTTATATATTTATATTACCCCTCATCTCCTTCTACATTCTTTTATAGGAAATCATATACTGCATATACTTCTACCCATAGAAGTGCCACTCCTGTATATCAGCTGGTGGATCCCTGGCCAGATACTCACTTAGCTCTATATGCCATATAGGGGTATATGGCAGTACTTGACTCACTACCATCTCATGCCAGTCTATTAGGGCACAAACTTCATTTAGGTTAAGGCCCTCCATTATGTATCTGTTTATAATACTTGCTATGACATTGAGAAACTATAGGTAAACTAACTACTCTTGAGTTCTATTTCTATCCATCCCCTGACCTAAACTGAGTAATTCACTTTCCACAGCTTTCTTGAGACTAATATGATCAACATTATATGTTTTTAATAAAGAAGGCTAGGGTTGACTAGGACTATGAACATTACACTGATCCTTTTCTTTAAAGTCACATATTCCTAGACTTTAGGAATAGACAGGAACTGTCATAAACTCTGACTGGATGTCTAAATTAGGGGACTGTGATCTATTACTCATAACAACTATATCCTTAAA
Organism: Leucaena leucocephala; assembly: GCA_037074615.1. Lineage (NCBI taxonomy): Eukaryota > Viridiplantae > Streptophyta > Magnoliopsida > Fabales > Fabaceae > Leucaena > Leucaena leucocephala. The sequence goes on along the minus strand of CM073567.1, from coordinate 11,149,149 downwards.
CTCTGGTGGAGGAGGAATAATATATGGTCTACCCTTAATCCAGTACCGGTACTCAGCTTCCTCAGTCGTAATATGTGCTCTCATCAGAGGAATAGAACTTACATCAGGGTTAGAGGGCACTCCGACAACCTTATACTGTGTAGAGTCACTAGACTCAGCATCATCTGGTGCATACACAGCTTCAGGATGAATCTCTACATGACCTCCAGACTGCAAGTTTGAATCTATAGAAAATGTATGGGACATTCTACTGTACACTTTCCCGATTAATCCCCTATACTCTCATATGAACTCTCTTCATTGTGTGAGGGATGATCAAAGTCTGGATGTAGCTCATCTTCATATATTACTACTGGCCTAGAGTCTCCCTTATTAACTGAAGGATCTGAATTAACTATGAAATCCCATATCTACTCCTGTAATATTTGCTTAATTAAGCAATGCTAATTATCTCAATACATACCATAACTTAACAAAGTACTTATTATTTAGAGTTAGGGTCTAGAAAATATCTTAAATCATGCCAAGAACTTCTACTCTGATACCATAATGTACCATCCTTACTTTCATTTGTCTTAGGGACCATGCAGTAGCATTTAGAACCACTTATAAGACTTTAGAAGTCCATTAGCCAAATCTAGAATTTTACTCTTTATCGGGTTACTGTTCCATTAGCCAAATCTAGAATTTTACTCTTTATCGGGTTACTGTTCATATGGTATTCCAGATTACGCAATGAACTTAAAAAAATCATAATTAATTCTAGAAATATTAAAATAAAGTGGTTCAAAAAGATACGTGAAGATAACATCTTGAACATTAAGGGAAAAATAATTTCCAGACCAAATGACTCATCAATTAATACAGTTTATTCGCCAAAGATTACTGTTCATTTGGTCAAAAATTCTGGAAACAGACTCTAGTCCCCTACTTTCGAAAATTAGTTCTCTTTGTACATAAATGGAAAAAAGGCATTCTTTGTGTCAAAATGAAGCTTGGCATGTCAACTAAATGTATATAATATTTCATACATTTATTCTATCATTTGCTATCTTTCATTACATCATGACCATCACTACTTACATTGGTCATACAACAACTCTACATATAACAAATAATCACATAACATATACACTATCCAATCCTTAATTCCTCTTCATGCTTTATCATCCTCTCTCATCATTCATAAACTTGTGGGATTGGTATTACATGGAAAGGGATGAGATTTCTGGGGAAATCTCAGTAGCAAACAATACTAAATAATGCATGCATTAATGTAATTACTTGTGCTTGCTTGTGAAAGTGTTAACATTGTGTAATGTGAATGCTTCCATGTAACATATGAAATACAATTGGTTAGAAGTAATCATAGAAACAGAGCTTTATACATAAGTATGTATGCAATACAATTCAACAAAGCTATAGCACATTCTGTCATATCCAAATTTTTCCCTATCCGTATAGTACTGATAGTGGAAAGAGGTTTGGAAAGGATTATGGATCAAAAGAAATGATAAAGGTTAAATGAGTCCTGAAGAAAGAGAATGACTAAAACAAAAATTAGAAAAGGTTGAAGGCAAAAAGTGAAGGTAGAAATAAAAGTTGGTCCTTAAGTGTAATTTTAAAAAGTTGAAGGGCTAAAATGCAAATAGCTAAAAGCTTAGGGGCCAAAGTGCAATTATTCAAAAGTTTAGGGACCTAAATATAATTATGAAAAAGTTGAGCTAAAACAGGCCAAAAATGCCTAGAAAAAGATAATACCCAAATTTTACAAGTAGATAGATTCCAGTCAGTTTAACACAACACAAAATTTGATTTGAGGTCCCGATTAATTGATATAAATTTATGAAGTCAGAAGAGTTATTATAGTAGTTTTAAGACAGTAAAATCAGATAAAACTTTATAGGAAATTCTTATATTTAATGTAAGAATTTCTAAAGTTGACAGAGTTAGAAAAGGAATCCTGTAAAAGTCTTATGGGATTTTACGGTGAAATAAAATACCAGATAAATAGGATCAGGAGAGTTGTCTTGTGAATTGGGCCATAAAGGTAATAAAGGCAATAAGCCCATATTAAGGCCCAAATGGCTCCCTCATGAGCCTAATGGAGTAGTGAGATGGTTATGTGTGCCATAGTCCAAAGCAGTCCAGGGAAAGTGCAAAATTACGAAAATGCCCCTAGATGCCCACAGCGTACCGGTGATGGATTGAGGTCATTCTGGTGATTCTGGATAGGCCAAAAATGTGTAAGATGGTATAAAGATGATTAATTAGAGCCAGTAAACACTCTAATGATGTTTGAAAAGATGATAATACCCTTTGGAAAATTAAAGTAAAATCAGACACCGATAAAGGGTTAAAGGAAATATAGGGAATTTTTATCAGGACTTTTGGGTCTTAGAAAATTATGAGACTTTACAGGGAATTCATTTTATATTAGAATGAATTTATAAAAATGTTATAACCATTAAAAGAGGTGTCTAGAATTTATTTCAAAATTAGGATATTTTAAGAATATCGGTATAAGGAAAGTACCTTGGGATTTGTCCCAATTAGCTATTGGACCCAAGGAAGGCCTATGGCATCCCAAAATTTCGTCCTAGGACATCCCAATAAGTCCCAAGAGTTGTCTTGGAGCCCAAGTCCAATAATGAATAATTTATGAATTTTTGAAAAGAAAAAAAGGGATAAAGTGAAAATTATAGTTTGCACATGGTGGGACCCACACACCCACATACTTGGCATCCAAGACAAGGGGGAGGACAAGAATTTTTGTCATGTGGATTTATCTCAATTTGGCTTGGAGGGTAAGCTTGATGTAAGAACAAATATGAGCCATTAGATCAAATAGTGTACAAAGTGATCTTAGCCATTCATTTTTATGAAATTTTCTATAAATACCCCCTCAATTCTGCAGCCAAACCGTGAGAAAAGAACCTTTGGGGAAACTCTTACAAAATGAAAACTCAAGCCAAGACAAAGAAGATTCAAGGTTCCAAAGTTCAAGCAAGCTAGAGATTAAAGGTAAGCAATCTATCCTATCTTATTTTCTATTGATTTGGGAGCTTTAACTTAGGGTTTTCATGGGGAAAAGTTGAGTTTTCTCTAAGGTGTTGTGCTGCCCAAAAACCTTAGATGAAAGGGGAAAGAAGAAATTAAAGTTAGAAACATATGTTTGAAGCTTAAACAAGCTAGTTAAGAGATTGGTTGTTGAATCAAGTTGATATTCTTGACTTTGCCATAATGGAACCTGTTCGGTATGCACTGTTCATGATGGAAGAAAATTGAATTTCAATGATTTAATGCTTCCATTGAATTTAGATGATGATTTTGTGTAGGATTTGAAAGGTTTTGAACCTTGGAAACATTAAAATCTTAAGGTTGTAGTCTTTGAGATTCCTTACAGTTACTGTTCACTCACATGAATAGTGATTGGAATTTCATGATTTTGATGGTTCCAATGGTTTTAAAATAAAAAGTTGTGTGGGGTGAAGTGGATAAACAAGTATGGGAAGCATTATAATCAAAAAGATATTTTTTGAAAGGATTGTATGCTTATATTCAGTTATGTACAGCAGGCCATGAATGAGCTGTAATTTCATGATTCTAAGCTTAAAAATGGATTCAAAAGATGAAATTGTGTAGGGTAAAGTCAAGACATCAATTTGTTCAAGAGCCAAGTGGATTAGTAAAGATTAGAGAAAGTTATGAAAATAAAAGAGTGTAACAAAGTTAATCTTGAACATGGTTGGAGTTCATGAGTCCTAATGAGTTATGTGATGAATATGAATATGTTTAGAACCATGAAACATCCAAGAACATATTGGGAAGTGATTGACATAAAGGCTTCATGGTTGGAAGCTAGGGAGCAAGTGCTAAAGATCAAGAGGAAAGCTTAAGTGCAAGGTAGTAAACTTACCTCTTTATGTGCTTGATATGGTATGCTTATGTGTTGACATGTATATGATATTTGAATGATGTTTTGAAATGATAAATGATGTTGAATGTATTGTGAATAACATGTTTTCCATGGCCATGCACTTTATTTGAAAGTATATAGCATGATGGCATGTCACTAATCAAAGAAAGTTTAATGAAATTACATATCATGCATTAGCATCCATCTTGCATATTTAAGTGGTAATGTTTGCTACTGATATTACCTAGAATTTCACTCTCCCATAACCAACCAATTTAGGTCAAGTATAATGGAAAAGGTATGCATGGAGAAGAGCTAAAGAATGGAAGAAGAAAAGTGAAGTATTTAAGATGTTAGCACATGCTATGCACTTTCCATGTATGTCAAAGCCATGTAAAGTATCTATTTATGTGATGAGATTGTATGAAACAATTATTGTATAGCCCCATGATGTATATGAATTCAGTGAATTCAGAAAAGGCAAAAGAGATGATTTATATATGCTGTAACAATTATGGAAAGTGAAAGAAAGGAAACTGAAATGGTAAAGACGTAGGTCCTGAAGCAGTTTTGTTATGACTTCAGTTTGACCTAGCAAATGAAGGAATTATTTCACAAAATTTTATGAGAATTTAGTACACATCCAGAGATTTAATTGAATAGGTAGAACATCTAATTTGGATGTGTATATGAAGAGAAATGAATTTCCAAAATAAGGGACCAGAATCTGTTTCCAGGATTTTTTACCAAATAAACAGTAAACTTTGACGAATAAACTGTATTGATTGTCTCATTATTTGGTATGGAAATTATTTTTTCCTTAAATTTAAAGATTTTATCTTCATTTATCCTTTTGAACCACTTTATTTAGAGTTTTCTAAAATTAATTATGATTTTTCAAAGTTCATTGCGTAATCTGAAATATCATATGAATAGTAACCCGAGAAAGAGTAAAATTCCAGATTTGGCTAATGGACTTCCAAGGTCTTGTAAGTGGTTCTAAATACTACTGAATGATCTCTAAGGTGTATGAAAGTAAGGATGTTACACATTCAAGCATAACATTCAATGCATACAAGTTTAGGATAAATTTACTACCTTATAGACTTGACTCTCTTTCACTTTATCTTGCTTCTATCTTCTCACTTCACTTGGATATGTGGTTGCCTCTTTTGGAGCATATCAATCAATCCCTAACATCACATAACCATTATAACATCCTTATTTTCTTACATCTTAGGGACCATTCACTAGCATTTAGAACCACTTACAAGATCTTGGAAGTCCATTAGCTAAATTTGGAATTTTACTCTACCGAGTACTGTTCACTGTGTAAATTCCAGAGGAGCGACTTTACTTCAAAAAATCATAATTAATTCTAAAAAAATCAAAATAAAGTAGTTCAAATTGCTACATGAATCCAAATTAATGTTCTTTAAGGGTAAAATAACTTGTTGACCGCGCCTTGACCAAGTCTACGTTGGTCAACGCTCAAAATTTACTGTTCATCTAGCGTCTTCCCCTGATTCAAGCATTTATAGTCGCAACTTTGAAAAATCATATCTCCATGTGTAGACATCCAAATGAAATGTTCTATATATAAAATCAAAGATTGGTATGTCTACTATTTACTGGTAAAATATCATACATTTGTTCAATCATTTACTATTTTTAATTATAGGTCAAAAGTCACAACCTCTCCACAAGCTATTGTTCATAGTGGCCAATTCTAGCAATCAACATTACATACATACATTAATCACATATCAATCATGCTAAATAATTCTTAACTTCTCTTTATGCATATTCATATCCTCTATCTCAAGAAGACCTGCTATGATTGGATAGATATGGAAGGGGTGAGATTTCAGGGAAATCTTAGTAGCAAATGGAAACCATACAATGTATGCAACTATATGCTTGATGTTACTATGTGAGTACTTAATGATCATGCTTGCATAATGATAACATACATTCTTCCATATTACTTAATATAACATATGGCCATAGCATAAAAAGAAATAGAGCATTACTTAATCATACATGCTTCACATCATCAAAGTATGTAAACATCACATAAAATATCCAAGCAACATAAGCATATAAGTAGGTAAGTTTACTACCTAACGTGGAGCCTTTCCTCTAGTCCTTAACCTTTTCTCTAAGGTTCCTTCTTTTTATAGGTTAGAATCTTATTCCTAAGCTGGCCAAATCCCTAAGCTCCTTGGATTGCTCCTAACTCCACCAGAACTCCTTCCTTTTCCTTCCTTGCTTCCTTTCTCTTTCTCTCTTTCTCTTTTTCTCTCTTCTTTCTCTCCTTTTTCTCTTGATGGCCATGGCATGGAATGGGAGGGAAGTGGGGTGTTTATAGTTGAGTGGAGGTGGAATAGATGGTCCAAATTGAATCGCGATGAATGGCTTAGATCTCTTAGCTTCTTCAAGAAGCTTTGCCTGCATCATCACGATGACATTATCAACCTCAATGACTCATCAAAGTGACATCATCCATAGGACACCTCACATGCTAGGTGACATAATGGTGGGGCCCTTAGGACACCTCACTAGCTGACTCAGCGTTTCCAGAGAATTCTAGAGTCTTTTCCTAGAATGAACGGCTGAGATTATGTCATGTATCCTTTGTTGTTTCTTCTTTTTCTAGACTTATGACATGTGGTGCCTTGTGGGTCCCATGAGGATATCTTTTATGCCACCTCATGGTTCCAGATGAGTCTAAAGCTTTATCTGATCACTTTTTCCAGTTCTATCTTTGACTAGGTAACTTTACTTTATTGAAAAAGTACTAAAATATTATTTTAATGTCACTTGGACCCACATAACTCTTGGGCCATATTTTTGGACATCTGGGAATGTTATCTTGGGTTTCTAATCAAGCCCAAGCACTATGGTGGCTTGATTCCCAAGAAATATCTTTTAGCAAATTACCAAAATGCCCTAGGGACTTTAACTATTTATAATTTGGTTCTTGATCTTTCATTTTCTTGCAGTTTAGTCCCTGAACATCATATGTACACTTCTGGGACTTCTGCTCAATAGGGCCTAGTAGTATACCTTTTTCAGGCTACATACTAGGCTTCTAGGCCTAAAACTTGGGATATAACATTTCTCCTCCGCCTAAAATAAATTTTGTCCTCAAAATTTCAATGTTAGATGTCTATTCATTCATTGACGAAGAGTTTCTCTGAGGAGAATGTCCCTTTCATTTCATAATAGTTTCTTGACTTTTCTAGCTCTTCTTAACTTTTTTGACTATCTTACATAACTTTGCCAACTATGCCAAACCTTTGTGGCATTTACACCCTTTTCTCATTAATTTCCCAGGGGTCACCCATCATTGGGCTACTCTTGCCTAAGCACCTTTCAGCTAACCGTTCTACTGGGTTAGGGCTATGTTACTTTTCTTATAGCTTTATGCCCTAGCATATTCTTTCTCATATAACTATGTTATATTTTTACTCTATCTTAGACCCTATTTTTTGGGTCTCGCTAGCCTTTTAATCTCTTTATCCTTATCTGTAGGATCTATATACTCGTACTTTTCTATTCTCAAAATATGTGGGGTTCTTTTCTCTTCTGGGACTTATGCTTAATAGCACCTGGTAGTATACCTTTCTTAGGATACATACTAGACTTCTAGACCTAAAAATTGGGATATAACAACCATTCATCCATCATCATCTAATTTTCTTGAGCATTAAACTCACTTTAACTAACATAACTCCCACTTGAACAATAAGCTCATTTACTTTCCTTAATCTTAACTAATGGACTTGTCCTTTGAATCAATTGATGTCTTGACTTCAACCTACACAATTTCATCTTTTGAATCCATTTATGAGCTTAGAATCATTAAATTCCAGCTCCTTCATGGCCTGCTGTACAGAACTGAACATATGCACACAATTATTTCAAAAATTCTCATTTTGATTCCAATGCTTCCCATACTTGTTTCTCCACTTTATCCCCACAATTTTTCATTTTAAAACAATTGGAAGCATTAAAATCATGAAATTCCCTTCACTATTAATGTGAGTGAACAGTAACTATGAAGAAATTCAAAAACTATAATCTTGGAATTTCAATGCTTTCAAGGTTCCAAACCTTTCCAATCCTACACAAAATCATTATATAAATTCAATGGAAGAATTAAATCATCGAAATTCCATTTCCTTCCCACATTAACAGTGCAGAATGAACATATTCAACCATGGCAAAGTCAAAAACATCAACTTGATTTAACAACCAATCACTTAACTAACTAGCTTGTTTAAGCTTCAATCATATGTTTCTAACTTTAATTTCTTCTTTCCCCTTTCATCTAAGGTTTTTGGGAAGCACCACTCCTTAGAGAAAACTCAAATTTTTTTCCCATGAAAACCCTAAGTTCAAGCTCCCAAATCAAAGAAAAATAAGTTAGGAGAAATTGCTTACCTTTAATCTCTAGCTTGCTTGAACTTTGGTACCTTGAATCTTCTTTATCTTGGCTTGAGTTTCCATTTTGAAAGAGTTTCCCCAAGGGTTCGTCTGATTCACAATTTTGGGCAGATTTAAGGGGGTATTTATAGAAAAATCTTGGTGGAAATCAATGGCCAAGATTAATTTGTGCACTATTTGATCTAATGGCTCATATTTAATCCTGGATTTAACTTTTTCAAAAAGGAATAATTATGACATCATAAGGGACAGCTCAAGGGACACCCCATCAGTGTATGTGGCAAAATTCTCATGTAAGGAAGCTTCTGGAAAAATTCCAGTCCAATCCAATACTGATAGGAGCAGTTTCACAACAACCGGACTGTTTGCTGCTCCTAATTTTTTTTATAATATACCAGGATATGTATTATGTTATGAAAATCAATGTCTAGGCTTCTCATACCATTGAAATTGATATACTGAATATTTATCTACCATCCATTGGGAAATGACCAAAATACCCTTGGTATCCTTTCTTGCACTATATTAACCCTAAGGGCATAATTGTCATTTTACCCCTCATTGCCCTACCTCAGGGCATATACTGGCTCTAACTAATCATATTTATACTATATCCTAAGTTTTTAGCATGTTCTAGATGACCAAAATGCCCTCCATCCATCTTTGGTATATTATGACTACACAGGGGCATTTTTGTAATTTTACACTTTTTCTGGACGCTGGCCCCTTCTGGGGTTCTATCAGATCCAGGACATCTGATACTGTAGCACACACTTTCCTGTAATTCTCTCACTTATATCTGAAGTCCATGAAATCTGATAAAATTTTAGATAATTTTCAGACTATAAGATAAATATCTACTGTCTAGAGCCCTAATAAAATTTTTACATCATGCTAGATTAACCAGCATGACTTCCTCTATTCACTGGTGGAATGTGGGACTAAAATACTTTTGGGCAGTTCTAACCCTTTTTGGGCTAACCTTTCTATAATTACAATTTTGCCCTAGAACTTTTTACTTAATTATATTTAAGTCCCTTAACTTTTAGAAATTACCACTTTTACCTCAACTTTTGTTTATACTTTCATTTTTTGCCTTTAAAATTTTCTAATTTCATTCTTCCTTCAAGACTCATTTAACCTATATTATTTCTTCTGATCATCATCATAATCCTTTCAAAACCCCTTTCCTTTATCAGTATTATACAGATAAAGAAAATTTAGAATATGACCGGCGATAAGCAAAATCTTTCAGGCAAATGGCCAGGTTTTCCCTTTCTTATCTTTTACCTTGTACATGTTTTCCTAACATGATGTAAACTTAATATGTTGGTTTGAGGATTGGAAAGTGATGATTAAGTAGGATAGTGTTTATTTTTAGTTTATTGCTATTTGGAATAACGCTCTTTTGTTGTCCATGTGTTGTTTACCCATTGGTGGTTATCTAAGGTGTTTACACACTCAATTGCATGCCATAGTTTACCTATCTTGTCATCTTTACTTTCATTGTATTGTGATGTATGATTTAAATGTGACTGTGTGTTTCACTACTGAATTTGTATTGAGTTGTGTGTTAGTTTGTTATGGGAGAGATTTAGGATGGTTTGGGATAATCAATAAGAGGTTTCAAGTCTATTAGGGAGTGATATTGTACGTTGGTCGTGACATTGTATACTAGGTCATGACTAATATGGTTATGGGAAAAATGAAGGTTTATGTGTATTATGGTCATGACGTGAGTAAATTATGGTCGCGATGTGAGAACATTATAGTCGCGACAAGACCTCTCTGATAACTTTAGTCACAACTTGAAACATTTTTGGTCACGACTTGAAACATTTTTCATAAATCAAATCTTTCATCACAAAATATTTTTGTATTGATCTTAATATGTGATTATTTGATGCAAACTGGACTCGGACCCCTATTTTAAACTATTTTATTGTTTGCTAAATAGGGTTTAGTGTAAACATTGTTTTGGGCTTTAAAAATCATTATTTGGTAGCCTCTGTGGAAATTTAGTAGCGACAAGTGTGTTATATGGTCGTGACCTAGGATGGAATTTTGAACTTTATGGGCTCTATGTGACAGGGAGTCAAGACCTAAGTGTAGTGTGGTCATGACTAAATGTGTAAGTTCAGAGCAAGCACTCACTATAAAATTTGGTCGTGACCTTTATTGTTTTTAGTCACGACCAGAATGTAAAATGTCCATTTACCTTCTCTTTGCCTTGTGTAATGCTGTATAGAAGGATTTCTTTTGAGCTACTTAGGTGATGTATAAGTAATTCATTGCCTTATTGTTTCTAAGCCTTTTCCATAAATTGTTTTATAAAAACCATGGTCATACTTGAATTTTTAAAAATCTTGGAAATAAAATTGGAAACACTTAAGTTTTTTTTTGTTAAACTTGGGATTATTACATGATTTTTAGTGATTACTTTTGAAATTTTAAATCATCATTTTATAGGGTTTTCAGTTGTGACAAGTGTTATAGTTCCTAGTGAATAATGGACATTGTTTAAGACTTTAGTGTATGAGCAATTTAGATGAAAACCCTAGCTAGAAGGATTCTTGACCTTAATTCCTATATTGAGTGATTATTCAATTGGTTTATATCCTCTATAACTTCTTGTAGCTCTGAGTTGAAAAATACTTGCGCATGTATGTTATTGAATATGATAGAGGCATTCATTTCTAAACCTTTGGGCCTAAACACAAGCCATAAATTTTGATCTATTATTTACCCATTGGACCTTCATTACTATTTTATTGTTATCTCATTTTTGTTTGTGTCTAAATTTCATTATAATCAAGTCAAGTTCATATTTCTAATTGAACACATAACCTTCAAGAAGCTTGTGGAAGTACTGGATAAAAACTATTTTACGTAGCATTGTCAAGAAGCTATAGCAAAGGAATAAAGAAAAATAAGTATTCTCTATAATAGAAGGATATGGTTTCGGGTATTTAGATGAAATTTTACTTGCATCATCTTTAATTTTCTTCTTTTCCCTTTTCCTACATATTTCTGTCATTTCACCCTTAAATGACCTCTTGAATCTTTGCATAAGTGTTGTATAGTTTAGGAGATTTAGAGCCATTACAAGCATATAGTAGGGTGTATGCCAATTTGAATATGAGTGAAAGAACCCTGATAATGAGAGAATATAGAGAGATAAACACTTACAACTGTATAGAAAATCTTTTATGCTCATACAAATAAGGTTGATTTCATTTAGTAGTTAATTACTTGGCATTGCTTATATTATCATTTTTTACATTCCCAAAAGATGGTAAATTAATTGTTTTAAGGTTTGTTACCTCAGATTTAATAGCATTTGTTAAGTGTAATTCATTTCTTTGTCTAGGAGTACAAAGGTTCAAGTGTGGGCCAATTGGTAGAATGCAATTGGTATATGGTTTCTTTAACATTTTTAAGAGTGTTATAGGAAGTTTACCATTCATTTTATGCCTATAATTGTGCTTTTGTGTTAATGTGTTATTGTGCATGGAAATGTGTTGATTAAAGGATTAAATGGAAAATTAACTCTTCCAAATTGCATTTATGTTATTCTTCAATTAGTTGGACTTTTACAGTGAGCTTTGATTTTGAATTACAGATATTTTGGAGGAGAATCAATGACTAGTATGAGCAGAAAAGGAATAACAAGACAAAGAGCACCAAATAAGGAAGCTAATTCCTATGAACTTTAGTCGCAACCAAAGTGTTCAAAGGTTGTGACCTTAATTCTTATGGGAAGGTTTTCTATGTTTACAAGTCACGACCAAAATATGGATCTAGTCATGACTAAAAGGGCTAGTTAGTGAAGCTGCACATTTTTTATTAGGTTATTATGGAATTAAAGGAAGGGGGAGCAGTCAGACGAAAGAGAGGCTGGATTTTTGCCAGTTTGGCTAAGAAGCAGTGCTCACTCTCTCTTAACATTTTTCTCTACAACCTTCACACACATTTTTCATTTTTCTTAACCTTTCTGCAGATTTCATATTTTTGCTCCAATTAATCCACTTCTACCATCTTCCTCTTAACCTTTCCATCTCCTTTTTCTGCATTCTTCATGGCATCAATTATGGGCAGCGATGGCAATACAGTAGGAGTTGTGAAAGGCTAGAAATTTAGTCTCTTGGTGATGAGCAACATATTTTGAGCTCGTAGACTGCACTGGGGAGTTTTATATCTTAATCTACATCTATTTCATATTTTGGCATTTATAGATTTAGGGATTTCATTGCATCATTAGGGATTAAATGTCAATTGATTATTCTCATATTAGATATTTGTAATTGACACTGGATGATGAGATTGCTAATTTTAACATAAACATTTTAGTTTTAATTTTTGGATAGTTAGACTATTGTTAATGATTATTGATGTTTAATTTAATTGTTTGAAGTCTATAGTTATCAATTGATGATCATTTGAGGGTATTATCATCATCTAATTTAATTACACACTAAGTGGTTTTCAATAGAGTATTAAGAAGTTTTTAAGAGCAAGGATAGTTATGTTTTCATCATCGAGAGTCTTTCTTAACATATTTCTTTTACAATCTAACTCATTTCCATCTTAATTAAAAATACAAAAATATTTACATTATTGCACTCTTATTTTATAGCATTAATATTCAATCAAATCCAAAAACCATGTTTTTACTCAGTTTTTCAATGGCTTTGCCCATCAATTTACTAAGAATCCAATAAAAAAGCTCCATGAGAAGAATAATAGGGTTGTACCTTATACTGCATTATTTAGTGCAATCATTATTTTTTATGGATCAGACAATGACAATCCGACCAAGTCAACCTTTCAGTTAAGTGTGTTGCTAGATTAGAGTTAAGTTATACTCTATATGGCTCTAAGCCCTAATATACTCTTTCTCATAGAACTATGTTAGAACTTTGCTTTATACCCTTTTTCTCTGGGTCTATCTAGTCATTTAATCTCTTCATCCTCATCTAGAGGATTTATTTACTCATACTTATCTTTTCTCAAGACATATAGGGTTTTCTTCTATGTTCCTCAAGCATACTACTTCAATTTTTCAAATAGTAGTACTCAGATTTGAACTTGAACTCCATCTTTATTTAAGAAAAAATTAAGTCCAGTCTGTATATAATATAGGCTATATGAGAAAAACATTATAAATAATTTCTCTTAATAAGTTAATCAACACCTTACAGAGTTTGCTACTCCCTTTATGTAGATAACTCAACCCATAAATTTGTTTTCAAAATTGTATCCAGTAGGCTTTACTATCTATCAATACTTTACTTATTCCCTCTCTTACTCAAGAGTCCTTTTATGCTTTCTTACTTTACTATGGCTTACCTATGGCATATTGTTGTGTGCAATCATGACCTAACTACCTGCAATCGCAATATGCAATTGCCTTCTGTTACTACAACCTTGTCATAACTTTTCATCTGAGTCTGTGCTCTATCTACGAGCAAACTATATATGAATTGTGCTCTATCTGAGAGCAATCTATATTAGATCTAACTCTTATCTGAAGAGTGATATGAACTCATATGAATCTAGTTCTATCTGAGAACTATTTGTTTTAGATCCAACTATTAACTGAATAGTGATCTAAAAGAAATCTCGTTATTGTTGTCTACTGTTCTTACTATATACTATTTCTTTTGATAAAGTTATAACACTATCACCCTCTTGGTACTTGTTGTAACCCTACCATAAGAAATGACCTTGAGTAATGTATTCTCAAGCCTGTAGAAATAGCTAAGTAAACCCAATCATCATGTGCAACTGAATGTCTCACTTGCTAAGACTATCTATCCTCCTTGGTATTCCCCTATTGCTATCCTATCTCAAGTTTTGTTCTTAGTTTTCTATCCTAACTTTAATCTTAAAATGAACTATAATGCCTATGGGGTTTAACTAACACTAACTACTTTGTCTATACTTCCTTTATCACACTATCTTTCATATCCTATTTATTCATCCATGAATATGAAATAACTGCTTCACTTTCACTCATCTAGCTTAGGTTGCCATATTACCATCTTACTAAGGTACAGACTCAACCCTTAATTACTTTATCTTGCTCTTGGTCATTACTCTTTCTTAAATAGGAGAATCTCTTCATCTTTAAACTATGTCTACCTTTCTCTCTCTAAGCATCGTAAACTTATCTTCTTAGACATTGTTCACTTTCCTTCTATAACTGGATACTCTTCTATTTCTTAATAGTATCTGTCTGTCTGCTAGTCCTAATATGTTATTGACCAGACTGTAGTTACTTTTTGGTCATCACACAGCAAATTTGCTCTTAAACATTCCCTTGAACTGGTCATTTATGTCTTTGTGTATCGTACTATCTAACTTGTTTATATCTATAACTCATACCTATCCTCTAGCCGATAAACTTTGGTGAAGTTGGTACTATTGTTCTAATCATTACTATAACTTTTGGTCTTTACTATTAGGGAATGCAGATTATGGAACTAATTTGTTTTGTTCCCCTTGTGCTATCTTGAGATAACTCTTGTATCTTGATCTTCAATAGGTTAATTTCTTTGACCTTATACTGGTTAGCTTCTGTCTCTGTTAGTAGAGGAAACTACTCGTTGGTTGCTGTTCCACTTAGTCTAAGCACATCGTGTTAAATAACATGAGACCCTCTGAGGTATTGGCTGACTAAGACCAGTCTACTATAACAATATCCTTGAAGACTATGTCATAATGCTGCAAAGCTAGGGTATAGCGTAACATACCCATATAAGGGTCACTGTCGCTTTTAGTCACGTCCACCACACTAGCTCATTGTAACTAAAATGTTTTGTGTATATTCGTTGTAACAAGGATACTGGCTTGTCGTGACTACTAAAACTTTACCATTCTACTTTGTTTACTAATAATTTTAATCTCTAACTAATTTATAGTATCAATAAGCTAGAACCTTCTGTTCCCTGCCAGAATCTTTTGCTCTATCGTCATGTCAGGGCCTCTACTTTGTCCTTGGCCACTGCTTTGGTTATTAGTCCCCTCATTCTAGGACTCTACAAATATTTGGAAACATAATCACAGACATGCACAACAGTTCTTAAACACACATATATTCATACAACAAACAACATATGTACACATAAAATATTTAAAACATCACGCACCACATATGTCATTCCAAGATTAACATTCTAACTGTACCCCTATCTTAAACAAAATATTTATTATTTAAGATTAAGGCTTAGAAATTATCCTATATGATGCCAGCAACTTTTCTCTGATACCAAAATAATGAAACACCTTACTTTTAAACACCATAGGAGCCATTGGTAGCAATTAGAACCACTTACAAGTCAACTGAAGTTCAATCACAAAATCTAGAATTTCTAAGTTCACGGTTACTATTTATTTGGTATGCCTAAATTTAACGATGAATTTTTAAAAAAGATAATTAATTTTAGTAAATTAAAATAAAATGGTTCAAAAAAATAATTAAAGCTAACATATTGAAGTTTAAGGGAAAATATTCCTTAGACAATTGACCACTAAACTAAGCAGATTTGACATCAAAGTTCACTGTTCATTCGGTCAAAAATTCTAAAAATAGTTTATAAACCTTAGTTTGGAAAAAAAATCATTCTCCTTGTATAGACATAGAAATAAGGCATTCTTAGTGTCAAAAAGAAGCTTGAAATGCTAAATAAGTATTGGAAATTGATCATATGTTTATTCAATCATTAACTATTTTTAATTACATAATAAAGATTACTGCTCAAATATGGGCATTATTCATAAACAAAATTTCTAGCTACTACTTTACATATATATACCCTTCAATTATACAGCTATTTCCTATTTCTTCTTCATGCATCATCCTCTTCTTGTTCACCTGAATACTCTGCTATAATGGTAGTGAAATAGAAGGGGTGAGATTTCAGCAGAAATGTCAGTAGCAAGTAGATACCATACAATGTATGCAACTATAAACTTGATGTTAATATGTGTGCACTTAATGATCATGCTTGCATAATGAAAACTTACATGCTTCCATGTATCTTAATTATAAAGCATGGCCATAGAAAAAAAAGAAACAAAGCATCACTTAATCATACATATTTCACATAATCAAAATAAGTAAACTTCACATAAAACATCCAAGAAACATAAGCATATAAGTAAGTAGTTCACTACATCTATTCCTTGGTTTTCCTTTATCACTTTTCCTTGATGTGTTGTTGTATTATTTGAGCACACAACTCAAATCCTAAATATTGCATAATCATTCATCATAACCATGTTACCTAATATTTTATGAAATTCAAGCTCCTTCTTAGCCTGCGGAATTGAAAGAATGCACAATTTTCTTAAAATTTTCATTTTAATTTCAATGCTTTCAATACTTGTTGCTCTACTTTAATCCCACATAAATTTTCATTTTAAAATAATTAAAAGTATCAAATTCATGAAATTCATATCACTTTTCATGTGTATGAGCAGTAACAGAAATAGTTCCATATTTTCCCTTTTCCAATTTAAATGCTTCCAAAGTTCCAATTCTATCAAACCCTACACAAAATCATCATCTAAATTCAATGGAAGTATTAGATCATTGAAATTTGCATTCCTTGGTCTAGAGTAGCCATAGGACAACTGGCCTTCATCAATAGCAAAGTTAAGAGCACAACTTAATTCAATAACCAATTATTAAATCTAGTTTATCTAAGTGTTAATTATATAATTCTAACTTGAATTTCTTCATCCTATTTGATTGTACAATTCTGAAAAGCAGCATAACATAGGAAATATCTCACTTTTTTCCATTAGAACTTAGGTTTTATCCTTCCAAAACACTTATAAATAATATAGGAAGGATTGCTTACCTGAGGTACTTGCTTGGGTTGCTTATGCTTGATCTTATTTTGAGTTATCTCTTCATTTTGGCATGGTTTCCCTATGGTTCTCTAAGTGCACGAAATTTTGAAGGAGGAAGGGGGTATTTATAATGAAATTTAAAGAGCTTAAGGACTGTTTTACCCCTCAAGTTCCTAATTATTACAAGCCCTTAATCTTGAATTTTATAGGTTTCTTTTAGGATTAATTATTCTTAATCCTCAATAACTTAATTCTTACATTATTTTAATGTAATAGAGCAAATGGTAAAACTCATCTCCCTTGCTCTTAGTGCCATGTAGAAGAGGTGTGGGTCCCATATAGAACCTCACATGCCACCTAACCTTATCCCTTCAATTTCTCTAATTTCTTTCTTTTTAAAATTCATAAAATATCCTAAAATTGGTCTTGAGCTTCAAGACATTAACTTGGGCTTCTAGGGTCTTCATGGGATACTATTTGGGCCTTATCTTGAGTTCAATTGCTAATTGGCGCAAATCCTAAGGCATTTCCTTACCTGATATCCTGAATCACCCTAATTCCTTATATAAATTTTATAAAATACATTTAAGGGTTTTAATATATTTTGAAATTCATTCTACTATTAAATTCTCATAATTTTTTAGACCAAAAAATTCTAATAAAATTTCTATACATTTTCCTTAAATCCTTTATCAATGTATAATTTCACCTTAAATTTCATAATTAATTCTACAAGTCTTATTTTCTTACTTTTATCAGTTTCATAAATTCTAATATTAATTATAAGAATTTGTTGTAACATTTGATCTGATTATGAGTTCCAGAATATACTATACTAATTTTTAAACTTTAGAAATTAATATCAATTTATTTGGACCTTAGATCATAATTCTAAGAGATATGCCTAGCATGAATTCTATCCTTTAATTATTAGTAAAATTTAGGACTGAACTGTTTTTGAGAAATTCTTGGGACTTTTCTTACTCAACTTTCCATAATTATGCTTTTCCCCTGAATTTGGCAAAATTACACTTTTATCCCTGATTGTCAAATTATATTTCAGCAACTTTCTCACAAATTTAAAATTCTAATTTGATCCCTAAAATCTCAAAACTCAATTTAGGTCCTTGAACTTTTCACTATTTACAATTTAGTCCCTAGACTTTCACTACTTACAGTTTAGCCCCTGAACTTTAACTATTTGGTGTTTAATCCCTCTAGCTTTATGACTTTATACATTCTCTATTTCTTTGAATTAAACCTGATCTAATCATTATATTTTCTCCTTATTATCATCCCAAATATTTCTTAAACACTTTCCTCTATCAGTATAATACAAATAGGGAAATTTTGGTATATTACATGCTGTACAATACAACAGGTGAGAGACCCTAGACAAATGAAAGAGTTTTTGCCATGATCAAAAAAAGGTTAAGGAAGTCACCTGAAATGATCTAAGAGATGGTATAGATTAACAATCACTAAGTATATATGATATATGACTCAGGTGTCAGTTATTTATTTGTAACGATGACTGTGCGGGGCAACCAGGTCTTCTTGTTAGCACTCTTCCATATAATGAATATGTTCACATCCCACTATCTTAAGTGTAGTAGCACTATATGTATATTAAATGGTTATGTAAAGCATGTGCATTGTTGAGCTACGTTAAATGTTAGACTTATAATGACAGTAGAATTCACGCTGCTCATAAAATTACCGTTAAAATCCCTTTTTTAGTAGTGTACCCTATACCTTATATATTTGAATTTACATGTTTGAAACAAATGAGATAATTAGTTCAATTTAATCCTTAAAGATTAAAGTTAGGATTAGAATGAGAGTTGGATATAAGACGATGATAGTTAGTCAATGAGTTAGAATAAAGTAGATGATAGTTAGTTAGTTAGGGAGTCAACAAAATTTCAGTAGTTTTCCCCATAACCATAATAAGAAAGATGAGATGCATACTTTATAGTAATAACATACATGGTAGATCTTGTGAACCTCTCTATAGTACTACACATATCAACTTAATGTTTTTAAATAAAAGATAAGAATGATATGACAAATTCCTGAGTGAAAAAGGAAATAAGTAAAGTCTTAATAGAAAACATTGATTTAAAAAACAAAATAAATTTGGCAAAATTATCAGTTGAGTTGCCAAGTAGAAGTAGCTAACCTTGTAATTTAGTTAGTTGGTTTTAGGTATTCCAAATAATTATGATACAGTATAACATAATCGCAGTAAATTCTGAAAGATCACAATTAGATCATAGCATGACTCTTACAAAATTTTAGAATCGTAGTTAGATCATGAAAAGGCTTTTGGTCGATCGCATTAAGTCCCAAGAGTTGCAATAGACCTTGCCTAAGAAAAGGAATGAGCCATGAAGTTATAAGTACAATGTAGTATTTCTCTTGGAAGACGATTACCAAGGACGAGGTTAAGGTAGGAAAACCTTATAAGTTAGTTAACTCATATAGAGAGAGTACATGTCATATCCCTAATTTTCTTATTTGATATGTATATACAATTTGTACATAATATACATTAGATTCTTTAAGAAAAATGTTGCAATTCAAGGAAGGAGAGGGATTAAATTAAAAATGGTAGAAAGTTCAAGGACCTAAGTAAAATTTAGAAAAGTTTATGGGCCAAAATAAGAAGTAGAGAAAAAAGTTAGGCCAATAAGTGTAATTTCAAAAAGTTTGAGGACCTAAATATAATTAAGAGTTCAAGGGGTAAAATCGTAATTATTAGGAAGTGGTACTGGAAAGACCCAGAACTGCCCAGAAATGTTGTAGTCCCAAATTTTATCAGTAAATAGAGAATGAAAATTGGGTCAGTTATATTTTTCAGAATTTTAATTTGAGGCCCGAGATAATTGATATTAATTTTTAAAGTCTAGAGATTATTATAGGACCTTCTAGATTTCTTAATTAGATGAAATTGTGTAGTAAATTCCCATAATTCATATAAAAGTTTATGCAACTGACAGAGCTCAAAAAGGAGTTATGTGGATTTTTTAATGGAATTTACAGTAGAATTATATGCCCAATAAATACCTTCGGGTGAGGTTTCTTGGGAATTAAGCCATAAAGGTATTGGACCCATATAGAGGCCCAAAATGGCATCTAAAAGGCCTAATAAGATATTTGAATAGTCAATGGGCTAGTGTCCAAGGAACCCAAAAAAAGTGCAAAATTATGAAAATACCCCTATGTTGTAATAATGAACAAGAGATAGATGGAGGGTATTTTGCTCATTTGAGATAGGACAAAAATGTCTAGTCAAGCATAGGAGTGATTAATTAGAGTCAATATATGCCCTGAGAAGAAGAAAAGAGGTGTGAAATGATAATTATGCCCTGAGGGTTAATATAATACAATAAAGTGCACTAATGGTATTTTGGTCATTTCTTAAGGGATGGTTGACAGATAATACTCAGTCTAACAATATCAATGGTATGAAAAACTTAAACACTAGTTTTAATGACATAATACATAGTTTGGAATATTATAAAAATTGAGAACATAAAACAGTCTAATTTTTGTGAAACTACGTATATTAGTACTGGACTGGACTAAAATTTTTCTTATCAGTATTTTCCCATTATTTACACCAAACATGGTGCTTTATGATGTCATAGATGATGTCATTAATGAGGCTTCTAGGGCAAGCTTGATGGAAGGTGGATTATGAACCATTAGATCAAATAGTAACCAAACTAATCTTGGCCTTCCATTTCTACCCAACATTTTCTATATATACCCCCACTTTGAGACCTGATTCGGTAGCTTGGAAACCTTTTGGAACCTCTGCCAAAGTTTACTTTGAAGAAAGAAAAAGGCATACACCTTGGAGCAACAAGAAAGGTAACTAGTTCCTTTAATCTTAGGCTTTGTTGTAGCAAGTTTACTCTTAGTTTTAAGAGGTTTTTATGGAATTTCTCCCTTGATGTTGCTAGTAGACATGCTATTCATATGTAATGGAAATATGAGTTTTATGTTATGGATAGTTTAGACAAGTTTAAACAAGCTAGAATCAAGTAGTATTGGCTTATAAATTCAAGTATACATGTAGTTAGGATTTTGTGTTCTTGGCTGCCACTATATGAATCACTATTCATATGTTAGAATTTTATGATTTTGATGCTTTCAATGGGTTTAAAATGGAAAATTGTGTGGGGATAGGGTAGAGAAACAAATAGTGGAAGCATTGGAATTAAAATGAGACATTTCGGTTCTATACAACAGCGAAGGAAGTTGTTTGATTTTGGAAAATCTGGTTTCAAATTTGGATTCTAAATGAAAAATTATTTTGGAATGAACCATGAGAATTTATTTTAGAAAGATGGAAGCATAAGTCATAAAATAGATAAAGAATATAATATAGTGAGAACCTAGTCTTAAAGTTGTTCCGAAGTTGAATTGTAACTTAATGTTACTTTGTAATGGCTAAATTTTGAAATTTGTATGGAAATAAGACCACCTCAAGAAGAGTTTCTCAAGGATAACCCAAGAGGCAGCAAGAATACCTAACTATGATTTTATGTTTGTTTGATTATATGCTTGCTTGTTAGTTATGATGTTTGGTTGAGCTTAAAATGATACTATGATAATGATGAAGTATGAATAATTGTAACTCCTTGCAACTAATGTCCTGACAATATGCATGTTAGAGTTTCTTATGTATGATTATGAAGTAGCTCTAATATCATGATAACATGTTAGGCATTTAATCAATCATGCATGATATTATAGTTTGTATGCCTTTCTATTGAGATTTCCATGAAATCTCATTCTTTCTATATGCATAACCATGTTATAGGTACTAGAACCTCCCAAGAAAAAATGGAAAATGTGGGTTTGTGTACTTGTATAATAAGTTATGTCAACTATGTAACACAATGGAATGATATGATGAGATGCATAATACATTACAGTGTGTTTGTATTATGAGGCAGTAACCTTGTGATGGTAATTACGATGACTTAACTAATGAGTTTGGAGATCAAATTTGGCATGAATGTAGCTAAGATATAGAGCTTTAAATGAAAACCAAGAATGCTTCAATTGGTTAAGGTTTCAATTTTTTTATGATTTTTCAAATTTGAACACAAAATGTGGAATGGGATAAAATGAGCGTCCAGAGGCAGTGAGAGTCAAGCACTAATTTCACTTAGTAAATGAATGATTTTTTCTACAAAATTTTATGAACTTAAAGATCACATCTTGAGATTTACATCCATGGGTAATACGTTTCATTTGGATAAGGAAGCAAGGGGAAATGGATTTTTGAAGATAAGGTAAAGAAACTGGAACTTTTAGATTTATCAAATGAACAGTGTTTTCAGCTAATAAACTGATTCCATTTGGACAATGAAACCTCAGTTTTATATTTTTGTTCAAATTTCAATACAAGAGCTTTCATTAGAAATTAGAAGCATTCTATTTTGCTTTTTTTAGATTAATTATGAATTTTTGAAATTATGTATGTATTTTGGATTACCAAAATGAACAGTACAAGTTAACATTATCGGAGAAGCACTTTTTGAAAATTCATGTTTCTAAAGCAAATAGGTGTTTAATTGACTCAAGTTACTTCCAGTTAAGTATAACTAAGGGACTAAATAAGTATGCAATATTTTGGTATCAGAGCAAAGGATTATGGGTTAAGAAATGCTCTGAATAGATTGGTTTTATACAAATACACAATAAAACATTTTCATAATTGACGCTAAGTTGTTGTTGGAAAACGTGCCCTAGGGCCAATCATTGTCTTATGAACATTATTAATTTATGAATTTATTAATTGTGTTATCATATTATTTGCATGTTTACTGTGATGACCATCCTTGGATAATTCATGATCTTATCCTAAATGTCCCTGGTCGGTCATCTGTGCGGGAGCAGAGATGAAATAAGACCAGTATGACTTTGAAGATGTATAGAGATATAAATCAAAGTCATATGCACATGTAAGAGTACAAGGTGTTGAACCGACCCACTATGAGAGAGTTGCATGGGTTACGTCATAATCTTCTCTCATATACAAACCATGTCACTATGCCCTTTGACCTGAGATCATCATGGATTCCTACATGACAAACGCTCAGCTTTGGCCTAGTCAAAAGTCACTTTTGACTGAGTGATCATAAAGACTATGTTCAGGCTTAGTGGTTTTTCATGCGGAGGAATGTGAATGGTCAAGATGGAATTTGTCCCTCACATTCGTAGAGAGATATTACTGGGCCCCTCGATGAGTGAGTCTGAGAAATGTATGGCCATACTGTAATGGAAATGTAGTTCCATTTCTATAGTCAGACTACTCAAGGATCGAGAAAGTAATGGTCAGGAATAGGAGGATGACATTATCCATGCCTCATCCATGACCAAAATATCGCGTGACAGAAGGGACATGATATGGTTGTATAAAAGGTTACATCGTTTATCGATTCTCATATGATTTGGGTAGTCGTTATGTCTTGCTAGAGACCGCTTGCGACTTGTGGGCCACTATAGCAAATGGCCCACTGCCAACTTCATATGGGCCTACAGGGTCGCACACAAAATAGCCCAACACGAGCTATGATGTCCATATTCATTGAATCTAAGACGTGTCTATATTCAATGAATGATCTAGGGTTGATGTATATATTTATTTATATTTATATTCGTATATATATAAATTCGTATATATATTATATATAAGGGATATATAGGATTTAATTTATAAGGATAAATTAAATATCTATCACGTTTGAATTTGAAATTCAAATTGATAGGATATCTCATATAAGAGATATTTACAAGATTTAATTTATAAGGATAAATTAAATCTCTATCACGTTTGAATTTGAAATTCAAATTGATAGGATATCTCATATAAGAGATATTTACAAGATTTAATTTATAAGGATAAATTAAATATCTATCACGTTTATATTTGAAATTCAAATTGATAGTATATCTCAAATTTAATTTATGAGAATAAATCAAATACAGTCCAATCTTATCTTTATTTAAATTAAATAAATAGGTAAATTAAATCTGTGGGACGGATTTAATATAAACATTATTTATTTAATTAGTTTCTTATCAAATTATACAATATGTGATATTGTATTCGGAATTACTATAGATTAATTCCAAAATACAATTCGGTTGAGAAAAACGCAGAGCATCCTATATATCCAATTTTAGGAGCTACGTTTTGAACATAACACATAACACAAAAGGGGCCGAACGGTATCTACAAAAGGTTTGCAGATAAGAAACTGCTGAAGTAGAGACGGAGAGGACGAACTCTTGAAAAAGCCTTGGAGGGACAGGAGATGCTAGCACGTCGTTCATGGTTGGAACGCTGTTCGTGTGGATACCAGTAGAGGAAGACGACCTGAGGAGTCGACTTCTTATGATCAAAAAGAGAGCATGAGCCGCGGAGAGAAGCTATGGAAGTCGCTGAGAAACACTGAGGGTAATGCTTCTTCCCACTTGACTTAAACACATACGGTAGATCCTGGCAAGGAATGGAAATTTTTTTTTATTAATTTCCGCTGCGTGTCTTCCAATTCCTTACAGTTATTGTAGGACAAAGATGACTAAACATGGAACCGAATTAGAAATCACAGTTAATCAAGGAGACCCTATGCCAGAGATTTTTAGTTTAGATTTGTCTAATTTAAACTCAGAAGAGGAATTTATGATAGAGAATGATGATGATTATTTGCTTCCTCCAGTGATACATGTACTAAATTTTGATGACTCTGACTTAGATAGATTTGATAGTTCATCTATTAGGTCAAATGATATTGATAGAGCATATGAGGAAACTATTCCTATTTATCCTTTACATGTTATACCTCAAGATGTACCCCCAACTATGTCAGACCCTAACCTAGAGATGGATGAGAGAGGTACATCATATCCTCAGCCTCAGCCACTACAATCTGATGAGTGTCATTCATAGGTTGTAGGTACCATATATCCTCCATTCAGACAGTCAGTCTATTCACATTGATATTCTAGGACCTAGTCAATTACCTAATCAGACAGATATTATAGGTCCTAGTATGCCAAAAGTAGTGATACCCCTATAAACCCATAACATAGAACTAGAGCCTGCATAATCAATGAATGAAGAGCAGTTCAAGGATGCTGTGGAATTGGCAAGACAGTTATATGATTTATGTTGACTTTTAGTTAGAGGCATAGATCAACATTAGAGGATCTATCAAGATTTTATAGTCATACTCGATAAAGCTTATTTGGCTTTTGATCCAAATACCCTTACCTTAGAGGATTAGACTAATATCATGGATGATATTTTATCTACCACAGAGACTTGGAGAGCAGGGTTGGATTGCTATTTTGATAAAGAACAATATGATAGTGTACTAGATTGGATCTTCATGATAGAAGAGTTTATCAGAAGAAGTTTTAAGAAAGAATAGTATGATGTGATACTTATGAATGATAATATTATGTATGTACATAAGTGATGTATAATAGATATGTATGACAATGTATGTGTATGATGTTACTAAACTTGTTTGTATACAATGTTATGAATGAAGTACAAGTTATGTTATTTATCTTATTTCCTCTCATATCTAGATAGTAAAACAAAATGGTTCGAACAAGAAGAACTGTTCCATTAGAATACCTTAAAATCCCATAGATATTAATCAGTTAAGTTTGTAACGCTTAGAGCAACAACAAAAGATGATAGAGGAAATGAGAGCATCTCAAACTTAAAGTGACCAAGAAAGAGATGTTACTATAGTAGTAGTAGTAGTATCTGTAGCTGTTGATAATTTACGATAGTCAGAACCTACAGGAGTAGTTAAAGTGGAACCAGAAGCTGTGCAGCATCCAATAAAGCCACCTAGGCAAGTTGAGCTAGTAGTCAATCCTATTGGTATCTAGCAGTGGATGACAATATTTTGCAAGCACAATCCTCTAACATTTGAATGGATATTTGATGCTTAAATGGCAGAGAACTAGATCAGTTGATTGGAAAAGATTTTTAATGTGCTTGATTGTTCATCTGAAAGTAAGGCTCAGATGGCCATTTATCAGCTGAAAAAAGATGTAGACCTATGGTGGAAAAACACTGAGCTATTGCTACAGGCAAGGAACATTCCTATTACATGGGAAATATTTCTTGAATAATTTTATGAGAAATATTTTTCTCAGTCGGTATATGATGAACGGGAAGTTGAATTCCTTGTGCTGAGGCAAGGAGAAAAGGAGCCATTTGATGAGTATTTAGCTAAGTTTATTCGTCTTTCTCAGTATTCCATGTATATCTGACAAGTGGAT
Organism: Leucaena leucocephala; assembly: GCA_037074615.1. NCBI lineage: Eukaryota > Viridiplantae > Streptophyta > Magnoliopsida > Fabales > Fabaceae > Leucaena > Leucaena leucocephala. Next base: position 11,122,589 of record CM073567.1, on the reverse strand, counting down.
GATGACCGATGGATAATAGAGAGAATGATTAGGGGACTGAATGCTATATTGAAGGAAAAGATGACACCCCGATAGTACAGTCAATTTAATAAAGCAGCAGAGGCATGCCGACTAATTGAAAATATCTTGAATCATCAAACATTATTTAAGCCAATAGGCAAAGGAACTATTACTCCTGAAAGGACCAGTCAAAGCCGAGATGTTGCTAGTGGTAGTGGCTATAAGAAGAGAAAAAGGCAATTACATAATAGAACGCCTAATCGAGGAAACTTTTGAGGTAATGTTGGCAACCGAGACTTAAGGTTCCGAGTATGTGATAATTATGGAAAGAATCATAGTGACAAGTCATGTTTGATAGGATAGAATATGTGTTATACTTGTGGAAAACCTGGATGTTTCTCTAAGGATTGTCCTCAAGCAGTGAGTAATCAAAGGCCACAAACTCAAGGTCGAGTGTTCACACTTACACGTGAAGATGCTCATAAGTCAATCAAAATGATCCAAGGTACAGTTTATCTAAAAAATCACTCTATAGTTGCTATGTTTGATTTGGGTACAAGTCATTCCTTTGTTTCTTATGAATGTGCTGAATGCCTAGGCCTTACAATTAGCAAGTTGCATTATGCTATACGTGTGACAACTCCTACAAACACTATAGTAGTTACATCTGATGTTTACCTAAATAGTGTTGTTTGATATGAACATTGTTGCACTACTTTAGACTTAATATGTATGCCTTTCCAGGAGATTGTTGTCATAATTGGATTAAATTGGTTATTTTCTAATAATGTGATACTGGACTATAAGAGCAAGACCTTAGTTCTTAGTCCAAAGGTCTAGAAGCAAGGCTAAATTTTACAATAGAGCTCAAGTAGATAAATGTTTGCGAAAAGGATGTCAAGGGTATATGATTTTCTTTTATGTTTAAACAAAAGTAGAAGAAGGGATTCCAATGGTCAAGGAATTTACTTAAGTTTTTCTAAAGGAGATTATAGGATTACCTCCTGGATGACAAGTGGAGTTTTTAATCGATATTGTACCTGGAGCTGGACCAGTATCTAAGACCCCATACTGTATGGCCCCTAATGAGATGATGGAGTTAAAGAAGTAGATTGAGAAGCTTTTAAAGTAGGGTTTCATTCGACATAGTGTTTCTAATAGGACACAAATTGTGTATAGTTTTTGTAACATTTTGAGGGTTTTGTGACAACTTCACTATTCATTTTATGCCTAAAATTGTATTTTTTAGTAATACATGGTTGTGCTTGACAATATGCTAATTTAAGGGTAAAATGGTAAATTAACTTCTTCAAACTGCATATATGTTATTTTTTAGTAACTGGTCGGACTTTTATAGTTAGCTTTTTTACAGTAAGCTTTGATGTTGAACTACAGGTATTTTGGAGGAGAACCAAAGATTAATGTGAGCAGAAAAGATATGATAAGACAAAGAGAACTAAGTCAAGGATGGTAGCCTCTGTGCACTTTTGTCACGAGCAAAGTGTCCATAGGTCGCGACCTCACTTCTTGTGAGAAGTTTTCTTGCGTTCACAGGTCGCGACCAAAAATAGGATCTTGTCATGACCAAAGAAGAAAATTAGTGAATCTATGAGTTTTTTTATTAGGTTATCCTGTCTTTAAATAGAGAGGGAAGAGCAGGGGTCGGGAGACTGGTCTTTTACCCAATACGGTAATAAAGCATTACTCAAATATTCTCTCCACACTCTTTCCACAACCTAGCCTCATATCTTCCATCAATCATCCTTCTGTCGCCATTTTTCTGCTTTCTTTATGGCATCATATATGAGTAACAATTGTGGCACAACTGGAGTCATGAGAAGCTAAATTTGTAGTCTATTGGTTCATTAGCAATTAGTCATCAATTTCATTACTTACCTGAGTAATTTTTTGTTTGAATTTTAGTTTTTATTGTTTATATTGCATAGCACTCTGCATTTTTCAAGTTTCTACGAATTTGCTCTTTGCACCTTTGAGTCATGACCAAACATAATTGTGTCATGACCATATTGCCTCTCTGTAGTGCTTGATTAATGTCATATCCCAATTTTTAGGCCTAGAAGCCTAGTATGTAGCCTGAAAAAGGAAGGCTACTAGACCCTATTATGCAGGAGTCCCAGAAGCATACAAATGATGTTTAGGGACTAAACTGCAAGAAAGTGAAAATTCTGGGAAAATAGTGAAAGTTCCTGTGGGCATAATGGAAATGTAAGAGGTGTTTCTTGGAAACTAAGCCACCAGAGTGCTTGGGCTTGGTTAGAAACCCAAGACAACATTTAAAAGCCTAAAAATGTAGGCCCAATAGTTATGAAAGTTTAAGAGGCATTAAAATAATATTTTAGTGCTTTTCCATAAAGTAAAGTGACCCAATTAAGGATAAAACTGGGAAAAGTAATCAGATATGACTTTAGACCATGAGGTGGCATGAAAGGTGTCCTCATGGGACCCACAAGGTGTCACATGGCATTATTACAGGAAAAGAAGAAAAGTTAAGGACACATGTCATGAGATTAGATAAAGGAAAAAAAGTAAAGAGGACACGTGGCACAATCTCGGCCGCTCATTCCAGGAAAAGACTCTGGAATTCTCTAGAGAGGTTGAGTCAGCTGGTGAGATATCCTAAGGGCCCCACCATCATGCCACATACCCCTTGAGGTGTCCCCTGAGGTGTCCTTGGATGATGTCATATTGGTGAGTAATCAAGGTGTAAGGAATTGGAAGACACGCAGCGGAAATTAATTTAAAAATTTTTTCATTCCTTGCCAGGATCTACCGTATGTGTTTAAGTCAAGTGGGAAGAAGTATTACCCTTAGTGTGCCTCAGTGACTTCCACAGCTTTCGGTCACGACGTTCACAGCTTCTCTCTGCGGCTCGTGCTCCCTTTCTGATCACAAGAAGTCGACGACTCAGGTCGGCTTCCTCTACTGGTATCCACACGAACAACGTTCCAACCACGAACGACGTGCTAGTATCTCTTGTCCCTCTAGGGCTTTCTCAAGAGTTCGTCCTCTCCGTCTCTATTTCAGCAGTTTCTTATATGCAAACTTTTTTCAGAGTCCCCTTCGGCCTTTCTATGTTCTATATGTTTCTCTCTACAAAACGCAACTCCTAAAATCATATATATAGGATGCTATGCGTTTTTCTCTGTCAACCGAATTGGATTTTGGAGTTAATCTTATATTAATTCCAAAATTAATACAATATTATATATTGTATAATTTTATAAGAAACTAATTAAATAAATAATTTCAAATCCGTCCCACATATTTAATTACCCATTTATTTAATTTAAATAAAGATGAGACTGAACTATATTTGATTTATTCTCATAAATCAAATTTGAGATATCCTACCAATTTGAATTTCGAATTTCAAACGTGATAGAGATTTAATTTATCCTTATAAATTAAATCTTATAAATATCTCTTATATGAGATATCCTATCAATTTGAATTTCAAATTTCAAACATGATAGAGATTTAATTTATCCTTATATATTAAATCTTATAAATATCTCTTATATGAGATATCCCTATCAATTTGAATTTCGAATTTCAAACATGATAGAGATTTAATTTATCCTTATAAATTAAATCTTATAAATATCTCTTATATGAGATATCCAATCAATTTGAATTTCGAATTTCAAACGTGATAGAGATTTAATTTATCCTTATAAATTAAATCTCATATATACATATAATGTATATATACGAATTTATGTATATATATACAAATATAAATATAAATAAATATATATACATCTATCCTGGATCATTCATTGAATCTGGACATGTCTTAGATTCAATGAATCTGGACATCATAGCTTGTGTTGGGCTATTTTGTGTGCGACCCTGTAGGCCCATATGAAGTTGGCAGTGGGCCATTTGCTATACTAGCCCACAAGTCGCAAACGGTCTCTAGCAAGAAATAATGACTACCCAAATCATATGAGGATCGATAAACGATGTAACCTTTTATACAACCATATCATGTCCCTTCTGTCACGCGATATTTTGGTCATGGATGAGGCATGGATAATGTCATCCTCCTATTCCTGACTGTTACTTTCTCGATCCCTGAGTAGTCTGACTATAGAAATGGAACTACCTTTCCATTACAATATGGCCATACATTTCTCAGACTCACTCATCGAGGGGCCCAGTAATATCTCTCTACGAATGTGAGGGACAAATTCCATCTTGACCATTCACATTCCTCCGCATGAAAAACCACTAAGGCCGAACATAGTCTTTATGATCACTCGGTCAAAAGCGACTTTTGACTAGGTCAAAGCTGAGCGTTTTGTCATGTAGGAATCCATGATGATCTCAGGTCAAAGGGCGTATTGACATGGTTTGTATATGAGAGACGCTTATGACGTTACCCATACAGTTCTCTCATAGCGGGTCGGTCCAGCGCCTTGTACTCTTACATGTGCTTATGACTTTGATTTATATCTCTATACATCTTCAAAGTCATACTGGTCTTATTTCATCTGTGCTCCCGCAGAGATGATCGACCAGGGACATTTAGGATAATATCATGAATTATCCAATGATGGTCATCATAGTAAACATGCAAATAATATGATAACTCAATTAATAAATTCATAAATCAATAATGTTCATAAGACAATGATTGGCCCCTAGGGCACGATTTCCAACACAAGGAGGGTGATGTCATCGTGATGATGCAGGCGAAGCTTCTTGAGGAAGTTAAGCGATCTGGGCCATTCATCACGATTTGATCTGAGCCATTCATTCCACCTCCACTCACCTATAAATAGACCCTTCCCCCTCACTTCATTCGTACAGTCAAGCATGGCCAAAGAAGAGAGAAAGAGAGAAAGAGAAAGAAAGGAAAGAAAGGAGGAGTTCTAGCAGAGCTAAGAGCAGTCCAAGGAGCTGAGGGACTGTGCAGAGCTTAAGAATGAGGTAAGTAAGTTATCTAGTCCCTGCTCTAATAAAGTAGAGGATTGCTCTTATTGGTTATAATAGAGAAATATCTCTATTAATAAAGGTAACTAAAGAGAGAAAGAAAGTTAGGGGAATGTCAGAGTAAGGATATTACCCCTAGTTAACTAGAACCCTCTCGATTCTGTACCAGAACCTTATGCTCTGAGCCAGAATCCTCTGCTCTGATACCAAAATGAAACATCCTCCTTTTCTCACATCTTAGGGACCAAACGGTAGCATATGGAACCACTTTTAAGGCTATTGAAGTCAAATTACTCAATCTGTAATTTTACTCTTAGCGTGTACTATTCATTGTGTAAATTCTAGTAGAGTGACCTGACTTGAAAAATTCATAACTAATTATAGAAAAATCAAAATAGTATGGTTCAAATTGCTACACGAATCTAACTTAATGTTTTTTAGGGAAAAATAACTCGTTGACCATGCCTTGACCAGGTCAATATCAGTCAATGTCCAAAGTTTACTATTTATCCTACATTTTTCCTTGATTCTAGCATTTTGGTCTCGACATTTGTACTATCCAATCCCTAGCTTCACTTCATGCTTCTTCAATCCTTTTCTAACATACCTATGGATTGGGATTACATGGAAGGGGATGAGATTTTTGGGAAAATCTCAGTAGCAAATAGTACTAAATAATGCATGCATTAATGTAAATACTTGTGCTTGCTTATGAAAGTGTTAACATTGCATAATGTGCGTGCTTCCATGTAACATATGAAATATAATTGGCCAAAGTAATCATAGCAATAGAGATTCATACATAAGTACATGTACAACACAATTCAACAAAGCCATAGCACATCAAGCATAACATTCAATACATACAAGTTTAGAATAAGTTCACTACCTCGCTTGTAGCCTTTCCTTCCAGCTCTTAACCATGTCTCTAAGGTCCCTTCTTTTCATCATTCAAAGCCTATACATAGCATAATAATATCTTTATTATTATCCAGTATAGCTCTACTTACCTCATGCCTAACCATAGCATAATAATATCATTCGAAGTCAGGTCACTCCACTAGAATTTACATAGTGAACAGTACTTGCTAAGAGTAAAATTCCAGATTGAGTAATTTGACTTCAATAGCCTTAAAAGTGGTTCCAGATGCTACCGTTTAGTCCCTAAGATGTGAGAAAAGTAGGATGTTTCAATTACTCTATGTGAACTCCAGTCACGACAGTAACAACCTCTGTTCACGACTGTTTTGGAAATTTTCCTCTTTGTGATTTTTGGTTGCGACTAGACCACATTTTATTGTGATGCTAAACCAAAATTTTGAGAACTTTTATTCTCTATGTAATTGGGTCACGATCTAAACAACCTTATGTCACCACTAGTTGAATTTTTCTGCTGTGAAACTTCTGTGTTTGATTGTGATTGCTTGCCTAGCTATTCTTTATTGTTTTGGCATTGCATGCGTAGTAGAGCTGAACCATTAGTGCCTTTTGAACATGAAATTGAGAGACAACTTAGGAAACTAAGTAAAGAATTTAGAAAGAGGCAAAATCAACAGAATTTAGCTCATCCTCTAGTGTCCCTGAATATGAAATTTGACTTAATTTAGATATTCCATTCGAAATTTCTAATATGGCTGAGATTAATCCTAATGGCCATGATGGGCATAATAGACAAGGAGAAAATGAAATAAACATGAATAAAGAAGATAATAGAAGTGAGAGGGAAATAAATCATTCGCATGTGAATTATGATCCTTATGGCTTTTATACTGAAGAGGCTAATTTTGAAATTAAAGGAGCTTTGATTTCAGCCTTACCTAAATTTATGGTTTTACAGGAGAATATCTACATTGGCACTTACAAACCAAGCATATGATATGCTCCTTGAAACATCCTTACTTTTATACATTTTAGGAACCAATCAGTAGCATTTAGAACTACTTACAAGACCTTGGAATTCCATTAGCCAAATCTGAAATTTTACTCTTTCTCCGATTACTGTTCATATGGTATTCCAAGTTACATAACGAACTTCCAAAAATCATAATTAATTCTACAGAAATTGAAATGAAATGGTTCAAAAAGCTACGTGAAGCTAACATCTTGAAAATTAAGGGAAAAATAATTTGCAGACCAAATAGTTAACCAATTAATACAGTTTATTCGACAAAATTTACTGTTAATTTGGTCAAAAATTCTGAAGACAGACTCTGGTCCCTTATTTTGGAAATTTATTTCTCTTGTTATACACATCCAAATGAAGCTTTCTATCTATGAATTTAAAGCTCTGGATGTGTGCTACATGCTCATAATATTTTGTGAAATAATTCCTTCCTTTGCTAAGTCAAATTGAAGCCACAACAAAACTGCTTCAGGACCTACGTTTTTACCATTCCAGTTTCTTTTCTTTCACTTTCAATAATTGGTCCAACATGTATAAGCCATCAAATAAGCTTCTCAATATTCATATACATCATGTACATATGCCATAATTATTACAAATAGTTTCATCACATAAATGGGCACCTTACATGGCATTTACATATATAGATAATAAATATCATATACTAAGATCTCAATTACTTCCATTCCTTTCTTCCATTCTTTAGCTCTTCTCCATGTATACCTTTTCCATCATGCTTGACCTAGATTGGTTGGTTATGGGAGAGTGCGATTCTAGGGAACCTCAGTAGCAAACATCAAGATGGATGCTAATGCATGATATGTAATTTCATTAAACTTTCTTTCATTAGTGACATGCCATCATGCGATATACTTTTGCATAAAAGTACATGGTGTCACATCCTTAGTTTTAACCTCAATTATACTCTATTAGAAGTTATTGGAACCAATTACATGATCATTTGATTTGAAAACATCCATTTCCAAAAGATTTGCTCTTGGGACTATTCATTTTTACTGTTCATTTGGTAATTCCAGAACATGTACCCTACTTTGAAAATTCATAATTAATCGTAGAAAAATCAAAATAATGTAGTTCCAATTTCTAATGAAATCTCTTTCATACATATTTGAGGGAAAAATATGAAAGTGAGGTTCTCTTGTTCACACAAAATCAGTTTATTTGTTAAAAATCGCTGTTCATTTAGTAAAATCTGGAAGTTCCAGTTTCTTTGCCTTAACTTTAAAAATTACTTATCCAAATAAACCATGTTACCTATGGAATAAAAGCTATAGATGTCCTCTTTAAGATTTCATAGAAAAATTTGCTCATTTGATATAAAATATCATCGCATGAACATCGCTGATTCTAATCGTTTACTTTATCTCAATTCCAGATTTTAGTTTCAACTTTGGAAAATCCTAACAATTCGGTTGTTTATCCGATTAAGGCGTTCTTGGTGTCTGTTTAAAGCTCTATATCTTAGATACCCTCACGCCAAATTTCACACTAAAACTCGTTAATTTACACATCAAAATTATCATCACATCACCACGGCCTCACAACAGGGTTACAAAAAACATACACCATGCATGCTAGTATATCATCCCATAGTGTCTTGTGAGTCATATAACCTATTATACAAACTTAATCATCAACATTTACTCTCTTACCTTGAGAGGATCCAGCACCTAAAACATAGTTATGAATGTCGAAGGAATGAGACTTCATGGAAATCTCAATAGCAAGTTACACAAACTATAATATCATGAATAAATAATTAAATGCTTAACATGTTATCATGTGATGGGAGCTACTTCATAGTGGTACATAAGCAAACTCTAACATGTATATTGTCATTACATAACTTGCAAGGAGTTGCAATCATTCATACTTCATCATAACATGATGACATAAGCTCAAGCTCAACCAAACATCATAATCAACAAGCAAGCAAAACAATTAAACAAACATGAGTTATAGTTAGGTATCCTTGCTACCTCTTAGCTATCTTGGTCAAGACCTTCTTGGGATGATTTCCTTCCTTCACAAATGTCAAAACCTAGCCATTAAAAAATAATATCTAGTTACAACTCAACTTGAACACAAAACCAAGACTAGGCTTTCACTAGCTCCCTTTCTTTCTCTACTTTATGTTTCCTACATCCATCTTTCCAAAATAAATTCTCATTGTTCATTTCCACATAATTTTTCATGTAGAATCAAAATATGAAATTCTGATTAGCATTAGCATTATAGCATGTCACTAATGCATGATATGCAAGTTCTTTAAACTTTCTTTGATTAGTGACATGCTATCATGCTATATACTTTTGCATAAAGTGCATGGCCATGGAAAACATATGATTCACAATACATTCAACATCATTTATCATGTCACAACATCATTCAAACATCTTGTACATGTCAACACATAAGCATACTATATCAAGCACATAAAGAGGTAAGTTCACTACCTTGCACTTAAGCTTTCCTCTTGATCTTTTGCACTTGTTCCCTAGCTTTCCAACCATGAAGGCTTTATGTCAATCACTTCCCAACATCTCCTTGGATGTCTTAAGCTCCTAAACACGTTCATATTCATCACATAACTCATTAGGACTCATGAACTCCAACCATGTTCAAGACTAACTTTGTTACACTCTTTATTGTCATAACTTTCTCTAATCTTCACCAATCCACTTGGCTCTTGAACCAATTGATGTCTTGACTTTACCCTACACAATTTCATCTTTTGAATCCATTTATGAGCTTAGACTTATGAAATTCTAGCTCCTTCATGGCCTGCTGTACAGAACTGAACATAAGCATACAATTCTTTCAAAAATTCTCATTTTGATTATGATGCTTCCCATACTTGTTTCTCCACTTTATCCCTCACAATGTTTCATTTTAAAACCATTGGAACTATCAAAATCATGAAATTCCAATCACTGTTCATACAAGTGAACAATAACCATGAAGGATTTCATAAACTACAACCTTGAGATTTTAATGTTTCCAAGGTTCAAAACCTTTCCAATCCTACACAAAATCATCATATAAACTCAATGGAAGCATTAAGTCATTCAAATTTCATTTCCTTCCCTCATGAACAGTGCATACCAAATAGGACACACCATGGCAAAGTCAAGAATATCAACTTGATTCAACAACCAATCTCTTAACTATCTTGTTTAAGCTTCAATCATATGGTTCTAACTTTAGTTTCTTCTTTCCCCTTTCCTTTAAGGTCTTTGGGAAGCACCACCCCTTAGAGAAAACTTAACTTTTCCCTATGAAAACCCTAAGTTCAAGCTCCCCAATCAAAGGAAAATAAGCTAAGAGAGATTGCTTACCTTTAATCCCTAGCTTGCTTGAACTTTGGTACCTTGAATCTTCTTTGTCTTGGCTTGAGTTTTCATTTTGCAAGAGTTTCCTCAAGGGGTATTTATAGCCAAAATCCAAGAAAAATCAATGGCCAAGATTGATTTGGTTACTATTTGATCTAAAGGCTCACATTTAATCTTGGATTTTACTTTATCATAAAAGAATAATTATGACATCATGTGGAACAACTCATGGGACACCTCATGGTGGTATGTGGTGTGCTCATAGTGTAAGGAAGCTTCTGGAAAAATTCCAGTACAATCCAGTACTGATCGGAGCAGTTTCACAACAACTAGACTATTTTCTGTTCTGAATTTGTTATAATAAACTAGGATATGTATTCTGTCATAGAAATCAATATCTAGGCTTCTCATACCATTGAAAATGATATACTTAATATTTATCTACCATCCATCCCTTGGAAAATGACCAAAATACCCTTGATGTCATTTCTTGCACTATACTAACCCTAAGGGCAAAATCATCATTTCACACCTCTTTATATTGCCTCAGGGTGTATTTGGGCTCAAAATAATCCTCTTTGTACTATACGACACATTTTTTGCCTGTCCAGAATGACCAACATGCCCTCCATCCATCACTGGTACAAAATGGGTACCCAGGGGTATTTCTGTAATTTCGCACTTTTCCTGGACTGCTCTGGACTCTGGCCCACTTAACTGTCTAGTCATCACATTAGGTCTAATATGGCAGCATTTAGGCCTTGGTTTGGGCTCATTGCCTTTATGTCCTTTATGGCACAAATCCCAATAAACCTCACCAAATCCTATTTATCGGGTATTTTATTTTACCGTAAAATCCCGTAAGACTTCTACGAGATTCCTTTTCTTACTCTAATAATTTTATAAATTCTTATATTAAATATGGGAATTTCAAGTAATGTCTCATCTAATTTTGCTGTCTGAAAAATATTGTAATAATTCTTCTGTCTTTATAAATTTATATGAATTAATCGGGACCTCAAATCAAAATTCTATTGCGTTAAACTGACCGGAATAATTTTGTCTATCTACTGGTAAAATTTGAGTCTGATCTCATTTTGGGCATTTTTGGCCTCTTTTGCCTCAACTTTTCTATAATTATATTTAGGTCCCTTAACTTTTGAATAATTACACTTTAGTCCCTGAATTTTTCATTAATTGCATTTAGGTCCCTCCTTTTATTTCTACCTCAACTTTTGTCTTCAAACTTTTCAATTTGTGTTTTGGTCCCTATTCTTTCCTTAGTTATTAATCCTTCCCTTTCTTTTCTCAATCTGATACAGTTTATTCCAAGAATCTTATATCCATTGTAGATAAACTGTACAGCTATATCAGGTCAGAAAATTGGGGATATGACACATGGCCATGGAAACATGTTATTAACAGTACATTCAACATCATTTATCATGTCACAACATCATTCAAACAACATATACATGTCAACACATAAGCATTCCACATCAAGCACATAAATAGGTAAGTTCACTACCTTGCACTTAAGCTTTCCTCTTGATCTTTAGCACTTGCTCCCTAGCTTTCCAACCAGGAAGCCTTTATGTTAATCACTTCCCAACATATTCTTGGATGTTTTAAGGTCCTAAACACATTCATATTCATCACATAATTCATTAGGACTCATGAAATTCAACCATGATCAAAACTAACCTTGTTACACTCTTTATTATCATAACTTTCTCTAATTTTCACTAATCCACTTGACTCTTGAATCAATTGATGTCTTGACTTTACCCTACACAATTTCATCGTTTGAATCCATTTATGCACTTAGAATCATGAAATTCTAGCTCCTTCATGGCCTTATGTACAGAACCAAAATATGTACACAATTGTTTCAAAAATTCTCATCTTGATTATGATGCTTCCCATAATTGTTTCTCCACTTTATCCCTCACAATGTTTCATTTTAAAGCCATTGGAAGCATCAAAATCATGAAATTCTAATCACTGTTCATGAGGGTGAACAGTAATAGAGAAGAATTTCAAAAACTATAATCTTGAGATTTTAATGTTTCCAAGGTTCAAAACCTTTCCAATTCTACACAAAATCATCATATAATTTCAATGGAAGCATTAAATCATTGAAAGTCCATTTGCTTCCCTCATGAACAGTACAGACTGAACAGGTTCACCCATGGCAAAGACAAGAATATCAACTTGATTCAACAACCAATCACTTAAATAGCTTGTTTAATCTTCAATCATATACTTCTAACTTTAATTTCTTCTTTCCCCTTTCATCTAGGGTTTTTGGGTAGCATAACCCCTTGAATAAAATTTAACTTTTCCTCCATGAAAACCCTAAGTTCAAGCTCCCAAATCAAAGGAAAATAAGCTAGGAGAGATTGCTTACCTTTAATCTCTAGCCTGCTTGAACTTTGGTACATTGAATCTTCTTTATCTTGGCTTGAGTTTCCATTTTGCAAAAGTTTTCCCAAGGTTCATGATGCCACAGTTTTCAACCAGATTTGAAGGCGCATTTATAGAAAATTTAATAGAAAATCAATGGCCAAAATTACTTTGTGCACTATTTGATGTAAGGGTCCACATTTAATCTTGAATTTCACTTTTTCTAAAAAGAATAATTATGACATCATAAGGGACAGCTCAAGGGACACATCATGGGGGTATGTGGCAAAATTCTCATGTAAGGAAGCCTCTAGAAATATTAAAGTCCAATCTGGTACCCATCGGAGCAGTTTCACAATAACAAGACTTTTTTCTGTTTATAATTGTTTATAATATACTAGGATATGTATTCTATCCTGGAAATCAATGTCTAGGCTTCTCATACCATTGAAATTGATATACTGAAGATTTATTTGCCATTCATCCCTTGGAAAATGACCAAAGTACCCTTGGTGTCCTTTATTGCACTATATTAACCCTAAGGGTATAATTGTCATTTCACCCCTCTTTGTACTGCCTCAGGGCATATACTGGCTCTAACGAATCATATTTATACTATATCCCATGTGTTTAACCTATCCCAAATGACCAAAATGCCCTCCATCCACCTATGGTATAATCTGGCTACAAAGGGGCATTTTTGTAATTTTGCATTTTCTGGACACTAGCCCCTTTTGCTGATGGACTGGTACCCTGGGTTTTAGGCCCTTCTTGGCGTCATCATGGGCCTATATATGTGGTCATCTGATCTCATTCAATCTAGGGTTACATACTGATAAGTTCCATTATTGGATCACGGGTGTTATCAAACTCCTGTCAAAATTTACTAATATGTGAATAACTTTTATACAGAACTTCTTCCAGAGTTCTGTCAAATCCATGACATCTGACACTATAGGGTACAGTTTTATGTAATTCTCTCACTTATATCTGAAGTCCATGAAATCTGATAAAATTTCAAATAGCTTTTAGACTATCAGATAAATATCTACTGTCTAGAGCCCTAATAAAATTTCTGTATCATGCTAGATTAAAACATAACTTCCTCTATTTATTGATGGAATGTGGGACTAAGATATTTCCAGGAAGTTCCAAGCCTTTTCTGGCTAAACTTTTCCATAATTACATTTAGGTCACTAACTTTTTGCCTAATTATATTTAGGTCCCTAAACTTTTAGAAATTATCACTTTTGGCCCAGATCTTGTTTCTAGTTTATCTTTTTGGCTTCAACCTTTTCTGATTTTTGTTTAAGTCCCTTTCTTTCTTCAAGACTCATTTAACCTTTATCGTTTCTTCTGATCTTTGTCATAATCCTTTCCAAACCTCTTTCCACTATCAGTATTACACAGATAGGGAAAAATTAGGATATGATATTTCTACCCCCTTAAAATAAAGTTCATCCTCGAAATTTACTTAGCATCTTAGTCAAAAATCTTGGATAGATATCCTTGTCTTCTTTTGTATTATGGATTGGGGTATCCATCTCTTATCTTTTATCTTGACATCTTAACGGAGTACTTTTCATATCCGTAATTCTTCATATCTTTACTATAATCATTCTTCTTTTCTGAATCAACTCAATCAGAGTTGAACTCCAGTTCATTCTATTACTTACTTTCTTGCTATGCATCTATCTATATATGGACTTCTCACCATACTAAACTTGTGAATAGTGTCTATTTCTTTCATATTAAACTCTCTCATATACTACTATACTCTGGAGTTTCTATTAATGATTCATCATACTTCTCATCATCTTTCATAACTCATCATAATATAGAGAGAGGACTTATGTCAAATCTAACATGCATATAGGAGCATATAGGAGCACATAGGACTTATGTAAGAGAGAGGACTCATTTTTGTTGCTTCACTACTAAATAGGAGCACATAGGAGCATATAGGAGCACATACTATAACATGCATATTGCCTGGCCAACATATTGAAGGACTGTATTCCTGCCCATGAATGTAAAGCTCTAACATTAGAGCTCAAGCATTCCTTCTCTTAATATGCACAGCTCTATCACTCAGAGATTGCATTGCTATAACATTCAGAGCTTTAGCATATTCTGTAAACATAACATAATGCTTGGTATTTCATGCAAGGAGTGAAAGCTCTCACTTGCTCCTTCATCTGTAACTTATCATTCAAACATCTTATCCCTTTCAAAACAGAGCCTATCAATCTATTTACAAGGCTAGCTATAAAGCCACTTCATATCGTACTTCTTTATACATATTTCTCATAACATATCTCATTACGTACTCTTCATAGCATTTCTCATTTCGTATATTTCATGCCATAACAGGGCATATCTGGCCAAATCTGGCTATATCATAGTCTATCTTTCAAATCCATTTCATTTGGACTTGACATAAGGGTTCTAGTCTCTTACTGTTCATAACCCTTTCTAGCTTTTCATAACTCTTTCTATAATTTTACATAGCTTTATGCATATATGCCAATTTCTATGGTATTTCTATCTTTTTCTATCACTTCCCAAGGGCTCACCCTGTAAGGAATTGGAAGACACACAGCGGAAATTAATTTAAAAATTTTTTCCCATTCCTTGCCAGGATCTACTGTATGTGTTTAAGTCAAGTGGAAAGAAGCATTACCCTTGGTGTTCCTCAACGACTTCCACAGCTTCTTTCTGCGACTGGTGATCTCTTTCCGATCGCAGGAAGATGTCCACAGCTTCTCTCCGTGGCTCGTGCTCTCTTTTTGATCGCAAGAAGTCAACGCCTCAGGTCGGCTTCCTCTACTGGTATCCACACGAATAGCGTTCCAACCACGAATGACGTGCTAGCATCTCCTGTCCCTCCAAGGCTCTCTCAAGAATTTGTCCTCTTTGTCTCTACTTCAGCAGTTTCTTATATGCAAACCTTTTGCAGATTTCGTTCGGCCTTTTGTGTTATGTGTTGTGTGTCAAAAATGTAGCTCCTAAATCAGATATATAGGATGCTCTGCGTTTTCCTCAACCGAATTGGATCTTGGAATTAATCTATATTAATTCCAAAATTAATACAATATCACATATTGTATAATTTGATAAGAAACTAATTAAATAAATAATGTTTATATTAAATCTGTCCCACAGATTTAATTCACCTATTTATTTAATTTAAATAAAGATAAGATTGGAATATATTTGATTTATTCTCTTAAATCAAATTTGAGATATCCTATCAATTTGAATTTTAAATTCAAACGTGATAGAGATTTAATTTATCCTTATAAATTAAATCTTGTAAATATCTCTTATATGAGATATCCTATCAATTTGAATTTCAAATTCAAACGTAATAGAGATTTAATTTATACTTATAAATTAAATCTTGTAAATATCTCTTATATGAGATATCCTATCAATTTGAATTTCAAATTCAAACGTGATAGAGATTTAATTTATCCTTATAAATTAAATCCTATGTATCCCTTATATATAATATATATATATACGAATTTATATATATACGAATATAAATATAAATAAATATAAACATCAACCCTGGATCATTCATTGAATCTAGACACGTCTTAGATTTAATGAATCTGGACATCATAGCTCGTGTTGGGCTATTTTGTGTGCGACCCTGTAGGCCTATATGAAGTTGGCAGTGGGCCATTTGCTATACTGGCCCACAAGTCGCAAGCGGTCTCTAGCAAGACATAATGACTACCCAAATCATATGAGGATCGATAAACGATGTAACCTTTTATACAACCATATCATGTCCCTTCTGTCACGCGATATTTTAGTCATGGATGAGGCATGGATAATGTCATCCTCCTATTCCTGATCGTTACTTTCTCGATCCCTGAGTAGTCTGACTATAGAAATGGAACTATCTTTCCATTACAGTATGGCCATACATTTCTCATACTTACTCATCGAGGGGCCCAGTAATATCTCTCTACGAATGTGAGGGACAAATTCCATCTTGAACACTTACATTACTCCGCATGAAAAACTACTAAGCCCAAACATAGTCTTTATGATCACTTGGTCAAAAGTGACTTTTGACTAGGTCAAAGCTGAGCGTTTGTCATGTAGGGATCCATGATGATCTCAGGTCAAAGGGCATAGTGACATGGTTTGTATATGAGAGAAGCTTATGACGTTACCCATGCAGTTCTCTCATAACGGGTCGGTCCAGCACCTTGTACTCTTACATGTGCTTATGACTTTGATTTATATCTCTATACATCTTCAAAGTCATACTGGTCTTATTTCATCTCTGCTCCCGCACAGATGATCGACCAGGGACATTTAGGATAAGATCATGAATTATCCAAGGATAGTCATCACAGTAAACATGCGAATAATATGATAACACAATTGATAAACTCATAAATCAATAATGTTTATAAAATAATGATTGGCCCCTAGGGCACATTTTCCAATACACCTATCATTGGGCTACTCTTGCCTGAGTATGCTTAACTGAAAAGTGCAGATATAAATCTGAAGCATTGGTACTAACAGGCTCCAACCTTGGTACTTTACTATCTTAGACCCATCTTATATTATCTCTTTTGGGTCTATCTGGCCTTCTAATTTCTTTATCCTCTCATATGGAGGATCTATTGACCTTTTATTCTTATTCTTTGTAATCTTATTGTAAGGATCTCTTTATTCTCATTTGACCCTTTATCATATCTTATGAGATATTCTCATAAATCTTTGGTACTTAGAGTTAATTACCTTAACTTTGATCATTTAGTTCCTATTACGTGTATGAAGATTCTGAGTTTAGTCCCTAATAGTAATAAGGCTATCTAAAATTACATCATGGGTACTCTCTCTGTTATAAGTTAACCAACTTATGAAGCTTCTATACCTTAACTTTTCCTTAGTATTCGTCCTTCTAAAGAAATATTGTACTTATGGATCATTACTTTCTTTCTCTATGCTTGGTCTACTACGACCCTCAGGATCTACTCTGATCAACCGTAAGCCTTTTAAGGATCTAATTGCGACCTTGAAATTCTATTCTCTGGGAGATATACTAGGATTTAACTGCAATCCTCCAGAATCTACTGCAATTTCATTGTACTATAGTCTCATCTCTGGAAGATCTAAACCAACGAACAAAGTTACAAGGTTAGGCACTTCCACATAGTTGTTAACTCAACAGATAATTCCCTAATAATGATCACATAAGCGAATATTATCTATTAGGACTTTACTAATTTCCTCTATCCCTTAGGAATTTCTTATATCATTTTCATCTTTTATAACTTTACTATATCCATTACTACAGAGAGCTACACAGGCTCTACCATGCACATATCTATCATCATATATTCATCTCATCAGAGGGACCTTACTCTATCTGAGTTATACTGTCCCATCTCTTGGTTTTATTTTAAAAGTAATCTTACTCCATCACATGAGCAATCTAGCTCTACTGCAAAAATATTAACTCATATTATTTAAAAATTGCTCCTTCTTAGAGTCGCATTATTTTTCATAACTGCATTTCATTTCCTTTCATATGAATAACACATCATTCATATATCTTATCCCTACTAAAGGGATATGCCCTAAGTACTGTAATCATTTATCTATAAATTCACTGTTAATCTTTCATCTTTAATCTCATTCTTTATCCTATTGACTATCACTGTCTGATCATAAATTCTCATTCTATACTTTGGGAATTAACTGGCTAACTATCTCATTTATCACTTTGTTATTGTTCTATCATCATCAGGTTAAATTATTTAATTGCATGTCATAGGATATGGGAGCAATAAATTTTTCAAAACTTTCTCATCATATCTATTATACCCTCCATGTAATGTAAAGGGGAGTATTCATTCATCATAGCATACTCAACATACATAATATGCAAGGAGATGCAGTCATTTAAGCATTCTCTAACATGCGTGTCATCATATGACAACTACAAGGAGATGCAACTTCTCATCATACTTATGGCAACATAAGCCATATCACTATTACATAGTTTGCTCAACCATCCATTATACTCATATTGCAATTAAACAATTAACTAGGTAGACTTTAAAGTATTCTATCCCTTATCACCTTAACTACTAGGTCCTAATTATCTATTCAGGATCTTGAATTATTTACTTGTTTCACTTAGGCTACCACGTTACCCTCTTACTAGGGTATAGACTCAACCCTTCTTTACTCTTTCTTACATAAGGAATAGGGGAGTCACTTTTGTAAGGAATTGGAAGACACGCAGTGGAAATTAATTTAAAAATTTTTCCATTCCTTGCCAGGATCTACCGTATGTGTTTAAGTCAAGTGGGAAGAAGTATTACCCTTAGTGTGCCTCAGCGACTTCCACAGCTTTCGGTCACGACGTTCACAGCTTCTCTCTGTGGCTCATGCTCCCTTTCTGATCACAAGAAGTTGACGACTCAGGTCGACTTCCTCTACTGGTATCCACACGAACAGCGTTCCAACCACGAATGACGTGCTAGCGTCTCTTGTCCCTCCAGGGCTTTCTCAAGAGTTCGTCCTCTCCGTCTCTATTTCGGCAGTTTCTTATCTGTAAACCTTTTACAAAGTCCCCTTCGGCCTTTCTATGTTCTATATATTTCTCTGTGCAAAACGCAACTCCTAAAATCAGATATATAGGATGCTATGCGTTTTTCTCTGTCACCCAAATTGGATTTTGGAGTTAATCTTATATTAATTCTAAAATTAATACAATATCATATATTGTATAATTTTATAATAAACTAATTAAATAAATAATATCAAATCCGTCCCACAGATTTAATTACCCATTTATTTAATTTTAAATAAAGATGAGACTGAACTATATTTGATTTATTCTCATAAATCAAATTTGAGATATCCTATCAATTTGAATTTCGAATTTCAAACGTGATAGAGATTTAATTTATCCTTATAAATTAAATCTTATAAATATATCTTATATGAGATATCCTATCAATTTGAATTTCAAATTTCAAACGTGATAGAGATTTAATTTATCCTTATAAATTAAATCTTATAAATATCTCTTATATGAGATATCATATCAATTTAAATTTTGAATTTCAAACGTGATAGAGATTTAATTTATCCTGATAAATTAAATCTTATAAATATCTCTTATATGAGATATCCTATCAATTTGAATTTTGAATTTCAAACATGATAGAGATTTAATTTATCCTTATAAATTAAATCTTATAAATATCTCTTATATGAGATATCATATCAATTTGAATTTCGAATTTCAAACGTGATAGAGATTTAATTTATCCTTATAAATTAAATCTCATATATACATATAATGTATATATACGAATTTATATATATATATGAATATAAATATAAATAAATATATATACATCTATCCTGGATCATTCATTGAATCTGGACATGTCTTAGATTTAATGAATCTGGACATCATAGCTCGTGTTGGGCTATTTTGTGTGCGACCCTGTAGGCCCATATGAAGTTGGCAGTGTGCCATTTGCTATACTAGCCCACAAGTCGCAAGTGGTCTCTAGCAAGACATAACGACTACCCAAGTCATATGAGGATCGATAAACGATGTAACCTTTTATACAACCATATCATGTCCCTTCTGTCACGCGATATTTTGGTCTTGGATGAGGCATGGATAATGTCATCCTCCTATTCCTGACTGTTACTTTCTCGATCCCTGAGTAGTCTGACTATAGAAATGGAACTACCTTTCCATTACAGTATGGCCATACATTTCTCAGACTCACTCATCGAGGGGCCCAATAATATCTCTCTACGAATATGAGGGACAAATTCCATCTTGACCATTCACATTCCTCCGCATGAAAAACCACTAAGGCCGACCATAGTCTTTATGATCACTCGGTCAAAAGTGACTTTTGACTAGGTCAAAGCTGAGCGTTTTGTCATGTAGGAATCCATGATGATCTCAGGTCAAAGGGCGTATTGACATGGTTTGTATATGAGAGAAGCTTATGACGTTACCCATGCAGTTCTCTCATAACAGGTCGGTCCAGCACCTTGTACTCTTACATGTGCTTATGACTTTGATTTATATCTCTATACATCTTCAAAGTCATACTGGTCTTATTTCATCTGTGCTCCCGCATAGATGATCGACCAGGGACATTTAGGATAATATCATGAATTATCCAAGGATGGTCATCATAGTAAACATGCAAATAATATGATAACTCAATTAATAAATTCATAAATCAATAATGTTCATAAAACAATGATTGGCCCCTAGGGCACGATTTCCAACAACTTTATCTTTGAATCTGTGGCTACCTTACTTGGCCATATTCGTTCTTATCATAACATTTCTCATTGCCTATAAGACTTCTATGTCTATAACCTGAAGGACTTATGTGTCTTTGGCCACACTGTAATCTAGCAGTAAACCATAATTGAGTCAGCTATTTCCTTTCAACTATCTAAGGAAGGGCTTGTTCTTTATGCCATTTATACTTTTAAGTTTTCTCGTATCCTCTCGGATTACTAACAGGCGAGAGAATATCTCCCATTACACCTCAACGTTCATGTAGATGAACTTAGCTAAGTATTCATCAAAGGGTTTCTCTTTCTTTTGCTCTAACATTTAGCCTTACACTCATCTCTATCTAATTAAGAGGAGTGCTTCTTTTAAACTTATTAGAGAAAAACTTCTCAAGTGAGCGAATCACTCTCCATCTTGTATGGAGTAACTTCTATATCTCTCTACTATCTTTTAACTCTTTTTGTCTGTCAGTCTCAGTCTACTCTTGACTGGAATGTGTTTCCTCCTAGTCTGTCTGTAGATCCTGAATAATTTAAGCCATATATTAGACCCCTTTTTAGGCAAGTCTTATTCTAACTTTCAATTCTTTTGTTCAATAGAGACTAGCTGCATGTCACATCCTTATATTTATACATCTTAGGGACCATTCAGTAGCACTTAAACCACTTTCAGGGTCATTGAAGTCTAAACACTTAATCTGGAATTTTATTCATATCGAGTACTGTTCACTGTGGCAAATTCCAGATGAGTGACCTGATTTTGAAAATTTATAACTAATTCTATAAAAATCGAAATGAAGTGGTTCAAATTGCTACATGAATCTAACTCAAATATATTTCAGGGAAAAATCATTGGTTGACCAATCCTTGACAAATCTCACGTGGGTCAACATTTCAATCTTACTGTTCATCCAATGACTTTCTCCTGAATCCAGCATTCTGGTCCCAACTTTAACAATTTATATCTTTTCATGTATACATCCAAATTAGACATTCTATATATCAAATTAAATCTTAGTATGTCTACTTTTTACCCTAAAAATTTCGTACATTAATTCAATCATTTACTATTTTTAATGATTTATCAAACATGAATGGGTCTTCACGAGTTACTGTTCACTGAGCCTATTTTCAGCATTTAGTCTTTACATACTCAAGCATACAGCCAACACATATCAGTCATACAGGCCAGATAACAATTAATAAATAATCAACTATTATATATTAGTGCATGATTAACTCCCTCATATTGTATTACATCCTTTTCTGTCTAAAAACCGGCAGCATAACTGCTGCAATTCTTCTTTAGAAAGTAACTGATGTTGTACCGATTCGGTAATTCCCTTATGCGAACTACCATTCTACGTAGTACCCAGGAAAGACTGGATGAACCTGCTGGGTCCACTCACTTCCAACCTCCTTAGACAGCACTACGTACACAGTACGTATCAGTTCCTTTCTTTGTTCCGTCTTCGTTGTCGGAATTTCGGCAGCCTACCGGCGTCTCTTAAGATTTCCAAATTTTATTTTGACAGAACCTCCCCTGTAATGTTATGTTTGGGAATGAGATTCAAAAGAATCCCAGTAACAACAATCATAACAAAATATGTAATGCAAAGTGACGGTGCTTGCTTGTGACTGTGTAGAGATAAGTATGCTGCATGCTTCCATATTCAATAACATATGATCATAGCATTGGAATAGAGCTTCAAGCATAACATATAGGACAACAATCAACCAAACAAAACAACACATCACAAAGACATTACATAAGAGCTAGGATTAGTTATTACCTCAAAAGCAGAGCTTCAGAACTTCCTTACTACTTCCAACTCCACCAGAACTTCCTTTCTTTCTTTCTTTCTCCTTCTCTCTCTTCTTTCTCTCTCTTTTCTTGCCAAAAACGTGGGATGCATAAAATGGGAGGGGAAGGGGGTATTTATAGCTTTAATGGATGGCATTCTTGTAATTTTGAAGCCATCTGAACATGTGGTCCTGGTTTTTCCTGGAATTTCCTATTTTCTTTAATTCTTTTTACTGCATCACCCTGGACACCTCATGGGACACCTCATAGGACACCTCACCACCCATATTCTTCATGTGACGAAATTTGGAGGTTCTGGAAGCTTTCCGGTCCAATCTGGTACCGGCCCGGTCCATCGCCTCGAAAAACGTGCCGTTTTCAGAATCTGATGTTTCTGAAGATCCTTTTTATGTCTACTGACCTCACATTTAGTATCTAGACCCTTTATATCATTAACTTTTTAATACTACGTCCAGACTCAATTACAGATCCCCTGCGAAATGACCAAAATGCCCTTGGTGCCCAATCTTGTCAATCCCTAAGGGCAAAATCGTCATTTCACACCTTTCTGGACCCGGTCAAAGCTTATACTGGCTCTAGTCAACCTTATTTAGACATGTCTTGACCTCTGGGTCTGTCCAAAATGACCAGAATACCCTATATTCATCTGCTGCCCTTTTTGTACAACATAGGCGCATTTTCGTAATTTCGCACTTTTCCGGGGTTATGCTGGACACTGGCCCACCTATCAGTCCAAGAGTCTTATTGGGCCTCTAATGGCGCCATTTTCGGGCTTCCTGGTTCCATTACCTGTATGGCACGCATTACGAGGAATCTTCCTTTAACACAATTCATTGAATATTTTAACTATTATTTACCGAGTATATACCTTTTCCGGACACCGGCTCTTTTTCCCAGATATAGTGTCCTACTGTGTTCAGGCATCCTTGGGGGTTATAACGGTCATCTGACCGAAGTCATCCGATCGCATTCAGCCTCTTTAAAAATACCGATAAATCTCCTACCCGGATCCCCGGAGGCCTCACACTCCGTCTGGATTTTTTTATTTTGTGAATAACTTTTCCTACAGACCTCCTATCGGTATCCTGTCAGTTTCCCGACATCTGCCCATAAAGGCGCATCATCCTGTATTTTCCCACTTATATCTGAAATCTAGGGTATCCGGTATAAATTTTTATAACTTTTGGACGATCAGTCCATTTCTGGCTATCTGGAGTCTTCAAAAATTCCGGTATTAGGCTTGGTTACCCGGCGTCACCTGCCCTACCTTCTGGTAGAATCTGGGACTGAAATGTTGTCGGGCGGTGCAAATTACTTCTGGCCTATTTTCTTTAATTATACTTTAGCCCCAGGGAACTTTTCCTTCTTTATAATTAAGTCCCTTAATTTGGCTAAAATTACACTTTAAGACCCCATATTTTTGTCTTCCTTTCATTCCTAACTTTAAACTTTCCATAATTGCATTTAGGTCCCTTAATTTCCTTTCTTTTGCAATTTAATCATTTTCTTTACATAAAGGTACACATGTTTTTCCTGAAACAGAGCTCATATATTCCGTTTAATCTGTACATAGGAACCAGTACAGAAAATTAAGGATATTACATTTCTCTCCCCCTAAAAATAAATTTCGTCCCCGAAATTTACTTAGCACCTTAGTCAGTGATTGGGGTATCTATCTCTTATCTTTTATCGTGACATATTAACGGAGTTCTTTTTATATCCGCAATTCTTCATATCTTACTATGATCATCCTTTTGTCATGAATCAACTCACTCAGAGTTGAACTCCAGTTCATTCTATTACTTACCTTCTTGCTATGCATTTATCTATATATGGACTCCTCACTATACTGGACTTGTGAGTAGTGTCCATTTCTTTCATATTAAACTCTCTCGAATACTGCTATATTCGGGAGTTTCTATTAACAACTCATCATACTTTTTAGTGCAACTACTTCTTTCTCATCTGAGTATCTAGCAGAATTCTTTGAGTATCCGCACACTTTAACTCTCATTCCCATATCATCATGCATTCTTATCATCTTTAATAACTCATCATAATACAGAGAGAGGACTTATATCATTATTCTTTCTTTCAATGCTCTACTACTAAATAGGAGCACATAGGAGCATATAGGAGCACATATGAGCATATAGGAGCACATACTCTAACATGCATAATGCCTGGACAACATGCTACAGGACTACATACCTGCTTACGAATACAAAGCTCTAACATCGGAGCTCAAGCATTCCTTCTCTTAATATGCACAGCTCTAACACTCGGAGCATGCACAGCTTTATCATATAAAGCTTGCATTGCTCTAACACTCAGAGTTTTAGCATATTTAACAAACATAACATAACATAACATAACATAATGCCTGGCACTTTATGCAAGGAGTGAAAGCTCTCATTTGCTCTTTCATACGTAACGTATCATTCAAATGTCTTACCCCTTTTAGCAGGGAGCCTCTTTATCTATTTACAAGGCTAGCTATTATGCTACTTCATATCGTATTTCTCAATACACCTTTCTCATAACATATCTCATTTCGTATCTTTTATATCATAACATGACATATCTAGCCACATCTGGCTATATCATAGTCTATCTTTCAAATCCATTTCATTTGGACTTGACATAAGGGTTCTAGTCTCTTATTATTCATAAACCTTTTTAGCTTTTCATAGCTCTTTCTATCATCTTACATAGCTCTATGCACATATGCCAATTTCAATGGCATTTACACACTTTTCCATCACTTCCCAGGGGTCACCCATCATTGAATTACCCTTACCTGAGCACGCTTAACTAAAATGTGCAGATAAAAATCTAAAGCACTGGTGCTTACAGGCTTTAACCCTGGTACTTTATTATCTTAGACCCATCTTATACTATCTCTTTTGGGTCTATCTGGCCTTCTAATCTCTTTATCCTCATCTAGAGGATTTACTTGTCTCTTATTTTCTGTAATCTTATCATAAGGATCTCTTCTTATATCTTACGTAATATTCCCATAAATCCTTGGGACTCAGCATTAACAGCTTTAACTTTGATCACTTAGTTCCTGATACGTGTAAGGAAATTCTGAGTTCAATCCCTGATAGTAATAAGGCTATCTGAAACTAGCATCATGGGTACTCTCTCTATTATGAGTTAATCAACTTGTGAAACTTCTATACCTTAACTTTTCCTTGGTATTTGTCCTTCCAAAGAAATACTGTACTTATGGCTCATTACTTTCTTCCTCTAGGCTTAGTCTACTGCGACCCTCGAGATCTACTGCGATCAACCGTAAGCCTCTTCAGGATCTAACTGCGACCCTGTGAGCCATACTAGGATCTAACTGCAATCCTCCAGAATCTACTGGATTCCGTTGTACTGTATTCTCATCTCTGGAAGACCTAAACCAACGGACAAAGTTACAAGGTTAGTCACTTCCACATAGTTGTTAACTCCACAAATAATTCCCCAAAAATGGTCACAGAAGCCAATATTATCTATCAAGACTTCACTCATTTCCTCTATCACTCAGGAACTTCATATACCATTCTTATCTTTATAACTTTATTACATTTAACATTGCAGGGAGCTACACAAGCTCTACCATGCACATATTTGTTGTCATCTATTTATCTCATCAGAGGGACTTTACTCTATTGTAAGAGCAATCTAGCTCTATTGCAAAAACATTAACTTATATTAGTTAAAAACTGCTCTTTCTTAGAGCCATATCATCTTTCATAAATGCGTCTCATTTCCTTTCATCTATCTTATCCCTACTAAAGGGATATGTCCTAAGTATCATAATCATTTATCTATAGGCTCACTACTAATCTTCATCTTTAATCTCATTCTCTATCCCATTGACTATCATAGTCTGATCATAAATTCTCTTTCTATCTTCTGAGAATCAAATAGCAACTTTCTAGTTTAGCACTTTGCTATTGCTTCATTCTTGCTAAGTTGAATTATTTAATTGCATGTCATAGGGCATGGGAGCAACATAACTTTCTCATCTGGTATACTCTACCCAGTACGTACTGCATAAGGGGAGTATTCATTTATCATAGTATACTCAACATGCATAATATGCAGGTAGATGCAATCAATTAAGCATTCTCTAGTATGTGTGTCATCACATGACAACTGCAATGAGATGCAATTTCTTATTATACCTTATGGCAACATAAGCCATGCATCATTATATAGTTTGCTCAATCATCCCTCATACTCACATTGCCATTAAGCAATTAACTAGGTAGACTTTAAAACATTTTGTTCCTTCATTACCTTAATCACTAGGTCCTGATTATTTATTCAGGAACCTAAATCATTTACTTGTTTCATTTAGGTTGCCACTTTACCCTCTTATTAGGGTAAAGACTCAACCCTTCTTTACTCTTTCTTACTAGGAATAGGGGAGTCACTTTATCTTTGAATCTATGGCTACCTTACTAGGCCATATTTATTCTATCATATCATCCCTTATTGCGTGTAAGATTTCTATGTCTCTAGCCTGAAGGATTTATGTGTCCTTGGCCTCACAACAATCCATAACTGAGTCAGCTATTCTCTTTCAGCTAACTGAGGAAGGTTTGGCTCCTATCTTTATGCCATCTGTACTTTTACGTTTCTCCCTAATCCTCCTGGATTACTAACAGGCAAGAAAGTATCTCTTATTAAGCCTCAAGGTTCATATGAATGAACTCAATTAAGTATCCATCAAAAGAGTTCTCTTTCCTTAGCTCTAACCCTTAACTTCATGCTCACCTTTCTCTAATTGAGAGGAATGCTTCTTTTAAACTTTTTGAGAAAAACTTCTCAAGTGAGCGGATAATTCTCCATCTCGTATGGAGTAACTTTTGTGCCTCTCTGTATCTCTTAACTCTTTTTGTCTATCAATCTCAGTCTACTTTAGACTAGATTGTTATTCTTTTCTGGTCTTCCTCTATATCCTGACCAATTCAGGTCACTTGGATCTCATTCATCACTTAATATTACTATTTATGTTCTCTAGGTCAGAGTGTTAGGTTACTATCTCTTCGTGATAGAATCCCTTTGCTTTGGGAACATTAACTTTCTATCTATTAACCATCACGTCTTTAACCTTAGGCTGTGTATTAAATCATTCTTAGGCAAGTCTCATTCTAACTTCTCATTATTCTTTTCCGTAAAGACTAGCTATACAAAGTCTTTCGTACTATAGATCAACTCCTGATGATCATATGGAGGATCTACTGTTGAACATCTTCTTAAACTGATCTTGTGTATCTTAGTGCTTCATACTATTTAACTTGCCTATACTCTGTGCTAAATCTCTAACTGATAGACTTCAGTGAGGTTGGCATCTTTAGTCTCATGACACTTGACTTACTATCATCTCATACTAATCCTCAAAAGTATATTAGGTTAATGCCCTCTACTGGATGTCTGTTTATCATTCCTGCTACGGCATTGAGGAACTGCAGATAACTAACTGTTCTTAATCTATACTTTTGTCCATCCCTTGACCTAGACTAAGTAATTCACTTTTCACAGCTTTCTTCAGACCAATATGGTCAACACTATCTTTCTTTAATGAAGAAGGCTGGGGTTGACTAGGACTAGGAATATCCCACTGATCTTTCTCTATAAAGTCACATATTCTTGGACTTTGGGAATGGACAAGAACTATCATAGGCTCTGACTGGATGTTTGAATTAGGGGACTGTTGTATCTTAATTATCTTAAATCTATCCTCAAGCTCTGGTAGAGGAGGAATAATATATGGTCTACCCATAATCCAGTACCAATACTCAGCTTCCTCAGCCATAATCTATCATCTCGTAAGAGGGATAAAGCTTATATCAAGGTTAGAGGGCATTCCAACAAACTTATACCGTATAGAGTCACTAGACTCAACATCAACTGGTGCATATTAGGCTTTAGGCTGAATCTCTACATCACCTCCAGACTGCAGGTTTAAGTCTACAGAAACGTCTATAGGACATTCCACTGTAGATTTTCCTGACTGATCCCCTAAACTCTCATCTGGACTCTCTTCATTGTCTAAGGGATGTGGATATATATCACTATTGGTCTGGAGTCTTCCTTATTAACTGAAGCCTCTGACTTAATCTTATGGAATCTCATATATATTCCTGCAACATTTTCTTAATTAAGCAATGTTAACCATCCCATAACATACCCTAACTTGACAAAATACTTACTGTTTAGGGTCAGGGTCTGGGTATAATCTCATATCAATCCATAAATAATCTATTCAGAGCATTTCTTAAGCCAGAATCCTATGCTCTGATACCAAAATGTCACATCCTTATATTTATACATCTTAGGGACCATTCAGTAGCACTTAAACCACTTTCAGGGTCATTGAAGTCTAAACACTTAATCTGGAATTTTATTCATATCGAGTACTGTTCACTGTGGCAAATTCCAGATGAGTGACCTGATTTTGAAAATTTATAACTAATTCTATAAAAATCGAAATGAAGTGGTTCAAATTGCTACATGAATCTAACTCAAATATATTTCAGGGAAAAATCATTGGTTGACCAATCCTTGACAAATCTCACGTGGGTCAACATTTCAATCTTACTGTTCATCCAATGACTTTCTCCTGAATCCAGCATTCTGGTCCCAACTTTAACAATTTATATCTTTTCGTGTATACATCCAAATTAGACATTCTATATATCAAATTAAATCTTAGTATGTCTAATTTTTACCCTAAAAATTTCGTACATTAATTCCATCATTTACTATTTTTAATGATTTATCAAACATGAATGGGTCTTCACGAGTTACTGTTCACTGAGCCTATTTTCAGCATTTAGTCTTTACATACTCAAGCATACAGCCAACACATATCAGTCATACAGGCCAGATAACAATTAATAAATAATCAACTATTATATATTAGTGCATGATTAACTCCCTCATATTGTATTACATCCTTTTCTGTCTAAAAACCGGCAGCATAACTGCTGCAATTCTTCTTTAGAAAGTAACTGATGTTGTACCGATTCGGTAATTCCCTTATGCGAACTACCATTCTACGTAGTACCCAGGAAAGACTGGATGAACCTGCTGGGTCCACTCACTTCCAACCTCCTTAGACAGCACTACGTACACAGTACGTATCAGTTCCTTTCTTTGTTCCGTCTTCGTTGTCGAAATTTCGGCAGCCTACCGGCGTCTCTTAAGATTTCCAAATTTTATTTTGACAGAACCTCCCCTGTAATGTTATGTTTGGGAATGAGATTCAAAAGAATCCCAGTAACAACAATCATAACAAAATATGTAATGCAAAGTGACGGTGCTTGCTTGTGACTGTGTAGAGATAAGTATGCTGCATGCTTCCATATTCAATAACATATGATCATAGCATTGGAATAGAGCTTCAAGCATAACATATAGGACAACAATCAACCAAACAAAACAACACATCACAAAGACATTACATAAGAGCTAGGATTAGTTATTACCTCAAAAGCAGAGCTTCAGAACTTCCTTACTACTTCCAACTCCACCAGAACTTCCTTTCTTTCTTTCTTTCTTTCTCCTTCTCTCTCTTCTTTCTCTCTCTTTTCTTGCCAAAAACGTGGGATGCATAAAATGGGAGGGGAAGGGGGTATTTATAGCTTTAATGGATGGCATTCTTGTAATTTTGAAGCCATCTGAACATGTGGTCCTGGTTTTTCCTGGAATTTCCTATTTTCTTTAATTCTTTTTACTGCATCACCCTGGACACCTCATGGGACACCTCATAGGACACCTCACCACCCATATTCTTCATGTGACGAAATTTGGAGGTTCTGGAAGCTTTCCGGTCCAATCTGGTACCGGCCCGGTCTATCGCCTCAAAAAACGTGCCGTTTTCAGAATCTGATGTTTCTGAAGATCCTTTTTATGTCTACTGACCTCACATTTAGTATCTAGACCCTTTATATCATTAACTTTTTAATACTACGTCCAGACTCAATTACAGATCCCCTGCGAAATGACCAAAATGCCCTTGGTGCCCAATCTTGTCAATCCCTAAGGGCAAAATCGTCATTTCACACCTTTCTGGACCCGGTCAAAGCTTATACTGGCTCTAGTCAACCTTATTTAGACATGTCTTGACCTCTGGGTCTGTCCAAAATGACCAGAATACCCTATATTCATCTGCTGCCCTTTTTGTACAACATAGGCGCATTTTCGTAATTTCGCACTTTTCCGGGGTTCTGCTGGACACTGGCCCACCTATCAGTCCAAGAGTCTTATTGGGCCTCTAATGGCGCCATTTTCGGGCTTCCTGGTTCCATTACCTGTATGGCACGCATTACGAGGAATCTTCCTTTAACACAATTCATTGAATATTTTAACTATTATTTACCGAGTATATACCTTTTCCGGACACCGGCTCTTTTTCCCAGATATAGTGTCCTACTGTGTTCAGGCATCCTTGGGGGTTATAACGGTCATCTGACCGAAGTCATCCGATCGCATTCAGCCTCTTTAAAAATACCGATAAATCTCCTACCCGGATCCCCGGAGGCCTCACACTCCGTCTGGATTTTTTTATTTTGTGAATAACTTTTCCTACAGACCTCCTATCGGTATCCTGTCAGTTTCCTGACATCTGCCCATAAAGGCGCATCATCCTGTATTTTCCCACTTATATCTGAAATCTAGGGTATCCGGTATAAATTTTTATAACTTTTGGACGATCAGTCCATTTCTGGCTATCTGGAGTCTTCAAAAATTCCGGTATTAGGCTTGGTTACCCGGCGTCACCTGCCCTACCTTCTGGTAGAATCTGGGACTGAAATGTTGTCGGGCGGTGCAAATCACTTCTGGCCTATTTTCTTTAATTATACTTTAGCCCCAGGGAACTTTTCCTTCTTTATAATTAAGTCCCTTAATTTGGCTAAAATTACACTTTAAGACCCCATATTTTTGTCTTCCTTTCATTCCTAACTTTAAACTTTCCATAATTGCATTTAGGTCCCTTAATTTCCTTTCTTTTGCAATTTAATCATTTTCTTTACATAAAGGTACACATGTTTTTCCTGAAACAGAGCTCATATATTCCGTTTAATCTGTACATAGGAACCAGTACAGAAAATTAAGGATATTACATTTCTCTCCCCCTAAAAATAAATTTCGTCCCCGAAATTTACTTAGCACCTTAGTCAGTGATTGGGGTATCTATCTCTTATCTTTTATCGTGACATATTAACGGAGTTCTTTTTATATCCGCAATTCTTCATATCTTACTATGATCATCCTTTTGTCATGAATCAACTCACTCAGAGTTGAACTCCAGTTCATTCTATTACTTACCTTCTTGCTATGCATTTATCTATATATGGACTCCTCACTATACTGGACTTGTGAGTAGTGTCCATTTCTTTCATATTAAACTCTCTCGAATACTGCTATATTCGGGAGTTTCTATTAACAACTCATCATACTTTTTAGTGCAACTACTTCTTTCTCATCTGAGTATCTAGCAGAATTCTTTGAGTATCCGCACACTTTAACTCTCATTCCCATATCATCATGCATTCTTATCATCTTTAATAACTCATCATAATACAGAGAGAGGACTTATATCATTATTCTTTCTTTCAATGCTCTACTACTAAATAGGAGCACATAGGAGCATATAGGAGCATATAGGAGCACATATGAGCATATAGGAGCACATACTCTAACATGCATAATGCCTGGACAACATGCTACAGGACTACATACCTGCTTACGAATACAAAGCTCTAACATCGGAGCTCAAGCATTCCTTCTCTTAATATGCACAGCTCTAACACTCGGAGCATGCACAGCTTTATCATATAAAGCTTGCATTGCTCTAACACTCAGAGTTTTAGCATATTTAACAAACATAACATAACATAACATAACATAATGCCTGGCACTTTATGCAAGGAGTGAAAGCTCTCATTTGCTCTTTCATACGTAACGTATCATTCAAATGTCTTACCCCTTTTAGCAGGGAGCCTCTTTATCTGTTTACAAGGCTAGCTATTATGCTACTTCATATCGTATTTCTCAATACACCTTTCTCATAACATATCTCATTTCGTATCTTTTATATCATAACATGACATATCTAGCCACATCTGGCTATATCATAGTCTATCTTTCAAATCCATTTCATTTGGACTTGACATAAGGGTTCTAGTCTCTTATTATTCATAAACCTTTTTAGCTTTTCATAGCTCTTTCTATCATCTTACATAGCTCTATGCACATATGCCAATTTCAATGGCATTTACACACTTTTCCATCACTTCCCAGGGGTCACCCATCATTGAATTACCCTTACCTGAGCACGCTTAACTAAAATGTGCAGATAAAAATCTAAAGCACTGGTGCTTACAGGCTTTAACCCTGGTACTTTATTATCTTAGACCCATCTTATACTATCTCTTTTGGGTCTATCTGGCCTTCTAATCTCTTTATCCTCATCTAGAGGATTTACTTGTCTCTTATTTTCTGTAATCTTATCATAAGGATCTCTTCTTATATCTTACGTAATATTCCCATAAATCCTTGGGACTCAGCATTAACAGCTTTAACTTTGATCACTTAGTTCCTGATACGTGTAAGGAAATTCTGAGTTCAATCCCTGATAGTAATAAGGCTATCTTAAACTAGCATCATGGGTACTCTCTCTATTATGAGTTAATCAACTTGTGAAACTTCTATACCTTAACTTTTCCTTGGTATTTGTCCTTCCAAAGAAATACTGTACTTATGGCTCATTACTTTCTTCCTCTAGGCTTAGTCTACTGCGACCCTCGAGATCTACTGCGATCAACCGTAAGCCTCTTCAGGATCTAACTGCGACCCTGTGAGCCATACTAGGATCTAACTGCAATCCTCCAGAATCTACTGGATTCCGTTGTACTGTATTCTCATCTCTGGAAGACCTAAACCAACGGACAAAGTTACAAGGTTAGTCACTTCCACATAGTTGTTAACTCCACAAATAATTCCCCAAAAATGGTCACAGAAGCCAATATTATCTATCAAGACTTCACTCATTTCCTCTATCACTCAGGAACTTCATATACCATTCTTATCTTTATAACTTTATTACATTTAACATTGCAGGGAGCTACACAAGCTCTACCATGCACATATTTGTTGTCATCTATTTATCTCATCAGAGGGACTTTACTCTATTGTAAGAGCAATCTAGCTCTATTGCAAAAACATTAACTTATATTAGTTAAAAACTGCTCTTTCTTAGAGCCATATCATCTTTCATAAATGCGTCTCATTTCCTTTCATCTATCTTATCCCTACTAAAGGGATATGTCCTAAGTATCATAATCATTTATCTATAGGCTCACTACTAATCTTCATCTTTAATCTCATTCTCTATCCCATTGACTATCATAGTCTGATCATAAATTCTCTTTCTATCTTCTGAGAATCAAATAGCAACTTTCTAGTTTAGCACTTTGCTATTGCTTCATTCTTGCTAAGTTGAATTATTTAATTGCATGTCATAGGGCATGGGAGCAACATAACTTTCTCATCTGGTATACTCTACCCAGTACGTACTGCATAAGGGGAGTATTCATTTATCATAGTATACTCAACATGCATAATATGCAGGTAGATGCAATCAATTAAGCATTCTCTAGTATGTGTGTCATCACATGACAACTGCAATGAGATGCAATTTCTTATTATACCTTATGGCAACATAAGCCATGCATCATTATATAGTTTGCTCAATCATCCCTCATACTCACATTGCCATTAAGCAATTAACTAGGTAGACTTTAAAACATTTTGTTCCTTCATTACCTTAATCACTAGGTCCTGATTATTTATTCAGGAACCTAAATCATTTACTTGTTTCATTTAGGTTGCCACTTTACCCTCTTATTAGGGTAAAGACTCAACCCTTCTTTACTCTTTCTTACTAGGAATAGGGGAGTCACTTTATCTTTGAATCTATGGCTACCTTACTAGGCCATATTTATTCTATCATATCATCCCTTATTGCGTGTAAGATTTCTATGTCTCTAGCCTGAAGGATTTATGTGTCCTTGGCCTCACAACAATCCATAACTGAGTCAGCTATTCTCTTTCAGCTAACTGAGGAAGGTTTGGCTCCTATCTTTATGCCATCTGTACTTTTACGTTTCTCCCTAATCCTCCTGGATTACTAACAGGCAAGAAAGTATCTCTTATTAAGCCTCAAGGTTCATATGAATGAACTCAATTAAGTATCCATCAAAAGAGTTCTCTTTCCTTAGCTCTAACCCTTAACTTCATGCTCACCTTTCTCTAATTGAGAGGAATGCTTCTTTTAAACTTTTTGAGAAAAACTTCTCAAGTGAGCGGATAATTCTCCATCTCGTATGGAGTAACTTTTGTGCCTCTCTGTATCTCTTAACTCTTTTTGTCTATCAATCTCAGTCTACTTTAGACTAGATTGTTATTCTTTTCTGGTCTTCCTCTATATCCTGACCAATTCAGGTCACTTGGATCTCATTCATCACTTAATATTACTATTTATGTTCTCTAGGTCAGAGTGTTAGGTTACTATCTCTTCGTGATAGAATCCCTTTGCTTTGGGAACATTAACTTTCTATCTATTAACCATCACGTCTTTAACCTTAGGCTGTGTATTAAATCATTCTTAGGCAAGTCTCATTCTAACTTCTCATTATTCTTTTCCGTAAAGACTAGCTATACAAAGTCTTTCGTACTATAGATCAACTCCTGATGATCATATGGAGGATCTACTGTTGAACATCTTCTTAAACTGATCTTTTGTATCTTAGTGCTTCATACTATTTAACTTGCCTATACTCTGTGCTAAATCTCTAACTGATAGACTTCAGTGAGGTTGGCATCTTTAGTCTCATGACACTTGACTTACTATCATCTCATACTAATCCTCAAAAGTATATTAGGTTAATGCCCTCTACTGGATGTCTGTTTATCATTCCTGCTACGGCATTGAGGAACTGCAGATAACTAACTGTTCTTAATCTATACTTTTGTCCATCCCTTGACCTAGACTAAGTAATTCACTTTTCACAGCTTTCTTCAGACCAATATGGTCAACACTATCTTTCTTTAATGAAGAAGGCTGGGGTTGACTAGGACTAGGAATATCCCACTGATCTTTCTCTATAAAGTCACATATTCTTGGACTTTGGGAATGGACAAGAACTATCATAGGCTCTGACTGGATGTTTGAATTAGGGGACTGTTGTATCTTAATTATCTTAAATCTATCCTCAAACTCTGGTAGAGGAGGAATAATATATGGTCTACCCATAATCCAGTACCAATACTCAGCTTCCTCAGCCATAATCTATCATCTCGTAAGAGGGATAAAGCTTATATCAAGGTTAGAGGGCATTCCAACAAACTTATACCGTATAGAGTCACTAGACTCAACATCAACTGGTGCATATTAGGCTTTAGGCTGAATCTCTACATCACCTCCAGACTGCAGGTTTAAGTCTACAGAAACGTCTATGGGACATTCCACTGTAGATTTTCCTGACTGATCCCCTAAACTCTCATCTGGACTCTCTTCATTGTCTAAGGGATGTGGATATATATCACTATTGGTCTGGAGTCTTCCTTATTAACTGAAGCCTCTGACTTAATCTTATGGAATCTCATATATATTCCTGCAACATTTTCTTAATTAAGCAATGTTAACCATCCCATAACATACCCTAACTTGACAAAATACTTACTGTTTAGGGTTAGGGTCTGGGTATAATCTCATATCAATCCATAAATAATCTATTCAGAGCATTTCTTAAGCCAGAATCCTATGCTCTGATACCAAAATGTCACATCCTTATATTTATACATCTTAGGGACCATTCAGTAGCACTTAAACCACTTTCAGGGTCATTGAAGTCTAAACACTTAATCTGGAATTTTATTCATATCGAGTACTGTTCACTGTGGCAAATTCCAGATGAGTGACCTGATTTTGAAAATTTATAACTAATTCTATAAAAATCGAAATGAAGTGGTTCAAATTGCTACATGAATCTAACTCAAATATATTTCAGGGAAAAATCATTGGTTGACCAATCCTTGACAAATCTCACGTGGGTCAACATTTCAATCTTACTGTTCATCCAATGACTTTCTCCTGAATCCAGCATTCTGGTCCCAACTTTAACAATTTATATCTTTTCGTGTATACATCCAAATTAGACATTCTATATATCAAATTAAATCTTAGTATGTCTAATTTTTACCCTAAAAATTTCGTACATTAATTCAATCATTTACTATTTTTAATGATTTATCAAACATGAATGGGTCTTCACGAGTTACTGTTCACTGAGCCTATTTTCAGCATTTAGTCTTTACATACTCAAGCATACAGCCAACACATATCAGTCATACAGGCCAGATAACAATTAATAAATAATCAACTATTATATATTAGTGCATGATTAACTCCCTCATATTGTATTACATCCTTTTCTGTCTAAAAACCGGTAGCATAACTGCTGCAATTCTTCTTTAGAAAGTAACTGATGTTGTACCGATTCGGTAATTCCCTTATGCGAACTACCATTCTACGTAGTACCCAGGAAAGACTGGATGAACCTGCTGGGTCCACTCACTTCCAACCTCCTTAGACAGCACTACGTACACAGTACGTATCAGTTCCTTTCTTTGTTCCGTCTTCGTTGTCGGAATTTCGGCAGCCTACCGGCGTCTCTTAAGATTTCCAAATTTTATTTTGACAGAACCTCCCCTGTAATGTTATGTTTGGGAATGAGATTCAAAAGAATCCCAGTAACAACAATCATAACAAAATATGTAATGCAAAGTGACGGTGCTTGCTTGTGACTGTGTAGAGATAAGTATGCTGCATGCTTCCATATTCAATAACATATGATCATAGCATTGGAATAGAGCTTCAAGCATAACATATAGGACAACAATCAACCAAACAAAACAACACATCACAAAGACATTACATAAGAGCTAGGATTAGTTATTACCTCAAAAGCAGAGCTTCAGAACTTCCTTACTACTTCCAACTCTACCAGAACTTCCTTTCTTTCTTTCTTTCTCCTTCTCTCTCTTCTTTCTCTCTCTTTTCTTGCCAAAAACGTGGGATGCATAAAATGGGAGGGGAAGGGGGTATTTATAGCTTTAATGGATGGCATTCTTGTAATTTTGAAGCCATCTGAACATGTGGTCCTGGTTTTTCCTGGAATTTCCTATTTTCTTTAATTCTTTTTACTGCATCACCCTGGACACCTCATGGGACACCTCATAGGACACCTCACCACCCATATTCTTCATGTGACGAAATTTGGAGGTTCTGGAAGCTTTCCGGTCCAATCTGGTACCGGCCCGGTCTATCGCCTCGAAAAACGTGCCGTTTTCAGAATCTGATGTTTCTGAAGATCCTTTTTATGTCTACTGACCTCACATTTAGTATCTAGACCCTTTATATCATTAACTTTTTAATACTACGTCCAGACTCAATTACAGATCCCCTGCGAAATGACCAAAATGCCCTTGGTGCCCAATCTTGTCAATCCCTAAGGGCAAAATCGTCATTTCACACCTTTCTGGACCCGGTCAAAGCTTATACTGGCTCTAGTCAACCTTATTTAGACATGTCTTGACCTCTGGGTCTGTCCAAAATGACCAGAATACCCTATATTCATCTGCTGCCCTTTTTGTACAACATAGGCGCATTTTCGTAATTTCGCACTTTTCCGGGGTTCTGCTGGACACTGGCCCACCTATCAGTCCAAGAGTCTTATTGGGCCTCTAATGGCGCCATTTTCGGGCTTCCTGGTTCCATTACCTGTATGGCACGCATTACGAGGAATCTTCCTTTAACACAATTCATTGAATATTTTAACTATTATTTACCGAGTATATACCTTTTCCGGACACCGGCTCTTTTTCCCAGATATAGTGTCCTACTGTGTTCAGGCATCCTTGGGGGTTATAACGGTCATCTGACCGAAGTCATCCGATCGCATTCAGCCTCTTTAAAAATACCGATAAATCTCCTACCCGGATCCCCGGAGGCCTCACACTCCGTCTGGATTTTTTTATTTTGTGAATAACTTTTCCTACAGACCTCCTATCGGTATCCTGTCAGTTTCCCGACATCTGCCCATAAAGGCGCATCATCCTGTATTTTCCCACTTATATCTGAAATCTAGGGTATCCGGTATAAATTTTTATAACTTTTGGACGATCAGTCCATTTCTGGCTATCTGGAGTCTTCAAAAATTCCGGTATTAGGCTTGGTTACCCGGCGTCACCTGCCCTACCTTCTGGTAGAATCTGGGACTGAAATGTTGTCGGGCGGTGCAAATCACTTCTGGCCTATTTTCTTTAATTATACTTTAGCCCCAGGGAACTTTTCCTTCTTTATAATTAAGTCCCTTAATTTGGCTAAAATTACACTTTAAGACCCCATATTTTTGTCTTCCTTTCATTCCTAACTTTAAACTTTCCATAATTGCATTTAGGTCCCTTAATTTCCTTTCTTTTGCAATTTAATCATTTTCTTTACATAAAGGTACACATGTTTTTCCTGAAACAGAGCTCATATATTCCGTTTAATCTGTACATAGGAACCAGTACAGAAAATTAAGGATATTACATTTCTCTCCCCCTAAAAATAAATTTCGTCCCCGAAATTTACTTAGCACCTTAGTCAGTGATTGGGGTATCTATCTCTTATCTTTTATCGTGACATATTAACGGAGTTCTTTTTATATCCGCAATTCTTCATATCTTACTATGATCATCCTTTTGTCATGAATCAACTCACTCAGAGTTGAACTCCAGTTCATTCTATTACTTACCTTCTTGCTATGCATTTATCTATATATGGACTCCTCACTATACTGGACTTGTGAGTAGTGTCCATTTCTTTCATATTAAACTCTCTCGAATACTGCTATATTCGGGAGTTTCTATTAACAACTCATCATACTTTTTAGTGCAACTACTTCTTTCTCATCTGAGTATCTAGCAGAATTCTTTGAGTATCCGCACACTTTAACTCTCATTCCCATATCATCATGCATTCTTATCATCTTTAATAACTCATCATAATACAGAGAGAGGACTTATATCATTATTCTTTCTTTCAATGCTCTACTACTAAATAGGAGCACATAGGAGCATATAGGAGCATATAGGAGCACATATGAGCATATAGGAGCACATACTCTAACATGCATAATGCCTGGACAACATGCTACAGGACTACATACCTGCTTACGAATACAAAGCTCTAACATCGGAGCTCAAGCATTCCTTCTCTTAATATGCACAGCTCTAACACTCGGAGCATGCACAGCTTTATCATATAAAGCTTGCATTGCTCTAACACTCAGAGTTTTAGCATATTTAACAAACATAACATAACATAACATAACATAATGCCTGGCACTTTATGCAAGGAGTGAAAGCTCTCATTTGCTCTTTCATACGTAACGTATCATTCAAATGTCTTACCCCTTTTAGCAGGGAGCCTCTTTATCTGTTTACAAGGCTAGCTATTATGCTACTTCATATCGTATTTCTCAATACACCTTTCTCATAACATATCTCATTTCGTATCTTTTATATCATAACATGACATATCTAGCCACATCTGGCTATATCATAGTCTATCTTTCAAATCCATTTCATTTGGACTTGACATAAGGGTTCTAGTCTCTTATTATTCATAAACCTTTTTAGCTTTTCATAGCTCTTTCTATCATCTTACATAGCTCTATGCACATATGCCAATTTCAATGGCATTTACACACTTTTCCATCACTTCCCAGGGGTCACCCATCATTGAATTACCCTTACCTGAGCACGCTTAACTAAAATGTGCAGATAAAAATCTAAAGCACTGGTGCTTACAGGCTTTAACCCTGGTACTTTATTATCTTAGACCCATCTTATACTATCTCTTTTGGGTCTATCTGGCCTTCTAATCTCTTTATCCTCATCTAGAGGATTTACTTGTCTCTTATTTTCTGTAATCTTATCATAAGGATCTCTTCTTATATCTTACGTAATATTCCCATAAATCCTTGGGACTCAGCATTAACAGCTTTAACTTTGATCACTTAGTTCCTGATACGTGTAAGGAAATTCTGAGTTCAATCCCTGATAGTAATAAGGCTATCTGAAACTAGCATCATGGGTACTCTCTCTATTATGAGTTAATCAACTTGTGAAACTTCTATACCTTAACTTTTCCTTGGTATTTGTCCTTCCAAAGAAATACTGTACTTATGGCTCATTACTTTCTTCCTCTAGGCTTAGTCTACTGCGACCCTCGAGATCTACTGCGATCAACCGTAAGCCTCTTCAGGATCTAACTGCGACCCTGTGAGCCATACTAGGATCTAACTGCAATCCTCCAGAATCTACTGGATTCCGTTGTACTGTATTCTCATCTCTGGAAGACCTAAACCAACGGACAAAGTTACAAGGTTAGTCACTTCCACATAGTTGTTAACTCCACAAATAATTCCCCAAAAATGGTCACAGAAGCCAATATTATCTATCAAGACTTCACTCATTTCCTCTATCACTCAGGAACTTCATATACCATTCTTATCTTTATAACTTTATTACATTTAACATTGCAGGGAGCTACACAAGCTCTACCATGCACATATTTGTTGTCATCTATTTATCTCATCAGAGGGACTTTACTCTATTGTAAGAGCAATCTAGCTCTATTGCAAAAACATTAACTTATATTAGTTAAAAACTGCTCTTTCTTAGAGCCATATCATCTTTCATAAATGCGTCTCATTTCCTTTCATCTATCTTATCCCTACTAAAGGGATATGTCCTAAGTATCATAATCATTTATCTATAGGCTCACTACTAATCTTCATCTTTAATCTCATTCTCTATCCCATTGACTATCATAGTCTGATCATAAATTCTCTTTCTATCTTCTGAGAATCAAATAGCAACTTTCTAGTTTAGCACTTTGCTATTGCTTCATTCTTGCTAAGTTGAATTATTTAATTGCATGTCATAGGGCATGGGAGCAACATAACTTTCTCATCTGGTATACTCTACCCAGTACGTACTGCATAAGGGGAGTATTCATTTATCATAGTATACTCAACATGCATAATATGCAGGTAGATGCAATCAATTAAGCATTCTCTAGTATGTGTGTCATCACATGACAACTGCAATGAGATGCAATTTCTTATTATACCTTATGGCAACATAAGCCATGCATCATTATATAGTTTGCTCAATCATCCCTCATACTCACATTGCCATTAAGCAATTAACTAGGTAGACTTTAAAACATTTTGTTCCTTCATTACCTTAATCACTAGGTCCTGATTATTTATTCAGGAACCTAAATCATTTACTTGTTTCATTTAGGTTGCCACTTTACCCTCTTATTAGGGTAAAGACTCAACCCTTCTTTACTCTTTCTTACTAGGAATAGGGGAGTCACTTTATCTTTGAATCTATGGCTACCTTACTAGGCCATATTTATTCTATCATATCATCCCTTATTGCGTGTAAGATTTCTATGTCTCTAGCCTGAAGGATTTATGTGTCCTTGGCCTCACAACAATCCATAACTGAGTCAGCTATTCTCTTTCAGCTAACTGAGGAAGGTTTGGCTCCTATCTTTATGCCATCTGTACTTTTACGTTTCTCCCTAATCCTCCTGGATTACTAACAGGCAA
Organism: Leucaena leucocephala; assembly: GCA_037074615.1. NCBI lineage: Eukaryota > Viridiplantae > Streptophyta > Magnoliopsida > Fabales > Fabaceae > Leucaena > Leucaena leucocephala. Next base: position 11,080,070 of record CM073567.1, on the reverse strand, counting down.
GAAAGTATCTCTTATTAAGCCTCAAGGTTCATATGAATGAACTCAATTAAGTATCCATCAAAAGAGTTCTCTTTCCTTAGCTCTAACCCTTAACTTCATGCTCACCTTTCTCTAATTGAGAGGAATGCTTCTTTTAAACTTTTTGAGAAAAACTTCTCAAGTGAGCGGATAATTCTCCATCTCGTATGGAGTAACTTTTGTGCCTCTCTGTATCTCTTAACTCTTTTTGTCTATCAATCTCAGTCTACTTTAGACTAGATTGTTATTCTTTTCTGGTCTTCCTCTATATCCTGACCAATTCAGGTCACTTGGATCTCATTCATCACTTAATATTACTATTTATGTTCTCTAGGTCAGAGTGTTAGGTTACTATCTCTTCGTGATAGAATCCCTTTGCTTTGGGAACATTAACTTTCTATCTATTAACCATCACGTCTTTAACCTTAGGCTGTGTATTAAATCATTCTTAGGCAAGTCTCATTCTAACTTCTCATTATTCTTTTCCGTAAAGACTAGCTATACAAAGTCTTTCGTACTATAGATCAACTCCTGATGATCATATGGAGGATCTACTGTTGAACATCTTCTTAAACTGATCTTTTGTATCTTAGTGCTTCATACTATTTAACTTGCCTATACTCTGTGCTAAATCTCTAACTGATAGACTTCAGTGAGGTTAGCATCTTTAGTCTCATGACACTTGACTTACTATCATCTCATACTAATCCTCAAAAGTATATTAGGTTAATGCCCTCTACTGGATGTCTGTTTATCATTCCTGCTACGGCATTGAGGAACTGCAGATAACTAACTGTTCTTAATCTATACTTTTGTCCATCCCTTGACCTAGACTAAGTAATTCACTTTTCACAGCTTTCTTCAGACCAATATGGTCAACACTATCTTTCTTTAATGAAGAAGGCTGGGGTTGACTAGGACTAGGAATATCCCACTGATCTTTCTCTATAAAGTCACATATTCTTGGACTTTGGGAATGGACAAGAACTATCATAGGCTCTGACTGGATGTTTGAATTAGGGGACTGTTGTATCTTAATTATCTTAAATCTATCCTCAAACTCTGGTAGAGGAGGAATAATATATGGTCTACCCATAATCCAGTACCAATACTCAGCTTCCTCAGCCATAATCTATCATCTCGTAAGAGGGATAAAGCTTATATCAAGGTTAGAGGGCATTCCAACAAACTTATACCGTATAGAGTCACTAGACTCAACATCAACTGGTGCATATTAGGCTTTAGGCTGAATCTCTACATCACCTCCAGACTGCAGGTTTAAGTCTACAGAAACGTCTATGGGACATTCCACTGTAGATTTTCCTGACTGATCCCCTAAACTCTCATCTGGACTCTCTTCATTGTCTAAGGGATGTGGATATATATCACTATTGGTCTGGAGTCTTCCTTATTAACTGAAGCCTCTGACTTAATCTTATGGAATCTCATATATATTCCTGCAACATTTTCTTAATTAAGCAATGTTAACCATCCCATAACATACCCTAACTTGACAAAATACTTACTGTTTAGGGTTAGGGTCTGGGTATAATCTCATATCAATCCATAAATAATCTATTCAGAGCATTTCTTAAGCCAGAATCCTATGCTCTGATACCAAAATGTCACATCCTTATATTTATACATCTTAGGGACCATTCAGTAGCACTTAAACCACTTTCAGGGTCATTGAAGTCTAAACACTTAATCTGGAATTTTATTCATATCGAGTACTGTTCACTGTGGCAAATTCCAGATGAGTGACCTGATTTTGAAAATTTATAACTAATTCTATAAAAATCGAAATGAAGTGGTTCAAATTGCTACATGAATCTAACTCAAATATATTTCAGGGAAAAATCATTGGTTGACCAATCCTTGACAAATCTCACGTGGGTCAACATTTCAATCTTACTGTTCATCCAATGACTTTCTCCTGAATCCAGCATTCTGGTCCCAACTTTAACAATTTATATCTTTTCGTGTATACATCCAAATTAGACATTCTATATATCAAATTAAATCTTAGTATGTCTAATTTTTACCCTAAAAATTTCGTACATTAATTCAATCATTTACTATTTTTAATGATTTATCAAACATGAATGGGTCTTCACGAGTTACTGTTCACTGAGCCTATTTTCAGCATTTAGTCTTTACATACTCAAGCATACAGCCAACACATATCAGTCATACAGGCCAGATAACAATTAATAAATAATCAACTATTATATATTAGTGCATGATTAACTCCCTCATATTGTATTACATCCTTTTCTGTCTAAAAACCGGCAGCATAACTGCTGCAATTCTTCTTTAGAAAGTAACTGATGTTGTACCGATTCGGTAATTCCCTTATGCGAACTACCATTCTACGTAGTACCCAGGAAAGACTGGATGAACCTGCTGGGTCCACTCACTTCCAACCTCCTTAGACAGCACTACGTACACAGTACGTATCAGTTCCTTTCTTTGTTCCGTCTTCGTTGTCGGAATTTCGGCAGCCTACCGGCGTCTCTTAAGATTTCCAAATTTTATTTTGACAGAACCTCCCCTGTAATGTTATGTTTGGGAATGAGATTCAAAAGAATCCCAGTAACAACAATCATAACAAAATATGTAATGCAAAGTGACGGTGCTTGCTTGTGACTGTGTAGAGATAAGTATGCTGCATGCTTCCATATTCAATAACATATGATCATAGCATTGGAATAGAGCTTCAAGCATAACATATAGGACAACAATCAACCAAACAAAACAACACATCACAAAGACATTACATAAGAGCTAGGATTAGTTATTACCTCAAAAGCAGAGCTTCAGAACTTCCTTACTACTTCCAACTCCACCAGAACTTCCTTTCTTTCTTTCTTTCTCCTTCTCTCTCTTCTTTCTCTCTCTTTTCTTGCCAAAAACGTGGGATGCATAAAATGGGAGGGGAAGGGGGTATTTATAGCTTTAATGGATGGCATTCTTGTAATTTTGAAGCCATCTGAACATGTGGTCCTGGTTTTTCCTGGAATTTCCTATTTTCTTTAATTCTTTTTACTGCATCACCCTGGACACCTCATGGGACACCTCATAGGACACCTCACCACCCATATTCTTCATGTGACGAAATTTGGAGGTTCTGGAAGCTTTCCGGTCCAATCTGGTACCGGCCCGGTCCATCGCCTCGAAAAACGTGCCGTTTTCAGAATCTGATGTTTCTGAAGATCCTTTTTATGTCTACTGACCTCACATTTAGTATCTAGACCCTTTATATCATTAACTTTTTAATACTACGTCCAGACTCAATTACAGATCCCCTGCGAAATGACCAAAATGCCCTTGGTGCCCAATCTTGTCAATCCCTAAGGGCAAAATTGTCATTTCACACCTTTCTGGACCCGGTCAAAGCTTATACTGGCTCTAGTCAACCTTATTTAGACATGTCTTGACCTCTGGGTCTGTCCAAAATGACCAGAATACCCTATATTCATCTGCTGCCCTTTTTGTACAACATAGGCGCATTTTCGTAATTTCGCACTTTTCCGGGGTTCTGCTGGACACTGGCCCACCTATCAGTCCAAGAGTCTTATTGGGCCTCTAATGGCGCCATTTTCGGGCTTCCTGGTTCCATTACCTGTATGGCACGCATTACGAGGAATCTTCCTTTAACACAATTCATTGAATATTTTAACTATTATTTACCGAGTATATACCTTTTCCGGACACCGGCTCTTTTTCCCAGATATAGTGTCCTACTGTGTTCAGGCATCCTTGGGGGTTATAACGGTCATCAGACCGAAGTCATCCGATCGCATTCAGCCTCTTTAAAAATACCGATAAATCTCCTACCCGGATCCCCGGAGGCCTCACACTCCGTCTGGATTTTTTTATTTTGTGAATAACTTTTCCTACAGACCTCCTATCGGTATCCTGTCAGTTTCCCGACGTCTGCCCATAAAGGCGCATCATCCTGTATTTTCCCACTTATATCTGAAATCTAGGGTATCCGGTATAAATTTTTATAACTTTTGGACGATCAGTCCATTTCTGGCTATCTGGAGTCTTCAAAAATTCCGGTATTAGGCTTGGTTACCCGGCGTCACCTGCCCTACCTTCTGGTAGAATCTGGGACTGAAATGTTGTCGGGCGGTGCAAATCACTTCTGGCCTATTTTCTTTAATTATACTTTAGCCCCAGGGAACTTTTCCTTCTTTATAATTAAGTCCCTTAATTTGGCTAAAATTACACTTTAAGACCCCATATTTTTGTCTTCCTTTCATTCCTAACTTTAAACTTTCCATAATTGCATTTAGGTCCCTTAATTTCCTTTCTTTTGCAATTTAATCATTTTCTTTACATAAAGGTACACATGTTTTTCCTGAAACAGAGCTCATATATTCCGTTTAATCTGTACATAGGAACCAGTACAGAAAATTAAGGATATTACACTGCACAAAGTGTTTTGGAATGTAGATAAACTCCTGATGATCATACGAAGGATCTATTTCTGAACCTCTTCTTAAATTGATCTTCTGTATCTCAAAGCATAGTACTATCTAGCTTGCCTGCACTCTATACTAAAGCTCTAACTGATAACCTTTAGTGAGGTCAGCATCTTCATTCTTGTCATCAGGTCTCTATGCATTTTAGTCGCCACCTGAGCACTTGCTAGCTGTATCATATTCTTTGTAACCTTTAGTCGTGACCATCTCAACTTACTTGTCATGACTAAGAGTTCCTATAAATATTTGTTGCAACCTATAGCTTAACTCATCGTGACTTAACTTGTCCAGTACTTCTAGCCATCACCTTTTATGTCACCATAACATTTGTACATACATTACCCCTTATATCTTTTACATTCTTTTCTAGAAATCATGGATTGTATATACTTTTGTATACAGAAGTACCACCCCTGTACATCAGCTGGCAAATTATTTGCCAAATACTCACTTAACTCTATATGTCATTTAGGGGTATATAGCAATACTTGACTCACTACTATCTCATGCTAGTCTACTAGAGCATAAACTTGATTTTGGTTAAGGTCCTTCACTGTGTGTCTATTTATCATCCTTATTACGGCATTGAGGAATTGTAGGTAAACTGATTGTTCTTAATCTCTACTTTTAACCATCCTTTAACCCAGACTAAGTAATTCACTCTCCACAGCTTTCTTTAGACTAATATAGTCAACATTATTTGTCTTTAACAAAGAAGACTGGGGTTGACTAGTACCAGGAACACCACACTTATCTTTCTCTATAAAGTCAAATATTATTGGACATTAGGAATAGAAAAAAACTGTCATAAACTCTGACTAGATGTCTAAAGTAAGGGACTGTGATCTATTACTTGTAATAATTCTGTCCTCAAACTTTAATGGACAAGGAATAATATCTAGTATACCCATAATTCAGTACCAGTACTAAGCTTCCTCAGTCATAATCTGTCCTCTTATCAGAGGGATAAAGCTTATATTAGGGTTAGAGGGCACTCCAACAAACTTATTGTTATATCACAATTTTTAGGCCTAGAGGCCCAGTATGTAGACTAAAAAAGGAAGGCTACTAGACCCTATTATGCAGGAGTCTCATAGGTATAAGGATGATGTTCAGGGACTAAACTGCAAGAAAGTGAAAATTCAGGGAAAATAGTGAAAGTCCCTGTAGGCATAATGGAAAAGTAAGAGGTGTTTATTGGGAACCGAGCCACTAGAGTGCTTGGGCTTGTTTAGAAACCCAAGATAACATTTTAAGGCCCAAAAATGTAGGCCCAGTAGTTATGGGAGTTTAATAGGCATTAAAATAATATTATAGTGCCTTTTCATAAAGTAAAGTTACCCAGTTAATGATAGAACTAGGAAAAATGATCAGATATGACTTTTGACCATGACGTGGCATAAAAAGGACCCACAAGGTGCCACATGACATTATTATAGGAAAAGAAGAAAAGTTAAGGACACATGTCATGAGATTAGAAAAAGGAGAAAAAGTAAAAAGGACACGTGGCATAATCTCGGCTGCTCATTCTAGGAAAAGACTGGAATTCTCTGGAGAGGCTGAGTCAGCTAGTAAGGTATCCCAAGGGCCCCACCATTTGTTCCACATACCCCCTGAGGTGTCCTTGGATGATGTCATATTGGTGAGTCATCAAGGAGGATGATGTCATATTGTTGAGTCATCAAGGAGGATGATGTCATCATGATGATGCAGGAAAAGCTTCTTAAGGAAGCTAAGCGATCTGGGCCATTCATCACGATTCGATAAGAGCCATTCATTCCACCTCCACTCACCTATAAATAGGCCACCCTTCCCTCAAGGAAAGCCACGGCCAAGCAAAGGCAAAGAAGAGAAAGAAGAGAGAAAGAGAGAAAGAAATAAAAGAAGAGAAAGAAATGAAGGAGTTCTAGCTGAGCCAGGAGCAGTCTAAGGAGCTTAGGGACTGGGCAGAGCTTAGGAATGAGGTAAGTAAGTTATCTAGTCCCTGCTCTAATAAAGTAAAGGATTGCTCTTAATAGTTAGAATAGAGAAATATCTCTATTGATAAAGGTAGCCATAGATAGAAAGAAAGCAAGGGGAATGTCATATTAAGGATATTACCCCTAGTTAAGCATGAGATAAGTAGAGCTATACTGGATAATAATAGATATTATTATGCTATGTATAGGCTCCGACTTATGAGAAGAAGGACCTTAGAGGCAAGGCTAAGAGCTAGAAGGAAAGGCTACACGCCAGGTAGTAAACTTACCTACTTGTATGCTTATACTGCTTGGATGTTTTATGTGATGTTTTCTTACCTTGATGATGTGAAGCATGTATGATTAAGTAATGCTCTGTTTCTTTTTATACTATGGCCATATGTTATAATTAAGTGACATGAAAGCATGTATGTTATCATGATGAAAGCATGATCATTAAGTACGCACATAGTAACATCAAGCATATAGTTGCATACATTATATGGTTTATGTTTGCTACTGAGATTTCCCCAAAAATCTCACCCCCTTCCATGTAATCCCAATCCCACAGGTTTATGATGAGAGAGGATTGAAGAATTAAGGAGAGAAGCTGGGGATTGTGTAACATCCTTACTTTTAACCTCAATTATACTCCATTAGAAGTGATTGGAACCAATTACATAATCATTTGCTTTGAAAACATTCATTTTCAAAAGAATTGCTCTCGGGCACTGTTCACTTTTATTGTTCATTTGGTAATTCCAAAACATATACCCTACTTTGAAAATCCATAATTAATTGTAAAAAAATTGAAATAATGTGGTTTCAATTTCTAATGAAAGCTCTTTCATAGATATTTGAGGGAAAAATATAAAACTGAGGTTCCATTGTCTTAATGAAATCAGTTTAATCGTTGAAAAACACTATTCATTTAGTAAAATCTGGAAATTCCAACTTCTCTGCCTTAACTTTAAAATTTTATTTCCCTTTGGTTACTTATCCAAATTTCATAAAAAAAACTCGTTCATTTGATATATGAAATCATTGCTTTAATGTCACTGCCTCTCAGCACTCGTTTTATCTCAATTCCATATCTTACTTCCAAGTTTAGAAAAACATAACAATTCGAATACTTATCCAAATGAGACATTCTTTGTGCTCATTTAAAGCTCTGTATCTTAAATTTAATCATGCCAAGTTTCAGACTAAAACTCGTTGGTTTAGATGCTATAACCATTGTCACAAAGTGTCAGCCTTAAAATATAGTTACAGAAACATACACCATACATGCTAGCATATCACCCTATAGTGTCATGTAAGTCATGTAACTTATTATACAAACTTAATCATCAACATCTACTCTCTTCCTTTGAGAGGATCTAGCACCTAAAACATAGTTATGCATGTGGAACGAATGAGATTTCATGGAAATCCCAATAGCAAGTTACACAAACCATAATATCATGCATGAATAATTGGATGCTTAACAAGTTATCATGAGATGGGAGCTACTTCATTATGGTACATAAGCAAACTCTAACATGCATATTGTCATGACATAACTTTCAAGGAGTTGCAATCATTCATACTTCATCATAACATGATGACATAAGCTCAAGCTCAACCAAACACCATAATCAACAAGCAAGCAAACAATTAAACAAACATGAGTTATAGTTAGGTATTCTTGCTACCTCTTAGCTATCCTTCACAAGGTCTTCTTGAAGTAGTTTCCTTCCTTCACAAATGTCAAAACCCAGCCATTACAAAATAATATCAAGTTACAATTCAACTTGAAACCAAATCCAGGACTAGGTTTTCACTAACTTGGTTTCTTTCTTCCTTTTATGTTTCATACTTCTATCTTTCCAAAAAAAATTCTCATAGTTCATTTCCACATATTTTTTCATGTAGAATCCAAATATAAAACTAGAATTTCCAAAATTAAAGCACTTCAGTTGCTACAGTACCAAACAGAAGTGAAGCCCTTGATTCCCAAAAATCCACATTTTGATTCTAATGCTTCCAATACTTGTTCTCCTACTTTATCCCCACACAATTTTCCATTTTAAACTCATTGGAAGCATCAAAATCATGAAATTCCATCATATGAACAGCACCAAGTACAGTACCAGCAAGAACACAAAACCCTAAATCCAAACATACTTGAATTTCCAAGCTTATACCACTTGATTCTAGCTTGTTTGAGCTTGTCTAAACTATCCATAACATAAAACTCATATTCCAACCCCATATGGACAGCACTTTCAGCAGAAACCATAATGGAAGTAGACCACAAAAACCCCTTAAAACCAAGAGCTAACTTGCTAGAACAAAGCTCAAGATCAAGAGAGATGATTACCTTGCCTCTTGCTTCAAGTTGTGTGCTTCTTTCTTAGTTGAGTGGAAATTTTGCAAGAGTTTCCCCATGGTTCCAAGGGCTGCCGAATAGGTCTGAAATGAGGGGGTATTTATAGAGAAATTTGGGTGAAAATGGATGGCCAAGATTAATTTGGTTACTATTTGATCCAAGGGCTCACATTTAATCTTGAATTTAACTTTTTCTAAAAAGAATAATTATAACATTATGTGGTACAGCTCATGGGACACCTAAGAGGGGTATGTGGCGTGCTGTCCATGTAAGGAAGCTTCTAAAAAAATTTCAGTCCAATCAGGTATCGATCAGAGCAGTTTCACAACAACCGGACTATGTTCTGTTCCTAATTTTTTATAATATACCAGGATATGTATTCTGTCCTAAAAATTAATGTCTAGGCTTCTCATACCATTGATGTAACATCCTTACTTTTATACGTCTTAGGGACCATTCAGTAGCATTCGGAATGACTTACAAGACCTTAGAAGTTCATTAGCTAAATCTGGATTTTTACTCTGTCTCGGGTTACTGTTCATGTGGTATTCTAGATTACGCAATGAAATTCAAAAAATCATAATTAATTCTAAAAAACAAAAAATGAAGTGGTTCCAAAAGCTACGTGAAGATAACATCATGAAATTTAAGGAAAAAATAATTTCCAGATTAATTAATTAGCCAATTGATACAGTTAATTTCCAACCATGTTCAAGACAAACTTTGTTACACTCTTCATTGTCATAACTTTCTCTAATCTTCACTAATCCACTTGGGTCTGGAACCAATTGATGTCTTGACTTTACCCTTCACAATTTTATATTTTGAATCTATTTATGAGCTTAGAATCATGAAATTCCAGCTCCTTTATGGCCTACTGTACATAACGGAACATAGGCATGCAATTCTTTCAAAAATTCTCATTTTGATTCTAATGCTTACCATTATTGTTTCTCCACTTTAGCCCACACAACTTTTCATTTTAAAACTATTGGAAGTATCAAAATCATGAAATTCCAATCACTGTTCATACAAGTGAACAATAACCATGAAGGATTTCATAAACTACAACCTTGAGATTTTAATGTTTCCAAGGTTCAAAACCTTTCCAATCCTACACAAAATCATCTCATAAACTCGATGGAAGCATTAAATAATTGAAATTCCATTTCCTTGCCTCACGAACAATGCAGACCGAAGAGGGCACACCATGGGAAAGTCAAGAATATCAACAATCTCTTAACTAGCTTGTTTAAGCTTCAATCATAAGTTTCTAACTTTAATTTCTTCTTTCCCCTTTCATCTATAGTTTTTGGGCAGCACAACACCTTAGAGAAAACTCAACTTTTCCCTATGAAAATCCTAAGTTCAAGCTCCCCAATCAAAGGAAAATAATCTAGGAGAGATTGCTTACCTTTAATCTCTAGCTTGCTTGAACTTTGGTACCTTGAATCTTCTTTGTCTTGGCTTGAGTTTTCATTTTGCAAGAGTTTCCCCAAGGGTCCTTGAAGCCACGGTTTTGATGCAGAAATAAGGGGGTATTTATAGCCAAAATCCATGAAAAATGAATGGCCAAGATTGATTTGGTTACTATTAGATCTAAAGCCCCACATTTAATCTTGGATTTAACTTTTTCTAAAAAGAATAAATATGACATCATGTGGGACAGCTCATGGGACACCTAAGAGGTCTAGGTGGCGTGCTCATAGTGTAAGGAAGCTTTTGGAAAAATTCCAGTCCAATCCAGTACCGATCAGAGCAGTTTCACAGCAACTGTACTATTTTCTATTCCAAATTTTTTATAATATACCAGGATATGTATTCTGTCCTAAAAGTCAATCTCTAGGCTTCTCACACCATTGACATACTTGTACTGAGCCACAACATAATTACAGGTCCCTTGGAAAATGACCAAAATACCCTTGGTATCCTTTCTTACACTATATTGACCATAAGAGCATAATTGTCATTTCACCCCTCTTTGTACTGCTTCAGGGCATATACTGGCTCGACTAATAATATTTATACCATGTGCCACATTTTTAGGCTATCCTAGATGACCAACATGCCCTTCATCCATCTCTGGTACAATCTGGGCATCCAGGGGCATTTTTGTAATTTTGCACTTTTTCTGGACACTGGCCCCTTCTACTAATGGACTGATACCCTGGGTTTTGGGCCCTTCTAGGCATCATCATGGGCCTATATATGAGGTCATATGATCTCATTCTATCTAGGCTCACATACCAATAAGTTCCACTATCAGATAACGGGTGTTATCAAACTCCCATCAAAATTCACTGTTATGGGAATAACTTTTTATACAGGACTTCTTCTGGGTTCTATCAAATTCATAACATCTGACACTGTAGGGTACACTTTTCTATAATTCCACCACTTATATCTGATGTCCATGGAATCTGATAAAAAATCAGATAACTTTAGACTATTAGATAATTTTCTGCTGTCTTGAGCCCTAATAAAATTTCTGTATCATGCCAGATTAACCAGTATACCGTCCTCTATATACTGATGGAATATAAGACTGAAAAACTTTCAGGTAGTTATAACCCTTTCCGGGCTGATATTTCTATAATTACAATTTTCCCCTTGAACTTTTTATTAATTACATTTAAGTCCCTTAACTTTTAAAAATTACCACTTTTTGCCCAAATCTTCTTTCTACTTTAACTTTTGGCCTTTAACCTTTTCTACTTTGCGTTTTGGTCCTTCTCTTTCTTCAAGACTCATCTAACCTTTACCTTTTCTTCTTATCTTCGTCATAATCCTTTCCAAATCTCTTTCCACTATCAGTACGTCACATCCTTACTTTTAACCTCAATTATACTCCATTAGAAGTGATTGGAACCAATTACATGATTATTTGCTTTGAAAATATCCATTTCCAAAAGATTTGCTTTCAGGTACTGTTTACTGTTACTGTTTATTTGGTAATTCCAGAACATGTACTCTACTTTGAAAATTCATAATTAATTGTAAAAAAATCAAAATAATATGGTTCCAATTTCTAATGAAATCTATTTCACATATCTTTGAGGGAAAAATATGAAACTGAGGTTTTCTTGTCCCAATGAAATCAGTTTAATCGTTGAAAATCACTGTTCATTTGGTAAAATCTGGAAGTTCCAGTTTCTTTGCTTGAACTTTAAAAATTTGTTTCTCTTTGGTTACTTATCCAAATGAAATGTGTTACATATGAAATTAAATCTCTAGACGTCCTCTTCAAGATCACCAAAGTTCATAGAAAAATTCTTTCATTTGATATATGAAATCATTGGATGAACGTCACTGCCTCTCAGCACTCATTTTATCTCAATTCCAGATCTTACTTCAAACTTTGGAAAATCATAAAAATTCGGATACTTATCCAGTTAAGGGGTTCTTGGTGTCCATTTAAAGATATGTATCTTAGCTAACCTCACACCAAATTTCAGACTAAAACTCGTTGGTTTACATATCAAAATCAGCATCACGTCACCACGGCCTCAAAACAGGGTTACAGAAACATACACCATACACACTAACATATCATCCCATATTGTCATGTAAGGCATATAACTTGTTATACAAACTTAATCATCAACAATTACTATCTTCCCTTGAGAGGATCCAGCACCTAAAACATAGTTATGCATGTGGAAGGAATGAGATGTCATGGAAATCCCAATAGCAAGTTACACAAACTATAATATCATGCATGAATAATTGTATGCTTAACATGTTATCATGTGATAGGAGCTACTTCATAATGGTACATAAGCAAACTCTAACATGCATATTGTCATGACATAACTTGCAAGGAGTTGCAATCATTCATACTTCATCATAACATGATGACATAAGCTCAAACTCAACCAAACACCATAATCAACAAGCAAGCAAAACAATTAAACAAACATGAGTTATAGTTAGGTGTCCTTGCTACCTCTTAGCTATCTTGGTCAAGACCTTCTTGAAGTGCTTTCCTTCCTTCACAAATGTCAAAACCTAGCCATTACAACATAATATCAAGTTACAACTCAACTTGAAACCAAATTCAAGACTAGGTTTTCACTAGCTCGCTTTCTTTCTCTAATTTATGTTTCCTACTTCCACCTTTCCAAAATAAATTCTCATGGTTCATTTCCACATAATTTTTCATGTGGAATCCAAATATGAAATCAGAATTTCCAAAATCAAAACATACCAATTGCTACAGTGCCAAACCGAAATGCATGCTCTTGTTTTCCAAAAATTCTCATTTTGATTCCAATGCTTCCAATACTTGTTCTCCTACTTTATCCCCACACAATTTTCCATTTTAAACTCATTGGAAGCATAAAAATCATGAAATTCCATCATATGAACAGTACCACGTACAGTACCAGCAAGAACACAAAACCCTAAATCCAAACATACTTGAATTCACAAGCTTATACCACTTGATTCTAGCTTGTTTAAGCTTGTCTAAACTATCCATAACATAAAACTCATATTTTAACCACATATGAGCAGCACTTCCAGCAGCAACCATAAGGGAAATATAGCATGAAAACTCCTTAAAACCATGAGCTAACTTGCTAGAACAAAGCTCAAGATCAAGGGAGATGATTACCTTGCTTGTTACTTCACTTTGGTTGCTTCTTTCTTGGTTGAATGGAAATTTTGCAAGAGTTTCCCTATGGTTCACCATGCATGCCGAAGTGTTCTGAATAGGGGGTATTTATAGAGAAATTTGGGTTGAAATGGATGGCCAAGATTGATTTGGTTACTATTTGATCTAAAGGCTCACATTTAATCTTGGATTTTACTTTTTCTAAAAAGAATAATTATTACATCACGTGGGATAGCTCATGGGACACCTAAGAGGGTTAGGTGGCGTGCTGCCCATGCAAGGAACCTTCTAAAGAAATTCCAGTCCAATCCGGTAACGATCAGTGCAGTTTCACAACAACCGGACTGTGTTCTGTTCCTAATTTTTTATAATATACCAGGATATGTATTCTATCCTAGAAATTAATTTCTAGGCTTCTCATATCATTGAAAATATTATACTGAGTATTTATCTGCCATCCATCCCTTGGGAAATGACCAAAATACCCTTGGTGTCCTTTTCTGCACTGTACTAACCCTAAGGGCAAAATCGTCATTTCACCCCTCTTTATACTGGCTCATGGTGTATATGGGCTCTAAATAATCCTCTTTATACTACTGGACTGCTCTGGTCTCTGGCCCACATAACTGCCCAGTCACCTTAATGGGCTTATGATGGCCCCATTTGGGCCTTATTATAGGCTTATTGCCTGTATTGCCTTTGTGGCCCAATTCACGTTACAACTCTCCCGATCCTATTTATTGGGTATTTTATTTCACTGAAAAATCCCGTATGGTTTATACAGGATTCCTTTTCTGAATCTCTCAATTTTATAAATTCATATATTAAATATATGAATTTTCTATAAGGTCTCATCTGATTATAAGATCTGAAAAAAAACTGTAATAATTTCTTCTGACTTCAGAAATTTATATCAATTAATCGGGACCTCAAATCAAAATTCTGTGTTGCGTTAAACTGATCGGAATATTTTTGTCTATCTACTGGTAAAATTTGGGTTTGATATGATTTCGGGCATTTTTGGCCTGTTTTGGCTCAACTTTTCCATATTTACATTTAGGTCCCTTAACTTTTGAATAATTGCACTTTAGTCCCAGAACTTTTCATTAATTACATTTAAGTCCCTCCTTTTTCTTCTACTTTCACTTTTCACCTTCAAACTTTTAAATTTTCATTTTGGTCCCTATTCTTTCCTTAGTTATTAATCCTTCCCTTTCCTTTCACAATTTGATACAGTTTATTCCAAGAATCTTATATCCATTGCAGATAAACTGTACAGGTACATCAGGTCAAAAAAATTGGGGATATGACACAGTATTATACGGATATGGAAAATGAGGATATGACAATTGACAATGATATACTGAAGATTTATCTGCTATCCACCGCTTGGGAAATGACTAAAATACCCTTGGTGTCATTTCTTGCACTGTACTAACCCTAAGGGCATAATTGTCATTTCACCCCTCTTTATACTGCCTCATGGCATATACTGGCTAAACTAATCATATTTATTCCATGTACCACATTTTTAGCCTATCCCAGATGACCAAAATGCCCTCCATCCATCTCTGGTACAATCTGGGCATCCAGGGGCATTTTCATAATTTCACACTTTTTCTAGACACTGCCCCCTTCTACTGATGGACTGGTACCCTAGGTTTTGGGCCCTTCTTGGCATCATCATGGGCCTATATATGAGGTCATATGATCTCATTCTATATAGGCTCACATACCGATAAGTTCCACTATCGGATCACGGGTGTTTTCAAACTCCCGTCAAAATTCACTGTTATGGGAATAACTTTTTATACAAGACTTCTTCTAAGGTTCTGTCAGATTCATAACATCTGACACTGTAGGGAACACTTTCCTATAATTCCCCTACTTATATCTGATGTCTATGGAATCTGATAAAAATTTGGATAACTTTTAGACTATTAGATAATTTTCTATTGTTTGGAGCCATAATAAAATTTATGTATCAAGCCAGATTAACCAGCGTAACTTCCTCTATTTACGGATGGAATATGGGACTGAAAAACTTCTTGGCAGTTATAACCCTTTTCGGCTATTCTTTCTATAATTACAATTTTGCCTTTGAACTTTTTACTTAATTACATTTAAGTCCCTTAACTTTTGGAAATTACCACTTTTAGCCCAAATCTTGTTTCTACTTTAACTTTTGGCATTTAACATTATCTACTTTGTGTTTAGGTCCTTATCTTTCTTCAATACTCATCTAACCTTTATCATTTCTTATGATGTTCGTCATGATCCTTTCTAAACCTCTTTCCACTATCAGTATTATACAGATAGGTAAAATTAGGATATGACAGATTGGATAGTGCAAATGTTGGGACGAAAGTGCTGGAATCAGGGAAAAAAGCTAGATAAACATTAAACTTTTGATGTTTTCTGATGTTGACCTGGTCAAGGCATGGTCAATGAGTTATTTTTCCTTGAAAGAATATTAAGTTAGCTTCGTGTAGCAATTTGAACCACTTCGTTAATTCATAGCCTTAAAAGTGGTTCTAGATTCTACGGTTTGGTCCCTAAGATGTATAAAAAAAAGAATGTTTCACTTATACCTTATAGAGTCACTAGACTTCGCATCATTTGGTACATACATAGCTTCAATATGAATCTCTACATGACCTCCAGACTGCAGGTTTGAGTCTATAGAATATCTATGAAATATTCAACTATAGACTTCCCTAACTAATTCCCTATACTCTCCTCTAAACTCTCTTCATGGTATAAGGGATGATCAAAGTCTAGGTGTACACCATGTCCATACATCACTACTAGCCTGGTGTCTCCCTTACTAACTGAAGCCTCTGACTTAACTTTATGAAATATCATATATACTTTTGCAATATTTGATCAATTAAGCAATGCTAACTATCCCAAAACATACCATACCCTAACAAAATACTTACTGTTTAGGGTTAGGGTCTAGGAATAATCTCATTAGTCCGTGAATAATCTATTCAGAGCATTTTTCAAGCCAGAATCCATTGCTCTAATACCAAAATAAAATATCCTTACTTTTATATGTTTTATGGATAAATCAGTAGCATTTAGAACAACTTATAAGACCTTGGAAGTCCATTAGCCAAATCTAGAATTTTACTCTTTCTTGTGTTACTGTTCATATGGTATTCCAGATTACGCAATAATCTTCAAAAAATCATAATTAATTCTATATAAATTGAAATGAAGTGGTTCAAAAAGCTACATGAAGCTAACATCTCTTAAGTTAAGGGAAAAATAATTTTCATGCCAAATGATTAACCAATTAATACAGTTTATTCATCAAAGTTTTCTATCTATTTGGTAAAAAATTCTGAAGATAAACTATGGTCCCTTAATTTGGAAATTCATTTCTCTTGTTATACACATCCAAATGAAGCTTTATACCTATGCATTTAAAGCTCTGGATGTGTGCTACATACTCATAAAATTTTGTGAAATAATTCCTTCCTTTGCTTGGTCAAACAGATGCCACAACAAAACTACTTTAGGACCTACGTTTTTACCATTCCAGATTCTTTTCTTTCACTTTCAATAATTTGTCCAACATGTATAAGCCATCAAATAAGCTTCTTAATATTCATATAAATCATGTACATATGCCATAATTATTACAAATAGTTTCATCACATAAATGGGCACCTTCCATGGCATTTACATACATAGATAATTCATAGCACATACTAAGATCTCAATTACTTCTATTCCTTTCTTCTATTCTTTAGCTCTTCTCCATGTATACCTTTTCCATCATGCTTGACCTAGATTGGTTGGTTATGGGGGAGTGAGATTCTAAGGAATCTCAGTAGCAAATATTACCACTTAAATATGCAAGATGGATGCTACTGCTGTAAGGAATTGGAAGACACGCAGCGGAAATAAACTTTAAAAATTTTCCATTCCTTGCCAGGATCTGCCGTATGTGTTTAAGTCAAGTGGAAAGAATCATTACCCTTAGTGTTGCTCAGCGAATTTCACAGCTTCTCTACGTGGGTGGTGATCTCTTTCTGATCGCAAGAAATTGACGGAGTGTTCCTCAGCGACCTTCACAGATTCTCTCCGCGGACGGTGGTCTCTTTCCGATCACAAGAAGTCGACGCCTCAGGTCGGCTTCCTCTACTGGTATCCACACGAACAGCGTTCCAACCACGAACGACGTGCTAGCGTCTCCTGTCCCTCCAAGGCTTTCACAAGTCTCCGTCTCTATTTCGGCAGTTTCTTGTCTGCAAACCTTTTGCAGATTCCGTTCGGCCTTTTGTGTTCTGTGTTATTTTCAAACGTAGCTCCTCCAATCAGATATAGAGGATGCTATGCGTTTTTACACTTAACCTAATTGGATTTTGGAGTTAATCTTATATTAATTCCGAATTGATACAATATCATATATTGTATAATTTTATAAGAAACTAATTAAATAAAATAATATTAAATCCGTCCCACAGATTTAATTACATATTTATTTAACTTAAAATAAAGATGAGACTGAGTTATATTTGATTTATTCCCATAAATCAAATTTGAGATATCCTATCAATTTAAATTTCGAATTTCAAACGTGATAGAGATTTAATTTATCCTTATAAATTAAATCTTATAAATATCTCTTATATGAGATATCCTATCAATTTGAATTTCGAATTTCAAACGTGATAGAGATTTAATTTATCCTTATAAATTAAATCTTATAAATATCTCTTATATGAGATATCCTATCAATTTGAATTTCGAATTTCAAACGTGATAGAGATTTAATTTATCCTTATAAATTAAATCTTATAAATATCTCTTATATGAGATATCCTATCAATTTGAATTTTGAATTCAAACGTGATAGGGATTTAATTTATCCTTATAAATTAAATCTCATATATCTCATATATATAATATATATATATATACGAATTTATATATATACGAATATAAATATAAATAAATATATATATACATTCACCTGGATCTTTCATTGAATCTGGACATGTCTTAGATTCAATGAATCTGGACATCATAGCTCGTGTTGGGCTATTTTGTGTGCGACCCTGTAGGCCCATATGAAGTTGGCAGTGGGCCATTTGCTATACTAGCCCACAAG
Source organism: Leucaena leucocephala (assembly GCA_037074615.1). Taxonomy (NCBI): domain Eukaryota; kingdom Viridiplantae; phylum Streptophyta; class Magnoliopsida; order Fabales; family Fabaceae; genus Leucaena; species Leucaena leucocephala. The sequence goes on along the minus strand of CM073567.1, from coordinate 11,061,490 downwards.
TCGCAAGCGGTCTCTAGCAAGACATAACAACTACCCAAATCATATGAGGATCGATAAACGATGTAACCTTTTATACAACCATATCATGTCCCTTCTGTCACGCGATATTTTGGTCATGGATGAGGCATGGATAATGTCATCCTCCTATTCCCGACCGTTACTTTCTCGATCCCTGAGTAGTCTGACTATAGAAATGGAACTACCTTTCCATTACAGTATGGCCATACATTTCTCAGACTCACTCATCGAGGGGCCCAGTAATATCTCTCCACGAATGTGAGGGACAAATTCCATCTTGACCATTCACATTCCTCCGCATGAAAAACCACTAAGCCCGAACATAGTCTTTATGATCACTCGGTCAAAAGTGACTTTTGACTAGGTCAAAGCTGAGCGTTTTGTCATGTAGGAATCCATGATGATCTCAGGTCAAAGGGCATATTGACATGGTTTGTATATGAGAGAAGCTTATGACGTTACCCATGCAGTTCTCTCATAGCGGGTCGGTCCAACACCCTGTACTCTTACATGTGCTTATGACTTTGATTTATATCTCTATACATCTTCAAAGTCATACTGGTCTTATTTCATCTGTGCTCCCACATAGATGATCGACCAGGGACATTTAGGATAATATCATGAATTATCCAAGGATGGTCATCATAGTAAACATGCAAATAATATGATAACTCAATTAATAAATTCATAAATCAATAATGTTCATAAGACAATGATTGGCCCCTAGGGCACGATTTCCAACAACTGCATGATATGTAATTTCATTAAACTTTCTTTCATTAGTGACATGCCATCTTGCGATATACTTTTGCATAAAAGTGCATGACCATGGAAACATGTTATTCACAATACATTCAATATCATTGATCGTGTCACAACATCATTCAAATAACATATACATGTCAACACATAAGCATTTCATATCAAGCACATAAAGAGGTAAGTTCACTACCTTGCACTTAAGCTTTCCTCTTGATCTTTAGCCCTTGCTCCCTAGCTTTCCAACCAGGAACCCTTTATGTCAATCACTTCCCAACATCTTCTTGGATGTTTCAAGGTCCTAAACACATTCATATTCATCACATAATTCATTAGGACTCATGAACTCTAACTATGTTCAAAACTAACCTAGTTACACTCTTTATTATCATAACTTTCTCTAATCTTCAGTAATCCACTTGGCTCTTGAATCAATTGATGTCTTGACTTTACCCTCCACAATTTCATCTTTTGAATCCATTTATGAGCTTAGAATCATGAAATTCCTGCTCCTTCATGGCCTGCTGTATAGAACTAAAACATGTACACAATTCTTTCAAAAATTCTCATTTTGATTATAATGCTTCCCACACTTGTTTTTCCACTTTATCCCTCACAATGTTTCATTTTAAAACCATTGGAAGCATCAAAATCATGAAATTACAATCACTGTTCATGAGGGTGAACAATAATAGAGAAGAATTTCAAAACCTACAATATTGAGATTTTAATGTTTCCAAGGTTCAAAACCTTTCAAATCCTACACAAAATCATCATATAAATTCAATAGAATCAATAAATCATTGAAATTACATTTCCTTCCCTCATGAACAGTACATATCAAATAGGTTCACCCATGTGAAAGCCAAGAATATCAACTTGATTCAACAACCAATCACTTAACTAGCTTGTTTAAGCTTCAATCATATACTTCTAACTTTAATTTCTTCTTTCCCCTTCCATTTAGGGTGTTTGGGAAGCATAACCCCTTAAAGAGAATTCAACTTTTCCTCCATGAAAACCCTAAGTTCAAGCTCCAAAATCAAAGGAAAATATTGCTTACCTTTAATCTCTAGCTTGCTTGAACTTTGGTACCTTGAATCTTCTTTATCTTGGCTTGAGTTTCCATTTTGCAAGAGTTTCCCCAAGGTTCATGAGGCCATAGTTTTGAACCAGATTTGAAGGGGTATTTATAGAAAAGTTCATGGAAAATCAATGGCCAAGATTACTTTGTGCACTATTTGATCTAAGGGCCCATATTTAATCTTGAATTTAACTTTTTCCAAAAAGAATAATTATGACATCATAAGGGACAACTCAAGGGACACCTCATGGGGGTATGTCGCAAAATTCTCATGTAAGAAAGCCGCTGGAAAATTCAAGTCTAATCCGGTACCGATTAGAGTAGTTTCACAACCGGACTATTTTCTGTTCCTAATTTTTTATAATATACTAGGATATGTATTCTATCCTAGAAATCAATGTCTAGGCTTCTCATACCATTGACATTGAAATACTGAAGATTTATTGCACTATATTAACCCTAAGGGTATAATTGTCATTTCACCCCTCTTTGTACTGCCTCAAGGCATATACTAGCTCTAACTAATCATATTTATACTATATCCTATGTGTTTAGCCTATCACAGATGACCAAAATGCCCTCCATCCACCTATGGTACAATCTGGCTATAAAGGGGCATTTTCATAATTTCGTATTTTTCTAGACACTAGCCCCTTCTGTTGATGGACTAGTACCCTGGGTTTTGGGCCCTGCTTGGCATCATCATGGGCCTATATATGAGGTCATCTGATCTTATTCAATCCAGGCTTACATATCGATAAGTTCCATTATAGGATCACCGGTGTTATCAAACTCCCGTCAAAATTCACTAATATGTGAATAAATTTTTATACAAAACTTCTTCCAGGGTTCTGTCATATCTATGACATCTGACACTATAGGGCACACTTTTATGTAATTCTCCCACTTATATCTAAAGTCCATCAAATTTGGTAAAATTTCAGATAACTTTTAGACTATCAGATAAATATCTACTGTCTAAAGCCCTAATAACATTTATGTATCATGCTAGATTAACCAGCATAACTTCTTCTATTTATTAATGGAATATGGGACTAAAATACTTCCAGGCAGTTTCAAGCTTTTTCTGGCTGAACTTTTCCATAATTACATTTAGCTCCCTGACTTTTTGACTAATTATATTTAGGTCCCTAAACTTTTAGAAATTTCCACTTTTGGCCCAAATCTTGCTTCTACTTTATCTTTTTGCCTTCAACCTTTTCTATTTTTTGTTTAGGTCCCTTTCTTTCTTCAAGACTCATTTAACTTTTATCATTTCTTATGATCTTTGTCATAATTCTTTCCAATCCTCTTTCCACTATTAGTATTATACAGATAGGGAAAAATTAGTATATGACACCCCTCGATGAAGCCCCTAATGACTGCATTGGATGATGTCTTAAGGAGGTGTTTCCATTTCACCTTGGAAGTGAAGGCTAAGGAGTGGTTATACAATCTACCAACTAATTTATCCACTCTTACATGGGATCAATTGAAGTCAACATATTTAGAATAGTTCCTCCTGGCCTCTAAGACAACTCGGATGAAGAAGGAAATTACAAACGTTATGCAATCAGATGGAGAGTCATTAGATGAATATTGGACAAGATTTACCAACTTGTTGGCTTGATGTCCACACTACAACATGTTAAAGGCTGATCTAGTAGACATTTTCTTTAATGGTCTACTCCCTCACAATCAGGTGTCCTTAAATATAGCAGCAAATGGATCTTTGTGAGATAAGACTCCACAAGCAAGTTATATATTATTCTAGAAAATGGCTAATGAAGATCATCAAACTGAGGATCCAAGGACAATGACCTCATAATCTTCGGGCAATTCAAAAGAGATTTTGAAAGAACTAGCAGCTTTAAGAAATTGAATGGAAAAGAGGATAAATTTAATTAAAAGGGAGCATTCCCCAAAGCAAGTTCATATAATGGGGACCTCACAATCACTAGTTACAAGGTGTGAGTCATGCGGTTCAATGATGCATGATATAAACACATACGACAAATAGTATGAAGAGGTAGCATCAATATATCAAGAGAGAGACAATCAATACTAGAAGAGAGACCCATACTCCAACACATATAACTCTGGTTGGAGAGACACCCAAATTTTAGGTGGGGGCGTAGGGAAAATAGGCCTAACCAATTCTAAAGAGGTAGTGCTTCCTCAAACAACTACCAAAATAATGCAAGGTCTATGGTTCCTACTCATCCTAATGCTTTAACAAAGCCAATACCAGATAAGACTTCTTAATTGTTGAAAAGTATGGCTACATAGATGACAAATATGGACAGTAAAATGACTAATATAGACACAAGTTCAATGAGAATGACAGTCAGTTCACCTCTATAGCTTCAATCCTTTAAAGCATGCAGAAGGATAATGTTGATATGCACAGGAAACTCGAGGAGTTAAGTTCCAAGAATACAGATATTATAAATCATTTGACTCAAGTTGCCAATACAACGAGTGACATATAAACAAAGAGCAGTGGCTGCATACCTTTAAATATTGTCATTAATCTAAAGGGTATGAATGCCATATTACTTAGAAGTAGGAGAGAAGTCCGATTTAAGGAAGATGAAACATCAAGGAAAGATATGGAAGATTATGAAGTTGAAAAAATGTCATATCCTAAATTTTTCCCTATCCGTATAGTACTGATAGCAGAAAGAGATTTGGAAAGGATTGTGACGAAGATTAGAAGAAAAGATAAAGGTCAGATGAGTCTTGAAGAAAGAGAAGGACTAAAACAAAATTAGAAAAGGTTGAAGATAAAGAGTGAAAGTAGAAACAAAAGTTGGGCCATTAAGTGTAATTTTCAAAAGTTAAGGGACTTAAATGCAAAAAGTCAAAAGTTTAGGGACCTAAATGTAAATTTGAGAAAGTTGAGCCAAAATAGGCCAAAAATGCCCAGAATCATATTAGACTCAAATTTTACCAGTAGATAGACAAAGTGATTCCAGTCAGTTTAAGGAGTCACATAATTTCGATTTGATGTCCTGATTAATTAATATAAATTCCTGAAGTCAGAAGGAATTATTACATTATTTTTTAGACATTAGAATAAGATGAAACTTAATAGAAAATTCCTATATTTAATGTAAGACTTTATAAAATTGTCAGAGTCAGAAAAGGAATCCTGTAGAATTCTTATGAGATTTTACAGCGAAATAAAATACCCGATAAATAGGATCGGGAAATATGCCTTGGGATTTATGCCATAAAGGGCATAAAGGCAATGAGCTCAAACCAAAGCCCAAATGGCGCCATAGTAAGCCCAATATGATGACTAGATAGTTAAGTAGGCTAGAGTCCAGAGCAGTTCAGGAAAAGTGCGAAATTACGAAAATACCCCTGGATGCCCGTACTGTACAAGTGAAGGATAGAGGTCATTATGGTCATTTTGGACAGGCCAAAAACATGGGACATAGTATATATATGATTAGTTAGAGCCAGTATATGCCCTGAGGCAGTATAAAGAGGGGTAAAATGATAATTATACCCTTAGGGCTGTATAGCGCAAGAAAGGACACCGAGGGTATTTTGATTATTTCTCCAGGGACGGATGGCATATAAATACTCAGTATAATATTGTCAATGGTATGAGAAGTCTAGACATTCATGTCCAGCACAGGATACATATCCTGGTATATTATAAAAAAATTAGAAACAGAAAATAGTCTGGTTGTTGTGAAACTGCTCCGATCGGTACCGGATTGGACTGAAATTTTTTCAAAAGCTTCCCCCAATGGAATTTCACCACATACCCCCATGAGGTGTCCCTTGAGCTGTCCCACATGATGTCATAATTATTCTTTTATGAAAAAGGAAAATCCAAGATTAAATGTGGGCCATTAGATCAAATAGTGTACAAACTAATATTGGCCATTGATTTTCACCAAGATTTTTCTATAAATACCCCCTCAAATCTGCATCCAAACTGTGGCTGGTCAACCCTTGGGGAAACTCTTGCAAAATGCAAACTCAAGCCAAGACAAAAAAGATTCAAGGTACCAAAGTTCAAGCAAGCTAGAGATTAAAGGTAAGCAATCTCTCCTAGCTTATTTTCCTTTGATTTGGGAGCTTGGACTTGGGGTTTTCATGGGGGAAAAGTTGAGTTTTCTCTAATAGGTGGTGCTGCCCAAAAACCTTAGATGAAAGGGGAAAGAAGAAATTAAAGTTAGAAACATATGATTGAAGTTTAAACAAGCTAGTTAAGTGATTGGTTGTTGAATCAAATTGATATTCTTGACTTTGCCATAATGTACCCTATTTGGTATGCACTGTTCATGAGGGAAAGAGATGGAATTTCAATGAGTTAATGCTTCCATTGAATTTATATGACCCTTTTGTGTAGGATTGGAAAGGTTTTGAACCTTGGAAACATTAAAATCTCAAGGTCATAGTTTTTGAAATCCTTCGCGGTTACAGTTCACTCGCATGAACAGTGATTGGAATTTCATGATTTTAATGCTTCCAATGGTTTTAAAATGAAAATTTGTGTGGGATAAAGTGGAGAAAAAATTATGGGAAGCATTATAACCAAAATGAGAATTTTTGAAAGAATTGTGTGCATGTGTTTGGTTCTGAATAGCAGGTCATGAAGGAGCTGGAATTTCATGATTCTAGGCTCATAAATGGATTCAAAAGATTAAATTGTGCAGGGTAAAGTCAAGACATCGATTGGCTCAAGAGCCAAGTGGATTAGTGAAGATTAGATAAAGTTATGATAATAAAGAGTGTAGTAAGGTTAGTTTTGAACATGGTTGGAGTTCATGAGTTCTAATGAATTATATGATGAATATGAATGTGTTTAGGACCTTCAAACATCCAAGAATATGTTGGGAAGTGATTTACATAAAGGCTTCATGGTTAGAAAGCTAGGGAGCAAGTGTAAAAGATCAAGAGGAAAGGTTAAGTGCAAGGTAGTGAACTTATCTCTTTATGTGCTTGATATGGTAAGCTTATGTGTTGACATGTATATGACATTTGAATGATGTTGTGACATGATAAATGATGTTGAATGTATGGTTAATAACATGTTTTCCATGGCCATGCACTTTATGTAAAAGTATATAGCATGATGGCATGTCACTAATCAAAGAAAGTCAATGAAATTACATATCACGCATTAGCATCCATCTTGCATATTTAAGTGGTAAGGTTTGCTACTAAGATTTACTAGAATCTCACTCTCCTATAACCAACCAATTTAGGTGAAGCATGATGGAAAATGTATGCATGGAGAAGAGCTAAAGAATGGAAGTAATTGAGATCCTAGCATATGCTATAGATTATCTATGTATGTAAATGCCATATAAGGTATCCATCTATATGATGAAACTATTTGTAATACTTATGGCATATGTACATGATGTATATGAATATTGAGAAGCTTATTTGATGGCTTATTCATGCTGGAATAATTATTGAAAGTAAAAGAAAGGAAACTGAAATGGTAAAAACGTATGTCCTAAAGCATTTTTGTTGTGGCTTCAGTTTGACCTAGCAAATGAAGAAATTATTTCATGAAATCTTACAAGCGTGTAGCACACACCCAGAGCTTTAAGTTCATAAGTTGAATATTTCATTTGGATGTGTATAGCAAAAGAAATGAATTTTTAAAATAAGGGACCAGAATCTGTTTCTAGAGTTTTTGACCAAATGAACAGTAAACTTCAAAGAATAAACTGTATTAATTGGCTAATCATTTGGTCTGGAAATGATTTTTCCCTTAAATTTCAAGATGTTATCTTTAAGTAGCTTTTTGAACCACTTAATTTCAATTTTTCTATAATTAATTATGATTTTGTGAAGTTCATTGCATAATCTGGAATACCTATGAACAGTAACTCAAGAAAGAGTAAAATTCTAGATTTAGCTAATGGACTTCCAAGGTCTTGTAAGTGGTTCTAAATGCTACTGAATGGTCCCTAAGACATATGAAAGTAAGGATGTTACACATATATTTCATGTCATTTGACTCAAGTTGCCAATACAGTGAGTGACATCCAAACAAATAGCAGTGGTAGCATACCTTCGAATACTGTCATTAATCTAAAGGGTCTGAATGTCATATCACTCAGAAGTAGGAGAGAAGTCCGATTTAAGGAAGATGAAACATCAAGGAAAGATATGGAAGATTCTGAAATTGAAAATTTAGTAATGTCATAAATGAAGATTGGCAAATCAAGGAGTATTAAAGAACAACAACTTACGATCATGAAGGCAACCAAAGAGGAGAACTTACACTTGCAAGAGGAAATACAGGAAAAGCAAGAAGAGGAAGTGATAATGCAAGTCCAGCATACGAAGGAAAGCAAAATGAGTAGAAGGTGGAGTCGAGCAAGCAAGGAGACTCTACACATACAATTAAGGAGGTAAATATAAAGGATATCCCTTTTCCAAAAGGTTATCTTTCTAGAAAAAAAAAAAGATTGATTATGAAATTGCAAAACATGCTTTCAATCTCTTCAATAAGTTAGAAATAAACATCCCTATGGTTGCATTCCTTAAGAGAAATCCTAAATATGCTAAATTTTTAAAAGACTTGTATGCTGATAAGAAAAAGTTGAGGCCTCTTGAGATAATTAAGATGAGTGCTAGTGTGTCATCACTTTTTAAGGTCAAATTATTGGTTATGTTCTAAGACCCAGGATCTTACATAATCCCATGCACTATAGGCAAGGTTCAAATTAAGGGATGGTTGAGCAAACTATGTAATGATGTATGGCTTATGTTGCCATAAGTTATAATAAGAAATTGCATCTCATTGCAGTTGTCATGTGATGACACACATACTAGAGAATGCTTAATTGATTGCATCTACTTGCATATTATGCATGTTAAGTATGCTATGATAAATGAATACTCCCCTTATGCAGTACATACTGGGTAGAGTATACTAGACGAGAAAGTTATGTTGCTCCCATGCCCTATGACATGCAATTAAATAATTCAACTTAGCAAGAATGAAGCAATAGCAAAGTGCTAAACTAGAAAGTTAGCTACTTGATTCTCAGAAGATAGAAAGAGAATTTATGATCAGACTATGATAGTCAATGGGAAAGGAAATGAGACGCAGTTATGAAAGATGATATAGCTCTAAGAAAGAGCAGTTTTTAAGTAATATAAGTTAATGTTTTTGCAATAGAACTAGATTGCTCTTGAAATAGAGTAAAGTCCCTCTGATGAGATAAATAGATGATGACAGATATGTGCATGGTAGAGCTTGTGTAGCTCCCTACAATGTTAAATGTAATAAAGTTATAAAGATAAGAATGATATGAGAAGTTCCTGAGTGATAGAGGAAATGAGTGAAGTCTTGATAGATAATATTGGCTTCTGTGACCATTTTTAGGGAATTATCTGTGGAGTTAATAACTATGTAGAAGTGACTAACCTTGTAACTTTGTCCGTTGGTTTAGGTCTTCCAGAGATGAGAATACAGTACAATGGAATCCAGTAGATTCTGAAGGATTGCAGTTAGATCCTAGTATGCCTCACAGGGTCGCAGTTAGATCCTGAAAGGCTTACGGTTGATCGCAGTAGATCCCGAGGGTCACAGTAGACCAAGCCTAGAGCAAGAAAGTAATGAGCCATACGTACAGTATTTCATTGGAAGGACAAATACCAAGGAAAAGTTAAGGTATAGAAGCTTCACAAGTTGATTAACTCATAATAGAGAGAGTACCCATGATGCTAGTTTCAGATAGCCTTATTACTATCAGGGACTAAACTCAGAATCTCCTTACACGTATCAGGAACTAAGTGATCAAAGTTAAAGCTATTAATCCTGAGTTCCAAGGATTTATGAGTATGTTTTATAAGATATGAGAAAGGGTCAAATGAGAATAAAGAGATCCTTACGATGATATTACAAAGACTAAAAATAAAGGTAAGTAGATCCTCTAGATGAGGACAAAGAGATTAGAAGGTTAGATAGACCCAAGAGAGATAGTATAAGATGGGTCTAAGATGGTAAAGTACCAGGGTCAGAGCCAGTGAGCACCAGTGCTTTAGATTTTTATCTGCACATTTTAGTTAAGCATGCTCAGGCAAGGGTAGTCCAATGATGGGTGACCCCCTGGGAAGTGATGAAAAAAAAATGTGAATGCCACAAGAAATTGGCATATATACACAAAGCTATGTAAAATGATGGAAAGACCTATGAAAAGCTAGAAAGGGTTATGAATAATAAGAGACTAAAACCCTTATGTCAAGTCCAAATGAAATGGATTTGAAATATAAACTATGATGTAGCCAGATTTGGCCAGAGATGCCACGATATGGCATAAAAGATATGTGATAGGATATGCCTTGAGAAGTGGCTGTATTTTGTAAACAAATACAGAGGCTTCTGTTCTGGAAATGATAAGATGTTTGAATGGTAAGCTACATGTGAAAGAGCAAATGAGAGCTTTCACTCCTTGCATAAAGTGCCAGGCATTGTGTTATGTTATGTTATGTTATGTTTGTAAAATATGCTAAAGCTCCGAATGTTAGAGCAGTGCAAGCTTTATATGATAAAGTTGTGCAAGCTCCGAGTGTTAGAGCTATGCATATTAAGAGAAGGAATGCTTGAGCTCCGATGTTAGAGCTTTGCATTCGTGAGCAGGTATGTAGTCCTGCAGCATGTTGTCCAGGCATTATGCATGTTAGAGTATGTGCTCCTATATGCTCCTATATGCTCCTACATGCTCCTACGTGCTCCTATTTAGCAGTAGAGCAATGAAAGAAAGAATAATGATATAAGTCCTCTCTATGTATTATGATGAGTTTTTAAAGATGATAAGAATATATGATGATATGAGAATGAGAGTTAAAGTTTACGGATATTCAGAGAATTCCGCTAGATACTCAAATGAGCAATAAGTGATTGCCCTAAGAAATATGATGAAGAGTTGGTAGAAGCTCCATAATATAACAGTATTCGAGGGAGTTTGACATGAAAGAAATGGACACTACTCATAAGTCTAGCATAGTGAAAAGTCCATATACAGATAGATACGTAGTAAGAAAGTAATAGAATGAACTGGAGTTCAACTCTGAGTGAGTTGATTCATGAAAAAAGGATGATCATAGTAAGATATGAAGAATTACGGATATAAAAAGAACTCCGTTAATATGTCACGATAAAAGATAAGAGGTAAATACCCCAATCCTTGACTGAGGTATTGATTAAATTTCGAGGACGAAATTTATTTTAAGGGGGGTAGAAATGTCATATCCTAATTTTTCTCTATCTGTATAGTACTGATAGTGGAAAGAGGTTTAGAAAGGATTATGACGAAGATAAGAAGGAATGATAAAGGTTATGAGTCCTGAAGAAGGAGAAAGACTAAAACGCAAAGTAGAAAATGTTAAAGGCCAAAAGTTAAAGTAAAAACGTGGTACATGGTATAAATATGATTAGTTGAGCCAATATATGCCCTGAGGCAGTACAAGAAGGGGTGAAATGACAATTATGCCCTTAGGGTCAGTACAGTGCAAGAAAGGACACAAAGAGTATTTTGGTCATTTCCCAAGGGATGGATGGCAGATAAATACTCAGTCTAACATTTTCAATGGTATGAGAAGCCTATACATTAATTTCCAGGATAGAATACATATCCTGGTATATTATAAAAAATTAGGAACAGAACACAGTCCGGTTGTTATGAAACTGCACTGATCAGTACCGGATTGGACTGAAATTTCTCCAGAAGGTTCCTTACACTATGAGCACGCCACCTAACTATTGGAAATCGTGCCCTAGGGGCCAATCATTGTCTTATGAACATTATTGATTTATGAATTTATTAATTGAGTTATCATATTATTTGCATGTTTACTATGATGACCATCCTTGGATAATTCATGATATTATCCTAAATGTCCCTGGTCGATCATCTATGTGGGAGCACAGATGAAATAAGACCAGTATGACTTTGAAGATGTATAGAGATATAAATCAAAGTCATAAGCACATGTAAGAGTACAGTGTGTTGGACCGACCCGCTATGAGAGAACTGCATGGGTAACGTCATAAGCTTCTCTCATATACAAACCATGTCAAAATGCCCTTTGACCTGAGATCATCATGGATTCCTACATGACAAAACGCTCAGCTTTGACCTAGTCAAAAGTCACTTTTGACCGAGTGATCATAAAGACTATGTTCGGGCTTAGTGGTTTTTCATGCGGAGGAATGTGAATGGTCAAGATGGAATTTGTCCCTCACATTCGTGGAGAGATATTACTGGGCCCCTCGATGAGTGAGTCTGAGAAATGTATGGCCATACTGTAATGGAAAGGTAGTTCCATTTCTATAGTCAGACTACTCAGGGATCGAGAAAGTAACGGTCAGGAATAGGAGGATGACATTATCCATGCCTCATCTATGACCAAAATATCGCGTGACAGAAGGGACATGATATGGTTGTATAAAAGGTTACATCGTTTATCGATCCTCATATGATTTGGGTCGTTGTTATGTCTTGCTAGAGACCGCTTGCGACTTATGGGCTAGTATAGCAAATGGCCCACTGCCAACTTCATATGGGCCTACAGGGTCGCACACAAAATAGCCCAACACGAGCTATGATGTCCAGATTCATTGAATCTAAGACATGTCCAGATTCAATGAATGATCCAGGGTGGATATATATATTTATTTATATTTATATTCGTATATATATAAATTCGTATATATATTATATATATGAGATATATGAGATTTAATTTATAAGGATAAATTAAATCTCTATCACGTTTGAAATTCGAAATTCAAATTGATAGGATATCTCATATAAGAGATATTTATGAGATTTAATTTATAAGGATAAATTAAATCTCTATCACGTTTGAAATTCGAAATTCAAATTGATAGGATATCTCATATAAGAGATATTTATAAGATTTAATTTATAAGGATAAATTAAATCCCTATCACGTTTGAATTTGAAATTCAAATTGATAGGATATCTCAAATTTGATTTATGGGAATAAATCAAATATAACTCAGTCTCATCTTTATTTAAAGTTAAATAAATAGGTAATTAAATATGTGGGACGGATTTAATATTATTTTATTTAATTAGTTTCTTATAAAATTATACAATATATGATATTGTATCAATTCAGAATTAATATAAGATTAACTCCAAAATCCAATTAGGTTAAGTGGAAAAACGCATAGCATCCTCTATATCTGATTGGAGGAGCTACGTATGAAAATAATACAGAACACAAAAGGCCGAACGGAATCTGCAAAAGGTTTGCAGACAAGAAACTGCCGAAATAGAGACGGAGACTTGTGAAAGCCTTGGAGGGACAGGAGACGCTAGCACATCGTTCGTGGTTGGAACGTTGTTCGTGTGGATACCAGTAGAGGAAGCCGACCTGAGGCGTCGACTTCTTGTGATCGGAAAGAGACCACTGTCCGCGGAGAGAATCTGTGAAGGTCGCTGAGGAACACTCCGTCGATTTCTTGCGATCAGAAAGAGATCACCACCCACGTAGAGAAGCTGTGAAATTCGCTGAGCAACACTAAGGGTAATGATTCTTTCCACTTGACTTAAACACATACGGCAGATCCTGGCAAGGAATGGAAAATTTTTAAAGTTTATTTCCACTGCGTGTCTTCTAATTCCTTACACTAACCCCTTGAGCTGTCCCTTGAGCTGTCCCACATGATGTCATAATTATTATTTTATGAAAAAGTTAAATCTAAGATTAAATGTAGGCCTTTAGATCAAATAGTAACCAAATCAATCTTGGCCATTCATTTTTCTTGGATTTTGGCTATAAATACCCCCTCATTCTGCAGCAAACCGTAGCTTCATGGACCCTTGGGGAAACTCTTGCAAAATGGAAACTCAAGCCAAGACAAAGAAGATTCAAGGTTCCAAAGTTCAAGCAAGCTAGAGATTAAAGGTAAGCAATCTCTCCTAGCTTATTTTCCTTTGATTTGGGAGCTTGAACTTAGGGTTTTGATGGGAGAAAAGTTGATTTTTCTCTAAGGGGTGGTGCTACCCAAAGACCTTAAAGGAAAGGGGAAAGAATAAATTAAAGTTAGAAACACATGATTGAAGCTTAAACAAGCTAGTTAAGTGGTTAGTTGTTGAATCAAATTGATATTCTTGACTTTGCCACGGTGTACCCTGTTCAGTCTGCACTGTTCATGAGGGAAGGAAATTGAATTTCAATGATTTAATGCTTCCATTGAGTTTGTATGATGATTTTGTGTAGGATTGGAGAGGTTTTGAACCTTGGAAACATTAAAATCTCAAGGTTGTAGTCTTTGAGATTCCTTACAGTTACTGTTCACTTGTATGAAAAGTGATTGGAATTTCATGATTTTGATGGTTCCAATGGTTTTAAAATGAAAAGTTGTGTGGGGTAAAGTGGAGAAATAAGTGTGGGAAGCATTAGAATCAAAATGATAATTTTTGAAAGAATTGTATGCTTATGTTCAGTTCTGTACAGCAGGCCATGAAGGAGCTACAATTTCATGATTCTAAGCTCATAAATGGATTCAAAAGATGAAATTGTGTAGGGTAAAGTCAATACATCATTTGGTTCAAGAGCCAAGTGGATTAGTGAAGATTAGAGAAAGTTATGAATATAAATAGTGTAACAAAGTTAGTCTTGAACATGGTTGGAGTTCATGAGTCCTAATGAGTTATATGATGAATATGAATGTGTTTAGGACCTTGAAACATCCAAGAAGATGTTGGGAAGTGATGGACATAAAGGGTTCATGGTTGGAAAGCTAGGGAGCAAGGGCTAAAGGTCAAGAGGAAAGCTTAAGTACAAGGTAGTAAACTTACCTCTTTATGTGCTTGACGTGGTATGCTTATGTGTTGACATGTATATGATATTTGAATGATGTTGTGACATGATTAATGTGGTTCTAAATGCTACTGATTGGTCCCTAAAATGTATAAAAGTAAGGATGTTATATTTTGGTATTAGAGCAAAGGATTATGGCTTAAGAAATGCTCTAAATATATTATTTATGGACTAATATGAGATTATTCCTGAGATTATTTCCAGACCCTAACCCTAAACAGTAAGCATATTGTTAAGTTAGGGTATTTATTGGGATAGTTAGCATTGCTTAATTAAGGAAATTTTGTAGGAACAGATATGAGATTTTATAAAGTTAAGTCAGAGGCTTTAATTAATAGGAAAACCCTAGGCCAGTAGTGATGTACGGACATGGTGTACATTCAGACTCTGATCATCCCTTATCAATGCAAATTAACAATTCAGAACATAATCACATTCAGGTCATGCAAAGTAATACTAGTAAAGCAAAGATGACAATATGGGTAAGCTAAGACCAAGCATGTGAGTATGGAAACTCAAGAGGGAACAATCAATGAGTAAACAATATAAGGATAGGAACGAGGGTGTTTAAAATGGAAAGAACCCTAGAATAAATAGAAAATGAAAACTACCCTATTGAAGCATCAAGCATACAAATTAACAACTACTACTTCCACTAGTTCATCACTTTCTAATCCCAAAACCAACATGTCAAGCACATATGAATTTATAAAATATAAGAGATAAGAAAGGGACAACCTGGCCTCAAGGCGGCAGAGCAAGTTCCTCATAAAGTTTCCAATGGTGCCCATTGGCCTGGAAGATTTTGCCCGTTGCCTCCTTTTTCAATTCAATCATCTTGAAGTCATGGACTTTAACAACTGTGTAAGGTCCGTCCCAGCTAGTTTTGAATTTTTGATGTTTGAACTTTAACCTAGCTTGGTACTTTAATACTCTGTCACCCTCCTTTAAACTCTCTCAAAATGTGGGCATGGTGGATTAACTTTGTTTTCTGCTTATAAATTTTAGAGATATTGTAGGCATATAATCTAATTTCTTCCAACTCCTGAATCTATAATAACCTCTCTGAACCAGCTTCTGCAAGGTCTTCATTGCAGGCTTTCACTGCCCAAAATGTCTTATGCTCTATTTCGTATACGTGTTTTAAAAGGTATTATGTACACCCACAATGCATCATCAAGTTGTAAATTCCAATCCTTGTTGGATGGCTTAATAATCCTCTCTAGAATATGCTTAATTTCCTTATCATAAACCTTTGCAAGACCATTGGTTTGAGGGTGGTATAGGGTTGAGACTTTATGAGTGACACCATATTTTGCCAACAATTGATTGATTAACTTATTGCAAAAATGGGTGCCTTGATCACTGATTAACGCTTTAGGTACTCCAAATCTACTAAATATGTGAGATTTTAGAAACTTGGAGACTATTTGGGCATCATCTAGTCTTGTAGGGATGGCCTCCACCCACCTAAAAAAATAGTCCACAGCCAATAAAATGTAACAAAATCCTACTGGAGGTGGAAAAGGGCCCATGAAATCTATTCCCCATACAACAAAAACCTCACAGAACATAATAGGTTATTGTGGCATCTCATACCTGATCTGAGCACAACTTCCACAGAAAAAGCTTGTCCCAAATAAAGTATTTGGACTCACTCTTGAGCTTTTGGGCCTAAACTTAGACTAAATGACCATACCAAGGTTCCACAACAACAATCAAACAAATGGATAGATCAGGGAAAGAATCACAAATAAGGTTGGAACTAAGTACTCCCCCTGTCTCTATTGGTAACCTGCTTAGATGATCTATAATATGGTTCATATTCCCAGCCCAATCCCTCACTTCTATATCAAACTCTTGAAGTACTAGCATCCACCGTAGAAGTCTTAGCTTAGATTGGGGCTTACGGAATAAGTACTTAGCTTATATTGGGGCTTATCCAAAGCTAGTACAATTACAAACAATTCTTTCTCAGTAGTGGTATAATTAATTTGGGAAGCATCAAGTGTCTTCTAGGCGTAGGCAGTCACCCTAGATAAATTATCTTCCTTTTGTCCTACCATAGCTCCCGCAGCGTAATTGGAAGCATTACATGATAGTTCAAAAGGAAGATCCCAATTTGGTAAAGTTAGGATAGGTGGAGAAACTAACCTATCCTTCAGTTTTTCAAAAGCCTTTTTGCAATCAGCAGAAAAAACAAATCCAATGTCCTTTTGAAGAAGTTTTGAGAGTGGCAAAGCAATTTTACTAAATTTTTGTATGAATCTTCTATAAAATCCAACGTGTCCCAAGAAAGGTCGAAGTTCTTTTAACGTTGTGGGGTAGGGCAACGAGGACATGACTTTAATTTTCACTTTATCCACCTTAATCCCCTTGCTAGATATAAGATTTCTAAGTACTATTCCATGATCAACCATGAAATAGCACTTTTCAAAGTTCAAAACTATTTTTTTCTCAATACATCTAGTAACGATGCTATCAAGGCTTTTTAGACACTTATCAAAAGAATTTCCATATACAGTAAAATTATCCATGAACACATCCATGTATTTTTTAATGAAATCAACAGATATAGAAGGCATACAATGCTAAAATATGTCTAGGGCATTACATAAACCAAATGGAATTCTTTTATAGGCATATGTACCAAAGGCCATGTAAATATGGTATTTTCTTTATCTTTCAGGTCTATTGGAATATGGAAATACCCTGAATATCCATCTAGGAAATAGTACTGGCTTTTTCCTGCTAATCTCTCAAGCATTTGATCAATAAAAGGTAAGGAAAAATGATATTTCCTAGTATAATTGTTCAACTTCTGATAATCGATGCAAACCCTCCATGAATTTTGCACTCTATTATGTATCAATTCATCGTTCTCATTCTTGACCATTGTCAAGCCATTCTTCTTAGGTATTACATGCACAGGAGATACCCATTCACTATCCGATATAGCATATATGATTCCTGCCTTTAACAATTTACTAATCTCCTTCCTAACCATATATGAGATAAAAGAATTTAATCTTCTTTGGGGTTGTTTAATTAGCTTGGATCTTCACTCAACAAAATCCTATGGGTGCAAATAGTGGCATCTATCCCTTTTATATAAGCTAATTGCCAACCCAAGGCCTCTCTATTCTTCCTAATCACACTTAATAATATAGACTCTTCACTAACAGTTAGAAAACTGGAAATTATGACTAGCAATTTTGAGTTTGGTTTAAGATAACCATACTTTAGGTTAGCAGGTAAATCTTTTAAATCCAACTTTGGGGGTTGGACAATAGAAGGGATCAAATAGGGGAAATCATTTATATTAGAAATACTCCCTTTTGTCGATCCTTAGAGGTTGCTCATATTTGAGTCTTTAGAGTATTCCATCTCGATTGTAGTCTATTCAAGAGTTGCACCTAGCTTACATTGGTCTATTTCTACGACAAAGTAGGGGTCAAACTCTCTCATTCTTGTGTCATTATTTAAGATCAAGTCATTTAAGGTATGAGATGTAATTTTGGAAAGAGAATGAGGTTGAGAAGAGTTAGAATGTATTGACCCTTTAATCAAAGTAGTGGAGTATGAAGCTGAAGAAGTGTGGGGTTCCCTGGTTATGTCTAGTGTCTCTAGTCATGACCTTTGATCTTCTCATCGTGACCTTATTTGTCAGGGTGTGTCTCCAGAACTTTTAGTCATGACCTGGTCATCATTTAGTCACAACTTGTGGTCACAGAAAGGCTCTCCCTCAGCAAATTAATGTTTAGTCGCGACATCTTCATCTTCGTGTCGCGACTGGAAGTCTCTGGGGTTTTGTGTCATGACCATAATGCCATTTGGTTATGACTCATCTTCACAGTGGATCTCAGGTTGATCTTTCATCGCGATGGGGAGGCCATTTGGTCACATAAATTTGACCCTTCTTCAATTATTGTACTTTCAACTTCCAGAACATCTTGGGGTCTTGCAAGATCACTCAACAAACCTTTTACAAGCGCATTATCTCTATCATTATCATGTAAACTCAGTTTATATTCATCTTTAGTCTCTTCAACATCATAATCAATGGCATTCAAAGCAGTAAAGGTAGAATTATCACAAGGAAAATTGATTTCTTCATTCATATTGAAGGTTACTACATGTTCTCCAACTTCCATTATGATAGAACTATGCTTCATACTAATGATAGTCTTGGAAGTTTAAGGAAAAGTCAGACTAGGATCAGGGTGCTCTCATTTACTAACTCATTGGACATGTCCAAAATATAAAAATTAGCTGGGAACACTAAGTCCTTGGCTTGTACTAAAATATCCTCAAGGATTCCCTTAGGATACCTAATTGACCTATCAGATAATTAGAGCACTACATTTATGTCTCTAAGGTTGTTGATTCATAAGGCTTGATATACTGACCAAGGCATTATATTAATGGGTGCCCCTAGATCTAATAATGTTCCCTTAATAGGAATATTTCCTATAGTACATGGGATTGTGTAGGATCCTGGGTCTTTGCACTTAACAGGTAGTTCAGCCTTAAATAGTGATGACACATTAGCACTAACCTGGATTCTCTCAAGAGGCCTAAACTTCTTTTTATTAGCACACAATTCTTTCAAAAATTTTGCATATTTAGGTTTTCTCTTTAGCAACTCAACTAAAGGCACATTTATTTCTAACTTATTGAATAGAGTATAAGAATCTTTTGTAAAATCAAGGTTAATTATTTTCTTTCCAACAAAGTAAGAGTTAGGAAAAGGGAAATCTTTTATACTTACCTCTTTACCTTTGTGCATAGAGGCTCCTTGCTCGCTCGACTCCAGTTTCTTCTCAAGTTGCTTTCCTTTATAGGATGGACTTGGTACTGTTATTGCTTCTTCTTACAGCTCTTGCATCTCTACTTGGGTCTATCAGTTCTCCTTTTGGGTTGGCTTCTCCATTACAAGTTGCTGTTCTTTATCACTTTCAGATTTCTCAATTTGAACATGTGGTAAAGATGAATTCTCAATTTTAGCATCTTCCACATCCTGTTCCGGTGTATCAGCTTCCTTAAAATGGACCTTTCTGCCACTTCTGAGGGATATAGCATTTAAACCCCTCGGATTAATGACAATATTCAATGGTATACTGCTACTGCTCTTTCCTTGAATGTCAACACTGTATTGGAGACTTGAGTTAAGTGACTTGTGATATCTGCATTCTTGGAACTTAACTCCTCAAGTTTTATGTGCACATTAACATTATCCTTCTGTATACTTTGAAAGATTAAAGCTGTGGAGGTAAATTGACCATCATTCTCTTTGAGCTTGTTGTCTATATTGGTCATTCTACTGTCCATGTTGTTCATATACACATCAATACTCTTTAACAATTGACAAGTCTCATATGGCCTTGATGTTAATAAGGTCATAGGGTGAGTTAGAACTATGGACCTTGCATTATTTTTGTAGTTGCTTGAGGAAGCACCACCTCCTTGGAATTGATATGGCCTATCACTCCCACCTAAAGTTTGGGTGGTCTCTCCAACTAGGGTTGTATGTGTTGGAGTATGGGTCTCTCTTCTAGTATTGATTGTCTCTCCCTTGGTACATTGCTACCACTTCTTCATATCACATGTATTGGTAGCATGCATCATAGAACCGCATGATTCATATCCTGTAACTAAGGCTTGTGAGGTATCCATTGCATGAACTTGTTTTATGGAATGCAACTCTCTATCAATCAGATTCATCCTCTTCTCCATTCTATTTCCTAAAGCTGCTATTTCTGCTAAGATCTCTTTTGAATTACCTAAAGAAGATATGGGCATTCTCCTTGGACCCCCTATTTAATGGTCTTCATTGCCCATCTTCTGGAACAACTCCCAACTTGCTTTTGGAGTCTTATCTCTCAAGGATGTATTTGCTGTAACATTCAAGGAAACCTAATTATGAGGAAGTAGACCACCAAAGAAAATGTATATTAAATCAGCCTTGGTCATGTTATGGTGAAGGCATCGAGCCAATAGGTTAAGAAACCTCGTCCAATACTCATGTAGAGGTTCTCCATCCTATTATAGAATATTAGTGATCTCCTTTTTCATTCGAGTGGTCTTTAAAACCTGGAAAAACTGTTCAAGGTATGTCAACTTCAGTTGATCCCATGTAAGAGTAAAGAAATGGGTGGGCAAATTGTATAGCCACTCCTTAGCCTTCCCTTCCAAGGTAAAATGAAAACACCTCGTTAAGACGTCATCCAGTGAGGTCATTGGAGGCTGCATTGAAGAATATATCTTATACATGGTTTGTAAGTGCCTGTGTGGACATTTTCCTGCAAAACCATGAAATTTAGGTAAGGCTACAATCAAAGCTCCTTTAATCTCAAAATTAGCTTCTTCAGTATAGAAACCATAAGGATCATAATTCATATGCGAATGATTAATTTCCCTTACACTTCTATTATCTTCTAGGTTCATTGGTATTTCATTTTCTTCACGCCCATTAGGCCCATTATGATTACTGTCATCCATATTCGGTTTAGTTTTAGACTCTGGAAGGCTAGAGGAGGAACTAGATTTTGTTTATTCTTCTCTAAATTCTCTAAACTCTCTTTAGTTTCCTAAGTCTTCTCTCAATTTCAGGTTCAAAAGGCACTAATGGTTCAACTCTTTTACCCATGCAATGCATAAAAGATAAAGAATAATAAATACAATCAGACAAATTCAGTCATGGAGGTTGGATAACAGAGAACTTTTAGTTATTCACGACTAAAGAGTGTTTTTGTCACGAAACAATATCCAGAGAAAAGTAGTCGCGACTGAAGGTGTTAAATGTCGCGACTGGTTTTCGCATAGTAGTCAAATTTCATAGGGGAGCAATTAGGTCCTGACACAAATAGTGTTTGGTTGTGACATAAAGTTATAGAGAATAATTGTCGTCACGCAGGTGAGTTTATGTCGCGACTCACAATCACAGAGACTAATTTTGCAGAAACTCAGAAAAGTGCATAACGCAATGCAGTTTAAAAACTAATAAAAACTAGAATGCAAAAAAAAGCAAGTAAAACGACTCAGGTAGCTAATAAAATTGACAATAAATTACTTGGGAACCAATTACTTGGCTCCCCAGCAATGACGCCATTGATGAGGGCCTTAAACGTCATGGTCTAATCCATCAAAATAATGTTTATTGCACACAATATAATGTAGTATAAGGCATGTTATATCCTCAATTTTCTTACCTGATGTAGCTGTACAATTTATCTGTAATAGATATGAAAATCTCAGAGTAAACTGTATCAGATTGAGAAAGGAAAGAAAGGAATTATGAACAAAGGGAAATATAGGGACCTAAACATAAAGTGGAAAAGGTTAAAGGCAAAAAGTTAAAGTAGAAATGAAGGTTGGGCCAAAAGTAGTAATTTCTAAAAGTTTACGGACCTAAATATAATTATAGAAAAGTTGAACTAGAAAATGCTCAAAAATGCCTGGAATCATATTAGACACAAATTTTACCAGTAGATAGATAAAGTTATTCCGATCTGTTTAAGGAGTCACAGAATTTTGATTTGAAGTCCCGATTAATTGATATAAATTCCTGAAGTCGAAAGGAATTATTACAGTATTTTTCATATCTCAGAATAAAATAAGACCTTATATAAAATTCATAAATTTAATATAATAATTTATAAAACTGATAGAGTCAGAAAAGGGTTCCTATAGAATTCTTACGGGATTTTACACTGAGATAAAATACCTGATAAATAGGATCAGGAGAGTTGTATTGTGAATTAGGTCATAAAGGCAATACAGGCAATGAGCCCATATCAAGGCCCAAATGGCACTATCATTAGCTCAATAAGGCTACTGGACAGTTAAGTGGGCCAGAGACTAGAGTAATCCAGAAAAAGTGTGAAATTATGAAAATACCCCTAGATGTCCACACTGTACCAATGAAGGATAGAGGTCATTATGGTCATTCTAGATAGGCCAAAAATGTGGGACATAGTATAAATATGATTAGTTAGAGCCAGTATATGCCCTAAGGTAGTACAAAGAGGGGTGAAATGACAATTATGCCCTTAGGGTTTGTACAGTGCAAGAAAGGACACCAAGGGTATTTTGGTTATTTACCAAGGGATGGATGGTAGATAAATATTAAGTATATCATTTTCAATGGTATGAGAAGCCTAGACATTGATGTCCAGGACAAAGTACATATCCTGATATATTATAAAAGAATTAAGAACAAAAAATAGTCCAGTTGTTGTGAAATTGCTCCGATCGGTACCGGATTAGATTGAAATTTTTTCAGAAGCTTTCTTGCATGAAAATGGCACCACATAGCCCCATGAGGTCTCCCTTGATCTTTCCCTCATGATGTCATAGTTATTCTTTTTGGAAAAAGTAAAATTCAAGATTCAATGTGAGCCCTTAGATCAACTAGTGTACAAATCAATCTTGGCCATCCATTTCAACACAAATTTCTCTATAAATAAACCTATTCATATGGCTTCAGTATGCATGGTGAACCATAGGGAAACTCTTGCAAAATTTCCATTCAACCAAGAAAGAATCACACAAAGTGAAGCAACAATCAAGATAATCATCTCCCTTGATCTTGAGCTTTGTTATAGTAAGCTAGCTCATGGTTTTAAGGAGTTTTCATGCTATATTTCCGTTATGGTTTCCGTTGCAAGTGCTTCTCATATATGGTTAAAATATGAGTTTTATGTTATGGATAGTTTAGACAAGCTTAAACAAGCTAGATTCAAGTGGTGTAAGCTTGGAAATTCAAATATGCATGAATTTAGGGTTTTGTGTTCTTGCTGGTACTATATGTGGTACTGTTTATATGATGGAATTTCATGATTTTGATGCTTCGAATGAGTTTAAAATGGAAATTTGTGTGGGAATAAAGTAGGAGAACAAGTATTAGAAGCATTGGTTTGGTACTGTAGCAATTGGAATGTTTTGATTTTAGAAATTCTGATTTCATATTTGGATTCTACATGAAAAATTATGTGGAAATGAACCATGAGAATTTTTTTTGGAAAGATGGAAGTATGAAACATAAAGTAGAGGAAGAAAGGGAGTTAGTGAAAACCTAGTCTTGGATTTGGTTTCAAGTTGAGTTGTAACTTGATATTACTTTGTATTGGCTAGGTTTTGATATTTGTAAAGGAAGGAAAGCACCTCAAGAAAACCTTGACAAGAATAGTTAAGAGGTAGCAAGAATACTTAACTATAACTCATGTTTGTCTAATTGTTTGCTTGCTTGTTGATTATAGTGTTTGGTTGAGCATGAGAATGTGTCATCATGTTGATGATGAAGTGTGAAAGATTGCAACTCCTTGCAAGTTATGTCATCACAATATGTATGTTAGAGTTTACTTATGTACCATTATGAAGTAGCTCCCATCTCATGTTAACATGTTAAGTATCTAATTATTCATGCATGATATTATAATTTGTGTAATTTGCTATTGGGATTTCCATGAAAGCTCATTCCTTCCACATGCATAACTATGTTTTAGGTGCTGAATCCTCTCAATGGAAGAGAGTAGATGTTGGTGATTAAGTTTGTATAATAAGTTACATGACTTACATGACACTATCGGGTGATATGCTAGTATGCATGGTGTATGTTTCTACAACTATGTTCTGAGGCTGTGGTGATTTGATGATGATTCTAACACATAAATCAACGATTTTTAGTCTAAAATTTGGTATGAAATTATCTAGTATACAGAGATTTAAATGGACACCAAGAATGGCTTAATTAGATAAGTATTTGAATTGTTATGATTTTCCAAAGTTGTAACTAAAATCTGGATTTTAGATAAAGGGAGTAACTAGAGGCAACGGCGTTCACACGTTGATTTTGTATAGTAAATAAATGAGGTTTTCTACGAAATTTTTGTGAGCTTAAAGAAGACGTCTAGATCTTTAATTCCATAGGTAACACGGTTCATTTGGACAAGTAATAAAAGAGAAATGAATTTTTGAAATGAAGGTAAAGAAACTAGAACTTCCAGATTTTACCAAATGAACAGTGTTTTTCAATGATTAAACTCATTTCATTAAGACAATGGAACCTCAATTTTATGTTTTCCCCTAAAATTTCAAAGAAAGAGCTTTTATTAGAAATTGGAACCAACTCATTTTAATTTTTCTACATTTAATTATGAATTTACAAAGTAAGGTACATGTTCTGGAATTACCAAATGAACAGTAAAAGTGAACAGTCTCGAGAGCAATTAATTTGATAATGAAGATTTCTAAAGCAAAAAGCTATGTAATTGGTTCCAATGACTTATGAATGAGTATAATTAAGGTTGAAAATAAGGATGTGATAAGGCACAACTCTATCGTTATTCTCAAGGACCCTTTTATGTGGAAACCTAGTAGATTGGATGTCAAAATCAATAAAAGACCTAAGTAGGGATAAAATCGTTTTTGGGTTTTAGTGATTGATGCAATCAAGTAGGGTGCATAAATGTATATATTTTTGGATTTGTTTAGTTTATGATGAAAATGAGTTGGTTGAGTTGAGAAATATGCTATGAAAGACTCTTGATGATGAAAATGTATCTATCCTTGCTCTCATGTTTAAAATTGGAGTTTATAAAGCACTATGTCTCAAAGAAAACCTCTATCGATCGATTAAGTCCAGAACCTGAATTTTCCTTAAACCCCTTTGATCAAAGCTAGTTTAAGAACTATTAGTGAACTGTCATAAACTACTTAGCGTGTAACTTGAATTTAGATGATGAAAACTATAACATCCTTACTTTCATAGGTCTGAGGGACCATTCAGTAGCATTTAGAACTACTTACAATGCCTTGGAAGTTCATTAGCCAAATCTAGAATTGTACTCTTTCTCGGGTTACTGTTCATATGGTATTCCAGATTACGCAACAAACTTCAAAATATCATAATTAATTCTAGAAAACTTGAAACGAAGTGGTTCAAAAATCTACATGAAGATAACATCTTGAAATTTAAGGGAAAAATAATTTCCAGATCAAATGATTAGCCAATTAATACAATTTATTCATTCAAGTTTACTGTTCATTTGGTCAAAAACTCTGGAAACAGATTCTGGTCCATTAGTTTGAAAATTCATTTCTCTTGATATACACATCCAAATGAAACGTTATACCTATGCACTTAAAGCTCTGGATGTGTGCTACTTCTAAAATTTCATGAAATAATTCCTTCATTTACTAGGTCAAACTGAAGACACAACAAGACTGCTTCATGACCTACATTTTTACCATTTCAGTTTCTGTTCTTTCACTTCCAATAATTGTTCCAAAATGTATAAGCCATCAAAGAGGCTTCTCAATATTCATATACATCATGTACATATGCCATAAGTATTACAAATAGTTTCATCACATAGATGGATACATTATATAGCATTTACATACATAGATAATCCATAGCATATGCTAGGATCTCAGTTACTTCCATTCCTTTCTTCCATGTATATATTTTTCATCATGCTTGGCCTAAATTGGTTGGTTATGGGAGAGTGGATTCTAGGGAATCTCAGTAGCAAACATTACCACTTAAATATGCAAGATGGATGCTAATGCATGATATGTAATTTCATTAACTTTCTTTGATTAGTGACATGCCATCATGCTATATACTTTTACATAAAGTGCATGGCCATAGAAAACATGTTGTTCACAATACATTCAACTTCATTTATCATGTCACAACATCATTCAAATATCATATACATGTCAACACATAAGCATACCACATCAAGCACATAAAGAGGTAAGTTCACTACCTTGCACTTAAGCTTTTCTCTTGATCTTTTGCACTTGTTCCCTATCTTTCAAACCATGAAGCCTTTATATCAATCACTTCCCAACATCTTCTTGGATGTTTCAAGGTCCTAAACACATTCATATTCATCACATATTTCATTAGGACTCATGATCTATAACCATGTTCAAGACTAACCTTGTTACACTCTTTATTATCATACTTTCTCTAATCTTTACTAATCAACATGGCTCTTAAACCAATTGATGTATTTACTTTACCCCCACACAATTTCATATTTTGAATCCATTTATGAGCTTGGAATCATGAAATTTCAGCTCCTTCATGGCCTGCTGTACAGAACCGAAACATGTACACAATTCTTTCAAAAATTCTCATTTTGATTCTAATATTTCCCATACTTATTTCTTCACTTTATCCCGCACAACTTTTCATTTTAAAACCATTGGAAGCATCAAAATCATGAAATTTCAATCACTGTTCATGCAAGTGAATAGTAACTATGAAGAATTTAAAAGACTATAATCTTAGAAATTCAATGCTTCTAAGGCTCAAAATCTTTCCAATCCTACACAAAATCATCATATAAATTGAATGGAAGCATTAAATCATTGAAATCCATTTCCTTCCCTCATGAACAGTGCATACCAAACAGGATACACCATGGCAAAGTCAAGAATATCAACTTGATTCAACAACCAATCACTTAACTAGCTTGTTTAAGCTTCAATCGTATGCTTCTAAGTTTAATTTCTTATTTCCCCTTTCATCCAAGGTTTTTGGGCAGCATAACACCTTAGAGACAATTCAATTTTCCCCCATGAAAACCCTAAGTTCAAGCTCCCAAATCAAAGGAAAATAAGCTATGAGAGATTACTTACCTTTAATCTCTAGCTTGCTTGAACTTTGGTACCTTGAATCTTCTTTGTCTTGGCTTGAGTTTTCATTTTGCAAGAGTTTCCCCAAGGGTTGTCAAGCCACGTTTTGGATGCAGATTTGAGGGGGTATTTATAGAAAAATCTTGGTGGAAATCAATGGTCAAGATTGATTTGGTTACTATTTGATCTAAAGGCCCACATTTATTCTTGGATTTAACTTTTTCAAAAAGTTAATTGTGACATCATCCATGACATCACAAGCGACACCTCAAAGGGGTTATGTGGTGCAATTCCAATGGGGAAGAATGTTCTGAAAAAATTCTAGTCTAATCCGATACCTGCTCGGTTCGATTCCCCAAAAATTGGACTATTTTATAAATCTAATTTTTCTAATATTTCAAAATATACTTTCAGACCTTAAATCTAGTATCTGGATTCTCCCTACTATTAACATTATTGTACTAGCCACAACTTAATTAGAGATCCCTTGGGAAATGACTAAAATGCCCTTGGTTCACTGTCTTGCACTACATTAACCCTAAGGGCATAATTATCATTTCACACCTCTTTACACTGCCTCAGGTTGTATATTGGCTCTAACTACTCATCCTTATACTGTCTTTTACATTTTTTACCTATGCAGAATGACCAAAATACCCTTTATCCATCTCTAGTATAGTATGGTCATCCAGGGGCATTTTTGTAATTTCACACTTTTCCTGAACTGCTCTAGACCCTAGCCCACTTAACTGTCCAATCATCATATTGGGCGTACTATGGCGCCATTTGGGCCTTGGTTTGGGTTCATTGCCTTTATGCCCTTTATGGCATGAATCCCAAGACACCTCTCTCCATCCTATTTATCGGGTATTCTATTTTACCGTAAAATCCCGTAAGAATTATACAGGATTCCTTTACTGACTCTGTCAGTTTTATAAATTAATATATTAAATATAAGAATTTACGGTAAAGTTTCATCTGATTTTGAGATCTGGAAAATACTGCAATAATTCCTTCTATCTGTAGGAATTTATATCAATTAATCGGGACCTCAAATCAAAATTCTGTGACTCCTTAAACTGACCGAAATCACTTTGTCTATCTGCTCGTAAAATTTGAGCCCAATATGATTCCAGGCATTTTTGGCCTATTTGGGCTCAACTTTCTCATATTTAGATTTAGGTCCTTAAACTTTTGAATAATTACACCTAGGCCCCTACACTTTTGGCTATTTGCGTTTAAGTTCCTTAACTTTTAAAAATTACACTTAAGGGTTCAACTTTTGTTTCTACTTTCACTTAACTTTTAACCTTTTCTACTTTACGTTTTAGTCCTTCTCTTTCTTCAAGACTCATATAACCTTTATCATTTCTTCTGATCTTCATCATAATCCTTTCCAAACCTCTTTCCACTATCAGTACTATACGGATAGGGAAAAATTAGGATATGACAAAAGTGCCCTCGAATGGTTGTCGATCGAAAACCCTAGGTTTCAAGCAATGAATTAATTAACAATGATCACTAATAATAACCCACTCTCTTAAAATCGAAACTGAAATATTCTATTAAAAGCAAATGTTCAAATCATCTGAATTAAATTACAAAGACTAATATGAGAATGATCAATCGATATTCAAAACTTGCTTATAAGATAAAAACCCTAAATCTAGCGACAATCGTAAGATAAGAAGATGCAAATTAGAATGAAAGAAACTCCCTGTGTGAGAGCATGAGCTCAAGATATCTGATTCATCACAAGAGGCTAAAGGTTTAGCCTCTCATTACTCTTGTTGTATTGCAATCGCTGTTCAGTTAAGATGTCATGAAGAAACAGTGAGAAGATCATAGGTTGGTGGTATAGAGAGGTGGAGAAATCTGTGGGGAGGTGTAGAATGATGGTAGAGGTGGTGAAGGTAATCAGAGAGTGCGAGAGTAATACTTCTTAGCTTAATCAGGTCCAAAAACTAGCCTCCCTTGACGACAGCCTTCCTCCTCCTTTTATTTATATATAACCTAATTCAGAACATGCAATTTCAATCATTTTGCATATTAGTCATGACCAGATCCATGTTTTGGTCATGACCTGTAAACACAGAGAACATTCCAGAAGAATCAAGGTCGAGAATGGTGGACTATTTGGTCATGAATAAAATATGCAGGAGCGTGGTTCCACATTCATTAGCTTGTGATTTCTTTCGTATTTACTCTCTTATAAAATACTTGTAATCCAAAATAAAAGATCACTGTAAAAGTCTAAATCAGTAAATAATAGAATATATGCAATTTGGAAGAGTCAATTTACTATTTTACCCTTTGTTTAGCACATTGCCAAAATATCACAGAAACCATATACAAAATGTGTCTTATCAGATACCAAAACAAAACATCCTTACTTTCATACGTCTTAAGGACCATTTAGTAGCATTTAGAACTATTTACAAGACCTTGGAAGTCCATTAGCTAAATATGGAGTTTTATTGTTCTTGAGTTACTGTTCATATGATATTTCTAGATTAAGCGACGAACCTCAAAAATCATAATTAGTTATAGCAAAATTGAAATTAAGTGGGTCAAAAGGCTACATGAATATAACATCTTGAAATTTAAGGAAAACATAATTTATAGAACAAATGCTTAGCCAATTAATACAGTTTATTCGTCAAAGATTACTGTTCATTTGGTCAAAAATTCTGGAAATAGATTATGGTCCCTTACTTTGGAAAATTCGTTCTCTTTGTATAGACATTACAATAAGGCATTCTTGGTGTCAACACAAAGCTTGACAGGTTAACTAGATGTCTGTAAAATTTCATACATTTATCTTATCATTTACTATTTTTCATTACATCATGACCATCACTACTTGCATTGGTCAAATAGTAACGTTACATATAACAATTCTTCACATAACATTTATACTGTCCAATCCCTAGCTTTTCTTCATGCTTATTCAATCCTATTTCATCTTTAACAAACCTGTGGGATTGGGATTACATGGAAGGAGATGAGATTTCTGGGGAAATCTCAGTAGCAAACGGTAGTAAACAATGCATGCATTAATGTAAGTACTTGGGCTTGCTTGTGAAAATGTTAACATTGTGTAATGTGCATGCTTCCATGTAACATATGAAATACAATTGGCCAAAGTAATCATAGAAACATAGCTTCAATCATAAGCACATATGCAACACAATTCAACAAAGCCATAGCACAACCAAGCATAACATTCAATACATATAAGTTTAGGGTAAGTTTACAACCTCACTTGCTTGATTTATTTCACTTTAACTTTGCCTCTTTCTTCTTACTTGTCTTGGATGTGTGGCTGCCTCTTTGGAGTCCACAACCAAATCCTAACATCACATAATCATTCATCCATTACAATCTAACTTTCTCTTGAACATTGAGCTCAATTAACTACATTAAATTTCCTTAATCTTAACTAATAGACTTGGCCTTTGAATCAATTGATGTGTTGACTTTACCCTACACAGTTTCATCTTTTGAATCTATTTATCAGTTTGGAATCATTAAATTCTAGCTCCTATGCACTGTTGTTGGCTGATTTTAAAAACATGCATAGTTCTTCTAAAAATTATCATATTGATTCTAATGCTTCTCATACTTTTCATACCCCAATCATTGTTCATCCATGTGAACAGTAATAGAGAAGAACTTCAAAAACTATAACTTGAAATTCCAATGCTTCCAAGGTTCAAAACCTACCAATCCTACACAAAATGATCATATAAATTCAATGGAGGCATTAGACCATTGAAATTCCATTTCTTTCCATCATGAAAAGTGTAAGCCAAAATGGTTCAACCATGGCAAAGTCAAGAATATCAATTTGATTCAACAACCTATCACTTAACTAGCTTGTTTAAGATTCAATCACATATCTCTAACTTTAATTTTTTCTTTTCCTTTCCTCTAAGGTTTTTGGACAGCACAAAACCTTAGGGAAAACTCAACTTTCTTCCATGAAAACCCTAAGTTTAAGCTCCCAAATCAAAGCAAAATAAATTAGGATAGATTGCTTACCTTTAATATCTAGCTTGCTTGAACTTTAGTACCTTGAATCTTCTTTTTCTTGGCTTGAGTTTTCATTTTGCAAGAGGTTCCCCAAGGGTTGTCATGCCACTAGTT
Organism: Leucaena leucocephala; assembly: GCA_037074615.1. Classification (NCBI taxonomy): domain Eukaryota; kingdom Viridiplantae; phylum Streptophyta; class Magnoliopsida; order Fabales; family Fabaceae; genus Leucaena; species Leucaena leucocephala. The sequence continues at coordinate 11,029,977 of CM073567.1, read as the reverse complement.
GTTTCAAAATATGTGGGGGTATTTATAGCCAAATCCCATGGAAAATGAATGGCCAGTATCACTTTATGTACTATTTGATATAATGGCTCGCATTTAATCTTGGATTTAACTTCTCTAAAAATATAATTCTGACATCATCCATGACACCATCAAGGGATAACTTATAAGACATGTGGTGTCATTCCAAGGGAAATAAGCTTATGGAAAAATTCCAGTCCAATTCGGTACTGACTCAGTCCGATTTTTCAAAAACTAGACTATTATATAAATCTAATTTTTTTGAGATTTCTTAATATGCTTTCTAACCTTAAATCCAGTAGCCGGATCCTTCCTACCAATGACATTCTTGGACTGGGCAAGAACTTAATTACAGATCCCTTAGCAAATTACCAAAATGTCACTTGGTTCTTCTTTATTTACTTTAATATCTTAAGGGCATTATAGTATTTTCACACCTCATCAGAGTATTCTTTGACCTTGTTCAACTATTCTTGAAATTCTCTGTGACCATCTAACCTTAGTCAAATGACAAAAATGCCCTCCGTCTGACTCTGACTTAGTAACACAACATAGTGGCTTACATTCAGTGGCATTTTCGTAATTTTACATTTTTTACCCTACCCCACATACTTATTTGAAAATATTACTTGGCCTATAAGATGTCGTTTTGGGCCCTCTACATGGCCAACTAATTTTATGGGCTAAACTCCCGAGAAATTCCCCTGAAACATATTTATCGGGTGTTTTATGTAACATCCTTCCTTTTATACATCTTAGAGACCATTCAGTAGCATTTAGAACCACTTACAAGACCTTAGAAATTCATTAGCCAAATCTAGAATTTTACTCTTTCTCGGGTTACTGTTCATATGGTACTCCAGATTACGCAACAAATTCTGAAAAATCATAATTAATTCTAGAAAATCAAAATTAAGTGGTTCAAAAAGATACATGAAGATAACATCTTAAAAGTTAAGGGAAAATAATTTATAGACCAAATGATTAGCCAATTAGTACAGTTTATTCGTTGAATTTTACTACTCATTTGGTCAAAAACTCTGGAAACAGATTCTGGTCCCTTAATTTTGAAATTTATTTCTCTTGATATACAGATCCAAATGAAACGTTCTACCTATGCACTTAAAGATCTGGATCTCTATTACATGCTCATAAAATTTCGTGAAAATAACTCCTTCATTTACAAGGTCAAACTGAAGCAACAACAAAACTGCTCCACGACCTACGTTTTTACCCTTTCATTTTCATTCCTTTCATTTCCACTAATTGTTTCAGCATGCACAAGCCATCAAATAAGCTTCTCAATATTTATATACATCATGTACATATGCCATAATTATTTCAAATAGCTTCATCACATAAATATACACCTTATATGGCATTTACATACATGGATAATTCATAGCCTATGCTAGAATCTTAAATACTTCACTTTCCTTCTTCCATGCTTTAGCTCTTCTCCATGTATACATTTTCCTTCATGCTTAACCTAAATTGGTTGGTTATGGGAGAGTGAGATTCTAGGGAATCTCAGTAGCAAACATTACCACTTACATATGCAAGATGGACGTTAATGCATGATATGTAATTTCATTAAACTTTCTTTGATTAGTGACATGCCATCATGCTATATACTCTTACATAAAGTCAATGGCCATGGAAACATGTTATTCACAATGCATTCAACATCATTTATCATGTCACAACATCATTCAAATATCATATACATGTAAACAAATAAGCATACCACACCAATCACATAAAGAGATATGTTTACTACCTTGCACTTAAGCTTTCCTCTTGATCTTTAGCATTTGCTCCCTAGCTTTCCAACCATGAAGCCTTTATGTCCATCACTTCCCAACATCTTCTTGGATGTTTCAAGGTCCTAAACACAGTCATATTCATCACATAACTCATTAGGACTCATGAACTCCAACCATGTTCAACACTAACTATGTTACACTCTTTATTGTCATAACTTTCTCTAATCTTCACTAATCAACTTGGCTCTTGAACAAATTGATGTCTTCACTTTACCCTACACAATTTTATATTTTGAATCCATTTATGAGCTTAGAATCATGAAATTCCAGCTCCTTCATGGCCTGCTGTACAGAACTGAACATAAGCTTACAATTCTTTCAAAAATTCTCATTTTGATTCTAATGCTTCCTATACTTGTTTCTCCACTTTACCCCACACAAATTTTCATTTTAAAACCATTGGAACCATCAAAATCATGAAATTCCAATCACTATTCATGCAAGTGAACAGTAACTGTAAGGAATCTCAAAGACTACAACCTTGAGATTTTAATGTTTCCAAGGTTCAAAACCTTTCAAATCCTACACAAAATCATTATATAAACTCAATGGAAGCATTAACTCATTGAAATTCCATTTTCTTCCCTCATGAATAGTGCATACTGAACAGGGCACACCATGGCAAAGTCAATAATATCAACTTGATTCAACAACCAATCACTTAACTAGCTTATTTAAGCTTCAATCATGAGTTTCTAACTTTAATTTCTTCTTTCCCCTTTCATCTAAGGTTTTTGGGCAGCACAACACCTTAGAGAAAACTCAACTTTTTCCCATGAAAACCCTAAGTTCAAGCTCCCAAATCAAAGGAAAATAAGCTAGGAGAGATTGCTTACCTTTAATCTCTAACATGCTTGAACTTCAGAACCTTGAATCTTCTTTATCTTGGCTTGAGTTTTTATTTTGCAAGATTTTCCCCAAGGGTTGACAAGCCATGGTTTTGATGCAGAAATAAGGGGGTATTTATAGCCAAAATCCATGAAAAATTAATGGCCAAGATTGATTTGGTTACTATTTGATCTAAAGGCCCACATTTAATCTTGGATTTAACTTTTTCCAAAAAGATAATTGACATAATCATGACATCATAAAGGACATCTCAAGGGACACTTCATGGGCTTATATGGCAAAATTATCATGGTAGGAAGCTTATGGAAATATTCCAGTCCAATCCGGTACCGATTGGAGCAGTTTCATAGCAACCAGACTATTTTCTGTTCCCATTTTTTTTATAATATACCAGGATATGTATTCTGTCCAGGAAATCAATGTCTAGGCTTCTCACACCATTGACATACTTGTACTGAGCCACAACTTAATTACAGATCCCTTGAAAAATGACCAAAATACCCTTGGTGTCATTTCTTGCACTATAATGACCCTAAGGGCGTACTTGTCATTTCACCCCTCTTTGTACTACCTCAGGGCATATACTGGCTCAACTAATCATATTTATACCATGTGCCATGTTTTTAGCTTGTCCCAGATGACCAAAATGCCCTTCATCCATCTCTGGCACAATTTGGGCATCCAGGGGCATTTTCATAATTTTACACTTTTTCTGGACACTAGCCCCTTCTATTGATGGTCCGGTACCCTAGGTTTTGGGCCCTTCTTGGCATCATCATGGGCCTATATATGAGATCATCTGATCTCATTCTATCCAGACTCACATACCGATAAATTCCATTATCGAATCACGGGTGTTATCAAACTCCCGTCAAAATTCACTAATATGTGAATAACTTTTTATATAGAACTTCTTACAGGGTTCTGTCAGATCCAGGACATCTAACCTTTTATTCACTAATATGTGATCCAGGACATATGACATTGTAGGGAACACTTTCATGTAATTTGTCCACTTATATCTGAAGTCCATGAAATCTGATAAAATTTCAAATAACTTTTAGACTATCAGATAAATATTTGTTGTCTAGAGCCCTAATAAAATTTCTGTATCATGTCAGATTAACCAGCATACCTTCCTCTATTTACTGATAGAATATGGGACTAAAATACTTTTGGGCAGTTCTAACCCTTTTCTGGCTGATCTTTCTATAATTATAATTTTGCCCTTGAACTTTTCTCTTAATTACATTTATGTCCCTAACTTTTTGCATATTTAAATTTACGTCCCTAAACTTTCAGAAATTACCACTTTTGGTCCAACTTTTGTTTCTACTTTAACTTTTGCCCTTTAAACTTTTCTAATTTTCGTTTAGGTGCCTTTCTTCCTTCAAGACTTATTTAACTTCTATTATTTCTTCTGATCATCGTCATAATCCTTTCCAAATCACTTTCCACTAATAGTACTATACGGATAGGGAAAAATTAGGATATGATATTTTAATACACTGTAAATTCCATTACTTCTTTTTGATCTCTGTAAGTTTAATAAATTCTTATATTAATTATAGGAATTTATTGCCAAATTTTATATGATTCTGAGGTCCAGATGATGCTATATTTGTCACTTCCTTAATTTCATCCTCAGTTATACTCAATTAGAACCCATTTGGATCAATTACATAACCTTTAGCATCAAAAACATGTATTTTCAAAAGTTGGTTTCTCGGGTACTATTCATGCTACTGTTTAATTTGTAATTCCAGAACATGTACCCATCTTTAAAAAATCATAATTAAATGTATAAAAATTGAAATAGGTTGATTCCAATCCCTTTAACTTTGAAGGACAAATATAAAACTGAAGTTCCATTGCGCCAATGAAATTAGTTTATTCATTGGAAAACACTGTTTATTTGGTAAAATTTGAAAGTTCCAGTTTCCTTGCCTTAACTTCAAAAATTCATTTCTCTTTCGTTACTTGTCCAAATGAACTGTGTTACCTATAAATTTAAAGCTCTAGACGTGCTCTTTAAGATCACAAAATTTCATATAAAAAACTCATTCATTTACCATATAAAATTAACATTGGAATGTTACTGCCTCCAATTGCTTACTTTAACTCTATTCCAGATTTTAACTCCAACTTTGAAAAATCATAATAAATCGAATTCTGAACCAAATGAGACATTCTTGGTGTTCATTTAAAGCTCTGTATAACTATAATCATGCCAAATTTCAAGTTCAAACTTGTTGATTACAGCATCTTAAACATCATCACACCATCACGGCCTCATAACACAATTCTAGAATCATACATCATACATCCATCATGTACTTCCAAAATGCCCAGTAACTTATGTAACTTATTATACAAGTCCATCCAACTATGCTTAGCTTACCCTCTTTCCTTGAGAAATTCCAGCACCTAAATCATGGTTATGCATATGGGAGGAATGAGATTTCATGGAAATCCCAATAGCAAGTTAGACAAACCATAATATCATGCATGATTAATTGGATGCTTAACATGTTATCATGAGATGGGAGCAACTTCATAATGGTACATAAGAAAACTCTAACATGCATATTTTCATGATATAACTGCAAGGAGTTGCAATCATCCATACTTCATCATAGACAGGATGACATAATCACAAGCTCAACCAAACACCATAATCAACAAGCAAGTAAACAATTAAACAAACATGAAACTATAGTTAGGTATTCTTGCTACTTCTTAGCTATGCTTGTCAAAGTCTTCTTGAGATGATTTCCTTCCTTCACAAATGTCAAAACCTAGCCATTACAAAGTAACATCAAGTTACAACTCAACTTGAAACAAAATCCAAGACTAAGTTTCACTAACTTCCATTCTTTCTCTATTTTATGTTTCATACTTCCATCTTTTCAAAACAAATTCTCAAAGTTCATTTCCACATAATTTTTCATGTAGAATCCAAATATAAAACTAGAATTTCCAAAATCAAAACACATCAAAAGCTCCTGCCCTTGACCCAAGTGCATGTTCTAGTTTTCCAAAATTCACATTTTGATTTCAGTGCTTCCAATACTTATTCTCCTACTTTATCTCTACACAATTTTCCATTTTAAACTCATTGGAAGCGTCAAAATCATAAAATTCTAACATATGAACAGTGTCACATACAGTACCAGCATGAACACAAAACCCTAATTCCAAACATACTTAAGTTTCCAAGCTTATACCACTTGATTCTAGCTTGTTTAAGCTTGTCTAAACTATCTATAACATAAAACTCATATTCTAACCATATATGGACAGCACTTCCAGCAGCAGCCACAAGGAAAATATGGCAAAAAAAACCCTTAAAATCAAGAGCTAGCTTGCTAAAATTAAGCTCAACAACAAGGGAGATGATTATTTTGATTTTTCCTTCAAGTTGTGTGCTTCTTTCTTGGTTGAATGGAAATTTTGCAAGAGTTTCCATATGATTCCAAGGGCTTCCGAAACCAATATGAAATGAGGGGTATTTATAGAGAAATTTGGATGGAAATGGATGGCCAACATTGATTTGGTTACTATTTGATCTTGTGGTCCATATTCATTATTAAACCAATCTTGCCCTAGAAGCCTTAGTATTTTTGTCATGCATGACATCATGAGGGCCATGTTTGGCTGGAAAAAGTTAAATATACTGATAGAAAAAATTCCAGTCCAGTCTGGTACCGATCAGAGCAGTTTCACAAAAACCATACTATTTTTTGTTCTTAATTTTTATAATATTCTAGGATATGTATTTTGTCCTAGAAACTAGTGTCTAGGTTTCTTATACCATTGACATTTTTAGACTGAGTATTTATCTGCCATCCACCCCTTGGGAAATGACCAAAATACCCTTGGTGCCCTTTCTTGCACTATATTAACCCTAAGGGCATAATTGTCATTTCATCCCTCTTTATATTGTCTTAGGGCATATACTATCTCTAACTAATCATATTTATACTATATCCCATCTTTGTATCCAATTTAGAATTACCAAAATATCCTCCATCCATCACTAGTACAATATAGTTATCCAAGGGCATTTTTATAATTTCACACTTTTCCTAAACACTGGCCCCTTCTACTTATGAACTGGCATCATGGGTTTTCGACCCTCCTTGGCATCATCATAGGCTTATATATGAGGTCATCTGAGCTCATTCTATCCAGGCTTACTTACTGCTAAGTTCTATAATCGGATCACAGGTGTTCTCAAACTCCCCTCAAAATTTACTAATATGGGGATAACTTTTCCTACAGAGCTCCTTTTAAGGTTCTATCAGATTCATGACATATGATGCCATAGGGCACACCTTCCTATAACTTTTTTACTTATACCTGAGGTCTATGATATCTGATAAAATTTTAGATAACTTTTAGACTATAAGATAAATATCCATTATCTGGAACCCTAATACAATTTCTGTATTATGCTAGATTAACAAGTATAACTTTCTCTATTTATTGATGAAATATAGGAATGGAATACTTTCAGGCAGTTGTAAGCCTTTTATGGCTGAACTTTTCCATAATTATATTTAGGTCCTTGACTTTTTGATTAATCACATGTAGTCCCTAAACTTTTAGAAATTACCACTTTTGGCCCAACTTTTGTTTTTACTTTAACTTTTGGTCTCCAACCTTTTTAAATTTTTGTTTAGGTCCCTTTCTTTCTTCAAGACTCATTTAACCTTTATTATCCCTTATGATCATCGTCATAATCCTTTCTAAACCTCTTTCCACTATCAGTATTATACAAATAGGGAAAAATTAGGATTTGACAATATTAATTTCCCTTTCTTCAAAAATTAATATAAATTTTTGGGACCTCACATAAGAATTATATGTTGCGTCAAACTGATCAGAATAATTTTCTCTATCTACTGGAAAAATTTCAGACTAATATAATTCTAGGATTTTTTGTACATTTTTTGGCTCAACTTTCATTAATTACCATTTTGCCCTTAAAACTCTAAAAATTACATTTTGGGGCCTCAACTTTTCATAAATACACTTAATGGCCCAAAGCTTTTATCTACATCACACTTTGCACCATAGAACTTTTAAAATTTTCATTTTAGTCCCTTATCTTTATACCTTTGTCTAACCATTGTTTTTCCTTTATATTCATCATCACAATCCTTTTCCAAACCTCTTTCCACTATTAGTATTATACAAATAGGGAAAAAGTAGGATGTGAGATTTCTAACCCCTTAAAATAAATGTCGTCCTCAAAATTTACTTAGCACTTTCCTCAAATATCTTAGATATATATCATTTTCTTACTTTATGACTAAGAATTGGGGTATTTATCTCTTATCTTCTATCTTGACATTTAGCAGAGTATTTTTCTATATCCCCAAATCTTCACATCTTTGCTATGATTATTTTTCGGTTTTGAATCAACTTAATCAGAGTTAAACTCTCCTTCATTCTATTAATTGCTTAGTTTCTATTCATCTATTTGCATATGGATTTCTCACCATATTGGACTTGTGAGTAGTGTTCATTTCTTTCATATAAAACTCTCTCGAACACTGTTGTATTATGGAGTTTTCATCAACTACTCATTATACCTTTAACATTTATCCCTTATTATTTCTCTGAGTATCTAGCGGAATTTTCTTAACATCTGTAAAGCTTTATATCTCATTTTAGTATCATCATACTTTTTTTCTTCTTATCATTTTTAATGACTCATCATAATACATAGAGAGGATTTATATCATTATTCTTTCTCTCTTTACTTTACTGCTGTGTAGGAGCACATACTCTAACATGCATAATGCCTGGCCAACATATTATAGGACTACATACCTGCTTATGAATGCAAAGTGTCATATCCTAATTTTTCCCTATCTGTATAGTACTGATAGTGGAAAGAGGTTTAGGAAGGATTATGACAAAGATCAGAAGAAATGATAAAGGTTAAATGAGTCTTGAAGGAAGAAAGGGACCTAAACGAAAATTGGAAAAGTTTAAAGGCCAAAAGTTAAAGTAGAAATAAATGTTGGGCCAAAAGTGGTAATTTCCAAAAGTTTAGGGACCTAAATGTAATTAAGCAAAAAGTCAGGGACATAAATGTAATTATGGAAAAGTTCAGCCAGAAAAGGCTTAGAATTGCCTATAAGTATTTCAGTCCCACATTCCATCAGTAAATAGAGGAAGTCATGCTGGGTAATCTGGCATGATACAGAAATTTTATTAGGGCTCCAGACAGCAGAAAATTATCTGATAGTTTAAAAGTTATCTGAAATTTTATCAGATTTCATGGACTTCAGATATAAGTGGGCAAATTACAGGAAAGTGTGCCCTACAGTGTCAGATGTCCTGGATCTGACAGAACTCCAGAAGAAGTTCTGTATAAAAAGTTATTCACATATCAATGAATTTTGACGGGAGTTTTTTAACACCCGTGATTCGATAATAGAACTTATCGGTATGTAAGCCTGGATAGAATGAGATCAGATGACCTCATATATAGGCCCATAATGACACCAAGGAAGGCCCAAAACCCAGGGTACCAGTCTATCAGTAGAAGGGGCCAGTGCCAGAAAAAGTGCACAATTATGAAAATGCCCCTAGATGCCCATATTATACTAGAGATGGATGAAGGGCATTTTGGTCATCTGGGATAGGCTAAAAACGTGACACATGGTATAAATATGATTAGTTGAGCCAATATATGCCCTGAGGCAGTATAAGAAGGGGTGAAATGACAATTATGCCCTTAGGGTCAATATAGTGCAAGAAAGGACACCAAGGGTATTTTGGTCATTTCCCAAGGGATCTGTAAGTAAGTTATGGCCAGTACAAGTATGTCAATGGTGTGAGAAGCCTAGACATTAATTTCCAGGATAGAATACATATCCTGGTATATTATAAAAAAAATTAGGAACAGAACACAGTCCGATTGTTGTGAAACTGCACTGATCGGTACCGGATTGGACTAGAATTTCTCCAGAAGGTTCCTTGCATGGGCAGCACGCCACCTAACCCCTTGAGGTGTCCCTTGAGCTGTCCCACATAATGTCATAATTATTATTTTATGAAAAAGTTAAATCCAAGATTAAATGTGGGCCTTTAGATCAAATAGTAACCAAATCAATCTTGGCCATTCATTTTTCTTGGATTTTGGCTATAAATACCCCCTCATTCTGTAGCAAACCGTAGCTTCATGGACCCTTGGGGAAACTCTTGCAAAATGAAAACTCAAGCCAAGATAAAGGAGATTCAAGGTTCCAAAGTTCAAGCAAGCTAGAGATTAAAGGTAAGCAATCTCTCCTAGCTTATTTTTCTTTGATTTAGGAGCTTGAACTTAGGGTTTTGATGGGAGAAAAGTTGAGTTTTCTCTAAGGGGTGGTGCTGCCCAAAGACCTTAAAGGAAAGGGGAAAGAAGAAATTAAAGTTAGAACTATATGATTGAAGCTTAAACAAGCTAGTTAAGTGGTTGGTTGTTGAATCAAATTGATATTCTTGACTTTGCCATGGTGTGCCCTGTTCGGTCTGCACTGTTCATGAGGGAAGAAAATTGAATTTCAATGATTTAATGCTTCCATTGAGTTTGTATGATGATTTTGTATAGGATTGGAAAGGTTTTGAACCTTGGAAACATTAAAATCTCAAGGTTGTAGTCTTTGAGATTCCCTATGGTTACTGTTCACTCGCATGAACAGTGATTGGAATTTCATGATTTTGATGGTTCCAATGGTTTTAAAATGAAAAGTTGTGTGGGGTAAAGTGGAGAAACAAGTATGAGAAGCATTAGAATCAAAATGAGAATTTTTGAAAGAATTGTGTGCTTATGTTCAATTCTGTACAGCATGCCATGAAGGAGCTGGAATTTTATGATTCTAAGCTCATCAATGAGTTCAAAATATGAAATTGTGGGGGGTAAAGTCAAGACATCAATTGATTCAAGAGCCAAGTGGATTAGTGAATATTAGGGAAAGTTATGACAATAAAGAGTGTAACAAAGTTAATCTTGAACATGGTTGGAGTTCATGAGTCCTAATGAATTATGTGATGAATATGAATGTGTTTAGGACCTTGAAACATCCAAGAACATGTTGGGAAGTGATTGGCATAAAGGCTTAATGGTTGGAAAGCTAGGGAGCAAGGGCTAAAGGTCAAGAGGAAAGCTTAAGTGCAAGGTAGTGAACTTATCTCTTTATGTGCTTGATGTGGTATGCTTATGTGTTGACATGTATATGTTATTTGAATGATGTTGTGACATGATAAATGATGTTGAATGTATTGTGAATAACATTTTTCCATGGCCATGCACTTTATATAAAAGTATATAGCATGATGGCATGTCATTAATCAAAGAAAGTTTAATGAAATTACATATCATGCATTAGCATCCATCTTGCATATTTAAGTGGTAATGTTTGCTACTGAGATTCCCTAGAATCTCACTCTCCCATAAACAACCAATTTACGTCAAGCATGAAGAAAAGGTATGCATGGAGAAGAGCTAAAGAATGGAAGAAAGGAAGTGAAGTATTGAGATTTTAGCATATACTATAAATTGTCCATGTATGTAAATGCCATGTAAGGTGTCCATTTATGTGATGAAACTATTGTAATACTTATGGCATATGTACATGATGTATATGAATGTTAAGAAGCTTATTTGATGGCTTGCGCATGCTGAAACAATCATTGGAAATGAAAGAAAAGAAACTGAAATGGTAAAAACGTAGGTCCTGAAGCATTTGTGTTGTGGCTTCAGTTTGACCTAGAAAATGAAGGAATTAGTTCACGAAATTTTATGAGCATGTAGCACACATCCATAGCTTTAAGCGCATAGGTAGAACGTTTAATTTGGATTTGTATATCAAGAGAAATGAATTTCCAAAATCAGGGACCAGAAACTGTTTCCAGAGCTTTTGACCAAATGAACAGTAAACTTCAACGAATAAACTGTATCAATTGGAGAATCATTTAGTCTGGAAATTATTTTTCCCTTAAATTTTAAGATGTTATCTTCATGTGGCTTTTTGAACCACCTCATTTCGAGTTTTCTACAATTAATTATGATTTTTCGAAGTTCATTGCGTAATCTGAAATACCATATGAACAGTAACCCGAGAAAGTAAAATTCCAGATTTGGCTAATGGACTTCCAAGGTCTTGTAAGTGGTTCTAAATGCTACTGAATGGTCCCTAAGACGTATAAAAGTAAGGATGTTACACAAAGCTCTAAAATCAGAGCTCAAGCATTCCTGTTCTTAATATGGATAGCTCTAACACTCAGAGCTTTCACAACTTTATCACATGGAGCTTGCACTTCTCTAACATTTGGAGCTTTAGCATATTTTACAAACATAACATAATACCTGACATTTCATGCAAGGAGTGAAAGCTCTCACTTGCTACTTCATCTGTAAGATAACATTTAAACATCTTATCCCTTTTAAAAAGGTAGCCTCTTTATCTGTTTATAGAGCTAGCTATAAAGCCACTTCGTATTGTACTTCTCAATACATATTTTCATGCCGTATCTCATTACATACTTGTCATGCCGTATCATGGCATATCTGGCCAAATCTAGCTATATCATAGTCTATCTTGCCTTATCATGATATATCCTGAGATACCATAAGTCTAACATTCTCTTTAACTTATAACTTTGCTAGCTTTTGAGAAAACTCTTATAAGATCTTAACATTCATAACCCTTTCTAACTTTTCATAACTCTTTCTATCATTTTACATAACTTTGTGCATATATGCAAAATTTCTATGGCATTTACACACTTTTTCATCACTTCCCAGGGGGTCAGTCGTCAGTAGGCTACTCTTGCCTGAGCACGCTTACTAAAAATTACAGATAAAAATCTAAAGCACTAGTACTAATAGGCTCAAACCCTGATACTTTATTATCTTAGACCATTATCATACTATATTTATTGGGTTTATCTGTCCTTCTAAACTCTTTATCCTCATCTAGATGATCTATTTGTCTCTCATTCTTATTCTCTGTAATCTCATCTTAGGTATCTCTTTATTCTTATTTGACCCTTTCTCATATCTTATGAGATATTCTCATAAATCCTTGGTACTTAGGATTAACAACTTTAACTTTGATCACTTAGTTCCTATTGCGTGTAAGAAGATTATGAGTTCAGTCCATAATACTAGTAAGGCTATGTAAAATTAACATCATGGGTACTCTTTCTATCATGGGTTAACTAACTTGTGAAGCTTCTCTACCTTAACCTTTTCCTTAGTATTCATCATTCCAAAGAAATATTGTACTTATGGCTCAATACTTTCTTTCTCTAGGCTAGGTCTACTGTGACCCTTTGGATCTATTGTGATCAATCGTAAGCCTCTTTAGGATATAACTACGACCCTAGAATTCTATTCTCTATGAGCCGTGGTAGGATCTAACTGCAATCCTTCAGAATCTACAGCGATTTTGTTGTAATGTATTCTCATCTCTGGAAGACCTAACTAATGGACTAAGTTACGAGGTTAGTCACTTCCACTTAGTTGTTAACTCAACAATAATTCCCAAAAAATGATCACAGAAGCCAATATTATCTATTAGGACTTTACTCATTTCCTCTATCACTTAGGAACTTCATATATCATTGTCATATTTCATAATTTTACTATGTCCATTACTATAGAGAGCTACACAGGCTCTACCATACACCTATCTATCATAATCTATTCATCTCATTTGATGGACATTATTCTACATGAGCTATGCTGTCCATTCTCTTGATTTTATCTCAAGAGCAATCTAGCTCTATTGTGAGAATGTTAACTTTTATTACATAGACGTTGCTCTCTCTCATAGCTACATCATCTTTCATAACTGTATCTTATTTTATTTCATGTTATGGTACATCATTAATGTATATTATTGATGCTAAAGGGATATGTCCTAAGTACTATAATCATTTATCTATAGATTCGTTACTAACCTTCATCTCTTATCTCATTTATTGCTTTTCTATTGCTTTGTCATTACCAAGTTGAATTATCTAATTGCATATTGTATGGCATGGGAGCAATACATTTTTTTCAAAACTTTCTCATCATATATACTCTACCCAGCATGTAATGCAAAAGGAGAGTGTTCATTCATCATAGTATACTCTAACATGCATAATATGCAAGGAGATGCAATCATTTAAGTATTCTCTAACATGCATGTCATCATATGACAACTGCAAGGAGATGCAAATGTTCATCATAACTTATGGCAACATAAGCCATATCATTATTACATAATTTGCTCAACCATCCCTTATACTCACATTACAATTAAACAATTACTAGGTAAATTTTAAAGCATTCTTTCCTCTATCATATTGTCTGTCATACTATCTATCACATTATCTGGTAAGATCATTGTCAGATCCTGAAGTAACTATTCATCCAACTTAGGTTATCACGTTACCCTCTCACTAGGGTATAGACTCAACCTTTCTTTACTCTTTCTTATATAGGGAAAAGGGGAGTCACTTTATCTTTTTAACTATGGCTACCTTTTTGTCTCTAAATGTCATAAACTTCTTTTTCTTATGTTGCATACATCTACCGCTCTATTGAACTTCTACAATTACCTAAGAAAAACTCTTTCTTTGTAACAAGGAAGTCAATCCGTGAACTAACTTCTTAGTCATTCAACTCTCACGGTTCATGTGGATGAACTCGACTAAGTATTCATTAAAGGGTTTCTCTTTCTCTACTTTAACCCTTAGCCTTACGCTAATCTCTATCTAAATGAGAGGAATACTTCAATTAACTATTTGAGAAAAACTTCTCAGGTAAGCGGATCAATCTCCATCTCTATAAAGTAACTTTTACATCTATCTACTATCTCTTAACATTTTTTGTATGTCAATCTCAATCTACTCTGGACTAGACTATGGTTCCTTTATAGTCTTTTCTTGATCCTGGCTAACTTAAGTCACATTGATCTCATTCATCATCTAGCACTATTACTTTTGTTATCTAGGGTGCTCTACCCTAGGTCTGTTAGGTTACTGTCTCTTCATGATGGTATCCCTCTGTTATGGGAACTTTAATTTTTTATCTATTAACCATCATGTCTCTAATGTTAAGCCATATATTAGGCTCATTCTTAGGCAAGTCTCATCACTAATTGATAAACTTCAGTGGTACTAACATATTTATTCTTGTCATCAGGTCTCTTTGCATTCTAGTGGCGACTCATATTCTTTGTGAACTTTAGTCGTGACCATCTCAACTTACTCGTCACAACTTGATAGCTTTGTGTTTTTCACTTAAGACCATAGGCCATCTTCTATCGCGACCTAATCTGTTTATACATTAGTTGAGTCCTATGACTTGCACTCATCGTGACCTGATAGCTCTAGAGCTTCTTGTTGCGACCAATGGTCTTTACTAGTCACAACCAAAAGCTTCTGTAAATATTTGTCATGACCTGTGGCTTAACTCATCGTGACTTAACTTCTCTAGAACTTCTAGTCGCGACTTAAAATTCTTTACATCGTGACCTAGGCATAACTTTTTTAAAACATTCTCTTCTAATGTTACAACATCCTTACTTTTAACCTTAATTACACTCCATTAGAAGTGATTGGAACTAATTACATGATCACTTGCTTTAAAAACATCTATTGCTAAAAGAATTTCTCTTGGGTACTATTCATTTGGTAATTCTAAAACATGTACCGTACTTTAAAAAATCATAATTAATTGTAGAAAAATTGAAATAATTCAGTTCTAATTTCTAATGAAAGCTATTTCATAGATATTTGTGGGGAAAATATGAAACTGAGATTTTCTTGTCCAAATGAAATCAGTTTATTCGATGAAAATCACTGTTCATTTGGTAAAATCTGGAAGTTCCAGTTTCTTTGCCTTAATTTAAAAAATTAATTTCTCTTTGGTTACGTATCCAAATAAACTGAGTTAACTATGGATTTGAAGCTATGGATGTTTTCTTTAAGCTCATAAAATTTCATAGAAAAACCCATTCATTTGTTATATAAAACCATTGTGTGAACGTCGCTGCCTCTAAACGCTTACTTCATCTCAAGTCCAGATTTTAACTTCAACTTAGAAAAATCATAACAATTCGAATTCTTAACCAAATGAGGCATTCTTGGTGTTCATTTAAATCTCTATATCTTAACTATAATCAAACTAAAAATTGCTGCTTTAGATGTTATAACCATTTTTACAAAGCGTCAGCCTCAGAACATAGCTACAGAATCATGCACCATGCATACTATCATATAATCCCATAGTGCCATGTAAGTAATGTAACTTATTATACCAACTCATTCATCTATGTTTACCCTTTTTCATGTGAATTTCCAGCACCAATAACAAGATTATGTGTATGGAAGGAATGAGATTTCATGGAAATACCAATAGCAAGTTACACAAAGTATAATATTATGCATGATTAATTGGATGCTTAACATGTTATCATGAGATAGGAGCTACTTCATATTGATAAATAAGCAAACTCTAACATAAATATTGTCATGACATACTTGCAAGGAGTTGCAATCATTCATACTTTATCATAACATGATGACATAAGCTTAAACTCAACTAAACACCATAATGAACAAGCAAGCAAACAATTAAACAAACATGAAATATAGTTAGGTATCCTTGCTACCTCTTAGCTATTTTGGTCAAGATCTTCTTGGGATAATATCCTTCCTTCACAAATGTCAAAACCTAGCCATTATAAAATAATATCAAGTTATAATTCAACTTGAAACCAAATCAAAGACTAGGTTTTCACTAACTTGCTTTCTTTCTCCCTTTTATGTTTCATACTTCCATCTTACCAAAATAAATTCTCATAGTTCATTTCCACATAATTTTTCATGTAGAATCCAAATATGAAATCAAATTTTCCAAAATAAAATCACACCATAAAGCTACTGTTCATACCGAAGCATATGCTCTTGTTTTCCAAAAATTCACATTTTGATTCCAATACTTCCAATACTTGTTCTCCTACTTTATCCCCACACAATTTTCCATTTTCAACTCATTTGAAGTATCAAAATCATGAAATTCAAATATATGAACAGTGCCACTTATAGTACCAGTAAAAACACAAAACCCTAAATCCAAACATACTTGAATTTCCAAGTTTATACCACTTGATTCTAGCTTCTTTAAGCTAGTCTAAACTATCTATAACATAAAACTCACATTTTAACCACCTATGAACACAACTTCCAGCAGCAACCATAAGGGAAAAATAGCACAAAAAACCTTTAAAATCATGGGCTAACTTGGTAGAACAAAGCTCAAGATCAAGGGAGATGATTAACTTGAGGTGAAATGGATGGCCAAGATTGATTTGGTTACTATTTGATCTAATGGTCCATAATCAATCGTGCACAAGCTTGCCCTAGAAGCCTCCCCTTTTGAAGCCATGCATGACATCATTTAGGGTCATGTTTGGTTGAAAAAGGTGAAATATACTGATAAGGAAAATTTTAGTCTAGTCTGGTACCGATCGGAGCAGTTCATAAAAAACAGACTATTTTCTGTTCCTAATTTTTATAATATTCCAGGATACGTCTTCTGTCCTAGAAACCAATGTCTAGGTTTGTTATACCATTGACATTGTTGTTGGAAATTGTGCCCTAGGGGCCAATCATTGTCTTATGAACATTATTGATTTATGAATTTATTAATTGAGTTATCATATTATTTGCATGTTTACTATGATGACCATCCTTGGATAATTCATGATATTATCCTAAATGTCCTTGGTCGATCATCTATGTGGGAGCACAGATGAAATAAGACCAGTATGACTTTGAAGATGTATAGAGATATAAATCAAAGTCATAAGCACATGTAAGAGTACAGGGTGTTGGACCGACCCGCTATGAGAGAACTGCATGGGTAACGTCATAAGCTTCTCTCATATACAAACCATGTCAATATGCCCTTTGACCTGAGATCATCATGGATTCCTACATGACAAAACGCTCAGCTTTGACCTAGTCAAAAGTCACTTTTGACCGAGTGATCATAAAGACTATGTTCGGCCTTAGTGGGTTTTCATGCGGAGGAATGTGAATGGTCAAGATGGAATTTGTCCCTCACATTCGTGGAGAGATATTACTGGGCCCCTCGATGAGTGAGTCTGAGAAATGTATGGCCATACTGTAATGGAAAGGTAGTTCCATTTCTATAGTCAGACTACTCAGGGATCGAGAAAGTAACGGTCAGGAATAGGAGGATGACATTATCCATGCCTCATCCATGACCAAAATATCGCGTGACAGAAGGGACATGATATGGTTGTATAAAAGGTTACATCGTTTATCGATCCTCATATGATTTGGGTAGTCGTTATGTCTTGCTAGAGACCGCTTGCGACTTGTGGGCTAGTATAGCAAATGGCCCACTGCCAACTTCATATGGGCCTACAGGGTCACACACAAAATAGCCCAACACGAGCTATGATGTCCAGATTCATTGAATCTAAGACATGTCCAGATTCAATGAAAGATCCAGGTGAATGTATATATATTTATTTATATTTATATTCGTATATATATAAATTCGTATATATATATTATATATATGAGATATATGAGATTTAATTTATAAGGATAAATTAAATCCCTATCACGTTTGAATTCGAAATTCAAATTGATAGGATATCTCATATAAGAGATATTTATAAGATTTAATTTATAAGGATAAATTAAATCTCTATCACATTTGAAATTCGAAATTCAAATTGATAGGATATCTCATATAAGAGATATTTATAAGATTTAATTTATAAGGATAAATTAAATCTCTATCACGTTTGAAATTCGAAATTCAAGTTGATAGGATATCTCATATAAGAGATATTTATAAGATTTAATTTATAAGGATAAATTAAATCTCTATCACGTTTGAAATTTGAAATTCAAATTGATAGGATATCTCAAATTTGATTTATGAGAATAAATCAAAAATAGTTCAGTCTCATCTTTATTTAAAATTAAATAAATGGGTAATTAAATATGTGGGACGGATTTGATATTATTTTATTTAATTAGTTTCTTATAAAATCATACAATATATGATATTGTATTATTTTGGAATTAATATAAGATTAACTCCAAAATCCAATTAGGTTAAGTGGAAAAACGCATAGCATCCTCTATATCTGATTGGAGGAGCTACGTTTAAAAATAACACAGAACACAAAAGGCCGAACGGTATCTGCAAAAGGTTTGCAGACAAGAAACTGCTGAAATAGAGACGGAGACTTGTGAAAGCCTTGGAGGGACAGGAGACGCTAGCACGTCGTTCGTGGTTGGAACGCTGTTCGTGTGGATACCAGTAGAGGAAGCCGACCTGAGGCTTCGACTTCTTGTGATCGGAAAGAGACCACCGTCCGCGGAGAGAATCTGTGAAGGTCGCTGAGGAACACTCCGTCGATTTCTTGCGATCAGAAAGAGATCACCACCCACGTAGAGAAGCTGTGAAATTCGCTGAGCAACACTAAGGGTAATGACTCTTTCCACTTGACTTAAACACATACGGCAGATCCTGGCAAGGAATGGAAAATTTTTAAAGTTTATTTCCGCTGCGTGTCTTCTAATTCCTTACAGTGGTATCAAAGCCATGCCGTTTTGTGTTTAAGTTAGGCTTGATTTGTGATTTATATGATATATGTTAGTAGTAGCCGATCATATAATAAGCGTTGTATGTGTGACATATATGGAATCCATGTTGTGTATGACATAAAAGGAATCTAAAAGGAAATTGAAATCGGTGGTGATGCTTTTTGATTTGATCAATCCGCATAGATGGGGTCTAAGAAAACCGAATTCAAATTTGTGATTATTTGTGAAAACCGAATCGCGGGACCGCCGTAGCTACCTGTTCGTAGCGCAACATAACCGTAACATATGTTACTTTGTGAATGTTTTTTTGCCCTTCGATTAGATCTGAATATTGATTCTTGAATGTTTGGGTATGGTGAACAATATGGCTCTAGATTGCAAGTGTTGTAATTTTTAAATACGGCCTGCGTGTCGTGCCTTCCTCCATATACTCTCAATGTACCTTCTCCTCTTATCTCACTCCCCTCGAATGTTAAAAGAGGTTTCTATATGTAATTTCTCTTTTCTTACTAGAGAGCTCCTCTCATTGGCTTGAGGGGACTTAGGATAGGTGAGCCATATTGTATCACGTTTGAATTATGCATCTTATGATTAGATCAGCACATGCATATTACTTGTATGAGTTACAAACTGGGATACATGCATCCTCATAAAAACAGATAGTTAATTAAGCCCTCTAAATGAAATCTTAAGTCATAATGCCGTCAATTTATGAACACTTGTCAAAACCTCGATCGCTCAATTGTAGACTCTACCAAAGTGGGTGCAGTTGAGTAATCTTGGGGAGATAAGCAAGAGTAATGGTGCTACTCTCACATGTTTATTATTGTTTGACTTATTTGAGATTAACAAAACGGTTTTGGGTCTCAAGGCATTAGATGGGATTAAAAACATGCCATATCATATGATGATAGGATCCCATAAACATCTAAGAGTTACATTTGATGTAATTGGTAAAGGTGTTACCTACCTAAATAACTTAATTTAAGCGTCCTGCCAAAGCGGACTTAATTTTAAGCCAAATATGGATCTTAGCCCACTAATTATTGCATTGAGGGTTGTTTATTTAGTGGGAGATTGCTAATTCAACTGCATATTTTAATTGTAGAATCATGTCGACTAGTAATACTGCTACATTATCGCTGCGATCTGTCCTTGAGAAGGACAAACTTAATGGGACAAACTTTCTTGACTGGTTTAGGAACTTGAGAATTGTTCTCAAGCAGGAAAGAAAGGCGCATGTCCTAGATCAACCCATTCCTGAGGAGCCAGCCGCCAATGCTCCCAGAGCTCAGAGAGATGCTTATATGAAGCATAAGGAAGACTCTGTCGATGTGGGATGCTTGATGCTAGCCACCATGGTTCCGGAGCTCCAAAGAGATCTGGAACACATGGAGGCTTATGAGATGATTGTGCATCTCAAGGAAATATTCCAGCAACAGGCAAGGCAAGAGAGGTATGAGACCACTAAGGCCTTACATTCCTGCAAGATGGCTGAAGGTGCATCAGTCAGTGCTCATGTCTTAAAGATGAAAGGGTACATTGATCACCTTGAACGGCTTGGATTTCCCATGAGCCAGGAGTTAGCTACAGATTTGATCTTAAACTCACTCCCGGAAAGTTATGACCAGTTTGTTATGAACTACAACATGAACAACATGGAGAAATCTATTTCTGAACTGCATGGGATGCTTAAAACTGCTGAGCCGAGTCTTAAGAAGAAGCCCAGAACAGTTTTGATGGTTCAGAAAGGGAAGGGTACGAAAAGGAAAGGCAAAGGCAAAGGGAAGGGTCATGGCTCATCAGGTAAGACCAAAGAGTCAGGCAAGCCCGAAACTAAGCCTACACCAAAGAAGGCAAAGCCTCTGAAGGAAGGAGTCTGCTTCTTCTGCAATGAACCGGGTCATTGGAAGAGGAATTGCAAACTCTACCTCGAAGATCTGAAAAAGAACAAGAAGGATAGCGGGGCTATCGCTTCAGGTATTTATGTTATAGACATTCATCTTTCTACTTCCACCTCATGGGTATTAGATACTGCATGTGGTTCTCACATTTGTACGAATGTGCAGGGACTAAAGGACAGTAGGAAGCTGAAAAGGGGTGAAGTTGACCTACGAGTTGGAAACAGAGCAAGGGTTGCTGCGTTAGCTGTAGGCACTTATGAATTAGTTCTGCCCACTGGGCTTTTGTTAGTTTTGAACAATTGCTATTATGTTCCTGCTTTAAGTAGTAACATTGTTTCCCTTTCTTATTTGGATAAGGAAGGTTTTACTTCCATTGCTGGGAATAGTAGATGTTCTATTTATCGTAATGATGTTTTCTATGCTCATGGTGATTTGCATGTTGATCATTACATATTAAATTTGGAACAACCCAATCATGGAAATATCTATAACATAACCGCCAAAAGGGTCAAACCGAACGATTTGAATCCGACATACCTCTGGCACTGTCGTCTGGGCCACATAAATGAGAAACGCATTTCCAAACTCCATCAAGATGGATTTCTAAACTCATTTGATTTTGAATCATATGACACTTGCGAGTCTTGCTTGTTAGGAAAGATGACAAAGTCACCCTTCACTGGGCACAGTGAGAGGGTCACTGATTTATTGGGCCTCATACATACAGATGTGTGTGGACCGATGAACACAAATGCCAGAGGAGGTTATTCGTACTTCATAACATTCATAGATGATTTCAGCAGATATGGGTACATCTATCTAATGAAACATAAATCTGAATCTTTTGAAAAGTTTAAGATATTTCAAAATGAAGTACAAAACCAGCTTGGCAAAACAATTAAAGCCCTTCGATCTGATCGGGGTGGTGAATATTTGAGCCAAGAGTTCATAGATCATCTTAGGAGTTGTGGGATACTCTCACAATTGACTCCTCCAGGGATACCACAATGGAATGGCGTTTCTGAACGGAGAAATCGAACACTATTAGATATGGTTCGATCCATGATGAGTCGAACAGATCTTCCGCCCTCCTTTTGGGGCCATGCCCTAGAGACAGCTGCGTTCACACTCAATCGTGTTCCATCTAAGGCAATCGAAAAGACTCCGTATGAGATATGGACTGGGAGGACGCCTAGTTTGTCTTTCCTCAAGATTTGGGGATGCGAGGTCTATGTTAAGCAACAAGCCTCAGACAAATTAGCGCCCAAATCCTCAAAATGCCTTTTTGTGGGATATCCTAAGGAAACCAAGGGATATTACGTCTACAACCCTGCTGATAACAAAGTGTTTGTTGTCAGAAATGGTATCTTTCTTGAACGAGAATTTATCTCTAAAAGAACCAGTGGGAGTAAGGTACAACTCGAAGAAGTTCGAGAGCTACAAGACACCACAGAACTGCAGATAGAAAATAGAGAAGACTCACAACAAGTTGTTGAGACTCCTCAAGTCACGCAAGGTCCACGAAAGTCTAATAGGACACAACTTCAGCCTCAGAGATATGGATTTCTGATTTCTGATAGTCGTGATGTGTTGCTCATTGAGCATAATGAGCCGACTACCTATCGAGAAGCTATAGTGGGACCAAACTCCGAAAAATGGCTTAGTGCCATGAAGTCTGAGATGCAATCCATGTACGACAATCAGGTTTGGACCTTAGTCGACCCGCCTGAAGGTGTAAAAACCGTCGGGTGCAAGTGGGTTTTCAAAGAGAAAACTGACATGGATGGCAATGTAAATGTCTTCAAGGCACGACTGGTTGCAAAAGGTTTTACTCAAACTCATGGTGTGGACTATGATGAGACCTTTTCCCCAGTAGCAATGGCCAAATCAATCAGAATCCTCTTTGCTATTGCAGCATATTATGACTATGAAATATGGCAGATGGACGTCAAGACAGCCTTCCTTAATGGAAAGCTCCTTGAGGATGTGTACATGACACAACCTGAAGGGTTTGTGCGTTCCGAGGACTCTGGTAAAGTGTGCAAGCTTCAAAGGTCCATTTATGGACTAAAGCAAGCCTCTCGGAGTTGGAATCATCATTTTGATGAAGTAATCAAAGAGTTTGGATTTCTTCAAAACATTGATGAACCTTGTGTGTACAAGAAGGTTAGTGGGAGCACAGTTGTGTTTTTGGTACTATATGTCGATGACATCCTACTTATTGGGAATGACATTCCTACCTTGCAGATTGTCAAGTCTTGGTTAGGAAAGTCTTTCTCGATGAAAGACTTGGGTGAAGCCACCTACATCCTAGGAATCAGGATCTATAGAGATAGATCTAAAAGACTTCTAGGACTCAGCTATCCAGGGACCCTCCATCCATCACTGGAGGGTATAATATGGCTATCCAGGGACATTTTTGTAATTTCACACTTTTCTTGGACACTAGCCCCTTCTACTGATGAACTGGTACCCTGGGTTTTGAGCCCTCCTTAACGTCATCATAGGCCCATAAATGAGGCCATCTGAGTTCATTCTATCCAGGCTTATTTACTGCTAAGTTCCATAATCGGATAATGGGTATTCTCAAACTACCTTCAAAATTCATTAATATGGGAATAACTTTTCCTATAGAGCTCCTTTCAAGGTCCTATCAAATTCATGACATCTGATGTCATGAGGCACACCTTCCTGTAACTTGTCCCCTATATCTGATGTCATATCCTAAATTTTCCCTATCTATATAATACTTATAGTGGAAAGAGATTTGGAAAGGATTATGATGAAGATAAGAAGAAATGATAAAGGTTAAATGAGTATTGAAGAAAGAAAGGGACCTAAACAAAAATTATAAAAGGTTAAAGGTAAAAAGTTAAAGTAGAATCAAGATTTGGGCCAAAAGTGGTCATTTTCAAAAGTTTAGGGACCTAAACGTAATTAAATAAAAAGTTCATGGGCAAAGTTTTAATTATAGAAAGATCAGCCCAAAAGTATTTCTGTCCCACATTCCATCAGCAAATAGAGGAAGTTACATTGGTTAATCGGGTATGATACATAAATTTTATTAAGCTTCCAGACAGCAGATATTTATCTGATAGTCTGAAAGTTATCTAAAATTTTATCAGATTTCATGGACTTTAGATATAAGTGGGGAAATTATAGGAAAGTGTGCCCTAAGTGTCAAATGTCATGGATATGAAAAAACCTCAGAAGAAGTTATGTATAAAAAGTTATCCCCATATTAGTGAATTTTGACGGGAGTTTGAAAACAAAGGTAATCCGATAATGGAACTTATCAGTAAATAAGCCTAAATATAATGAACTCATATTGCCTCATATATGGGCCTACGATAATGTCAAAGAGGGCCCAAAACCCAGGGTACTAGTTCATCAGTAGAAGGGGCTAGTGTCTAGAAAAATTGTGAAAATACAAAAATGCCCCTGGATGCCCATATTGTACCAGTGATGGATGGAGGGCATTTTGGTCATATAGGACTGGCTAAAAATATGGCATATAGTATAAGTATGATAGTTAGAGCCAGTATATGCCTTGAGGCAGTACAATGAGGGGTGAAATGATAATTATGCCCTTAGGGTTAATATAGTGTAAGAAAGGACACCAAGGGTATTTTGATCATTTTTAAGGGATGGATGTAGATAAATATTCATTATATCAATTTCAATGGTATGAGAAGCCTAGACATTGATTTCCAAGACAAAATATATATCCTGGTATATTATAAAAAATTAGGAACAGAAAATAGTCTAGTTATTGTGAAACTGCTTCGATCTATATCGGATTGGACTAGAATTTTTCCACAAGCTTCCTTACATGAGAATTTTGCCACATACCCCATGAGGTGTGCCTTGAGCTGTCCCTTATGGTGTCATAATTATTCTTTTTTGAAAAAGTTAAATCCAATATTAAATTTGAGCCTTTAGATCAAATAGTGCACAAAGTAAACTTGGCCATTAATTTTCCATAAAATTTTCTATAAATACACCCTCAAATCTGGTTCAAAACTGTGGCCTCATAAACCTTGGGGAAACTCTTACAAAATGGAAACACAATCCAAGATAAAGAAGATTCAAGGTACCAAAGTTCAAGCAAGCTAGAGATTAAAGGTAAGGAATCTCTCCTAGCTTATTCTCCCTTGATTTGGGAGCTTGAACTTAGGGTTTTCATGGGGGAAAAGTTGAATTTTCTTTAAGGTGTTGTGCTTCCCAAAAACCTTAGATGAAAGGAAAAAGAAGAAATTAAAGTTAGAGACATATGATTGAAGCTTAATCAAGCTAGTTAAGTGATTGGTTGTTGAACCAAGTTGATATTATTGACTTTGCCAAGGTTGAACCTGTTCAGTATGTACTGCTCATGAGGGAAGAAAATGGAATTTTAATGATTTAATGCTTCAATTGAATTTATATGATGATTTTGTGTAGGATTGAAAAGGTTTTGAACCTTAGAAACATTAAAATTCTAAGATTGTAGTTTTTAGAATTCTTCTTTGTTACTGTTCACTCGAATGAACAGTGATTGGAATTTCATAATTTTGATGCTTCCAATGGTTTTAAAATAAAAATTTGTGTGGGATAAAGTGGAGAAACAAGCATAGGAAGCATTAGAATCAAAATGAGAATTTTTGAAAGAATTGTGTGCATGTGTTTGGTTCTGTACAGCAGGCTATGAAGGAGCTGGAATTTCATGATTCTAAGCTCATAAATGGATTCAAAAGATGAAATTGTGTAGGATAAAGTCAAGACATCAATTGGTTCAAGAGCCAAGTCGATTAGTAAAGATTAGATAAAGTATGATAATAAAGAGTGTAATAAGGTTAGTCTTGAACATGGTTAGAGTTCATGAGGCCTAATGAAGTATGTGATGAATATGAATGTGTTTAGGAATTTGAAACATCCAAGAAGATGTTGGGAAGTGATTGACATAAAGGCTTCATGGTTGGAAAGATAGGGAGCAAGTGCAAAAGATCAAGAGGAAAGTTTAAGTGCAAGGTAGTTGAACTTACCTCTTTATGTGCTTGATGTGGTATGCTTATGTGTTGACTTGTATATGTTATTTGAATGATGTTGTGACACGATAAATGATTTTGAATGTCTTGTGAATAACATGTTTTCCATGACCATGCAATTTATGTAAAAGTATATAGCATGATGGAATGTCACTAATCAAAGAAAGTTTAATGAAATTACATACCATGCATTAGCATCTATCTTGCATATTTAAGTGGTAATGTTTGCTACTGAGATTCTCTAGAATCTCACTCTCCCATAACCAACCAATTTAGGTCAAGCATAATGGAAAAGGTATACATGGAGAAGAGCTAAAGAATGGAAGACAGGAATGGAAGTAATTGAGATCTTATTATATGCTATGAATTATCTATGTATGTAAATGCCATGTAAAGTGTCTATTTATGTAATGAAACTATTTGTAATAATTATGGCATATGTACATGATGTATATGAATTTTGAGAAGCTTATTTGATGGCTTATACATGTTGGAACAATTATTGAAAGTGAAAGAAAATAAACTGAAATGGTAAAAATGTAGGTCCTATAGGAGTTTTGTTGTGGCTTCAGTTTGACCTAGCAAATGAAGGAATTATTTCATAAAATTTTATGAGCATGTGTCACACATCCAGAACTTTAAATTCATAGGTAGAACGCTTCATTTGGATGTGTATAACTAGAGAAATTAATTTCCAAAGTAAGCTACCAGAATCTGTCTTTAGAAATTTTGACCAACTAAACAGTAAATTTTGACGAATAAACTATATTAATTGGTTAATCATTTGGTATGAAAATTATTTTTCCCTTAAATTTTGAGATGTTAGCTCCACGTAACTTTTTAAACCACTTCATTTGAATTTGTTTAGAATTAATTATGATTTTTTAAAGTTTGTTACTATTGGAAATTGTTCCCTAGGGCCAATCATTGTCTTATGAACATTGTTGATTTATGAATTTATTAATTGTGTTATCATATTATTTGCATGTTTACTGTGATGACCATCCTTGGATAACTCATGATATTATCCTAAATGTCCCTGGTCGGTCATCTATACGGGAGTAGAGATGAAATAAGACCAGTATGACTTTGAAGATGTATAGAGATATAAATCAAAGTCATAGGCACATGTAAGAGTACAAGGTGTTAGACCGACCCACTATGAGAGAGCTGCATGGGTTAAGTCATAAGCTTCTCTCATATACAAACCATGTCACTATGCCCTTTGACCTAAGATCATCATGGATTCCTACATGACAAATGCTCAACTTTGACCTAGCCAAAAGTCAATTTTGACCGAGTGATCATAAAGACTATGTTTGGGCTTAGTGGTTTTTCGTGCGGAGGAATGTGAATGGTCAAGATAGAATTTTTCCCTCATATTCATAGAGAGATATTACTGGGCCCCTCGATGAGTGAGTCTGAGAAATATATGGCCATACTGTAATGGAAATGTAGTTCCATTTCCATAGTCAGACTACTTAGGGATTGAGAAAGTAACGGTCAGGAATAAGAGGATGACCCTCTCCATGCCTCATCCATGACCAAAATATCGTGTGACAAAAGGGACATGATATGGTTGTATAAAAGGTTACATCGTTTATCGATTCTCATATGATTTGGGTAGTCGTGATGTCTTGCTAGAGACCGCTTGCAACTTGTGAATCAGTATAGTAAATGGCCCACTGCCAACTTCATATGGGCCTACAGGGTCGCACACAAAATAGCCCAACACGAGCTATGATGTCCAGATTCATTGAATCTAAGACATGTCTAGATTCAATGAATGATCCAGGGTGGATGTATATATTTATTTATATTTATATTCGTATATGTATAAATTCATATATATATTATATATAAGAGATATTTACAAGATTTAATTTATAAGGATAAATTAAATCTCTATCACGTTTGAATTTAAAATTCAAATTGATATGATATCTCATATAAGAGATATTTACAAGATTTAATTTATAAGAATCAAATTAAATCTCTATCACGTTTGAATTTGAAATTCAAATTGATATGATATCTCAAATATGATTTATGAGAATAAATCAAATGTAATTCCGTCTTATCTTTATCTTAAATTAAATAAATGGGTGAATTAAATCTGTGGGACGGATTTAATACAAATACTATTTATTTAATTAGTTTCTTACCAAAGTATACAATACATGATATTGTATTAATTTTAGAATTAATATAACATTAATTCCAAAAATCCAAGTCTTTGGTAACACGCATAGCATCCTATATATTTGATATTTAGGAGCTACGGTTGGGATAGAAAAAAGTGTGAACGGGAATCCGCAAAAGGTTTGCAGATAAGAAACTGCCAAAATAAAGATGGAGAGAACAAATTCTTGAGTAAGCCCTGGAGGGATAGGAGGCACTAGCACGCCGTTCGTGGTTGGAACGTTGTTTGTGTGGATACCAGTAGAGAAAGCTGACCTGAGTCATCGACCTCTTGCGATTGAAAAGATATCACGAGCCGCGAAGAGAAGCTGTGGATGTCACTACCAGAAGCTGAGGAAGTCACGACTGAATACTAAGGGTAATACTTCTTTCTACTTGACTTAAACACATACGGCAGATCCTGACAAGGAATGGAAAAATTTTTATGTTAATTTCTGCTGCGTGTCTTCCAATTCCTTGCAGTGGTATCAGAGCCATACCGTTTTGTGTTTAAGTTAGGCTTGATTGTTGATTTATATGATATGTGTTAGTCGTAGCCGATCATATGATAACATGCGTTTAATGTGTGACATATATAGAATCCGTTTTATGTATGACATATAAGGAATCTGAAAGGAAATTGAAATCGGTGGTGCATTCATTTTGATTTGATCAATTAATATTGATAGGGTCTAAAAAAATGAATTAAGATTCATGATTATTTATCAAAAAAAAATCTCAGGCCGCTGCCCCAGACCCCGCCTGCTAACCGGCTAGCGGGACCGCCGTGGTTACCTGTTCGTAGCGCAACATAACCGTAACATATACTGTTTTGTGAATATTTTAGTTTTGAAACATTAATTGCCCTTCAATTAAATCTAAATATTGATTCTTGAATGTTTGGGTATGGTGAACAATATGGCTCTAGATTGCAAGTGTTGTAATTTTTAAATACGACCTGCGTGTCGTGCCTTCCTCTATATACTCTTAATGTACCTTCTCTTCTCATCTCACTCCCCTCGAATGTTAAAAGAGGTTCCTATATGTAATTTCCCTTTTCTTACTAGAGAGCTCCTCTCATTGGCTTGAGTGGACTTAGGATAGGTGAGCCATATTGTATCACGTTTAAATTATGTATCTTATGATTATATTAGCACATGCATATTACTTGTATGAGATACAAACTGAGAAACATGCATTCTTATAAACCATATAGTTAAATTAAACCCTCTAAATGAAATCTTAAGTCATAATGCTGTCAATTTATGAACACTTGTCAAAACCTCAATCACTCAATTGTGGACTCTGCCAAAGTGGGTGCATTTGAGTTATCTTGGGGAGATAACCAAGAGTAATGGTGCTACTCTTACATGTTTATTATTGTTTGACTTAATTGAGATTAACAAAATGGTTTTGGGTCTCAAGGCATTAGATGGGATTAAAAACATGCCAGATCATATGATGATAGAATCCCATGAACATCTAAGAGTTACATTTGATTTAATTGGTAAAGGTGTTACCTACCTAAATAACTTAATTTAAGCGTCCTACCAAAGCGGACTGAAGTTTGAGCCAAATATGGATCTTAGCCCACTAGCTATTGCATTAAGGGTTGTTTATTTCGTGGGAAATTGCTAATTCAATTATATATTTTAATTATAGAATCATGATGACTAGTAATACTGCTACATTATTGATGTGATGTATCCTTGAGAAGGACAAACTCAATGGGACAAACCTTCTTGACTGGTTTAGGAACTTGAGAATTGTTCTTAAGTAGGAAAGAAAGGCACATGTCCTAGATCAACCCATTCCTGAGGAGCCAGCAGCCAATGCTCCTAGAGCTCAGAGAGATGCTTACATGAAGCATAAGGAAGACTCTGTCGATGTGGGATGCTTGATGCTAGCCACCATGGTTTTGGATCTCCAAAGAGATCTATAACACATGGAGGCTTATGAGATGATTATGCATCTCAAGGAAATGTTCCAGCAACAGGCAAGGCAAGATAGGTATGAGACCACTAAAGCCTTATATTCCTACAAGATGGCTAAATGTGAATCAGTCAGTACTCATGTCTTAAAGATGAAAGGGTACATTAATCACCTTGAAAGGCTTGGATTTCCCATGAGCCAGGAGTTAGCTACGGATTTGTTCTTGAACTCACTCCTGAAAAGTTATGACCAGTTTGTCATGAACTACAACATGAACAACATGGAGAAATCTATTTATGAACTGTATTGGATGCTTAAAACTGCTAAGCCGAGTCTTAAGAAGAAGTCCATTACTATTTTGATGGTTCAGAAAGGAAAGGGTATGAAAAAGAAAGGTAAAGGCAAGGGGAAGGGTCATGGCTCATCAGGTAAGACCAAAGAGTCAAGCAAGCCCGAAACCAAGCCTGCACCAAAGAAGGCAAAGCCTCCGAAGGAAGGAGTCTGCTTCTTCTGCAATGAACCTGGTCATTGGAAGAGGAATTACAAACTCTACCTCAAAGATCTGAAAAAGAACAAGAAGGATAGCGGGGCTATCACTTCAGGTATTTATGTTATAGACATTCATCTTTCTAGTTCCACCACATGGGTATTAGATACTACATGTGGTTCTCACATTTGTACAAATGTGCAGTGACTAAAGGACAGTAGGAAGCTAAAAAAGGGCGAAGTTGACGTACCAGTTAGAAACATAGCAAGGGTTGCTGCGTTAGCTGTAGGCACTTATGAATTAGTTCTGCCCATTGGGCTTTTGTTGTTTTAAACAATTGCTATTATGTTCCTGCTTTAAGTAGTAACATAGTTTCACTTTCTTATTTGGATAAGGAAGGTTTCACTTCTATTGGTGGGAATACTAGATGTTCTATTTATCGTAATGATGTTTTCTATGCTCATGGTGATTTGCATGTTGATTATTACATATTAAATTTGGAATAACCTAATCATGGAAAATCTATAACATAACCACCAAAAAGTTTAAACTAAATGATTTGAATCTGACACACCTCTGGCACTATCGTCTGGGCCACATAAATGAGAAACGCATTTCCAAACTCCACCAAGATGGATTTCTCAACTCATTTGATTTTGAATCATATGACACTTACGAGTCTTGCTTGTTAGGAAAGATGACAAAGTCACCTTTCACTAGGCACAGTGGGAGGGCCACTGATTTATTGGGCCTCACGCATACAGATGTGTGTGGACCGATGAACACAAATGCCAGAGGAGGTTATTCGTACTTCATAACATTCATAGATGATTTTAGCAGATATGGGTACATCTATCTGATAAAGCTTAAATCTGAATCTTTTGAAATGTTCAAAAAATTTCAAAATGAAGTACAAAACCAGCTTGGCAAAACAATTAAAGCCCTTCGATCTGATCAGGGTGGTGAATATTTGAGCCAAGAGTTCATTGATCATCTTAGGAGTTATGGGATAGTCTCACAATTGACTCATCGAGGGACACCACAATGTAATAGCGTTTCTAAACGGAGGAATCAAAATCTATTAGATATGGTTCGATCTATGATGAGTCAAATAGATCTTCCACCTTCCTTTTAGGGCCATACACTAGAGACAGCTGCATTCACACTCAATCGTATTCCATCTAAGGCAATTGAAAAGACTCCGTATGAGATATAGACTGGGAGGACACCTAGTTTGTCTTTCCTCAAGATTTGGGGATGTGAGGTCTATGTTAAACAACAAGCCTCAGACAAATTAGTGCCCAAATCCTCAAAGTACCTTTTTGTGGGATATCCTAAGGAAACCTAGGGATATTATGTCTACAACCCTGCTGATAACAAAGTGTTTGTTGTCAGAAATAGTATCTTTTTCTAACGAGAATTTATCTCTAAAAGAACTAGTAGAAGAAAGGTACACCTCAAAGAAGTTCGAGAGCCACATGACATCATAAAACTGCAGATGGAAAATAAAGAAGACTCACAACAAGTTGTTGAGACTCCTCAAGTCACACAAAGTCCACAGAAATCTAATAGGACACAACTTCAGCCTCAGAGATATGGATTCCTGATTTCTGACAGTCGTGATGTGTTGTTCATTGGATGTTTGCTAACGTTGACCTGGTCAAGGCTGGTCAATGAGTTATTTTTCCCTGAAAGCATTAAGTTATCTTCATGCACCAATTTGAACCACTCTGTTTTAATTTTTCTATAATTAGTTATGATTTTTTGAAGTCAGGTCTCTCCTATAGAATTTATACAGTGAATGGTACTCGCTAAGAGTAAGATTCCAGATTGAGTAATTTGACTTTAATAGCCTTAAAAGTGGTTCTAGATGCTACCGTTTGGTCCTTGAGATGTAAACAAAGGAGGATGTTGCATTTTGGTATCAAAGCAAAATGATTTTGGCTCATACCATAAGGTTCTGGTACAGAATCGAGAGGGTTCTAGTACAGAGCAAAGGGTTCTGGCTCAGAGCATAAGATTCTGGCACAGAACAAAAGGTTCTGCCTCAGTGATGCTCTGGTGTAGTTAGAGATTTAAACTAAGAGGTTCTCCCTTAATAGAAAATATGGGGATGGTGTTTACACTTTGAGACAGTGACACCCAGATAGATAGAACAGTACCCCATACCTTACAACTTTATGGGGTAATCTTCAAGGAAGAAGTTAGTCTTAGTCAGCCGTTACCGCCGAGGTCTCGTGTTTCTTAGCACGATGTGGCTGGACTAAGCAGAATAACGTCTAGGGAGCAGTTTCCTCTATGGATAAAGACAGAAGTTGACCAGTCCCAGGTCAAGGGAAGCTGTCAGACGTTACAGTGACGATGATAATGAAGATACCAACCTCATTGAAGTTCATCAACTAGAGGATTGGTATAAAGTGTGATCAAGCCAGATAGTATAAAGTACTGAGATATGAAAGATTAGTTTAAGACAATAGTCAAAAGTAGATCCTCTACGTGAGTAGATCTATGTCATATCCCCAATTTTCTTACCTGATATACCTGTACAGTTTATCTGCAATGGATATAAGATTCTTGGAATAAACTATATCAGATTGCAAAAAGAAAGGGAAGGATTAATAACTAAGGAAAGAATAGGGACCAAAATGCAAATTGAAAAGTTTGAAGACAAAAAGTTGAAGTAGAAATAAAAGGAGGGACCTAAATGCAATTAAAGAAAAGTTCAGGGACTAAAGTGCAATTATTCAAAAGTTAAGGGACCTAAATGTAAATATGGAAAAGTTGAGCCAAAACAGGCTAAAAATGCTGAGAATCATACCAGACCCAAATTTTACCAGTAGATATACAAAAATAGTCTGGTCAGTTTAACGCAACACATAATTTTGATTTGAGGTCCCGATTAATTGATATAAATTTATGAAGTCAGAAGGAATTATTACAGTATTTTTCATATCTCAGAATCAGATGAGACCTTATAGAAAATTCATATATTTAATATATGAATTTATAAAATTGAGAGAGTCAGAAAAGGAATCCTGTAGAAACCATACAGGATTTTACTGTGAAATAAAATACCCGATAAATAGGATCGGGAGAGTTGTATTGTAAATTAGGCCATAAAGGCAATATAAGCAATAAGCCCATAATAAGGCCCAAATGACGCCATCATGAGACCATTAAGGTGACTGGACAGTTATGTGGGCCAGAGACCAGAGCAATCTAGGAAATGTGCAAAATTACAAAAATGCCCCTAGATGCCTATACTGTACCAGTAGTGGATGGAGGTCATTTTGGTCACTCTAGATAGGCTAAAAATGTGTCATATAGTATAAAGAGGATTATTTAGACCCTATATACACCTTGAGGCAGAATAAAGAGATATGAAATGACGATTTTGCCCTTAGGGTTAGTATAGTACAGGAAAGGACACTAAGGGTATTTTGGTCATTTCCCAAGGGATGGATGGCAGATAAATATTCAGTATATCATTTTCAATGGTATGAGAAGCCTAGATATTGATTTCTAGGACATAATACATATCATAGTATATTATAAAAAAATTCAGAACAGAAAACAGTCCGACTGTTGTAAAACTGCTCCGATGGTACTGGATTGGACTGGAATGTTTCCAGAACCTTCTTTACAAGGGCAGCACGCCACCTAACCCTCTTAGGTGTCCCATGAGCTGTCCCACATGATGTCATAATTATCCTTTTATGAAAAAGTTAAATACAAGATTAAATGTGAGCCTTTAGATCAAATAGTAACCAAATCAATCTTGGCCATCCATTTCAACCAAAATTTCTCTATAAATACCCCCTATTCAGATCACTTCGTCATGCATGGTGAATCATTGGGAAACTCTTGCAAAATTTCCATTCAACCAAGAAAGAAGCAACCAAAGTGAAGTAACAAGCAAGGTAATCATCTCCCTTGATCTTGAGCTTTGTTCTAGCAGGTTAGCTCATGGTTTTAAGGGGTATTCATGCTATATTTCCCTTATGGTTGCTGCTGTAAGTGATGATCATATATGGTTAAAATATGAGTTTTATGTTATGGATAGTTTAGACAAGCTTAAACAAGCTAGCATCAAGTGGTATAAGCTTGGGAATTCAAGTATGTTTGTGTTCTTGCTGGTACTGTACGTGGTACTGTTCATATGATGGAATTTCATGATTTGGATGCTTCCAATGAGTTTAAAATAGAAAATTGTGTGGGGATAAAGTAGGAGAACAAGTATTGGAAGCATTGGAATCAAAATGTGAATTTTTGGAAAAAGGGACATCCATTTCGGTTTGGTACTGTAGCAATTGGTATGTTTTGATTTTGGAAATTCTGATTTCATATTTGGATTCTACATGAAAAATTATGTGGAAATGAACCATGAGAATTTATTTTGGAAAGATGGAAGTAGGAAACATAAAGTAAAGAAAGAAAGGGAGCTGGTGAAAACCTAGTCTTGGTTTTGTGTTCAAGTTGAGTTGTAACATGATATTATTTTGTAATGGCTAGGTTTTGACGTTTGTGAAGGAAGGAAATCATCCCAAGAAGGTCTTGACCAAGATAGCTAAGAGGTAGCAAGGATACCTAACTATAACCCATGTCTGTTTAATTGTTTTGCTTGCTTGTTGATTATGGTGTTTGGTTTAGCTTGAGGTTATGTCATCATGTTATGATGAAGTATGAATGATTGCAACTCCTTGCAAGTTATGTCATGACAATATGCATGTTAGAGTTTTCTTATATACTATTATGAAGTAGCTCCCATCACATGATAACATGTTCAGCATTCAATTATTCATGCATGATATTATATTTTGTGTAACTTGCTATTGGGATTTCCATGAAATCTCATTCCTTCCACATGCAAAACTATGTTTTAGGTGCTGGATCCTCTCAAGGGAAGAGAGTAAATGTTTATGATTAAGTTTTTATAATAATTTATGTGACTCACATGATACTATGGGATGATATGCTAGCATGCATGGTGTATGTTTCTGTAACTCTGTTGTGAGGCCATGGTGATGTGATGATGATTTTGATGTGTAACTAAACAATTTTTAGTCTTAAATTTGGTGTGAGGGTATTTAAGATACATAGGTTTAAATGGACACCAAGAACGCCTCATTTGGATAGTATCCGAATTGTTATGGTTTTCCAAAGTTTACAGTAAGATCTGGAATTGAGATAAAATGAGTGCTGAGAGGCAGTGACGTTCATGCAATGATTTCATACATCAAATGAATATATTTTTCTATGAAATTTGGTGATATTAAAGAGGACATCTAGAGATTTAATTCCATAGCTAACACAGTTCATTTGTACAAGTAACCAAAGAGAAACAAATTTTTGAAGTTAAGGTAAAGAAACTGGAACTTCCAGATTTTACCAAATGAACAGTGATGTTTAACCAATAAACTGATTTCGTGTGGACAAGAAAACCTCAGTTTCATATTTTTCCCTCAAAGATTTATGAAATATATTTCATTAGAAATTGGAGCCACATTATTTCGATTTTTGTACAATTAATTATGAATTTTCAAAGTAGGGTACATGTTCTGGAATGACCAAATGAACAGTAACAATGAACAATACCCGAGCGCAAATCTTTTGGAAATGGGTGTTTTCAAAGCAAATGATCATGTAATTGGTTCCAATCACTTCTAATGGAGTATAATTGAGGTTAAAATTAAGGATGTGACATTTTGGTATTAGAGCAAAGGATTTTGGCATAGGAAATGCTCTAATTAGATTATTTATAGACTATTATATAAGTAACTATCTGCATAATTGACCCTAAGTTAGTTATTGCAGGATACCAACGACTGAGTCTAGAACATCAGAGACTATAGTGAACCAGGGGAACCCTAGACCAACAGTCTATAGTTCTGTTAGATAAGGGTGAAACTCATAAGAGATAGATGCTTTCATACATGATCTGGAGTTTGATCTTCCACCAGTGATCAACATCCAGGATGCTAGTAGTAAGTCAGAATTGGCCAAGTTAGTTAGCCCCTCAGTCATATCAAATAAAATGGATAATGATGATAGAGAGATGATAGACCCTCAAGAGGAACAATCTGATGTGGGTTACTCTTATGTTCGGGGTGCAACAGACCCTGTGCTTAGGTAGGCAGATGTGGTAGATATTCTAGGCCCAAGTGGAACCAATAAGTTAATGGTACAGATATATCTGGGTAACTATCAGATAATTGAATTAACCCCTGGGAGGTTATGGATGAAGAACATTTTAGGAAAGTTGTGGAACTCACGAAGCAGCTATATGAGATAGGAAGGATGTTGATTAGAGATGTGGATCAAGACTATAGAGTTAACAAAGATTTCATAGCGAGAGTAAGAGAGGCCTATCGAGCATATGATCCAGATACCCTTACCCTAGAAGCTTGGGTTAACATCATGGATGATATTTTGCCTCTTACAGCAACATGGATAGAAGGGCTAGATCAGTACTTTAAAGAGGAACCTTTTGAGAATATCCATTATTGGATTTATATGATAGGGGAGTTCATTATGATCCACTATGAGGAAACATAATGTAATAGATGTATGTATGAATGTTGCTGTAATCTATGTACTCATGACTAGTAATGACATAGTACATGTGTGTGTGTTAAAAAAAAGTTTATGTGATGATGTTAAACTTGATGTATGCTATGTTTTGAATGAAATATAAGATATGTTAATTATAGTATTCCTTTCCTATTTTCTATTACGATAGTAAAACAAAATGGTATAGCAAGAAGAGCTAGTTCTTCGGGTGAACCCCAAAACGCCGGATACGTTAATCAGTTGATTATAGAACGGCTGCAATAGCAGCAGAAGCTGATAGAGGAAGTAAGAGCTGCTCAAGCAAATAGTAAATGTGAAAGGGATGCTGCTATAGCAGCAGCTATAGCAGAAGTGATAGAGAACCTACGGCAACTAGAATCTGCTGGTATAACTAATATAGAACCAGAGATGGGTCAACAGACAATAGAACAACCAAGACAGACAGGACAGATAATAGATCCTGTTGGTATTCAACAGTGCATGGCTAAGTTCTATAAGCATAGTCTTCTGACGTTCGAGGGAATATTTGATGTACAGAAAGTGGAGGATTGGATCAGCAGACTGGAGAAGATCTTCAAGGTACTGGGTTGTCTATCTGAGAGTTGAGCACAGAGGGCAATCTACCAGTTAGAGAGAGATGCTGATAGGTGGTGGAAGAATACAAAGCTAGTATTGCAAGCAAGGCACATTCCTATCATATTGGAGGTATTCCTTGAACAGTTTTATGAGAAGTATTTTCTGCGGTCAATGCGGGATGAACGAGAAGTAGAATTCCTTGTACTGAGACAAGGAGAAAAAGAATCATTTGATGAATACTTGGCAAAGTTCATCCATCGTTCCCAGTATTCCACTTACCTGCGACAAGTAGATGATGAGCGGTGGATGACAGAGAGGATGATTAGGGGATTGAATACTACTCTAAAAGACAAGATGACTCCCCAATAGTACAACCAGTTTAATAAAGCAATAGAGGCTTGCAGGATCATTGAGAATAGCCTGAATCACCAGATACTTAAGAGACAGGTGAGCAGAGAGACTGCTACTCCTGAGAGACCTACCCATAATAGAAATACAGCCAGTGGCAGTGACTACAGCAAGAAAAGGAAAAGGCAGCGGCAGCATAACTGAAAGCCTAACAGAGGGAATTATAGAGGTAACACAAATAATAGAGATAAGAGGTATAGAGTATGTGATAAATGCGGGAAAAACCATGGAAATAGACCATCTTTGTTGGGGCAGAATGTCTATTACACATGTGGGAAGCCTAGATATTTCTCCAGAAATTGTTCTAAAGCGACTAATGATCAAAGGCCGCACAGTCAAGGGCGAGTGTTTGCAATGACAAGGGAAGAAGTGTAAAGGTCACCCGAGATGATCCAAGGTATTATCTATCTCAATAATCATGCTGTGATTGCTATGTTTGATTCGGGTGCAAGTCATTCCTTTATTTCTTATGAATGTGCTAAACGTTTGGGCATTACAATTAGTAAGTTGCATTACGCCATATCTGTCACAACCCCTACAAATGCTAAAGTAATTGCATCAGATGTTTGCCTAAATAGTGTCATTCGATATGAATGTTATTGCACTACTCTTGACCTAATATACATGCCATTTCATGAAATTGATGTCATAATTGGATTGAATTGGTTGTTTACCAATAATGTAATGCTGGATTGTAAGAATAAAACTCTAGTTCTTTGTCCACAAACTATAAATGTGAATCCAGAAGTGAAACTGAATTTCCTGATGGAGGCTTAAGCAGGTAGATGTCTATGAAAAGGATGTCAGGGATACATGATTTTATTTTCTGTTCAAGCATAAGTGGAAGAAGGAATTGAAGCAATTCCAGTGGTTAAAGAATTTCCTGAAGTCTTTCCAAAGAAAATTCAAGG
The DNA here is from genome assembly GCA_037074615.1 of Leucaena leucocephala. NCBI lineage: Eukaryota > Viridiplantae > Streptophyta > Magnoliopsida > Fabales > Fabaceae > Leucaena > Leucaena leucocephala. The sequence continues at coordinate 10,990,641 of CM073567.1, read as the reverse complement.
ATTGCCTCCATAATGAGAAGTAGAGTTTGCCATTGATATTGTACCTGAAACGGGACCAGTATCTAAAGCCCCATACTGTATGGCTCCCAATGAGATAATTGAGCTAAAGAAACAAATAGAGGAGCTATTACTGAAGGGTTTCATCTGACCCAGTGTTTCTTTGTGGGGTGCTCCAGTGCTATTGGTCAAGAAGAAGGATGGCAGTCTCAGATTGTGCATTGACTATCAGGAGTTGAATAAGATTACTGTTAAGAATAAGTACCCTCTTCCCCGAATTGATGATTTGCTAGACCAGTTGATTGGAGCAAGCTTATTCTCTAAGATTGATCTGAGATCAGGTTATCACTAACTCAAAATCAAAGCAGATGATATTTGAAAGACTACATTCAGGACTCGATATGGTCATTTTGAATTTCTAGTAATGCCCTTTGGTCTGACTAATGTGCTTGCAATTTTCATGGATTACATGAATAGAATCTTTAGGCCTTATCTAGATCAGTTTGTGGTAGTTTTTATTGATGATATCCTGGTATACTCTAAATCTGCTGTAGAGCATGAAGAGCATTTGAGGATTGTTCTTAGTACTCTTAAAGAGAAACGACTCTATGCTAAGCTTAGTAAATGTGAGTTTTGGCTACGAGAAGTCAAATTTCCCAGTCATGTCATATCCCATGAAGGGGTAGCTGTAGATCCTAGCAAAGTTGAAGCAGTGCTAAGCTGGGAATAGCCAAGGATAATGACAGAGATTAGAAGTTTTATGGGCTTAGTAGGGTATTATAGAAGATTTATTAAGGACTTTTTTCTACTTGCTCTACCGTTAACCAAGCTGGCCATAAATAATCAGCAGTTCAAGTGGGATGAGAAGTGTGAGGCTAGTTTTCATGAACTAAAGCAAAAATTAACCACGACTCCTGTGCTGATTATTCCAGACTCGACTTAGACTTATGTAGTCTATACTGATGCTAGCAAGCTAGGGTTAGGATGTGTTCTGATGTAGCAGGGATGAGTGGTAGCCTATGCTTCTCGATAATTAAAGCCACATGAAGAGAATTATCCCACTCTGCAGCGGTAGTTTATGCTCTCAAGATATGGAGGCACTATTTGTATGGAGCTACCATAGAATAGTACTGTGATCATAAAGGCTTGAAGTACCTGCAAGATCAGAAAGAATTGAACATGAGGCAATAGAGATGGATGGAATTTCTAAAGGATTATGATTTCCATATTAAATATCGTCCAGGAAAAGCTAATCTAGTGGCCGATGCCTTGAGTAGAAAGGTGATGAAGGTTGCTAGTCTCATGATCAAAGAGCTATAACTGATAGAATATGTATGAGATTAGAGTCCTCTGTATCAAATACAGACATCAGAAAGTTCTTATGGAGGAATGCAGATTAAAGCTTTCATTGAGGATGAGATAAAAAAGGCTCAGGAGGAGGATAGGCTCGCTGAGATTTTCAAAGGTAAGATGGAAAGAGGGGAAACTAAAAACTTTGATGTGTCCCATGATGGATTACTACGATTTAGGGGACGACCATATATTCCCAATGCAATGGGATTGAGAGAAAAGATACTAGAGGAGGCACATAAAAGCAAGTATACAGTACATCCAGGTATGACCAAGATGTATCATGATGTTAAGAGTTTATTTTGGTGGCCTGGATTGAAAAAAGATGTGGTAAATTATGTGTCTAAATGTTTAACATGTCAAAAGGTGAAAGTTGAGCATGAGAAGCCAGCAGGGAAATTACAACCACTAGGGATACTCGAGTGGAAATGGGACAACATGGCCATGTATTTTGTTGAAGGACTGCCCATAACTCCTACTAAGCATGATGCTGTATGGGTGGTAATTGACTGATTAATGAAGTCGGCTCATTTCCTAGCAATAAATAAAAAGGATTCTCTAGAGAAGCTGGCAAAACTCTATGTAAAAGAGATTATTAGACTACATGGTATTCCCAGTAGTATTATTTCTGACAGAGATCCTCAGTTTACATCAAATTTTTGGCGTGCTCTACATAAAGAAATAAACACTACTCTCAGATTTAGTATAGCCTACCATCCCCAGACAGATGGTTAATCTGAGAGAACGATCCAGATGCTCGAGGATATGTTGAGAGCTTGTGTCTTGGATTTCAAAGGGAGTCAGGATGTCCATCTGTCGTTGATAGAATTTGCCTATAATAACAGTTATCAGGCTAGTATTCATATGGCCCCATTTGAAGTGTTGTATAGACGAAAGTGTAGATTTCCCTTATGCTGGGTGGAGTTAAGAGAAAGGAGGATGTTTGGTCCTGATATAGTAGACCAGAAAGTAATACAGATTGATAAGATCAGAAAAAGGCTATTATTTGCTCAAAGCAGACAGAAGAGTTATGCTAATGTTAGAAGGAAGCCATTGGAGTTTGAAGAAGGAGAGCATGTATTCCTTAAGTTGTCTCTAACGATAGGAGCTGGACGATCGATCAAAGTGAAAAAGCTGCATCCTAGATACATTGGGCCATTTCAGATCCTTTCAAGAGTAAGATCAGTGGCATATAAATTAGCTCTTCCTCCATATCTCAGCAAGATTCATGATGTATTCCATGTTTCCCAGTTAAAAAAGTATGTTTCAGATCTATCACATGTGATTGAGTAGGATGATATTGCATTACGAGATGACCTAACTTATGATGTTAGACCAGTACATATTGTAGATGGAAAGGTCAAGTAGTTACGAAATAAGCAGATCCCTCTAGTTAAGGTGGTCTGGATGAGATTAAAAGAGAGTGAAGCTACCTGGGAAGCAGAGGAAAGGATGAGAGAAATATACCCTAAACTATTTCCTTAATGTATATGTAATGTAAATTTTGAGGACGAAATTTATTTTAATTGGGAGAGAAATGTCATATCCCCAATTTTCTTACCTGATATACCTGTACAGTTTATCTGCAATGGATATAAGATTCTTGGAATAAACTATATCAGATTGCAAAAAGAAAGAGAAGGATTAATAACTAAGGAAAGAATAGGGACTAAAATGTAAATTGAAAAGTTTGAAGACAAAAAGTTGAAGTAGAAATAAAAGGAGGGACCTAAATGCAATTAAAGAAAAGTTCAGGGACTAAAGTGCAATAATTCAAAAGTTAAGGGACCTAAATGTAAATATGGAAAAGTTGAGCCAAAACAGGCCAAAAATGCCCAGAATCATATCAGACCCAATTTTTACTAGTAGATAGACAAAAATAGTCCGGTCAGTTTAATGCAACACATAATTTTGATTTGAGGTCCCGATTAATTGATATAAATTTTTGAAGTCAGAAGGAATTATTACAGTATTTTTCAGATTTCAGAATCAGATGAGACCATATAGAAAATTCATCTATTTAATATATGAATTTATAAAATTGAGAGAGTTGGAAAAGGAATTCTGTAGAAACCATACGGGATTTTACAATGAAATAAAATACCCGATAAATAGGATCGGGAGAGTTGTATTGTAAATTGGGTCATAAAGGCAATATAGGCAATAAGCCCATAATAAGGCCAAAATGGCACCATCATGAACCCATTAAGGTGACTGGACAGTTATGTGGGCTAGAGACCAGAGCAATCCAGGAAAAGTGTAAATTTACGAAAATGCCCCTAGATGCCCATACTGTACCAGTAGTAGATGGAGGTCAATTTGGTCACTCTAGACAGGCTATAAACATGTCATATAGTAGAAAGAGGATTATTTAGAGCCCATGTACATCCTGAGGCAGTATAAAGAGGTGTGAAATGACGATTTTGCCCTTAGGGTTAGTACAGTGCAGGAAAGGCCACTAAGGGTATTTTGGTCATTTTCCAAAGGATGGATGGCAGATAAATATTTAGTATATCATTTTCAATGGTATGAGAAGCCTAGATATTAATTTTCAGGACATAATACATATCCTGGTATATTATAACAAAATGCAGAACATAAAAAAATCCGGTTGTTGTGAAACTACTCTGATAGTACTGGATTGGACTTGAATTTTTCTAAAACCTTATTTACATTGGAAGCACGCCACCTAACCCTCTTAGGTGTCCCATGAGCTATCCCACATTAAGTCATAATTATCCTTTTATAAAAAAGTTAGATACAAGATTAAATGTGAGCCTTTAGATCAAATAGTAACCACATCAATCTTGGCCATCCATTTCAACCCAAATTTCTCTATAAATACCCCCTATTCAGATCACTTCGGCATGCATGGTGAACCATAGGGAAACTCTTGCAAAATTTCCATTCAACCAAGAAAGAAGCAACCAAAGTGAAGTAACAAGCAAGGTAATCATCTCCCTTGAACTTGAGCTTTGTTCTAGCAAGTTAGCTCATGGTTTTAAGGGGTTTTCATGCTATATTCCCCTTATGGTTGCTGCTGTAAGTGATGCTCATATATGGTTAAAATATGAGTTTTATGTTATGGATAGTTTAGACAAGCTTAAACAAGATAGCATTAAGTGGTATAAGCTTGGGAATTCAAGTATGTTTGGATTTAGGGTTTTGTGTTCTTCCTGGTACTGTATGTGGTGCTGTTAATATGATGCAATTTCATGATTTTGATGCTTCCAATGAGTTTAAAATTGAAAATTGTGTGGGGATAAAGTAGGAGAACAAGTATTGGAAGCATTGGAATCAAAATGTGAATTTTTGGAAAAAGGGACATCCATTTCGGTTTGGTACTGTAGCAATTGGTATGTTTTGATTTTGGAAATTCTAATTTCATATTTGGATTCTACATGAAAAATTATGTGGAAATGAACCATGAGAATTTATTTTAGAAAGATGGAAGTAGGAAACATAAAGTAAAGAAAGAAAGGGAGCTGGTGAAAACCTAGTCTTGGTTTTGTGTTCAAGTTGAGTTGTAACATGATATTATTTTGTAATGGCTAGGTTTTGACATTTGTGAAGGAAGGAAATCATCCCAAGAAGGTCTTGACCAAGATAGCTAAGAGGTAGCAAGGATACCTAACTATAACTCATGTTTGTTTAATTGTTTTGCTTGCTTGTTGATTATGGTGTTTGGTTGAGCTTGAGGTTATGTCATCATGTTATGATAAAGTATGAATGATTGCAACTACTTGCAAGTTATGTCATGACAATATGCATGTTAGAGTTTTCTTATATACTATTATGAAGTAGCTCCCGCCTCCCGTCACATGATAACATGTTAAGCATTCAATTATTCATGCATGATATTATAGTTTGTGTAACTTTCTATTGAGATTTCCATGAAATTTCATTCCTTCCACATGCACAACTATGTTTTAGGTGCTAGATCCTCTCAAGGGAAGAGATTAAATGTTGATGATTAAGTTTTTATAATAAGTTATATGACTCACATGATACTATGGGATGATATGCTAGCATGAATGGTGTATGTTTCTGTAACTCTATTGTGAGTCCACAGTGATGTGACAATGATTTTGATGTGTAACTCAACGAGTTTTAGTCTGAAATTTGGTGTGAGGATATTTAAGATACAGAGGTTTAAATGGACACCAAGAACACCTCAGTTGGATAAGTATCCGAATTGTTATGGTTTTCCAAAATTGGCAGTAAGATCTGGAATTGAGATAAAACGTGTGCTGAGAGGCAGTGACGTTCACACAATGATTTCATATATCAAATGAATGTATTTTTCTATGAAATTTGATGAGATTAAAGAGGACGTCTATAGATTTAATTCCATAGGTAACACAGTTCATTTGGACAAGTAACCAAAGAGAAACAAATTTTTGAAGTTAAGGTAAAGAAACTGGAACTTCCAGATTTTACCAAATGAACAGTTATGTTTAACCAATAAACTGATTTTGTGTGGACAAGAAAACCTCAAATTCATATTTTATCCTCAAAGATTTATCAAATATATTTCATTATAAATTGGAACCATATTAGTTCAATTTTTATACAATTAATTATGAATTTTCAAAGTAGGGTACATGTTTTGGAATTACCAAATGAACAGTAACAGGGAATAGTACCCGAGAGCAAATATTTTGGAAATGGATGTTTTCAAAGCAAATGATCATGTAATTGGTTCCAATCACTTCTAATGGAGTATAATTGAGGTTAAAAGTAAGGATATGACAATCTACATTACAAAGGAAGCAAAAATTAGAATGAGACTTGCCTAGGAATGATCCTAGCATAATACGAGATGATTAATAGATAGAAAGCTGATGTTCCTAAGACAGAGGGATCACATCACAAAAGAATAGTAATCTAACAGACCCAGGGTATAGTACCCTAGAGAATATAAGTAATAGTAATAGATGATAAATGAGATCCATACGACATAAATTTGTCAGGATCAAGAAAAAGGAGTTTAAAGAGAGAAAGGTAGCCACAGTTTCAAAGAGACTCCCCAATTGAAGAAAGAGTAATGAGCAAGAGTAAGATAAAGTAATGAAGGGTTGAGTCTATACCCTAGTAAGAGGGTAATGTGTGGTAGCCTAAGTTAAATGAGTAGTTATTTCAGGTTCCTAAATAAATGTTTGGAATCTTGTAGATAATGTGATAGAGGAAAAAATGTTCAATTACAGTGTACATATGATAAATGGTTGAGCAAATTTATGTGATGATGATATGGCTTATGTTGCCATAAGTTATGAGGAATAGTTGCATCTCCTTGTAGTTGTCATATGATGACACGCATGTTAGAGTATGTTATGAATACTCCCCTCATGTAGTACATGTAGGGTAGAGTTTATTATGAGAAAGTTATGTTGCTCCCATACCATAAGACATGCAATAAGAATGTACCCAGAATGAGAGACAGTCTCAGTAAGAGAGACAATTGTTATAATATGATTGGGGTTACTCAGGTATTTCTATAGACTTGTGAATATAGTACTCAGGGCCATTTCTTAGGTTAGGGTTATAGCAAGTACTAAGAAGGTGGTAGTGTTATAACTCTATCAAAAGAAATGGTATATAGAAAGAGTTAGAGATAGCAGTAAAGAGATTGCTTTCATATCACTCTTCAGATAAGAGTTGGATATGAAATAGATGGCTATCATATAGAGCTAGATTCAGATGAGTTTATATCACTCTTCATATAAGAGTTAGATCTGATATAGATTGCTCATAGTTAGAGCATAGTTTAAATGGCTCGTAGTTAGAGCACATATTTAAATGAGAAGTTATGAAGAGGCCATAGCAATAGAATGCAATGGCAGGTGGTTAGACGATGATTGGTAAACCACAACAAAGTAAAAAAGATGAGAAGGAACTCCTGAGTAAGAGGGAAAATAAGTAAAGTCTGGGTAGATAATATGGGCTACTGAATGTATTTTAAAATTTTTATGAAGTTATCAACAAGTGGAAGCAGTTAACCTTATAATTTAGTCTGTTAGATGAGATCTTTCAGAGATGATGAAACAGTACAACAGAAATTCTGGAGGATCACAGTTAGATCCTAGCATGGTTCAAGGGTCGCAGTTAGATCCTAAACAGCTTTAGAGTCACAGTTAGATTCTAAAGAGGCTTACGTTTGATTGCAGTTAGATCCCGAGGTCACAATTAGACCTATCCTAAGGGAAGTAAGGAGCCATGGAGAAATGAGAATAGTACAGTATCTCTATGGAAAGATGAGTTCCGAAGATGAAGTTAAGGTAAGGAGCTTCACGAGTTGATTAACTCTTCAAGAAAACCTATTTATAATCATTTTCCTCAAATAGTCTATATTATATACAGACTGAACTTAGTTTACCCTTATGAAGATGGAGTCCAAGTTCAAGTCTGGGTGCTGATATTCAAAAAGTTTTATAGAAGTATGACTGAGGAATAGAGAAGAGAATCCCATATGTTTTGAGAATGAAAAAGTATGACCAGATAAGGATAAATGATTGAAAAGGTGTAAGATAGAGTAAAGATAATGCAGTTATATGGAAAAGGTGTAAATACCACAAAAGTTTGACATATATACACAAAGTTATCAAAGATAGTAAGAGAGGTTGAGAAGAGCTAAGAAAGTCAAGAAATGTTGTGAAATGAAAGGGACAATCTCCTCAAAGGAAACTATTCATCAAAGTATGAATAGAGATTTGACCCCCAAATTTTGAGGACAAAATTTATTTTAAGGGGAGGAGAAATGTCATATCCCAATTTTTAGGCCTAGAAGCCCAGTATGTAGCCTGAAAAAGGTAGGCTACTAGACTCTATTATGCAGGAGTCCCAGAAGTATACAAATGATGTTTAGGGACTAAATTGCAAGAAAGTGAAAATTCAGGGAAAATAGTGAAAGTCCCTGTGGGCATAATGGAAAAGTAAGAGGTGTTTCTTTGGAATTGAGCTACCAGAGTGCTTGGGCTTGGTTAGAAACCCAAGATCACACTTGAAAGCCCAAAAACGTAAGCCCAAGGATTTTGAGAGTTTGAGAGGCATTAAAATAATATTTTAGTGCTTTTCATTAAAGTAAAGTGACCCGATCAAAGATAGAACGGGGGAAGTGATCTGGAATCATGAGGTGGCATAAAAGGGAGCCACAAGGTGCCACATGGCATTATTATAGGAAAAGAAGAAAAGTTAAGGATACATGTCATGAGATTAGAAAAAGGGGGGGAAAAAAGGACACGTGGCACAATCTCAGCTGCTTATTCCAGTAAATGGCTCTAGAATTCTCTGGAGAGGCTAAGTCAGCTAGTGAGGTATCCCAAGGGCCCCACCATTGTGCCACATACCCCCTGAGGTGTCCTTGGATAATGTCATGATCGTGAGTCATCAAGGAGGGTGATGTTATCGTGATGATGTAGGCAAAGCTTCTTGAGAAAGCTAAGCAATCTGGGCCATTCATCACGATTCAATCTAGACCATTCATTCCACCTCCACTCACCTATAAATATACCCTTCCCCCTCCCATTTTAAGGCACACCATGGCAAGGAAGAGAAATAAGAGTGAAAGAGAGAAAGAGAGAAATGAAGGAAGGAAGAGAAAGAAAGGTGGAGTTCCGGCAGAGCGGGGAGCAGTCCAAGGAGCTTAAGGACTAGGCAAAATTTAGAAATGAGGTAAGTAAGTTATCTAGTCCCCGCTCTAATAAAGTAGAGGATTGCTCTTAATAGTTAGAATAGATAAATATCTCTATTAATAATGGTAGATAAAGATAGAAAGAAAGCTAGGCAAAATGTCAGATTAAGGATATTACCCCTAGTTAAGCATGAGTTAAGTAGAGCTATACTGGATAATAATAAAGATATTATTATGCTATGTATAGGCTCTAACTTATGAGAAGAAGGGACCTTAGAGACAAAGCTAAGAGATGGAAGGAAAGGCTACACGCCAGGTAGTAAACTTACTTGTATGCTTATGCTGCTTGAATGTTTTATGTGATATTTTCTTACCTTGATGACGTGAGGCATGTATGATTAAGTCATGCTCTATTTCTTTTTATGCTATGGCCATATGCTATAATTAAGTAACATGGAAGCATGTATGTTATCATGTTGCAAGCATGTACATTAAGTACACACATAGTAACATCAAGCATATAGTTGCATACATTGTATAGTTTCCGTTTGCTACTGAGATTTTCCCAGAAATCTCATCCCCTTCCATGTAATCCCAATCCCACAGGTTTAAGATGAGGAAGAATTGAAGAAGCATGAAGAGAAGCTGGGGATTAGATAGTGCAAATATTGGGACCAAAGTGCTGGATCAGGGAAAAACGTAGGATAAACAGTAAACTTTTGATGTTTGCTAACATTAACCTAGTCAAGGTGTGGTCAATGAGTTATTTTTATCTGGAAGAGCATTAATTTAGCTTCAGGTCTCTCCTCTGGAATTTACATAATGAATGGTACTCGCTAAGAGTAAAATTCCAGATTGAGTAATTTGACTTCAATAGCCTTAAAAGTGGTTCCAGATGCTACCCTTTGGTCCCTGAGACGCAAGAAAAGGAGGATGTTTCAATACTGGTAATGAATTGTAGGTAGACCAAATATTGTTCCTCCTTTACCAGAGTTTGAGGGTAGAGTTGTTATAAGTAATAGATCATAGTCCCTTAATTCAGACATCCAGACAGAGTTTATGAAAGTTCCTATCCATTCTGAAAGTCTAGGAATATGTGACTTTATAGAGAAAGATCAGTGCGATATTCCTGGTCCTAGTCATCCCTAGCCTTCTTTGTTAAAGACTTATAGTGTTGACCATATTAGTCTGAAGAAAGCTATGGAGAATTAATTACTCAGTCTAGGTCAAGGGATGGACAAAAAGTAAAGAATAAGAACAGTCAGTTTATCTGCAGTTCCTCAATGCTGTAGTAGGGATGATAAACATACATACAGTAGAGGGAATTAATCTAATATACTCTAAAGGACTAGCATGAGATGAAAGTAAGTCATGTATTGCCATATACCCCTATAAGGCATAAAGAGTTAGGTGAGTATTTGGCAAATAATTTACCAACCTATATATAAGGGGTAATGTATGTACAAATGTTATGGTGACATAAAATGTGATGACTATATATACTAGACAAGTTAAGTCGCAATGAGTTAAGCCACAGGTCGCGACAAATATTTACATAAACGTGTGTTCATGATAAGTAAAGACCATTGATCGCTACAGGAATTTTCTGAGCTATTAGGTCATGACGAAAGATGATATATGGTCGCGACAAAAGAATACATAGTTGTTAAGTAGTGACAAGTAAGTTGAGATGTTCTTGACTAAAAGTTATAGAGAATATGAAACAACTAGCAAGTACTCAAGTGGTGACTAAAATGCACAAAGACGTGATTATAGGAATGAAGATGCTGACCTCACTTAAGGTTATCAGTTGGAGGTTTAGCATAAAGTGCAAGCAAGCTAAACAGTACGAGACACTAAGATATAGGAGATCAGTTTAAGAAGAGGTTCAGAAGTGGATCCTCCGTATGATCATCAGGAGTAAATCTATATTACGAAAGAATTAAAGTCAAGACTTATATAGAAATGAGCCTAGCATGTGGCTTAAGGTTAAAGATGTGATGGCTAATAGATAGAAAGTTAATGTTCCCAAAACAGAGGGATCCTATCACAAAGGGATAGTAACCTATTGCGCTACCCTAGAAAACAGAAGTAGTAATGCTAGATGATGAATGAGATCCAAGTGACTTGAAGTAGTCAGGATCCAAAGAGAGACTAGAAAGGAACCACAATGTAGTTTAGAATAAACTAAAACAGATAGACCAAGAGAATTAAGAGATAGGGATGAGTGTGAGGCTAAAGGTTAAAGTAAGGAAAGAGAAACCCTTTGAGGGATACTTAACCAAGTTCATCCACATGAACATTGAGGTTTAATAAGAGATATTTTCTTGCCTGTTATTAATCCAGGAGGATAGGGGAAACTTAAAAGTATAATTGGCATAAAGAACAAGCCCTTCCTCAGTTAGCTAAAAGGAAATAGCTGACTTAATTATGGATTACTGCTAGATTATAGTGAGGCCAAGGACACATAAGTCCTTCAGGTTAGGAACACATAAGTCTTATAGGCGATAATAAATGCTATGATAAGAATGAATATGGCCTAGTAAGGTAGCCATATATTCAAAGATAAAGTGACTCCCCTATTCCTTATGTAAAAAAAAGTAAAGAAGGGTTAAGTTATACCCTAATAAGAGGGTGATCTGGCAGCCTAAGTGAAACAAGTAAATGATTCAGGATCCTGAATAAATGATCGGGACTTAGTCGTTAAGGTAATAAAGGAACAAAATACTTTAAAGTCAACCTAGTTAATTGTTTAATTGCAATATGAGTATAAGGGATGGTTGAGCAAATTATGTAATAATGATATGGCTTATGTTGCCATAAGTTATAATAAGAGATTGCATCTCCTTATAGTTATTATATGATGACACCCATGTTAGAGAATGCTTAAATGATTGCATCTCCTTGCTTATTATGCATGTTGAGTATGCTTTGACGAATGAATACTCCCCTTTACATTACATGCAGGGTAGAGTAGATATGATGAGAAAGTTTTGAAAAATTTATTGCTCCCACATCCTATGACATGTAATTAAATAATTTAACCTGATGATGATAGAGCAATGGAAAAGTGATGAACAAAATAGTTAGCCAGTTAATTCCAAAAGAATAGAATGAGAGTGTGTGATCAGACAATGATGGTCAATTGAATAAAGAATAAAATTAAAGATGAAGATTAATAGTGAATCTATAGATAAATGATTATGATACTCAGGATATATCCCTTCAGTAGGGGTAAGATATATGAATGATATGCTATGAGTATGAAATAGAATGAGAATTATTTATGAAAGATGATATAGCTTTGAGAGGGGCAGTGCTTTTACAATGGAGCAAGATTGCTCTTACGATAGAGTAAGATTACTTTTGAAATTAAACTAAGATAATGGACAACATAGCTCATATAGAGTAATGTCCTTAAGATGAGATGAATAGATGATGATAGGTATGTGCATGGTAGAGCCTGTGTAGCTCCCTACAGTAATGGATATAGTAAAGTTATAAAATATGATAATAATATATGAAGTTCTTGAGTGATAGAGGAAATGAGTAAAGTCCTGATAGATAATATTGGCTTATGTGATGCCTTTTGGGGAATTATTTATTTGGTTAACAACTATGTGGAAGTGACTAACCTTGTAACTTTGTCCGTTGGTTTAGATCTTCCAGAGATGAGAATACAATACAATGGAATCACAGTAGATTATAAAGGATTACAGTTAGATCATAGTATGGCTTATAGGGTCGCAGTTAGATCATAGTATGGCTTATAGGGTCACAGTTAGATCCTGAAAAGGCTTACAGTTTATCGCAATAGATCCCGAGGGTCATAGTAGATCAAGCCTAGAGCAAGAAAGTAATGAGCCATAAGTACAATATTTCTTTGGAAGGATTAATACCAATAAAAATTTAAGGTATAGAAGCTTTATAAGTTGGTTAACTCATAACAGAGAGATTACCTATAATGTTAATTCATATAGCCTTGTTACTATTATAGACTGAACTCAGAATCTTCATACAAGCAACAGGAACTAAATGGTCAAAGTTAAAGTAGTTAACCCTGAGTACCAAGAATTTATGAGAATATCTCATAAGATATGACAAGGGGTCAAATAAGACTAAAGAGATCCCTATGATAAGATTATAGAGAGTAAGGATGAGAAACCAATAGATCCTATAGATGAGGATAAAGAGAATAGAAAGCCAGATAGACCCAAAAGAGATAGTATAGGAAAGGTCTAAGATAGTAAAGTACTAGGGCTGGAACCTGTTAGCACCAGTGCTTTAGATTTTTATCTACACTTTTCAGTTAAGCATGCTCAGGCAAGAGTAGCCCAATGATGGGTGATCCCCTGGGAAGTGATAGAAAAATGTGTAAATGCCATAGAAATTAGCATATATGCATAGCGTAATGTAAAATGATAGAAATAGCTATGAAAAGTACGTAATAAGATAAGTTATGAGAAATATGTATTGAGAAATACAATATGAAGTGGCTTTATAGCTAGCTTTGTAAATAGATCGAGAGGCTCCCTTTTTGAAAGGGATAATATGTTTAAGTGTTATGTTATAGATGAAGTAGTAAATGAGACCTTTCACACCTTGCATAAAATGCCAGGCATTATGTTATGTTATGTTATGTTTGTAAAAAATGCCAAAGCTCCAAATGTTAGAGAAGTGCAAGCTCTATGTGATAGAGCTGTGCAAGCTCTAAGTGTTAGAGCTGTGCATATTAAGAGAAGGAATGCTTGAGCTCTGATGTTAGAGCTTTACATTCTTGGGCAGGTACGTAGTCCTACAACATATTGGCCAGGTATTATGCATGTTAGAGTATATGCTCCTATATGCTCCTATTTAGCAGTAAAGCAACAAAAGAATGAATAATGACATAAGTCCTCTCTCTGTATTATGATGAGTTATTAAAGATGATAAGAAGTATGATGATATGAAAATGAGAGATAAAGTTGTGCGGATGGTTAGAAAATTTTGCTGGATACTCATATGAGTCATAAATGATTATACTAAGAAGTAAGATGAGTACTTAACAAAAACTCCCGAATATAGCAGTATACGAGAGAATTTGATATGAAAGAAATGGATACTATTCACAAGTCTAGATAGTGAGAAGTCCATATACAGATAAATGTATAGCAAGTAAGCAAGTTACAGAATGAGGTAGCGTTCAACTCTGATTGAGTTGATTCAGAACAGAAGAAAAGTAATAATAGTAAAGATATGAAAATCTACAGACATGAAAGGTACTCTAGTAAGATATCAAGATAAAAGAAAAGAGATAGATACCCCAATTCTTAGTCATAAAGAAGAAAAATATATCTATCCAAGATTATTGACTAAGGTGCTAAGTAAATTTTGAGGACGAAATTTATTTTAAGGGGGTAGAAATGTCATATCCTAAATTTTTCCTATCTGTATAATACTGATAGTGGAAAGAGATTTGGAAAGGATTATGACGAAGATAAAAAAAATGATAAAGGTTAAATGAGTCTTGAAGAAAAAAAGGGACCTAAATGAAAATTATAAAAGGTTGAAGGCAAAAAGTTAAAGTAGAAACAAGATTTGGGCCAAAAGTGGTGATTTCCAAAAGTTTAGTGACCTAAATGTAATTAAGTAAAAAGTTCAAGGGCAAAGTTATAATTATAGAAAGATCAGCCCATAAAGGGTTAGGACTACCCAGAAATATTTCAATCCTCCATTCTATCAGCAAATAGAGGAAGTTACACTGGTTAATCTGGCATGATACAAAAATTTTATTAGGGCTCCAAACAATAGATATTTATCTGTTAGTCTAAAAGTTATCTAAAATTTTATCAGATTTCATGGACTTCAGATATAAGTTGGGGAATTACAGGAAAGTGTGCCCTACAGTGTCAAATGTCATGGATTTGACAAAACCTCGGAAGAAGTTATATATAAAAAGTTATCCTAAAATTAATGAATTTTGATGGGAGTTTGAAAACACCCGTGATCCGATAATAGAACTTATTAGTAAATAAGGCTGCATTATGGCCTCACATATGGGCCTATGATGACGTCAAGGAGGCCCAAAACCTAGGGTATAATTCATTAGTAGAAGGGGCCAGTGTCTAGAAAAAGTGTAAAATTATGAAAACGCCCCTGGATGCCCATATTGTATCAGTGATTGATGGAGGGCATTTTGGTCATCTGGGACAAGCTAAAAATGTGGCATATAGTATAAGTATGATAGTTAGAGCTAGTATATGCCTTTAGGTAGTACAATGAGGGGTGAAATGATAATTATGCCCTTAGGGTTAATATAGTGCAAGAAAGGACACCAATGGTATTTTGGACATTTCCTAAGCGATGGCTGGCAGATAAATATTCAGTATATCAATGTCAATGGTATGAGAAGCCTAGACATTGATTTGCAAGATAGAATAAATATCCTGGTATATTACAAGAAAGTAGGAACAGAAAACAGTCTGATTGTTGTGAAACTGCTCCGATCAGTACCATATTGGACTAGAATTTTTCCAGAAGCTCCATTACATGAGAATTTCGCCACATACCCCCATGAGGTGTCCCTTGAGTTGTCCCTTATGATTTCATAATTATTCTTTTCTGAAAAAGTTAGATCAAATAGTGCACAAAGTAATCTTGGCCATTGATTTTCCATAAAAGATTCTATAAAAACCCCCTCAAATCTGGGTCAAAACCATGGCCTCATGAACCTTGGGGAAACTCTTGCTAAATGGAAACTCAAGCCAAGATGAAGAAGATTCAAGGTACCAAAGTTCAAGCAAGTTAGAGATTAAAGGTAAGCAATCTCTACTAGCTTATTTTCCCTGGATTTGGGAGCTTGAACTTATGGCTTTCATGGGGAAAAGTTGAATTTTCTCTAAGGTGTTGTGCTGACCAAAAACCTTAGATGAAAGGGAAAAGAAGAAAATAAAGTTAGAGACATATGATTGAAGCTTAATCAAGCTAGTTAAGTGATTGGTTGTTGAATCAAGTTGATATTCTTGACTTTGCCAAGGGTGAACCTGTTTGGTATGTACTGTTTATGAGGGAAGAAAAATGAATTTCAGTGATTTAATGCTTCCATTGAATTTATATGATGATTTTGTGTAGGATTGAAAAGGTTTTGAACCTTAGAAATATTGAAATTCTAAGATTGTAGTTTTCATAATTCTTCTCTATGACTGTTCATTGGCATGAACAGTGACTGGAATTTCATTATTTTGATGCTTCCAATGGTTTTAAAATGAAAAGTTGTGTGGGGTAAAGTGGAGAAACAAGTATGGGAAGCATTAGAATCAAAATAAGAATTTTTGAAAGAATTATGTGCATGTGTTCGGTTCTGTACAGCAAGCCATGAAGGAGCTAGAATTTCATGATTCTAAGCTCATAAATGGATTCAAATGATGAAATTGTATTGGGTAAAGTCAAGACATCAATTGGTTCAAGAGCCAAGTGGATTAGTGAATATTAGAGAAAGTTATGACAATAAAGAGTGTAACAAAGTTAGTCTTGAACATGGTTAGAGTTCATGGGTCCTAATGAGTTATGTAATGAATATGAATGTGTTTAGGACCTTGAAACATCAAAGAACATGTTGGGAAGTGATTGACATAAAGGCTTCATGGTTGGAAAGCTAGGAAGCAAGTGCAAAAGATCAAGAGGAAAGCTAAGGTGCAAGGTAGTGAACTTATCTCTGTATGTGCTTGATGTGGTATGCTTATGTGTTGACATGTATATGTTATTTAAGTGATGTGGTGACATGATAAATGATGTTGAATGTACTATGAGTAACATGTTTTCCATGGCCATGCACTTTATGTAAAAGTATATAGCATGATGGCATGTCACTAATTAAAGAAAGTTTAATGAAATTACATATCATGCATTAGCATCCATCTTGCATATTTAAGTGGTAATGTTTGTTACTGAGATTCCCTAGAATCTCACTCTCCCATAACCAACCAATTTAGGTGAAGCATGAAGAAAAGGTATGCATGTAGAAGAGCTAAAGAATGGAAGAAGGAAGTGAAGTATTGAGATTTTAGCATATACTATGAATTGCCCATGTATGTAAATGCCATGTAAGGTGTCTAGTTATGTGATGAAACTATTTGAAAATACTTATGGCATATGTACATGATGTATATGAATATTAAGAAGCTTATTTGATAGCTTATGCATGCTAAAACAATTATTAAAAGTAAAAGGAAGGAAAATGAAATGGTAAAAACGTAAGTCCTATAGCAGTTTTGTTATGGCTTCCATTTGACCTAGCAAATGAAGGAATTATTTCACAAAATTTTATGAGCATGTAGTACACACCCAGAGATTTAATTTTATAGGTAGAAAATTTCATTTGGATCTGTATAACAAGAGAAATTAATTTCCAAAGTAAGGGACCAGAATTTGCTTCCAGAGTTTTTGACCAAATGAATAGTAAACTTTAACGAATAAACTGTATCAATTGGCTAATCATTTGGTCTGGAAATTATTTTCCCCTTAAATTTTAAGATGTTATCTTCACGTATATTTTTTAACCACTTCATTTTGAGTTTTCTAGAATTAGTTATGATTTTTTGAAGTTTGTTACATAATCTAGAATACCATATGAACAGTAACCCGAGAAAGAGTAAAATTCCAGATTTGGCTAATAGACTTCCAAGGTCTTATAAGTGGTTCTAAATGCTACTGAATGTTCCCTAAGACGTGTGAAAGTAAGGATGTTATAGTAATGTTTGCTACTGAGATTCTCTAGAATCTCACTCTCCCATAACTAACCAATTTAGGTCAAGCATGATGGAAAAGTTATATATGGAGAAGAGCTAAAGAATGGAAGAAAGGAATGGAAGTAATTGAGATCTTATTATATGCTATGAATTATCTATGTATGTAAATGCCATGTAAAGTGTCTATTTATGTGATAAAACTATTTGTAATAATTATGGCATATGTACATGATGTATATGAATATTGAGAAGCTTATTTGATGGCTTATACATGTTGGAACAATTATTGAAAGTGAAAGAAAAGAAACTGAAATGGTAAAACTGTAGGTCCTGAAGGAGTTTTGTTGTGGCTTCAGTTTGACCTAGCAAATGAAGGAATTATTTCACAAAATTTTATGAGCATGTATCACACATCCAGAGCTTTAAATTCATAGGTAGAATGCTTCATTTGGATGTGTATAACCAGAGAAATGAATTTCTAAAGTAAGCTACCAGAATCTATCTTCAGAATTTTTGACCAAATGAATAGTAAATTATGACGAATAAACTATATTAATTGGTTAATCATTTGGTCTGAAAAATATTTTTCCCTTAAATTTCGAGATGTTAGCTCCACGTAGTTTTTTGAACCACTTCATTTCAATTTGTTTAGAATTAATTATGATTTTTCAAAGTTTGTTACGTAGTCTGTAATACCATATGAACAGTAACTGAGAAAGAGAAAAATTCCAGATTTAGCTAATGAACTTCCAAAGACTTGTAAGTGGTTCTAAATGCTACTAAGTGGTCCTTAAAACGTATAAAAATAAGGATGTTTCATTTGAAGTCCATGAAATATAATAAAATTTCATATAACTTTCAGACTATCAGATAAATATATGTTGTTTGGACCTCTTATAAAATTTCTGTATCATGCTAGATTAACCATTTAACTTCATCTATTTACTGATAAAATGTGAAACTGAAATACTTCCAGACAGTCTTAAGCCTTTTTACATATTTACATTTAGGTCCCTAAACTTTTAGGAATTACCACTTTTGGCCTGTCACATCCTTATATTTATACATCTTAGGGACCATTCAGTAGCACTTAAACCACTTTCAGGGTCATTGAAGTCTAAACACTTAATCTGGAATTTTATTCATATCGAGTACTGTTCACTGTGGCAAATTCCAGCTGAGTGACCTGACTTTGAAAATTTATAACTAATTCTATAAAAATTGAAATGAAGTGGTTCAAATTGCTACATGAAGCTAACTCAAATATATTTCAGGGAAAAATCATTGGTTGACCAATCCTTGACAAATCTCACGTGGGTCAACGTTTCAATCTTACTGTTCATCCAATGACTTTCTCCTGAATCCAGCATTCTGGTCCCAACTTTAACAATTTATATTTTTTCGTGTATACATCCAAATTAGACATTCTATATATCAAATTAAATCTTAGTATGTCTACTTTTTACCCTAAAAATTTCGTACATAATTCAATCATTTACTATTTTTAATGATTTATCAAACATGAATGGGTCTTCACGAGTTACTGTTCACTGAGCCTATTTTCAGCTTTTAGTCTTTACATACTCAAGCATACAGCCAACACATACCAGTCATACAGGCCAGATAACAATTAATATCAAATAATCAACTGTTATATATTAGTGCATGATTAACTCCCTCATATTTTATTACATCCTTTTCTGTCTAAAAAAACCGGCAGCATAACTGCTACAATTCTTCTTTAAAAAGTAACCGATGTTGTACCGATTCGGTAATTCCCTTATGCGAACTACCATTCTACATAGTACCCAGGAAAGACTGGATGAACCTGCTGGGTCCACTCACTTCCAGCCTCCTTAGACAGCACTACGTACACAGTACGTATCAGTTCCTTTCTTTGTTCCGTCTTCGTTGTCGGAATTTCGGCAGCCTACCGGCGTCTCTTAAGATTTCCAAATTTTATTTTGACAGAACCTCCCCTGTAATGTTATGTTTGGGAATGAGATTCAAAAGAATCCCAGTAACAACAATCATAACAAAATATGTAATGCAAAGTGACGGTGCTTGCTTGTGACTGTGTATAGATAAGTATGCTGCATGCTTCCATATTCAATAACATATGATCATAGCATTGGAATAGAGCTTCAAGCATAACATATAGGACAACAATCAACCAAACAAAACAACAAATCACAAAGACATTACATAAGAGCTAGGATTAGTTGTTACCTCAAAAGCAGAGCTTCAGAACTTCCTTACTACTTCCAACTCCACCAGAACTTCCTTTCTTTCTTTCTTTCTCCTTCTCTCTCTTCTTTCTCTCTCTTTTCTTGCCAAAAACGTGGGATGCATAAAATGGGAGGGGAAGGGGGTATTTATAGCTTTAATGGATGGCACTCTTGTAATTTTGAAGCCATCTGAACATGTGGTCCTGGTTTTTCCTGGAATTTCCTATTTTCTTTAATTCTTTTTACTGCATCACCCTGGACACCTCATGGGACACCTCATAGGACACCTCACCACCCATATTCTTCATGTGACGAAATTTGGAGGTTCTGGAAGCTTTCCGGTCCAATCTGGTATCGGCCCGGTCCATCGCCTCGAAAAATGTGCCGTTTTCTGAATCTGATATTTCTGAAGATCCTTTTTATGTCTACTGACCTCACATTTAGTATCTAGACCCTTTATATCATTAACTTTTTAATACTGGGTCCAGACTCAATTACAGATCCCCTGCGAAATGACCAAAATGCCCTTGGTGCCCTATCTTGTCCTATTTTAATCCCTAAGGGCAAAATCGTCATTTCACACCTTTCTGGACCCGGTCAAAGCTTATACTGGCTCTATTCAACCTTATTTAGACATGTCTTGACCTCTGGGTCTGTCCAAAATGACCAGAATACCCTATATTCATCTGCTGCCCTTTTTGTACAACATAGGGGCATTTTCGTAATTTCGCACTTTTCCGGGGTTCTGCTGGACACTGGCCCACCTATCAGTCCAAGAGTCTTATTGGGCCTCTAATGGCGCCATTTTCGGGCTTCCTGGGTCCATTACCTGTATGGCACGCATTACGAGGAATCTTCCTTTAACACAATTCATTAAATATTTTAACTATTATTTACCGAGTATATACCTTTTCCGGACACCGGCTCTTTTTCCCAGATATAGTGTCCTACTGTGTTCAGGCATCCTTGGGGGTTATAACGGTCATCTGACCGAAGTCATCCGATCGCATTCAGCCTCTTTAAAAATACCGATAAATCTCCTACCCGGATCCCCGGAGGCCTCACACTCCGTCTAGATTTCTTTATTTTGTGAATAACTTTTCCTACAGACCTCCTATCGGTATCCTGTCAGTTTCCTGACATCCACCCATAAAGGCGCATCATCCTGTATTTTCCCACTTATATCTGAAATCTAGGGTATCCGGTATAAATTTTTATAACTTTTGGACGATCAGTCCATTTCTGGCTATCTGGAGTCTTCAAAAATTCCGATATTAGGCTTGGTTACCCGGCGTCACCTGCCCTACCTTCTGGTAGAATCTGGGACTGAAATGCTGTCGGGCGGTGCAAACCACTTCTAGCCTATTTTCTTTAATTATACTTTAGCCCCAGGGAACTTTTCCTTCTTTATAATTAAGTCCCTTAATTTGGCTAAAATTACACTTTAAGACCCCATATTTTTGTCTACTTTTCATTCCTAACTTCAAACTTTCCATAATTGCATTTAGGTCCCTTAATTTCCTTTCTTTTGCAATTTAATCCTTTTCTTTACATAAAGGTACACATGTTTTTCCTGACACAGAGCTCATATATTCCGTTTAATCTGTACATAGGAACCAGTACAGAAAATTAAGGATATTACATGGCCCAACATTTATTTCTACTTTAACTTTTGGCCTTTAATCTTTTTCACTTTGCATTTAGGTCCCTATATTTTTCTTAGTTCATAA
This sequence comes from Leucaena leucocephala, assembly GCA_037074615.1. Classification (NCBI taxonomy): domain Eukaryota; kingdom Viridiplantae; phylum Streptophyta; class Magnoliopsida; order Fabales; family Fabaceae; genus Leucaena; species Leucaena leucocephala. The sequence goes on along the minus strand of CM073567.1, from coordinate 10,968,980 downwards.
TCCCTTTCTTTTCTTTCTCAATCTGACATAGTTTATTCCAAGAATTTTATATCCATTACAGATAAACTGTACAGTTACATCAAGTAAGAAAATTGGGGATATGACAAATGTTCCTCACTTTGATAAGCCTGAGTCAATTAAAACTCATTCATATCTATCTATCATAATCACATTAAATATGAAACATATTCACATAAATGTTCAACCAAATATCATTTTGTTATATCATATCAAAACTCATATTTCATATCACTATAACATTTGCACATACATTCATACATGTCCACTACCTATTCGGGGTACATCGTAATTGTCATACATCTATGTATTTACTTTACTTTTACATTATTTACAAATTTACATTACCCCTCATCTCTTTTTACTTTCCTTTTTAGGGAATCGTAAATTGCAAATACTTCTACATACAAAAGTGCCACTTCTATATATCAGTTAGTGGATGATTTGTCAAAAACTCACTTAGCTCTACGTGCCATGTAGAGGTATATTACAGTATCTAACTTACTACCATCTCATACCAGTCTTCTAGAGTGTAAACCTGATTCAAGTCAATGCCCTATATTGTATATATATCTATCATCCCTACTATGACATTAAGGAAATGCAGATAATCTGACGGCTCTTGATCTATACTTTTGTCCATCCCTTGACCTAGACTGAGTAATTCACTCTCCCTATCTTTCTTAAGATTGATATAGTCACATTATCTATCTTTAGCAAAGAAGGCTGGGGTTGATTAGGACCAGGAACATCATGCTGATATTTCTCTATAAAATAACATCTTCCCATACTTTAAGAATGGACAGGGATTATCATAGACGTTGACTATATCTCTGGATTAAGGGACTATTGCATTTTATTCATAATAAATCTATCCTTAAACTCTTGCGGAAGAGGAATAATGTCTAGTCTACCTGTAATCCAGTACTAGTACTCAGCTTCCTTAGCTATAATATGTCTTCTCATTAGAGGAATAGAGTTTACATCAGAGTTAAAGGGTACTCCAACAAACTCATGCTGTATAGAGTAACTAGACTTAGCATCATCTAGTACATACACAGCTTCAAGCTGAATCTCTACATAACCTCTAGACTGCATGTTTAAGTCTACAGAAATATATATGGGATATTCTACTGTAGACCTCATTGACTGATCCCCTATACTACTATCTGAATCCTCTTCACTATCTGAAGGAGGTGGATGTACATCATCTTCATATATCATTACTGGCCAGGGGTCTCCCTTATTAGCTAAAGGCTCTGACTTAACTTTATAAAATCACATATCTATTCCTGCAACATTTGCTTAAATAAGCAATCCTAACTATCCCAACCAACACACAAACATAACAAAGTACTTACTATTTAGAGTTAGGGTCTGCAAACTATCTTATATTATGCCAAAAACTTGTGCTCTGATACCAAAATGAAACATCCTTACTTTCATACGTCTTAGGAAACATTTAGTAGCATTTAGAACCACTTACAAGACCTTAGAAGTCCATTAGCTAAACCTAAAATTTTACTATTATTGAGTTACTGTTCATATGGTATTTCCATATTAAGTGATGAGCTTCAAAAAATCATAATTAATTCTAAAAAATTGAAATGAAGTGATTCAAAAGGCTACACGCAAATAACATATTATAATTTAAGGGAAAATAATTTCCATACCAAATACTTAGCCAATTAATACAGTTTATTTGTCAAAGATTACTGTTCATTTGGTCAAAAATTATGGACATAGATTTTAGTCCCTTACTTTGAAAAATTTGTTCTCTTGTACATACATTGAAATAAGGCATTATTGGTGTCAAAACAAAGATTGACATGTTAAATAAATATCTGTAAAATTTTATACATTTAACTCATGTACTATTTTTCATTACATCATGACCATCACTACTCGCATTGGTCAAATAGTAATATAACATATAACAATTCTTCACATAACATTTATATTATCCAATCCCTAGCTTCTCTTCATGCTTAATCAATCCTCTTTCATCACTAACAAACTTGTGGGATTGGAATTACATGGAAGGGGATGAGATTTATGGGGAAATCTCAGTAGCAAATGGTACTAAACAATGTATGCATTAATGTAAATACTTGTACTTACTTGTGAAAGAGTTAACATTGTGCAATATGCATGCTTCCATGTAACATATGAAATACAATTGGCAAAAGTAATCACAAATATATAGCTTCAATCATAAGCACATATGCAACATAATTCAACAAAGCCATAGCACAACCAAGCATAATATAGTTAGGATAAGTTTACTACCTCACTTGCTTGATTTCTTTCACTTTAACTTTGCCTCTTTCTTCTTACTTCTTTTAGATGTGTGGATGCCTCTTTGAAGTCCACAATCAAATCCTAACATCACATAATCATTCATCCATTACAATCTAACTTTCTCTTGAATATTGAGCTCATTTAACTATATTAACTTTCCTTAATCTTAACTAATGGATTTGGCCTTTGAATTGTCATATACTAATTTTTCCCTATCCATATAGTACTGATAGTGGAAAGAGGTTTGGAAAGGATTATGACAAAGATCAAAAGAAATGATAAAGGTTAAATGAGTCTTGAAAGAAGAAAGAGAAGGACTAAAATGAAAATTAGAAAAGGTTGAAGGTAAAAAGTGAAGGTAGAAATAAAAGTTAGGCCCTTAAGTGTAATTTTTAAAAGTTGAGGGGCTAAAATGGAAATAGCTAAAAGTTCAGAGGCCAAAGTGCAATTATTCAAAAGTTCAGGGACCTAAATCTAATTATGGAAAAGTTGAGCCAAAACAGGCAAAAAATGTCTAAAATCAGATAAGACCCAAATTTTACCAGTAGATAGACAACATTATTCTAGTCAGTTTAACGCAACACAGAATAAGAGTTATTACATTATTCCGGTTAATTGATATAAATTTATGAAGTCATAAGAGTTATTATAGTATTTTTCAGACAACAGAATCAGATGAAACTTTTTAGAAAATTCCTATATTTAATGTAAGAATTTATAAAATTGATAGAGTCAGAAAAGGAATCCTGTAGAAGTCTTATGGGATTTTACGGTGAAATAAAATACCCGATAAATAGGATCGAGTGAAATTTATTGGGATTTGTGCCATAGAGGTAATGAGGCCAATGAGCCCATACCAAGGCCAAAATGGTGCCATAATGAGCCCAATAAAGTAGTTTATGTGGCCTAGAGTCCAGAGCAGTCCAGAAAAAAGTGCGAAATTATGAAAATACCCCTAGATGCCCATATTGTACTAGTGTTACATGGAGGTCATTTTTGTCATTATGAATAGGACAAAAATGTGGGACATAGTATAAATATGATTAGTTAGAGCCAATATATGCCCTGAGGCAGTGTAAAGAGGGGTGAAATGACAATTATGCCCTTAGGGTTAGTACAACGAAAGAAATGACACCAAGGGTATTTTGGTCATTTTCTAAAGGATGCATGGCAGATAAATATTAAGTATATCAAGATCAATGATATGATAAGCCTAGACATTGATTTCTAGGACAAAATATATATCCTGGTATATTATAAAAAATTAGGAACAGAAAACAGTCCAGTTGCTGTGAAACTGCTCCAATCGGTACTGGATTGGACTAGATTTTTTCTAGAAGCTTCTTGGCATGGTAAGCATGCCACATACCCCCATGAGGTGTCCCTTGAACTGTACCACATGATGTCAAAATTATTCTTCTTAGAAAAAGTTAAATCCAAGATTAAATGTGGGCCTTTAGATCAAATAGTAACCAAATCAATCTTGGACATTCATTTTTCATGGACCCTTGGGGAAACTCTTGCAAAATGAAAACTCAAGCCAAGACAAAGAAGATCCAAGGTACCAAAGTTTAAGCAAGCTAGAGATTAAAGGTAAGCAATCTCTCCTAGCTTATTTTCCTTTGATTTGGGAGATTGAACTTAGGGTTTTTATGGGAGAAAAGTTGAGTTTTATCTAAGGGGAGGCGCTGCCCAAAAACTATAGATCAAAGGGCAAAGAAATAATTAAAGTTAGAAACTTATGATTGAAGCTTAAACAAGCTAGTTAAGTGATTGGTTGTTGAATCAAGTTGATATTCTAGACTTTGCCATGGTGTACCCTGTTTAGTATGCACTGTTAATGAGGGAAGGAAATTGAATTTCAATGATTTAATGCTTCCATTGAGTTTATATGATGATTTTGTGTAGGATTGGAAAGGTTTTGAACCTTGGAAACATTAAAATCTCAAGGTTATAGTCTTTGAGATTCCTTATGGTTACTGTTCACTTGCATGAATAGTGATTGGAATTTCATGATTTTGATGGTTCCAATGCTTTTAAGATGAAAAGTTGTGTGGGTAAAGTGGATAAACAAGTATGTGAAGCATTAGAATCAAAATGAGAATTTTTGAAAGAATTGTATGCTTATGTTCAATTCTGTATAGCAGGCCATGAAGGAGCTGGAATTTCATGATTCTAAGCTCATAAATGGATTTAAAAGATGAAATTATATAGGGTGAAGTCAAGACATCAATTTGTTCAAGAGCCAAGTGTATTAGTGAAAATAAATTAGAGAAAGTTATGACAATAAAGAGTGTAACAAAGTTAGTCTTGAACATGGTTGGAGTTCATGAGTCCTAATGAGTTATGTGATGAATATGAATGTGTTTAGGACCATGAAACATCCATGAAGATGTTAGGAAGTGATGGACATAAAGGCTTCATGGTTAGAAAGCTAGGGAGCCAATGCTAAAGATCAAGAGGAAAGCTTAAGTGCAAGGTAGTGAACTTACTCTTTATGTGCTTGATGTGGTATGCTTATGTGTTGACATGTATAAGATATTTGAATGATGTTGTGACATGATAAATGATGTTGAATGTATAGTAAATAACATGTTTCCATGGCCATGCACTTTATGTAAGAGTATATAGCATGATGGCATGTCACTAATCAAAGAAAGTTTAATGAAATTACATATCATGCATCCATCTTGCATATTTAAGTGGTAATGTTTGCTACTAAGATTCCCTAAAATCTCGCTCTCCCATAACCAACCAATTTAGGTCAAGCATGATGGATAATGTATGCATGGAGAAGGGCTAAAGCATGGAAGAAGAAAAGTGAAGTATTTAAGATGTTAGCATATGCTATGCACTTTCCATGTATGTCAAAGCCATGTAAAGCATCTATTTATGTGATGAGATTGTATGAAACAATGCTTGTATAACCCTATGATGTATATGAATTCATACAAGGCAAAACAGATGATTCATGTATGCGATAACAATTATTGAAAGGAAAAGAAAGGAAACTGAAATAGTAAAAACATAGGTCCTAAAGTAATTTTGTTGTGGCTTCAGTTTCACCTAGAAAATGAAGGAATTATTTCACAAACTTTTATGAGCATGTATTACACATCCAGAGCTTTAAGTGCATAGGTAGAAAGTTTCATTTGGATGTGTATATGAAGAGAAATGAATTTCCAAAGCAAGGGACCAGAATCTATTTCTAGAGTTTTTGACCAAATGAACAGTAAACTTTAACGAATAAACTGTATTAATTGGCTCGTCATTTGGTCTAGAAATTATTTTTCCCTTAAATTTTAAGATGTTATATTCATGTAGCTTTTTGAAACACTTCATTTTGAGTTTTCTAGAATTAATTATGATTTTTTTAAGTTCATTGTATCATCTTGAATACCATATGAACAGTAATATGAGAAAGAGTAAAATTCCAGATTTGGCTAATGGACTTCCAAGGTATTGTAAGTGGTTCTAAATGCTACTTAATGGTCCCTAAGACGTATGAAAGTAAGGATGTTACATGAATCAATTGATATCTTGACTTTACCCTACACAATTTCATATTTTGAATCCATTTATGAGCTTAGAATCATGAAATTCCAGCTTCTATGCACTGTTCTGGACAGATTATAAAAACATGCATAATTCTTCCAAAAATTCTCATATTGATTCCAATTCTTCCCATACTTGTTTATCTACTTTATCCCACACAAATTTCCATTTTAAAACCATTGGAATCATCAAAATCATGAAATTATAATTACTGTTAATGCGAGTGAACAGTTATAGAGAATAACTTCAAAAACTATAACTTCGAATTCCAATGCTTCTAAGGTTCAAAACCTATCCAATCCTACACAAAATCATCATATAAATTAAATGTAAGCATTATATCATTGAAATTCCATTTCTTTCCATAATGAACAGTGTAAACTAAAATGGTTTAACCATGGCAAAGTTAAGAATATCAACTTGATTCAACAACCAATCACTTAACTAGCTTGTTTAAGCTTCAATCACATATCTATAATTTTAATTTCTCTATTTTCCTTTCATCTAAGGTTTTTGGATAGCATAAAACTTTAGGGAAAACTCAACTTTCTTCCAAGAAAACCCTAAGTTTAAGCTCCCAAATCAGTAAAAAAATAAGCTAGGATAGATTGCTTACCTTTAATCTCCAGCTTGCTTGAACTTTGGTACCTTGAATCTTCTTTATCTTGGCTTGAATTTTCATTTTACAAGAGTTTCCCCAAGGATTCTCATGCCATGGTTTGCTTCAGAATTTGTGGGGGTATTTATAGCCAAATCCCGTGGAAAATCAATGGCCAATATCACTTTATGCACTATTTGATCTAATGGCTCATATTTAATCTTGAATTTAACTTTTCTGAAAAGATAATTATGACATAATCCATGACATCATCAAGGGACAACTCATAATACATGTGGCACCATTCCAAGGGAAAGAAGGTTCTGGAAAAATTTTAGTGCAATCCGGTATCAACTTAGTTCGATTTCTCAAAAACCAAACTATTTTATAATTATACTCTTTCTGAGATTCCATAATATGCTTTCTAAACTTAAATCCAGTATCTGGATCCTTCCTACCATTTACATTCTCGGACTATGCCTAAACTTAATTACATATCCCTTGGCAATTTACCAAAACGTCCTTTGGTTCTTGTTTATTTACTTTAACATCTTATGGTCATTATCGTCTTTTCACACCTCACCAAAGTATTCCCTAACCTTAGTCAACTATTATGGGAATTCTCATTCACCATCTAACCTTATTCAAATGACCAAAATGCCCTATGTCTGACTCTAACTTAATGACATAACACAGTGGCATACATTAAGTGGCATTTTTGTAATTTTAAACTTTTCCTGGACTTTATTAGCCCTGGCCCACATACTTATCTGAAAATATTACTGGGCCTATAATTTTCCATTTTGGACCCTCTACATGGCCCACTAACTTTATGGGCTAAACTCCCGAGAAATTCCTCTAAAACATTTATCAGGTGTTTTAATACACTGTAAATTCCATAATAGATTCTACATAACTCCTTTTTGAGATCTGTGAGCTTAATAAATTATTATATTAATTATAGGAATTTATTGCCAAATTTCATATGATTATGAGATCCAAAGGATACTGTATTAATTTCCCTTTCTTCAAAAATTAATATAAATTTGTTGGGACCTCACATCATAATTATGTGTTGTGTCAAACTAATCAGAATAATTTTATCTATTTACTGAAAAAATTTGGGACTGATATGATTCTGGGCATTTTTTGGCTCAACTTTCATTAATTACCATTTTATCCTTGAACTTTTAAAAATTACACTTTTGGCCCTCAACTCTTCATAATTACACTTAATGGCCCAAAGCTTTTGTCTGCTTGACACTTTGCACCCTAGAACTTTCAAACTTTTCATTATAGTCCCTCATCTTTATACCTTTGTATAATCATTGTTTTTCCTTTCTATCCATCATCATAATCCTTTCCAAACCTCTTTCCACTATCAATATTATACATATAGGGAAAAAGTAGGATGTGACACATCACACTGATCTTTCTCAATAAAATCACATATTCCTGGAATTTGAGAATGGAAAGGGACTTTCATAGACTCTAACTGGATCTCTGAATTAAGGGACTATTGTATTTTACTCATAGCAACTCTATCCTCAAATTTTGGTGGAGGAGGAATAATATCTAGTCTATCTGTAATCCAGTAGCAGTACTCAGCTTCCTCAGCCATAATTTGTCCTCTCATAAGAGGAATAATGCTTACATCAGGGTTAGAGGGCACTCTAACAAACTCATATTGTATAGAGTCACTAGACTCAATATCATCTGGTACATGCACAACTTTAGGCTGAGTCTCTACATAACCTCCAAACTGTAGGTTTGAGTTTACAGAAATATCTATGGGATATTATAGTGTAGACCTCCCTGACTGATCCCCTATACTCTTATCTGAACTCTCTTCATTGTCTAAAAGAGGATTATAGTCTGGATGTACATCATTTTCCTATATCACTTCTGACAAAGGGTCTCCCTTATTAACTGAAGGCTCCGACTTAACTTTATGTAATCCCATATCTACTCCTACCATATTTTCTTAATTAAGCGATGCTAACTATCCCAACCAATACCCTAACATAACAAAGTACTTACAACTTAGAGTTAGGGTTTGGGGACTAACTTATATTATGCCAGAAACTTCTGCTCAAATACTAAAATAAAATATCCTTACTTTCATACATCTTAGGGACCATTCAGTAGGACTTAGAACCACTTACAAGACCTTGGAAGTCTATTAGTTAAATTTGGAATTTTACTATTCTCGAGTTATTGTTCATATGGTATTCTAGATTAGACGATGAACTTCAAAAAATTATAATTAATTCTAGAAAAATCAAAATAAAGTGGTTCAAAAAGCCAATTGAAGATAACAGCTTGGAAGTTTAGGATAAGTTTACTATCTCTTATACTTGACTTTCTTCCAGTTTATCTTGCCTCTTTCTTCTTACTTCTCTTGGAGGTATGGCTGCCTCTTTGGAGTCCACAATCAAATCCTAACATCACATAATCATTCATCCATTACAATCTAACTTTCTCTTGAACATTAAGCTCATTTAACTACATTAACTTTCCTTAATCTTATCTAATGGACTTGGCCTTTGAATCAATTGATATCTTGACTTTACCCTACACAATTTCATCTTTTGAATCCATTTATGAGCTTATAATCATGAAATTTCAGCTCCTATGTATTGTTCTAGATAGATTTGGAAAACATGCATGATTCTTCCAAAAATGCTCATATTGATTCCAATACTTCCCATACTTGTTTCTCTACTCTATCCCGCACAACTTTTCATTTTAAAACCATTGGAAATATCAAAATCATGAAATTCTAATCACTATTCATATGAGTGAACAGTAACTATCACATCCTTACTTTTAACCTCAATTATACTCCATTACAAGTGATTAGAACAATTTACATGATCATTTGCTTTGAAAATATCCATTTCCAAAAGAATTGCTCTCGGGTACTGTTCACTGTTACTGTTCATTTGGTAATTCTAGAACATGTACCCTACTTTGATAATTCATAAGTAATTGTAGAAAAATCAAAATAATGTTGTTCCAATTTCTAATGAAATATATTTTATAGATCTTTCAGGAAAAAATATGAAACTGAGGTTTTCTTACCCAAATGAAATTAGTTTATTTGTTGGGAATCACTGTTCATTTGATAAAATTTGGAAGTTCCAGTTTCTTTGCCTTAACTTCAAAAATTCATTTTTCTTTGGTTACTTATCCAAATGAATCGTGTTACCTATGGATTTCAAACTCTAGACGTCCTCTTTAATCTCATAAAATGTCATAGAAAAATTCGTTGTTTTGATATATAAAATCATTGTGTGAAGGTCACTGCCTCTAAACGATTCCTTCATCCCAAGTCCAGATTTTAACTTCAACTTAGAAAAATCATAACAATTCCAATTCTTAACAAAATGAGGCATTCTTGGTTTTCATTTAAATCTCTGTATCTTAGATATTATCATGCCAAAATTTAGACTAAAACGTGTTGATTTAAGTGTCATAAACTTCGTTACCTCACCACAGCCTCAGAACAGAGTTATAGAAACATACACCATGCATACTAGCATTTCATCCCATAGTGTCATGTAAGCCATGTAACTTATTATACAAACTTAATCATCAAAATTTACTCTCTTCCCTTCAGAGGATCTAGCACCTAAAACATAGTTATGCATGTGGAAGGAATGAGATTTCATGGAAATCCCAATAGCAAGTTACACAAGCCATAATATCATGCATGATTAATTAGATGCTAAACCTGTTATCATGAGATGGGACCTACTTCATAATGGTACATAATCAAACTCTAACATGCATATTGTCATGATATAACTTGCAAGGAGTTGCAATCATTCATACTTGATCATAACATGATGACATAAGCTCAAGCTCAACCAAACACCTGTTGGAAATCGTGCCCTAGGGGCCAATCATTGTCTTATGAACATTATTGATTTATGAATTTATTAATTGAGTTATCATATTATTTGCATGTTTACTATGATGACCATCCTTGGATAATTTATGATATTATCCTAAATGTCCCTGGTCGATCATCTATGTAGGAGCACAGATGAAATAAGACCAGTATGACTTTGAAGATGTATAGAGATATAAATCAAAGTCATAAGCACATGTAAGAGTACAGGGTGTTGGAACGACCCGCTATGAGAGAACTGCATGGGTAACGTCATAAGCTTCTCTCATATACAAACCATGTCAATATGCCCTTTGACCTGAGATCATCATGGATTCCTACATGACAAAACGCTCATCTTTGACCTAGTCAAAAGTCACTTTTGACCGAGTGATCATAAAGACTATGTTCGGGCTTAGTGGTTTTTCATGCGGAGGAATGTGAATGGTCAAGATGGAATTTGTCCCTCACATTCGTGGAGAGATATTACTGGGCCCCTCGATGAGTGAGTCTGAGAAATGTATGGCCATACTGTAATGGAAAGGTAGTTCCATTTCTATAGTCAGACTACTCAGGGATCGAGAAAGTAACGGTCGGGAATAGGAGGATGAAATTATCCATGCCTCATCCATGACCAAAATATCGCGTGACAGAAGGGACATGATATGGTTATATAAAAGGTTACATCGTTTATCGATCCTCATATGATTTGGGTAGTTGTTATGTCTTGCTAGAGACCGCTTGCGACTTGTGGGCTAGTATAGCGAATGGCCCACTGCCAACTTCATATGGGCCTACAGGGTCGCACACAAAATAGCCCAACACGAGCTATGATGTCCAGATTCATTGAATATAAGACATGTCCAGATTCAATAAAAGATCCAGGTGAATGTATATATATTTATTTATATTTATATTCGTATATATATAAATTCGTATATATATATATTACATATAAGAGATATTTATAAGATTTAATTTATAAGGATAAATTAAATCCCTATCACGTTTGAATTCGAAATTCAAATTGATAGGATATCTCATATAAGAGATATTTATAATATTTAATTTATAAGGATAAATTAAATCTCTATCACGTTTGAAATTCGAAATTCAAATTGATAGGATATCTCATATAAGAGATATTTATAAGATTTAATTTATAAGGATAAATTAAATCTCTATCACGTTTGAAATTCGAAATTCAAATTGATAGGATATCTCATATAAGAGATATTTATAAGATTTAATTTATAAGGATAAATTAAATCTCTATCACGTTTGAAATTCGAAATTTAAATTGATAGGATATCTCAAATTTGATTTATGGGAATAAATCAAATATAACTCAGTCTCATCTTTATTTAAAGTTAAATAAATAGGTAATTAAATCTGTGGGACGGATTTAATATTATTTTATTTAATTAGTTTCTTATAAAATTATACAATATATGATATTGTATCAATTCAGAATTAATATAAGATTAACTCCAAAAAATCCAATTAGGTTAAGTGGAAAAACGCATAGCATCCTCTATATCTGATTGGAGGAGCTACGTTTGAAAATAACACAGAACACAAAAGGCCGAACGGAATCTGCAAAAGGTTTGCAGACAAGAAACTGCTGAAATAGAGACGGAGACTTGTGAAAGCCTTGGAGGGACAGGAGACGCTAGCACGTCGTTCGTGGTTGGAACGCTGTTCGTGTGGATACCAGTAGAGGAAGCCGACCTGAGGCGTCGACTTCTTGTGATCGGAAAGAGACCACCATCCGCGGAGAGAATCTGTGAAGGTCGCTGAGGAACACTCCGTCGATTTCTTGCGATCAGAAAGAGATCACCACCCACGTAGAGAAGCTGTGAAATTCGCTGAGCAACACTAAGGGTAATGATTCTTTCCACTTGACTTAAACACATACGGCAGATCCTGGCAAGGAATGGAAAATTTTTAAAGTTTATTTCCGCTGCGTGTCTTCTAATTCCTTACAACACCATAATCAACAAGCAAGCAAACAATTAAACAAATATGAGTTATAGTTAGGTATCCTTGCTACCTCTTATTATCCTTGTCAAGGTCTTCTTGAGGTGATTTCCTTCCTTCATAAATGTTAAAACCTAGCCATTACACAATAATATCAAGTTACAACTCAACTTGAACACAAAACCAAGACTAGGTTTTCACTAGCTCCCTTTCTTTCTCTACTTTATGTTTCTTACTTCCTTCTTTCCAAAATAAATTCTCATGGCTCATTTCCACATAATTTTTCATGTAGAATCCAAATATGAAATTACAATTTCCAAAATCAAAACACTTCAGTAGCTACAGTACCAAACCGAATGCATGCTCTTGTTTTTCAAAAATTCATATTTTGATTCCAATGCTTCCAATACTTGTTCTCCTACTTTATCCCCACCATTTTAAATTCATTGGAAGCATAAAAATCATAAAATTCAATCATATGAACAGTTCACACACAGTACTAGCAAGAACACAAAACCCTAAATTCAAACATATTTGAATTCCCAAGCTTATACCATTTGATTCTAGATTGTTTAAGCTTATCTAAACTATCCATAACATAAAACTAATATTTTAACCATATATGAGAAGAACTTCCAGCAGCAACCATAAGAGAAATACAGCATAAAAACCCCTTAAAACCATGAGCTAGTTTACTAGAACAAAGCTCAAGATCAAGGGAGATGATTACCTTGATTGTTGCTTCACTTTGTGTGCTTCTTTCTTGATTGAATAGAAATTTTGCAAGAGTTTCCCTATGGTTCACCATGCATACCGAAACCATCTGAATAGGGGGTATTTATAGAGAAATTTGGATTAAAATGGATGGCCAAGATTGATTTGGTTACTATTTGATCTAAGGGCTCACATTTAATCTTAGATTTAACTTTTTCTAGAAAGAATAACTATGACATCATGTGGGTTAGCTCATGGGGCACCTAATATGGGTATGTGGCATGATTACCATATAAGGAAGCTTCTAGAAAAATTTCAGTCCAATCCTGTACTAATCGGAGCAGTTTCACAATAACCAGACTGTGTTATGTTCCTAATTTTTTTTATAATATACCAGTGTATGTATTCTATCATGGAAATCAATGTATAGGCTACTCATACCATTGAAAATATTAGACTAAGTATTTATCTGCCATCCATCCCTTGAGAAATGACCAAAATGCCCTTGGTGTCCTTTCTTGCACTATATTGACCCTAAGGGCATAATTATCATTTCACCCCTCTTGGTTCTGCATTATGGCATGTACTGGCTCTAACTAATCATATTTATACTATATGTCACATTTTTGGCCTGTTCAGAATGACCAAAATGACCTCAATCCATCACTGGTATAGTATGGCCATCTAGGGGCATTTTCGTAATTTCTCACTTTTCCTGAACTGCTCTGGACTCTAGCCCACTTAACTGTCCAGTCACCTTAATGAGCTCATGATGGCGCCATTTGGGCCTTGATATGGGCTCATTGCCTGTATTACCTTTATGGCCCAATTCACAATACAAATATCCCAATTCTATTTATCGGGTATTTTATTTCATTATAAAATCTCGTATAGCTTCTATAGGATTCTTTTTCTGTCTCTGTCAATTTTATAATTTTTTACATTAAATATATGAATTTCCTGTAAGGTCTTATCTAATTATGAGATCTAAAAAATATTGTAATAATTTCTTCTGACTTAGGAATTTATATCAATTAATCGAGACCTCAAATCAAAATTCTGTTACATTAAACTGACCGAAATATTTTTGTCTATCTACTGGTAAAATTTGGGTGTGATATGATCCCAAGCATTTTTTGGCCTGTTTTGGCTCAACTGTTCTATATTTATATTTGGGTCCCTCAACTTTTGAATAATTGCACTTTAGTCCCTGAACTTTTCATTAATTGTATTGGTCCATCCTTTTTCTTCTACTTTCACTTTTTGCCTCAAGCTTTTCTAATTTATGTTTTGGTCCATATTCTTTCCTTAGTTATTAATCTTTCCCTTTCCTTTCTAAATCTGATACAGTTTATTCCAAAAATCTCATATCTATTTCAGATAAACTGTGTGCACATATCAGATAAGAAAATTGGGGATATGACAGCAACAGAGAAGAACTTCAAAAACTACAACTTGGAATTCCAATGCTTCTTGTAACATCCTTACTTTTATACAATTTAGGGACCAATCAGTAGCATTTAGAACCACTTACAAGACCTTGGAAGTCCATTAGCCAAATCTGGAATTTTGCTCTTTCTTTGGTTACTATTCATATGGTATCCCAAACTACGCAACAAGTTTCAAAAAATCATAATTAATTATAGAAAAATTGAAATGAAGTGGTTCAAAAAGCTACATGAAGATAACGTCTTAAAATTTAAGGAAAAAATAATTTCCAGACCAAATGACTAGCCAATTAATACAGTTTATTCATTAAAGTTTACTGTTCATTTGGTCAAAAGCTCTGTAAACAGATTCTGGTCCCTTACTTTGGAAATTCATTTCTCTTGATATACACATCCAAATAAAACGTTCTACCTATTCATTTAAAGATCTGGATGTGTGCTACATGCTCATAAAAGTTTGTGAACTAATTCCTTCATTTGTAGGTCAAACTGAAGCCACAACAAAACTGTTTTAGGACCTACGTTTTTACCATTTCAGTTTCTTTTCTTTCATTTTCAATAATTGTTTTAGCATGCATAAACCATTTCTTTTGCCTTTCATAACTTCATATACATCATGGGGTTATACCATAATTCTTTCATACATTTGCTTTACATCTAATGGCATATTACACAACATTACATACATGCCATCACTTGTCTACTCTTCCACTTCCATTCCTCAGCTCATGTCCTAAACATGATTCTTCCATCTTGAATAACCTATTATGATTGGTTATAGGAGGGTGAGATTCTAGGGAATCTCAGTAGTAAATATTACCACTTAAATATGCAAGATGGATGCTAATGCATGATATGTAATTTCCTTAAACTTTATTTGATTAGTAACATGCTATCATGTTATATACTCTTACATAAAGTGCATGGCCAAGGAAAACATGTTATTCACAATAGATTCAACATCATTAATCATGTCACAACATCATTCAAATATCATATACATGTTATAACATTCTTACTTTTATATGCCATAGGGACCATTCAGTAGCAATTAGAACCACTTACAAGACCTTGGAAGTCCATTAGCTAAATCTGGAATTTTTCTCCTTCACGGGTTACTGTTCATATGGTAGTCCAGATTTCGCAATGAATTTTGGAAAATCATAACTAATTCTATAAAAATCAAAATGAAGTGGTTCAAAAAGCTACGTGAAGATAACATCTTGAATTTGAAGGAAAAAAATAATTTCCAGACCAAATGATTAGCCAATTAATATAGTTTATTCGCCAAAATTTACTGTTCATTGGGTCAAAAATCCTGGAAATAGATTCTGGTCCCTTATTTTGGAAAATTAGTTCTCTTTGTACAAACATCCAAATAAAGCATTATTGGTGTCAAAAAGAAGCTTGGCATGTCATCTAAATGTCTGTAAAATTTCATACATTTATTCCATCATTTACTATTTTCCATTACATCATGACTATCACTGCCTACATTGGTCATACAGCAACATTACACATTCACATGACATATATACTATCCAATCCCTAGCTTTTTCTTCATGCTTCATCATCCTATTTCATCATTCATAAATCCCAATGAGATTTCTGGCGAAATCTCAGTAGCAAACTTTACTAAATAATACATGCATTAATGTAACTACTTGTGCTTGCTTGGGAAAGTGTTACTATTGTGTCATGTGCATGCTTCCATGTTACATATGAAATACAATTGGCCAAAGTAAACATATAAACAGAGCTTCATACATAATCACATAAGCAACACAATTCAATAAAGCCATAGCACAATCAAGCATAACATTCAATGCATACAAGTTTAGGATTAGTTTACTACCTTGAGCACTTGACTTTCTTTCTCTTTATCTTGCTTCCTTCTTCTCACTTTTCTTGAACATGTCTTCCTCTATTGGAGCATACCAATCAATTCCTAACATCATGTAATCATTCATTCATCACAATCTAACTTCCTTGAGCATTAAACTCACTTTAACAAACATAACTTCTTCTTGAACATTAAGCCCATTAACTTTATTTAATCTTAACTAATGGACTTGGTCTTTGAATCAATTCGTGTCTTGACTTTACCCTACACAATTTCATCTTTTGAATTCATTTACGATCTTAGAATCATGAAATTCCAACTCCTTCATGGCCTGCTGTACAGAACTGAACATAGGCATACAATTATTTCAAAAATTCTCATTTTGATTCTAATGCTTCCCATACTTGTTTCTCCACTTTACCCCACACAAATTTCATTTTAAAACCATTGGAAGCATGAAAATCATGAAATTCCAATCACTGTTCATGCTTTTGAACAGTAATAGAGAAGGGTTTCAAAAACTACAACCTTGAAATTTCAATGCTTTTAAGGTTCAAAACCTTTCCAATCCTACACACAATCATCATACAAACTCAATGGAAGCATTAAATCATTGAAATTCAATTTCCTTCCCTCATGAAAAGTGTAGACTGAACAGGGTACACCATGGCAAAGTCAAGAATATCAATTTGATTCAACAACCAACCACTGAACTAGCTTGTTTAAGCTTCAATCATATGTTTCTAACTTTAATTTCTTCTTTCCCCTTTCATCTAAGGTTTTTGGACAGCACCTCCCCTTAGAGAAAACTCAACTTTTCTCCCATGAAAACCCTAAGTTCAACCTCCCAAATCAAAGGCAAATAAGCTAGAAGAGATTACTTGCCTTTAATCTCTAGCTTGCTTGAATTGTTGTACCTTAAATCATCTTTGTCTTGGCTTGAGTTTTCATTTTGCAAGAGTTTTCCCAAGGTATCACAAGGCCACGGTTTTGGGCAGAATGAGGGGGTATTTATAGACAAAATCCAAGAAAAATCAATGGCCAAGATTGATTTGGTTACTATTTGATCTAAAGGCTCACATTTAATCTTGAATTTTACTTTTTCATAAAAGAATACTTATGACATCATGTGGGATAACTCATGGGACACTTAAGAGGGCTAGGTGGCTTGATCATAGTGTAAGGAAGCTTCTAGAAAAATTTGAGTTCAATCTGGTACCGATCGGAGCAGTTTCGCAATAAATCTCACCCTATCCTATTTATTGGGTATTTTATTTCACCATAAAATCCCGTAAGGCTTCTACATGATTCCTTTTTTGACTCTGTAAACTTTATAAATTCTTATATTAAATATGGGAATTTCCTATAATATCCCATATGATTCTGATGTCGAAAGAATGCTATAATAATTCTTCTGACTTCATAAATTTATATCAATAATCAGGATCTCAAATCAAAATTATGTGTTGCGTTAAACTGACCGGAATAATTTTATCTATCTACTGGTAAAATTTGAGTCTGATATGATTTCAGGCATTTTTGGCCCGTTTTGGCTCAACTTTTTCATAATTACATTTAAGTCCCTAACTTTTTATTTAATTACATTTAGGTCCCTACACTTTTGGAAATTACCACTTTTGGCCCAACATTTATTTCTACCTTCACTTTTTGCCTTCAACCTTTTCTAATTTTTGTTCTAGTCCTTCCCGTTCTTTAGGATTCATTTAACCTTTATCATTTCTTTTGATCTTCATCATAATCTTTTCTAAACCTCTTTCCACTATCAGTACTATACGGATAAGGAAAAATTAGGACATGACATTTCTACCCCCTTAAAATAAATTTCGTCCTCGAAATTTACTTAGCACCTTAGTCAGTAATCTATGATAGATATCCTTGTCTTCTTTTTGACTAAGGATTGGGGTATCTATCTCTTAAAATAAACATCTTAGCGGAGTACTTTTCATATCCGCATATCTTCATATCTTCGTTATGACCATTATTCTGCTATGAATCAACTCAATCATAGTTGAACTCCAGTTTATTCTATTACTTTCTTGCTACACATCCATCTGCATATGGACTTCTCACTATGCTGGACTTGTGAGTAGTGTCCATTTCTTTCATATCAAACTCCTTCGAATACTACTATATTATGGAGTTTCTATTAACAATTCATCATAATTTTTAGTGCAATCACTTCTTTCTCATCTGAGTATCTAGCGGAATTCTCTAAATATCCGCACACTTTAACTCTTATTCTCATATCATCATACATTCTTATCATCTTTAATAATGCATCATAATACAGAGAGAGGACTTATATCATTATTCTTTCTTTCATTGCTCTACTGCTAAACAGGAGCACATAGGAGCATATAGGAGCATATACTCTAACATGCATAATGCCTGGCCAGCATGCTGCAGGACTACATACCTGCTCAAGAATGCAAAGCTCTAACATCAAAGCTCAAGCATTCCTTATCTTAATATGCACAGCTCTAACATTCGGAGCTTGCACAGCTCTAACACTCAAAGCTTACACTGCTATAACATTCAGAGCTTTAGCATATCCTGTAAACATCACGTAATATAACATAACATAAGGCCTAGCATTCTATGCAAGGAGTGGAAGCTCTCAAAGCTCTCATTTGCTCTTTCACATGTAGTTTAACATTCAAATATCTTATCCCTTTCAAAAAGGGAGCCTCTCAATCCGTTCATAGGGCTAACTATAAAGTCACCTCATATTGTACTTCTCATAACATATTTCATTACGTACTATTCATAGAATTTCTCATTTCATATCTTTTAATATCATAACATGACATATCTAGCCAGATCCGTTTACATCACAGTTCATCTTTCAAATCCATTTCATTTGGACTTGACATAAGTGTTCTAGACTCTTACCGTTCATAACCCTTTCTAGCTTTTCATAGCTATTTCTATCATTTTACATAGTTCTGCGCAGATATGCCAAATTTCTATGGCATTCATACCTTTTTCATCACTTCCCAGGAGGTCACCCATCATTGGGCTACTCTTGCCTGAGCACATTTAACTGAAATGTGCAGATAAAAATCTAAAGCACTGGTGCTCACTTGCTCTAACCCTGGTACTTTACTATCTTAGAATCATCTTATACTATCTCTCTTGGGTCTATATGACCTTCTAATCTCTTTGTCCTTATCTGAAGGATCTACTTACCTTTATTTTTAGTCTTTGTAATCTCATCATAAGGATCTCTTTATTCTCATTTTACCCTTTCTCATATCTTATGAAACATTCTCATAAATCCTTGGAACTTAGGATTAACAACTTTAACTTTGATCACTGAGTTCTTGTTACATGTAAGAAGATTCTCAGTTTAGTCCTTAATAGTAATAAGGTTATCTGAAACTAGCATCATGGGTACTCTGTCTGTTATGAGTTAATCAACTTGTGAAGCTTCTATATCTTAACTTTTCCTTGGTATTTATCCTTCCAAAGAAATATTGTACTAATGGCTCATTACTTTCTTGCTCTAGGCTTGGTCTATTGTAACCCTCGGGATCTACTGCGATCAACAGTAAGCCTCTTCAAGATCTAACTGTGACCCTGTGAGCCATACTAGGATCTAACTGTAATCCTCCAGAATTTACTGTGATTCCGTTGTACTGTATCCTCATCTTTGGAAGATCTAAACCAACAGACAAAGTTACAAAGTTAGTCACTTCTACATAGTTGCTAACTTCACAGATAATTCCCTAAAAATGATCACATAAGCCAATATTATCTGTTAGGACTTTGCTCATTTCTTCTATCACTCAGGAACTTCTTAGATCATTCTCATACTTTATAACTTTCTAGATCCATTACTGCAGAGAGCTACATAGGCTCTACCATGCATATGTCTATCATCATCTATTTATCTCATCTGAAGAATATTACTCTGTATAAGCTATGCTGTCCATCTCTTGGTTTCATTTCAAAAGTAATCTTACTCTATTGCTAGAGCAATCTAGCTCTATTGCATGTCATAAGGCATGGGAGCAATATAACTTTTTCATCATATCTACTCTACCTTGCATGTAATGTAAAGGGGAGTATTCATTTATCATAGCATACTCAATTTGCATAATATGCAAGGAGATGCAAGCATTTAAATATTCTCTAACATACGTGTCATCATATGACAACTGTAAGGAGATGCAACTTCTTATCATATCTTATGCAACATAAGCCATACCACTATCACATACATCTGCTCAACCATCCCTTATACTCACATTACAATTAAGCAATTAACTAGATTGACTTTAAAGTATTATGTTCCTTTATTACCTTAACCACTAGGTCCTGATCATCTATTCAGGTACCTGAGTCATTTACTTGTTTCATTTAGGCTACCACATCACCCTCTTACTAGGGTATAGATTCAACCTTTCTTTACTCTTTCTCACATGAGGAATAGGGAAGTCACTTTATCTTTCAATATGTGGCTACCTTACTAGGCCATATTCATTCTATCATATAATCTCTTATCGATTGTAAGACTTCCGTGTCTCTAGGCTAAAGGATTTATGTGTCCTTGGCCTCATTGCAATCTAGTAGTAATCCATAACTAAGTTAGCTATTTCCTATCAGCTAACTGAGGAAAGGTCTAGCTCATATCTTTATGCCATTTAAACCTTTAAGTTTTTCCCTATCCTTCTAGATTACTAACAGACGAGAGAAAGTAGCTCTTACTAAGCCTCAAGGTTCATATAAATGAACTCGATTTAGTATTCATCAAAAGAGTTCTCTTTCCTTAGCTCTAACCCTTAGTCTCACGCTCACCTCTATCTCTAATTGAGAGGAATGCTTCCTTTAAACTTCTTTAAGAAAAACTTCTTAAGTGAGCGGATCACTCTCTATCTCGTATGGAGTAACTTCTGTATCTCTTAATTCTTTTCACTCTTTATGTCCATCAGTCTCAATCTACTCTAGACTAAACTGTGATTCTTTTCTGGTCTGCCTCTAGATCCCGACCAATTCAGGTCACTTGGATCTCATTCATCACTTATCATTACTATTTATGCTCTCTAGGGCAGAGCATTAGGTTACTATCTCTTCATGATGGAATCCCTCTGCGTTGGGAACATTAACTTTCTATCTATTAGCCATCACATCTTTATCCTTAAGTCATACGTTAGGCTCCTTTCTAGGAAAGTCTTTCGTAATATAGATCAATTTCTGATGATCATACGGAGGATCTACTTTTGAGCCTCTTCTTTAACTGATCTTCTGTATCTCAATGTATCATACTATCTAACTTGTCTACACTCTCTACTAAGCCTCTAACTGATAAACTTTAGTGAGGTCAGCATCTTATTCTCATCATCAGGTCTCTGTGCATTTTAGTCAACGCATAAGTACTTGCTAGTCATCTCATATTCTTTGTAACTTTTAGTCATAACTATCTCAAGTTACTTGTCACAGCTTAACAGCTATGTATTCTTCCGTTGAGACCATAGGTCATCTTCTGTTGTGGCCTAGCAGCTCGTAAAAACTCTTGTCTTTCTATGACTTTAAATTAATTAAAGTGCATTCATATACATACATCATAATCACACTTAAATAGGGAACATATTCACATACATGTTCAACCAACATCTATATGCCATATTACCATAAAATTTGTACACACATTACATACATATCAGTTACATATTTGGGGTACATCATAACTATCATACACATGAGTAATTACTTTTCTTTACACTTTACCTATTTACATTACCCCTCATCTACTTCTACATTTCTTTCTAAGGGATCATAGACTACACATACTTCTGTACACGGATATACCACCTGTAACATCCTTGCTTTTATACGTCTTAGGGACCATTCAGTAGCATTTAGAACCACTTACAAGACCTTGGAAGTCCATTAGCCAAATATGGAATTTTACTCTTTCTTGGGTTACTGTTCATATGGTATTCCAGATTATACAATGAACTTCAAAAAATCATAATTAATTCTAGAAAACTCAAAATGCAGTGGTTCAAAAAGCTACATGAACATAACATCTTGAAATTTAAGGGAAAAATAAGTTTTAGACCAAATGATTAGCCAATTGATACAGTTTATTCGTTGAAGGTTACTGTTCATTTGGTCAAAAACTCTGGAAACAGTTTCTGGTCCCTTATTTTGGAAATTCATTTCTCTTGATATACACATCCAAATGACACGTTCTACCTATGAATTTAAATATCTGGATGTGTTCTACATGCTCATAAAATTTCGTGAACTAATTCCTTCATTTGCTAGGTCAAACTGAAGCCACAACAAAACTGCTTTAGGACCTACGTTTTTACCATTTCAGTTTCTTTTCTTTCATTTCCATTAATTGTTTCAGCATGCACAAGCCATCAAATAAGCTTCTTAACATTCATATACATCATGTACATATGCCATAATTATTACATACAAGTTTATCACATAAGTAGACACCTTACATGGCATTTACATACATGAAAATTTTATAGTATATGCTAAAATCTCAATACTTCACTTCCTTTCTTCCATTCTATAGGTCTTCTCCATGCATACCTTTTATTCATGCTTGACCTAAATTGGTTGGTTATAGGAAAGTGAGATTCTAGGGAATCTCAGTAGCAAACATTACCACTTAAATATGCAAGATGGATGCTAATGCATGATATGTAATTTCATTAACTTTCTTTGATTAGTGACATGCCATCATGCTATATACTTTTACATAAAGTGCATGGCCATAGAAACATGTTATTTACAGTACATTCAACATCATTTATCATGTCACAACATCATTCAAATAACATATACATGTCAACACATAAGCATACCACATCAAGCACATAAAGAGGTAAGTTCACTACCTTGCACTTAAGCTTTTCTCTTGATCTTTAGCATTTGCTCTCTAGCTTTCCAACCAATAAGCCTTTATGTCAATCACCTCCCAACATGTTCTTGGATGTTTCAAGGTCCTAAACACATTCATATTCATCACATAATTCATTAGGACTCATGAACTCCAACCATGTTCAAGATTAACTTTGTTGCACTCTTTATTGTCATTACTTTACCTAATATTCACTAATCCACTTGGCTCTTGAACCAATTGATATCTTGACTTTACCCTACACAATTTCATATTTTAAACTCATTTATGAGCTTAGAATCATGAAATTCCAGCTCCTTCATGGCCTGCTGTACAGAACTGAACATAAGCATACAATTCTTTCAAAAATTCTCATTTTGATTCTAATGCTTCTCATACTTGTTTCTCCACTTTACCCCACACAACTTTTCATTTTAAAACCATTGGAACCATCAAAATCATGAAATTTCAATCACTGTTCATGAGAGTGAACAGTAACCATAAGGAATCTCAAAGACTACAACCTTGAGATTTTAATGTTTCCAAGGTTCAAAACCTTTCCAATCCTACACAAAATCATCATACAAACTCAATGGAAGCATTAAATCATTGAAATTCCATTTCCTTCCCTCATGAACAGTGCAGACCGAACAGGGCACACTATGGCAAAGTCAAGAATATCAATTTGATTCAACCACCAATCTCTTAAATAGCTTGTTTAAGCATCAATCATAAGTTTCTAACTTTAATTTCTTCTTTCCCCTTTCATCTATGGATTTTGGACAGCACCTCCCCTTAGAGAAAACTCAACTTTTCCCCATGAAAACCCTAAGTTAAAGCTCCCAAATCAAAGGAGAATAAGCTAGGAAATATTGCTTACCTTTAATTTCTAGCTTGCTTGAACTTTGGAACCTTGAATCTTCTTTGTCTTGGCTTGATTTTTCATTTTGCAAGAGTTTCCCCAAGGGTCCATGAAGCTACGGTTTGCTGCAGAATTGGAGGGGTATTTATAGCCAACATCCAAGAAAAATGAATGGCCAAGATTGATTTGGTTACTATTTTATCTAAGGCCCACATTTAATCTTGGATTTAACTTTTTCATAAAATAATAATTATGACATCATGTGGGACAGCTCATGGGACACCTAAGAGGGTCAGGTGGCGTGCTCCCCATGCAAGGAACCTTATGGAGAAATTCCAGTCTAATCCGGTACCGATCAGTGCAGTTTCACAACAACCAGACTGTGTTCTGTTCCTAATTTTTTATAATATACCAGGATATGTATTCTATCCTGAAAATTATTGTCTAGGCTTCTCATACCATTGAAAATGTTAGATTGAGTATTTATCTGCCATCCATCCTTTGGAAATGACCAAAATACCCTTGGTGTCATTTCTTGCATTGTACTGACCCTAAGGGCATAATTGTCATTTCACCCCTCTTTGTACTGCCTCAGGGCATATATTGGCTCAACTAATCATATTTATACCACGTGTCACGTTTTTAGCCTGTCCCAGATGACCAAAATGCCCTTCATCCATCTCTAGTACAATCTGGGCATCCAGGGGCATTTTTGTAATTTCGCACTTTTTCTGGCACTGGCCCCTTATACTGATAGACTGGTACCCTGGGTTTTGGGCCTTCCTTGGCGTCATTATGGGCCTATATATGAGGTCATCTGATCTCATTCTATCCAGGCTTACATACCGATAAGTTCCATTATCGGATCACGGGTGTTAACAAACTCCCGTCAAAATTCACTAATATGTGAATAACTTTTTATACAGAACTTCTTCTGGAGTTCTGTCAGATCCAGGACATCTGACACTGTAGGGCACACTTTCCTGTAATTTGCCCACTTATATCTGAAGTCCATGAAATCTGATAAAATTTCAGATAACTTTTAGACTATCAGATAATTTCCTGCTGTCTGGAGCCCTAATAAAATTTCTGTATCATGCCAGATTAACCAGCATGACTTCCTCTATTTACTGATAGAATGTGGGAATAAAATACTTACAGGCATTTCTAAGCCTTTTCTGGCTGAACTTTTCCATAATTACATTTATGTCCCTGACTTTTTGCTTAATTACATTTATATCCCTAACTTTTTGCATATTTACATTTAGGTCCCTAAACTTTTAGAAATTACCACTTTTGGCCCAACATTTATTTCTACTTTAACTTTTGGCCTTTAACCTTTTCCAATTTGCGTTTAGGTCCTTCTCTTTCTTTAAGACTTATCTAACTTTTATTATTTCGTCTGATCTTTGTCATAATCCTTTCTAAGCATCTTTCCACTATCAATACTACACAGATAGGGAAAAATTAGGATATGACACCACCCCTGAATATCAGTTGGCTGATCATTTGCTAGATACTCACTTAGCTTTATATGCCATGTAGGGGAATATGGCAGCACTTGGCTTACTATCATCCCATGCCAGTCCTCTAGAGTATAAACTTGATTTAGGTTAATGCCCTCTACTGCATATCTATTTATCATCCCTGATACGGCGTTGAGGAACTGTAAGTAAACTAACTACTCTTGATCTCTACTTTTGTCCATTCTTTGAGTAGTTCACTCTCCACAGCTTTCTTGAGACTGATATGGTCAGCATTATCTGTCTTTAACAAAGAAAGCTGGGGTTGACTAGGGCCAAGAACATCACACTGATCCTTCTCTATAAAGCCACATATTCTTGGACTTTGGGAATGAACAGGTTCTGTCATAAACTCTTACTATATATCTGAATTCGGGGATTGTGGTATTTTACTCATAGTAACTCTGTCCTCAAACTCTAGTGGAGGAGGAATAATATCTGGTCTATCTATAATCCAGTATCAGTACTCAGCTTCCTCAGCCGTAATCTGTCCTCTTATCAGAGGAATAGAACTTACGGCAGGGTTAGAGGGCACCCCAACGTACTCATACTGTGTAGAGTTACTAGACTCAACATTAACTGGTGCATATTAGGCTTCAAGATACATATCTTCATGACCTCCAGACTGCAGGTTTGAGTCTACAGAGATATCAATGGGACATTATACTATAGACTTTCTTGACCAATCCCCTATACTCTCACCCTAACTCTCTTTATTGTCTGAGGGATGATCTTCATCTATCATTACTGGTCTGGAGTCTCCCTTATTAACTGAAGCCTCTGACTTAACCTTATAGAATTTCATATCTACTCCTGTAATCTATGCTTAATTAAGCAATGCTAACTATACCATAACATACCCTAACTTAACAAAATACCCTTTGTTTAGGGTTAGGGTCTGGGAATAATCTCATATTAGTCCATAAATAATCTGTTCAAAGCATTTCCTAAGCCATAATCCTTTACTCTGATACCAAAATGCAGAGTCCTTCTTGGGACTACATAAGGTACCTTAGACACAAGTTTTACGTACCAACCTCTCGACTACAATGCAACCTCCTGGTGGCGAAGCCGGTTGGCCATGTCGTGGTAAGAGCCAACGCTTCGTCCCCTTCTCACGCAGTGAGAACCCTCGATAATAGTGAGTAATCTTAGCCATCTCATAACTTGCTCTGATACCAAAATATAACATCCTTACTTTTATATGCCTTATAGACCATTCAATAGCAATTAGAACAACTTACAAGACCTTAGAAGTCCATTAGCTAAATCTAGAATTTTTCTCCTTCACAGGTTACTATTCATATGGTAGTCCAGATTTTGCAATGAACTTTGAAAAATCATAACTAATTCTATAAAAATCAAAATGAAGTGGTTCAAAAAGCTACGTTAAGATAACATCTTGAATTTTAAGGAAAAAAATAATTTTTAGACCAAACGATTAGCCACATAATCATTCATTCATCACAATCTAACTTCCTTCAGCATTAAACTCACTTTAACTAACATAACTTCTTCTTGAACATTAAGCCCATTAACTTTCCTTAATCTTAACTAATGGAATTGGTCTTTGAATCAATTGATATCTTGACTTTACCCTACACAATTTCATCTTTTGAATTCATTTATGAGCTTAGAATCATGAAATTCTAGCTCCTTCATGGCCTGCTGTATAGAACTGAACATAGGCATACAATTATTTCACAAATTCTCATTTTGATTTTAATGCTTCCCATACTTGTTTCTCTACTTTACCCCACACAACTTTTCATTTTAAAACCAGTGGAAGCATCAAAATCATGAAATTCTAATCACTATTCATGCGTGTGAACAGTAAAAGAGAAGGGTTTCAAAAGCTACAACCTTGGAATTTCAATGCTTTCAAGGTTCAAAACCTTTCCAATCCTACACAAAATCATCATACAAACTCAGTGGAAGCATTAAATCATTGAAATTCAATTTTCTTCCCTCATGAACAATGCATACTGAACAGGGCACACTATGGCAAAGTCAATAATATCAATTTGATTCAACAACCAACAACTGAACTAGCTTGTTTAAGCTTCAAACATATGTTTCTAACTTTAATTTCTTCTTTCCCCTTTCATCTACGGTTTTTGGAAAGCACCTCCCCTTAGAGAAAACTCAACTTTTCTCCCATGAAAACCCTAAGTTCAACCTCCCAAATCAAAGGAAAATAAGCTAGAAGAGATTGCTTACCTTTAATCTATAGCTTACTTGAACTTTGGTACCTTGAATCATCTTTGTCTTGGCTTGAGTTTTCATTTTGAAAGAGTTTCCCCAAGGTATCACAAGGCCACGGTTTTGGGCAGAATGAGGGGGTATTTATAGACAAAATCCAAGAAAAATCAATGGCCAAGATTGATTTGGTTACTATTTGATCTAAAGGCTCACATTTAATCTTGAATTTTACTTTTTCATAAAAGAATACTTATGACATCATATGGGATAACTCATGGGACACTTAAGAGGGATAGGTGGCTTGATCATAGTGTAAGGAAGCTTCTGGAAAAATTTGAGTTCAATCCGGTACTGATCGGAGCAGTTTCACAATAAATCTCACCCTATCCTATTTATTGGGTATTTTATTTCACCATAAAATCCTGTAAGGCTTCTACAGGATTCCTTTTTTGACTCTATAAACTTTATAAATTCTTATATTAAATATGGAGATTTCCTATAATATCCCATATGATTCTAATGTCTAAAGAATGCTGTAATAATTCTTCTGACTTCATAAATTTATATCAATAATCAGGACCTCAAATCAAAATTATGTGTTTCGTTAAACTGACCGGAATAATTTTATCTATCTACTGGTAAAATTTGAGTTTGATCTGATTCTGGGCATTTTTGGCCTATTTTGGCTCAACTTTTTCATAATTATATTTAGGTCCCTGACTTTTTACTTAATTATATTTAGGTCCTTAAACTTTTGGAAATTGCCACTTTTGGCCCAATATTTATTTCTACCTTCACTTTTTGCCTTCAACATTTTCTAATTTTCGTTTTAGTCCTTCTCTTTCTTTAGGACTCATTTAACCTTTATAATTTCTTCTGATCTTCTTTATAATCCTTTCTAAAACACTTTCCACTATCAGTACTATACGGATAGGGAAAAATTAGGATATGACACATGTCAACACATAAACATACCACATCAAGCACATAAAGAGGTAAGTTCACTACCTTATAGACTTGACTTTCTTTCACTTTATCTTGCTTCTTTCTTCTCACATCTTTTGGACAGGTGGCTGACTCTTTTGGAGCATACCAACCAATCCCTAACATCACATAACCATTCATCAATCACCATCTAATTTCCTTGAGCATTAAACTTAATTTAACTAACATAACTCCCTCTTGAACATTAAGCTCATTTACTTTCCTTAATCTTAACAAATGGACTTGGTCTTTGAATTAATTGATCTCTTAACTTTACCCCACACAATTTCATCTTTTGAATTCATTTATGATCTTAGAATCATGAAATTCCAGCTCCTTCATGGCCTGCTATACAGAACTGAATATAGGCATACAATTCTTTCAAAAATTCTTTCAAAAATTCTCATTTTGATTCTAATGCTTCCCATACTTGTTTCTCCACTTTACCCCACACAACTTTTCTTTTTAAAACCATTGGAACCATAAAAATCATGAAATTCCAATCACTGTTCATGCTTGTGAACAGTAATAGAGAAGGGTTTCAAAAACTACAATATTGGAATTCCAATGCTTTCAAGGTTCAAAACCTTTCCAATCCTACACAAAATCATCATCTAAATTTAATGGAAGCATTAAATCATTGAAATTCAATTTACTTCCCTCATGAACAGTAAATACCGAATAGGACACATCATGGCAAAGTCAAGAATATCAACTTGATTCAACAACCAATCTCTTAACTAGCTTGTTTAAGCTTCAATCATATGTTTCTAACTTTAATTTCTTCTTTCCCCTTTCATCTAAGATTGTTGGGAAGCACAACCCCTTAAAGAAAACTCAACTTTTCTTCCATGAAAACCCTAAGTTTAAGCTCCCAAATCAAAGGAAAATAAGCTATGACAGATTGCTTACCTTTAATCTCTAGCTTGCTTACATTTAATCTCTAGCTTGCTTGAACTTTGGTACCTTGAATCTTCTTTGTCTTGGCTTGAGTTTTCATTTTGCAAGAGTTTCCCCAAGGGTCCATGAAGCCACGGTTTTGATGCAAAAATGAGGGGGTATTTATAGCCAAAATCCATAAAAAATAAATGGCCAATATTTATTTGGTTACTATTTGATCTAAAGGCCCACATTTAATCTTAGATTTAACTTTGTCTAAAAAGAATAATTAGGACATCATGTGGGACAGCTCAAGGGACACTTCATAGGGGTATGTGGCTTGCTTACCATGCCAGGAAGCTTCTGGAAAAATTCTAGTCCAATCCGGTACCGATCGGAGCAGTTTCACAATAATCAGACTATTTTCTGTTCCTAAATTTTTTTATAATATACTAGGATATGTATTATGTGTAAGGAATTAGAAGACACGCAGCTGAAATTAATTTAAAAATTTTTCCATTCCTTGCCAGGATCTACCGTATGTGTTTAAGTCAAGTGGGAAGAAGCATTACCCTCAGTGTTTCTCAGCGACTTCCACAGCTTCTCTCCACGGCTGGTGATCTCTTTTCGATCGTAAGGAGATGTCCACAGCTTCTCTCCGTGGCTCGTGCTCTCTTTTCCGATCACAAGAAGTCGACGCCTCAGGTCGTCTTCCTCTACTGGTATCCACACGAACAGCGTTCCAACCACGAACGACGTGCTAGCGTCTCCTGTCCCTCCAAAGCTTTCTCAAGAGTTCGTCCTCTCCATCTCTACTTCAGCAGTTTCTTATCTGCAAACCTTTTGCAGATTTCGTTCGGCCCTTTTTGTGTTATGTGTTGTATTCAAAATGTAGCTCCTAAAATCGGATATATAGGATGCTCTGCGTTTTTCTCAACCGAATTGGATTTTGGAATTAATCTATATTAATTCCGAATACAATATCACATATTGTATAATTTGATAAGAAGCTAATTAAATAAATAATGTTTATATTAAATCCGTCCCACAGATTTAATTCACTTATTTATTTAATTTAAATAAAGATAAGATTGGACTGTATTTGATTTATTCTCATAAATCAAATTTGAGATATCCTATCAATTTGAATTTCAAATTCAAACGTGATCGAGATTTAATTTATCCTTATAAATTAAATCCTATATATCCCTTATATATAATATATATATATACGAATTTATATATATACGAATATAAATATAAATAAATATATACATAAACCCTGGATCATTCATTGAATCTAGACACGTCTTAGATTCAATGAATCTGGATATCATAGCTCGTGTTGGGCTACTTTGTGTGCGACCCTGTAGGCCCATATGAAGTTGGCAGTAGGCCATTTGCTATACTGGCCCACAAGTCGCAAGTGGTCTCTAGCAAGACATAACGACTACCCAAATCATATGAGAATCGATAAATAATGTAACCTTTTATACAACCATATCATGTCCCTTCTGTCACGCGATATTTTGGTCATGGATGAGGCCTGGATAATGTCATCCTCCTATTCCTGACCGTTACTTTCTCGATCCCTGAGTAGTCTGACTATAGAAATGGAACTACCTTTCCATTACAGTATGGCCATACATTTCTCAGACTCACTCATCGAGGGGCCCAGTAATATCTCTCTATGAATGTGAGGGACAAATTCCATCTTGACCATTCACATTCCTCCGCATGAAAAACCACTAAGCCCGAACATAGTCTTTATGATCACTCGGTCAAAAGTGACTTTTGACTAGGCCAAAGCTGAGCGTTTGTCATGTAGGAATCCATGATGATCTCAGGTCAAAGGGCATAGTGACATGGTTTGTATATGAGAGAAGATTATGACGTAACCCATGCAACTCTCTCATAGCGGGTCGATCCAACACCTTATACTCTTACATGTGCATATGACTTTGATTTATATCTCTATACATCTTCAAAGTCATACTGGTCTTATTTCATCTCTGCTCCCGCACAGATGACCGACCAGGGATATTTAGGATAAGATCATGAATTATCCAAGGATGGTCATCACAGTAAACATGCAAATAATATGATAACACAATTAATAAATTCATAAATCAATAATGTTCATAAGACAATGATTGGCCCCTAGGGCACGTTTTCTAACATTATGTCCTGAAAATCAATGTATAGTCTTCTCGTACCATTCACATACTTGTACTGTGTCAATACTTAATTACTGATCCCTTGGAAAATGATAGAAATGTCCTTGGTGTCCTTTCTTGCACTGTACTAACCCTTAAGGCAAAATCATCATTTCACACCTCTTTATATTGTTTTAGGGTGTATATGGGCTCTAAATAATCCTCTTTATACCATATGACACGTTTTTGGCCTGTCCAGAATGACCTAAATGCCCTCCATCCATCACTGATATAGTATGGGGCATCCAGGGGCATTTTCATAATTTCATACTTTTCCTAGACTACTCTGGACTCTGGCCCACATAACTTTTTCACTACTTTATTGGGCTCATGATGGCGCCATTTGGGCCTTGGTATGGGCTCATTGGCCTCATTACCTTTATGGTACAAATCCCAGTAAATCTCACCCGATCCTATTTATCGGGTATTTTATTTCACCGTAAAATCTCGTAAGACTTCTACAGGATTCCTTTTCTAACTCTGTCAATTTTATAAATTCTTATATTAAATATAGGAATTTCCTATAAAGTTTCATCTGATTCTACTGTCTGAAAAATACTATAATAATTTTTCTGACTTCATAAATTTATATCAATTAATTGGGACCTCAAATCAAAATTCTGTGTTGCGTTAAACTGACCGGAATAATTTTGTTTATCTACTGGTAAAATTTAGGTCTTATCTGATTCTGGGCATTTTTTGCCTGTTTTGGCTCAACTTTTCCATAATTACATTTAGGTCCCTGAACTTTTGAATAATTGCACTTAGGCCCCTGAACTTTTGGCTATTTGTATTTTAGTCCCTTAACTTTTGAAAATTACACTTAAGGGCCCAACTTTTGTTTCTATTTCACTTTTTGCCTTTAACCTTTTCTACTTTTCATTTTAGTCCTTCTCTGCCTTGAATCATCTAACCTTTAGTATTTCTTCTAATCTTCGTCATAATCCTTTCTAAACCTCTTTGCACTATCAGTACTATACGGATAGGGAAAAATTAGGATATAACACTTCCAAGGTTCAAAACCTATCCAATCCTAGACAAATTCATCATATAAATTCAATGAACGTATTATATCATTGAAATTCTATCTCCTTCTATCATAAATAGTGTAAACTGAAATGGTTCAACTATGGCAAAGTCAAGAATATCAACTTGATTCAACAACCAATCACCTAACTAGCTTGTTTAAGCTTCAATCACATAATTCTAACTTCAATTTCTTCTTTTTCCTTTCATCTAAGGTTTTTGGACAACACAAACACGTTTGAGAAAAATCAAATTTCCTCCATAAAAATTCTAAGTTCAATATCTCAAATAAAAGGAAAATAAGTTGGGATATATTGCTTGCCTTTAATCTCTAGCTTGTTTGAACTTTGGTACCTTGAATCTTCTTTGTCTTAGCTTGAGTTTTCATTTTACAAGAGGTTCTCCAAGGTTTATTGATTCACGGTTTTGAACCTAAAATGTGGGGGTATTTATAGAAAAATCTCATGGAAAATGAATACCCAATATCACTTTGCGCACTATTTGATCTAATAGCTCACATTTAATCTTGGATTTAACTTTTCTATAAAGATAACTATGACATCATCCATGACATCATCAAGGGACAACTCATAAGACATGTGGTCTCATTCCAAGGGAAAGAAGCTTCTAGAAAAATTTTAGTCCAATCTAGTACTGACTCAGTCCGATTTCTCAAAAACCAGACTGATTTATAATTCTACTTTTTCTGAGATTCCATAATGTGCTTTCTAAACATAAATTCAATATTTGGATCCTTCCTACCATTGACATTATTGGACTGGGTCTAAACCTAATTACAGATCCATTGGCAATTTACCAAAACGTCCCTTGGTTCTTCTTTATTTACTTTAACATATTAAGGGCATTATCATCTTTTCACACCTTATTAGAGTATTCCCTAACCTTGGTCGACTATTATGGGAACTCTCCTTGACTGTCTAACCTTAGTCAAATGACCAAAATACCCTTCATTTATCTTTGGCTCATTGACACAACACAATGGCATACAAAATGGCATTTTCATAATTTTATATTTTCCCGGTCTTTATTAGCCCTGGCCCACATACTTATCTAAAAATATTATTAGGCTTATAAGATGCCATTTTGGGCCTTCTACATGGTCCACCACCTTTACAGGCTAAACTCATGAGAAATTCCCCTAAAATATATTTATCAAGTGTTTTAATCCACTATAAATTCTATAATAAATTATACATAACTCAATTTTTAGCTCTGTCAGTTTAATAAATTCTTATACTAATTATGGAAAGTTACTACCAAATTTCATCTTATTATGAGATCCAAAAGATATAATATTAATTTCCCTTTCTTGATAAATTAATATAAATTTGTTGGGACCTCACATCCAAATTATGTATTATGTCAAACTCATAAGATAATTTTCTATATTTACTGGAAAAAGTTGGGACTAATTTGATTCTGTCATTTATGGGCCTTTTCTGACTCAACTTTCATTAATTACTATTTTGCCCTTAAACTTTTAAAAATCACACTTTGCACGATAAAACTTCTAAACTTTTTATTTTAGTCCCTCCTCTTTATACCTTTTTCTACTCATTGTTTTTACTTTCTATTTATCATCACAATCCTTTCCAAACCTCTTTCTATTATTAGTATTATACAAATAGGGAAAAAGTAAGATGTCACAACATCCAAATCATCCAAATTCAATTACAAAACTTAATCTCAGAATAATTGATCGATATTCAATCCTCACTCATAAAATCAAAAACCTAGATCTAGGAATTCCAAAAACATAAGAAATGTAAGATTAAAATAGAAAACTTGCCAAGTGTAGTGCAGTCCATGAGCTTAAGATATACTATCCATCACCAAGAGACTAAAGATTTAGCCTCTCATGACTCCTATTGTGCCGTAATCGCTGTCCATATATGATGCCATGAAGAAAGCAGAAAGAGGTGATGGATTAATAATGTAGAGATGTAAGATTATGTGAAGAGGTGCAGAAAGATGGAAGATGAGTGTGTAGGTTGTGGATAAGGTGTAGAGAAGGTTTGAGTACTTCTTCTTAGCCTGATCAGGTCCAAAAACTAGCCCCCACACATTTGTAGCTTCCTCTTCCTTTTATTCCCGCATGACTTAATCTAAAATGCACAACTTCAGCGATTGTCTCTTTTTGTCATGACCAGATCCATGTTTTGGTCATGACTTGTAAACATAGAGAAAGTTTCAGTAGAATTGAGGTTGCGACCTGTGGATACTGTCATCACGACTAAAAAGCACAGAAGCATGATCTAATTTTCTTTGTCTTGTGATTTCTTTTCTGCTCACGTTAGTCCTTGGTTCTCCTCCCAAATACCTACGATTCAAAACGAAAGCTCACTATAAAAGTCCAAATCAGTAGAGAACAATATTTATGTAGTTTGGAAGAGATGAAATAAGACCAGTATGACTTTGAAGATGTATATAGATATAAATCAAAGTCATAGGCACATGTAAGAGTACATAGTGTTGGACCGACCCGCTATGAGAGAGTTGCATGGGTTACGTCATAAGCTTCTCTCATATACAAACCATGTCCCTATGCCCTTTGACATGAGATCATCATGGATTCCTGCATGACAAATGCTTAGCTTTGACCTACTCAAAAGTCAATTTTGACTGAGTGATCATAAAGACTATGTTTGGGCTTAGTGGTTTTTCATGCGGAGGAATGTGAATGGTCAAGATGGAATTTGTCCCTCACATTCATAGAGAGACATTACTGGGCCCCTCGATGAGTGAGTCTGAGAAATGTATGGCCATACTGTAATGGAAAGGTAGTTCCATTTCTATAGTCAGACTACTCAATGATCGAGAAAGTAACGGTCAGGAATAGAAGGATGACATTATCCATGCCTCATCCATGACCAAAATATCGCGTGACAGAAGGGACACGATATGGTTGTATAAAAGGTTACATCGTTTAACGATCCTCATATGATTTGGGTAATCCTTATGTCTTGCTAGAGACCGCTTGTGACTTGTGGGCCAGTATAGCAAATGGCCCACTGCCAACTTCATATGGGCCTACAGGGTCACACACAAAATAACCCAACACGAGCTATGATGTCCAGATTAATTGAATCTAAGACATGTCCATATTCAATGAATGATCCAGGGTGGATGTATATATTTATATTTATATTCGTATATATATAAATTCGTATATATACATTATATATAAGAGATATATGAGATTTAATTTATAAGGATCAATTAAATCTCTATCACGTTTGAATTTGAAATTCAAATTGATAGGATATCTCATACAAGAGATATTTATAAGATTTAATTTATAAGGATAAATTATATCCCTATCATATTTGAATTTGAAATTCAAATTGATAGGATATCTCATATAAGAGATATTTATAAGATTTAATTTATAAGGATAAATTAAATCTCTATCACGTTTGAATTTGAAATTCAAATTGATATGATATCTTAAATTTGATTTATGAGAATAAATTAAATATAGTTTAGTCTTATCTATATTTTAAGTTAAATAAATAGGTGAATTAAATCTGTGGGATGGATTTAATATTAATATTATTTATTTAATTAGTTTCTTATCAAATTATACAATATATGATATTGTATTAATTTCAGAATTAATATAAGATTAACTCAAAAATCCAAGTCGGTAGAGAAAAATGCATAGCATCCTATATATCTGATTTTAGGAGCCATGTTTTAAAACATATAGAACACAGAAAGGCCGAAGGGAAATTTGCAAAAGGTTTATAGATAAGAAACTGCTGAAATAGAGACGGAGAGAACGGATTCTTGAGAAAGCCCTGGAGGGATAGGAGACGCTAGCACGTCGTTCGTGGTTAGAACGCTGTTCGTGTGGATACTAGTAGAGGAAGTCGACCTGAGTCATCGACTTCTTGTGATCGAAAAGGGAGCACGAGCCGCGGAGAGAAGTTATGAACATCGTGACTAGAAGCTGTAGAAGTCACTGAGGAACACTGAGGGTAATGCTTCTTCCCACTTGACTTAAACACATACGGTAGATCCTGGCAAGGAATAGAAAATTTTTTAAGTTAATTTCCGCTGTGTGTCTTCCAATTCCTTATAAAAGTTATGCTGGTTAATCTGGCATGATACAGAAATTTTATTAGGGCTTTAGACAGCAGAAAATTATTTGATAGTATAAAAGTTATATGAATTTTTATCAGATTCCATGGATATTAGATATAAGTGGAGGAATTATAGGAAAGTGTGCCCTACAGTGTCAGATATCCTGGATCTAACAGAACTCTGGAAGAAGTTCTGTATAAAAAGTTACATACCGATAATAGAATTTATCAATATGTAAGCTTGGTTAGAATGAGATTAGATGACCTCATATATAGGCCCATGATGACACCAAGAAGAGCCCAAAACCTAGGGTACCAGTTCATCAGTAGAAGGGGCCAGTGTCCAGGAAAAGTGCGAAATTATGAAAATGCCCCTAGATGCCCAAATTGTACCAGAGATGGATGAAGGGCATTTTGGTCACCTGGGATAGGTTAAAAATGTAGCATATGGTATAAATGATTAGTTGAGACCAGATACACCCTAAGGCAGTATAAAGAATGGTAAAATGACGATTATGCCCTTATGGTTAATACAATGTAAGACAAGACACCAAGGGTATTTTGGTCATTTTCCAAGGAATAGATGGTAGATAAATACACAGTATAGCCATGTCAAGGGTATGAGAAGCTTAGACATTGATTTACAGGACAGAATACATATCCTGGTATATTATAAAAAATTCAGAACAGAAAATAGTCCGGTTGTTGTGAAACTGCTCTGATCGGTACCGGATTGGACTGGAATTTTTCCACAAGCTTCCTTACACTATGAGCACGCCACCTAACCCCATGAGGTGTTCCTTGAGTTGTCCTACATGATGTCATAATTATTCTTTTATGAAAAAGTTAAATCCAAGATTAAATGTGGGCCTTTACATCAAATAGTAACCAAATCAATCTTGGCCATTCATTTTTCATGGATTTTGGCTATAAATACCCCCTCATTCTGCCCAAAACCGTGGCCTTGTGATACCTTGGGCAAAATCTTGCAAAATGAAAACTCAAGCCAAGACAAAGAAGATTCAAGGTTCTAAAGTTCAAGCAATCTAGAGATTAAAGGTAAGCAATCTATCCTAGCTTATTTTCATTTGATTTGGGAGCTTGAACTTAGGGTTTTCATGGGAGAAAAGTTGAGTTTTCTCTAGGGGTTGTGCTGCCCAACAACCTTAGATGAAAGGGGAAAGAAGAAATTAAAGTTAGAAACATATGATTAAAGCTTAAACAAGCTAGTTAAGTGATTAGTTGTTGAATCAAGTTGATATTCTTGACTTTGCCAAGAGTGAACCTGTTTGGTATTCACTTTTCATGAGGGAAGGAAATTGAATTTCAATGATTTAATGCTTCCATTGAATTTAGATGATGATTTTGTGTAGGATTGGAAAGGTTTTGAACCTTGAAAGCATTGAAATTCCAAGATTATAGTTTTTGAAACCCTTCTCTATTACTGTTCATTTGCATGAAAAGTTATTAGAATTTCATGATTTTGATGCTTCCAATGGTTTTAAAATGAAAAATTGTGTGGGATATAGTAGAGAAACAAGTATGGGAAGCATTGGAATCAAAATGAGAAATTTTGAAAGAATTAAGTGTAGTTTCGGTTCTATACAGCATGTGATGAAGGAGCTGGAATTTCATGATTCTAAGCTCATAAATGGATTCAAAAGATGAAATTGTGTAGGGTAAATTCAAGACATCAATTGATTCAAAGACCAAGTCCATTAGTTAAGATTAAGGAAAGTTAATGGGCTTAATGTTCAAGAAGAAGTTATGTTCGTTAAAATGAGTTTAATGCTCAAGGAAGTTAGATTGTGATGAATGAATGATTATGTGATGTTAGGAATTGATTGGTATGCTCCAAGAGAGGCAGCCACATGTTCAAGAAAAGTGAGAAGGAGGAAGCAAGATAAGGAGAAAGAAAGTCAAGTGCTCAAGGTAGTAAACTTATCCTAAACTTGTATGCAATGAATGTTATGCTTGATTGTGCTATGGCTTGATTGAATTGTGTTGCCTATGTGCTTATGTATGAAGATCTATTTATATGTTTACTTTGGCCAATTGTATTTCATATGTAACATGGAAGCATGCACATGACACAATAGTAACACTTTCACAAGCAAGCACAAGTAGTTACATTAATGCATGCATTATTTAGTACCGTTTGCTACAGAGATTTCCCCCGAAATCTCATCCCTTTCCATGTAATCCCAATCCCACAGGTTTATGAATGATGAAAGAGGATGATGAAGCATGAAGAAAAGCTAGGGATTGGATAGTATATATGTTATGTGAATGTGTAATGTTACTGTATGACTACTGTAAGCAGTGATGGTCATGATGTAATGAAAAATAGTAAATGATGGAATAAATATATGAAATTTTACAGACATTTAGATGACATGCCAAGCTTCGTTTTGACACCAAGAATGCTTTATTTGGATGTCTGTACAAAGAGAACTGATTTTCCAAAGTAAGGGACCAGAATCTGTTTACAGAATTTTTGACCAAGGTCTTCCAAGGTAAAATTCCAGATTTAGCTAATGGACTTCCAAGGTATTGTAAGTGGTTCTAAATGCTACTGAATGGTCCCTAAGACGTATGAAAGTAAGGATGTTACATCTATACCCAAATAAGAGGGTGATGTGGCAGCCTAAGTGAAACAAGTAAATGATAAAGGATCATGAATAAATGATAAGGACCTAGTGATTAAGGTTATTAAGGGATAGAATACTTCAAAGTCTACCTAGTTAATTGCTTAATTACAATGTGAGTATAAGGGATGGTTGAGGAAACTATGTAATAGTGATATGGCTTATGTTGCCATAAGTTATGATGGAAGTTGCATCTCCTTGCAATTGTCATATGATGACACGCATGTTAGAGAATGCTTAAATGATTGCATCTCCTTGCATATTATGCATGTTGAGTATGCTATGATGAATGA
This sequence comes from Leucaena leucocephala, assembly GCA_037074615.1. NCBI lineage: Eukaryota > Viridiplantae > Streptophyta > Magnoliopsida > Fabales > Fabaceae > Leucaena > Leucaena leucocephala. Next base: position 10,929,003 of record CM073567.1, on the reverse strand, counting down.
ATACTCCCCTTTATATTACATGCAGGGTAGAGTAGATATGATGAGAAAGTTTTGAAAATTTATTGCTCCCATATCCTACGACATGAAATTAAAAAAATTAACCTGATGATAGAGCAATAGAAAAGTGATGAACAAAATAGTTAGCTAGTTAATTCCCAAAGAATGGAATGAGAATTTATGATCAGACAATGATAGTCAATAGGATAGAGAATGAGATTAAAGATGAAAGATTAATAGTGAATTTATAGATAAATGATTACAGTACCAGGACATATCACTTCAGTAGGGGTAAGATATATGAATGATGTGCTATGAATATGAAAGAAAATGAGATGTAGTTATGAAAGATGATGTGGCTCTAAGAAAGAGCAGTTTTTAAATAATATGAGTTAATGGTTTTGCAATAGAGCTAGATTGCTCTTGCAATAGAGTAAGATTGCTTTTAAAATAAAACCAAGAGATGGGATAGTATAACTCAGATAGAGTAAGGTCCCTTTGATGAGATAGATAGATAATGATAGATATGTGCATGGTAGAGCCTGTGTAGCTCTATGAATTATTGGATATAGTAAATTTATAAATGATGATAATGATATGAGAAATTCCTGAGTGATAAAGGAAATGAGTAAAGTCCTGATAGATAATATTGGCCTATATGATCATTTTTAGGGAATTATCTGTTGAGTTAACAACTATGTGGAAGTGACTAACCTTGTAACTTTGTCCGTTAGTTTAGATCTTCCAGAGATGATAATACAGTATAACGGAATCACAATAGATTCTCGAGGATTGCAGTTAGATCCTAGTTTGGCTCCCAGAGAATACAATTCTAGGGTTGCAGTTAGATCCTAAAGAGGTTTATGGTTGATCACAGTAGATCCTGAGGGTCATAGTAGACCTACCCTAGAGAAAGAAAGTATTTAGCCATAAGTACAATATGTCTTTGGAAGGATGAATACCAAGAAAAAGTTAAGGTATAGAAGCTTCACAAGTTGGTTAACTCATAACAGAGAGAGTACAAATGATGCTAGTTTCATATAGCCTTCTTACTATCAGGGACTGAACTCAATCTCTTTACACGTAACAGGAACTAAGTGATCAAAGTTAAAGTTGTTAATCCTGAGTCCCAATGATTTATAAGAGTATCTCATAAGATATGAGAAAGGATCAAATGAAAATAAAGAGATCCTTACGATAAGATTACAAAGAATAAGAATGAAATGTAAATAGATCCTCCAGAGGAGGATAAAGAGATTAGAAGGCCAAATAGACCCAAGAGAGATAGTATAAGATGGGTCTAAGATAGTAAAGTATCAGGGTTGGAGCCTATTAACACCAATGCGTCAGATTTATATCTACACTTTTCGGTTAAGCGTGCTCAGGTAAGGGTAGGCCAATAATGGGTGACCCCCTAGAAAGTGATAGAAAAAGGTAGAAATGCCATAGAAATTGGCATATATGCACAAAGCTACGTAAAATGATAGAAAGGCTATGAAAAGCTAGAAAGGGATATGAACAGTAAGAGAATATAACCCTTATGTCAAGTCCAAATGAAATGGATTTGAAAGATAGACTATGATATAGACAGATTTGGCCAGATATGCTATGTTATAGCATGCAAGATACGAAATGAGAAATGCTATAAAGAGTATGTAATAAGAAATATTATGAGAAATATGTATTGAGAAGTACGATATGAAGTGGCTTTACAGCTAGCCTTTTAAACAGATTGAGAGGCTCTATTTTAAAAGGGGTAAGATGTTTGAATGATAAGTTATAGATGAAGGAGCAAGTGAGAGCTTTCACTCCTTGCATGAAATGCCAAGCATTATGTTATGTTTATAGAATATGCAAAATCTTTGAATGTTATAGCAGTATAAGCTCTGAGTGTTAGAGCTGTGCATATTAAGAGAAGGAATGCTTGAGCTCTGATGTTAGAGCTTTGCATTCATGGGCAAGTATGCAGTCTTGCAATATGCTAGCCAGGCATTATGCATGTTAGAGTATGTGCTCCTATATGCTCCTATGTGCTCCTATTTAGTAGTGAAGCAACAAAAGAAAGAATGATGACATAAGTCCTCTCTCTCTATTATGATGAGCTATTAAAGATGATGAGAAGTATGATGATATGAAGATGAGAGATAAAATGTTGCGGATGTTTAGGGAATTCCGCCAGATACTCAGATGAGTAATATGTGATTGCACTAAGAAGTATGATGAATCATTAACAGAAACTCTAGAGTATAGTAGTATATGAGAGAGTTTAATATGAAAGAAATGGATACTACTCACAAGTTTAATATGGTAAGAAGTCCATTTGTAGATAGATGTATAGAAATAAAGTAAGTTATAGAGTGAACTGCAGTTCAACTCTGATTGAGTTGATTCATAATAGAAGAATGATCATCGTAAAGATATGAAGAATTACAGATATGAAAAGTATTCTGCTAAGATGTCAAGATAAAAGATAAGAGATAGCTACCCCAATCCTTTATTAAGGTGTTCAGTAAATTTCAAGGATAAAATTTATTTTAAGGGGGTAGAAATGTTATATCCTAAATTTTCTCTATATGTATAATACTAATAAAGGAAAGAGGTTTGGAAAAGATTATGATGATGATCAGAAGAAATAATAGAGGTTAAATGAGTCTTGAAGGAAGAAAGGGACCTAAACGAAAATTAGAAAAGTTTAAAGGGCAAAAATGAAAGTAGAAACAAAAGTTGGGCCAAAAGTGGTAATTTTCAAAAGTTAAGGGACTTAAATGTAATTAAGTAAAAAGTTCAAGGGTAAAATTATAATTATGGAAAGGTCAGCCTGAAAAGGGTTAAAACTACTCGGAAGTATTTCAGTCCCACATTCTGTCAATAAATAGAGCAAGTCATGCTGGTTAATCTAGCATGATACAGAAATTTTATTAAGGCTCCAGACAGTAGATATTTATCTAATAGTCTGAAAATTATCTAAAATTTTATCATATTTTATGGACTTCAGTTGTAAGTGGGGAAATTATAGGAAAGTGTGCCCTACAGTGTCAGATGTCCTAGATCTGACAGAACCTCATAAGAAGTTCTGTATAAAAAGCTATTCACATATTAGTGAATTTTGACGGGAGTTTGATAACACCCGTGATCCGATAATAAAACTTATCAGTATATAAGCCTGGATAGAATGAGATCAGATGACCACATATATAGGCCATGATGATGCCAATGAGGGGGTACCAGTCCATCAGCAGAAGGGGCCAGTGTCTAGAAAAAGTGCAAAATTATGAAAATGCCCCTATGTGGTCAGAATGTACCAGAGATAGATGGAGGGAATTTTGGTAATCTAAAATAGGCTAAAAATGTGGGATATAGTATAATGATTAGGTAGAGCTAGTATATGCCCTGAGGCAGGATAATGAAGGGTGAAATAACAATTATGCCCTTAGGGTTAATATAGTGTAAGAAAGGATACTAAAGGTATTTTGGTCATTTCCCAATGGATGGTAGATAAATATTAAGTATATCAATGTCAATAGTATGAGAAGCCTAGACATTGATTTCCAGGACAAAATACATATCCTGGTATATTATAAAAAAATCAGGAACAAAAAACAGTCCGATTGTTGTAAAACTGCTCCGATCGGTACCGGATTAGACTAGAATTTTTTTAGAAGATTCCTTACATGAGAATTTCGCCACATACCCCCATGAGGTGTCCCTTGAGTTGTCCCTTATGATGTCATAATTATTCCTTTTTTAAAAAGTTAAATCCAATATTAAATGTGAGCCATTAGATCAAATAGTGCACAAACTAATCTTGGCCATTGATTTCCACCAAGATTTTTTTATAAATACCCACTCAAATCTGCCCAAAATGGTGAAGCACATGAACCCTTGGGGAAACTATTGCAAAATGGAAACTCAAGCTAAGACAAAGAAGATTCAAGGTACCACAGTCAAGCAAGCTAGAGATTAAAGGTAAGCAATCTCTCCTAGCTTATTTTCCTTTGATTTGGGAGCTTGAACTTAGGTTTTTCATTTGGGAAAAGTTGAGTTTTCTCTAAGGGGTGGTGGTTCCCCAAAACCTTAGATGAAAGGGGAAAGAAGAAATTAAAGTTAGAAACATATGATTGAAGATTAAATAAGCTAGTTAAGTGATTGGTTGTTGAATCAAGTTGATATTTTTTACTTTGCCATGGTTGAATATGTTCGGTCTGCACTGTTCATTAGGGAAGGAAATGGAATTTCAATGATTTAATTCTTCCATTGAATTTATATAATGATTTTGTGTAGGATTGAAAAGGTTTGGAACCTTTAAAGCATTGAAATTCCAAAATTATAGTTTTTGGACTTCTTCATAGTTACTGTTCACTCGCATGAACAGTGAATAGAATTTCATGATTTTGATGCTTCCAATGGTTTTAAAATGAAAAAATTTGCAGGATAAAATGGAGAAACAAGTATGGGAAGCACTGGAATCAAAATGAAAATTTTTAAAAGAATTATGTGCATATGTTTGGTTCTATACAAAAGGCCATGAAGGAGCTGGGTTCTAAGCTCATGAATGGATTCAAAAGATGAAATTGTGTAGGGTGAAGTTGAGACATCAATTGATTCAAATGCCAAGTCCATTAGTTAAGATTAAGGAAAGTAAATGAGCTTAATGTTCAAGAGCGAGTTATGTTAGTTAAAGTGAGTTTAATGCTCAAGGAAATTAGATGATGATGGATGAATGGTTATGTGATGTTAGGGATTGATTGATATGCTCCAAAAGAGGCAACCACATTTTCAAGTGAAGTGAGAAGATAGAGCAAGATAAAGTGAAAGAGAGTTAAGTCTATAAGGTAGTAAACTTATCTTAAACTTGTATGCATTGAATGTTATGCTTGAATGTTTATGGCTTTGTTGAATTATGTTGCATATATGCTTATGTATGAAGCTCTATTGCTATGATTACTTTAGACAATTGTATTTCATGTTACATGGAAGTATTCACATTACACAATGTTAACACTTTCATAAGCAAGCACAAGTAATTACATTTATGCATGCATTATTTAGTATTGTTTGCTATTGAGATTTCCCCCAAAATCTCATCCCTTTCCATATAATCCCAATTCCATAGGTTTATAAATGATGAAAGGGGATGATGAAGCATGAAGAGGAATTAGGGATTGGATACTGTATATGTTATGCGATTATTTGTTATATGTAGAGTTGTTGTATGACCAATGTAAGTAGTGATGATCATGATGTAAGAAAGATAGTAAATGATGGATTAAATGTATGAAATTTTACATACATTTAGTTGACATGCCAAGCTTCGTTTTAACACCAAGAATGCCTTATTTTCATGTCTATACAAGAGAACTAATTTTCCAAAGGGACTAGAGTCTGTTTCCAGATTTTTGACCAAATGAACAATAAACTTTGGCGAATAATCTGTATTAATTGACAATTTATTTGGTTTGGAAATTATTTGTCCCTTCAAGTTTAAGATATTATCTTGACATAGCTTTTTGAACCACTTTATTTTGATTTTTCTAGAATTAATTATGATTTTTTGAGAAAGAGTAAAATTCCAGATTTGGCTAATGGACTTCCAAGGTCTTGTAAGTGGGTATAAATGCTACTGAATGGTCCCCCTAAGACGTATAAAAGTAAAGATGTTACATCGCCTCCTCTTTCAACTCAATCATTCCAAAGTCGTGGACATTAATAACTGTGTAAGGTCTATCCCAGCTAGTTTTGAATTTACCATATTTGAACTTAAACCTAGCTTAGTACCTTAACACTCTATCACCCTCTTTAAACCTCTTCCTAAGAATATGAGCATCATAGATTAATTTTGTCTTAAGTTTATAAATCTTAAAGCTCCTTTAGGCATCCAATCTAATCTCTTCTAATTCTTGGATCTACAACAACCTCTCTAAACTAGCTTCTAAAAGGTCCTATATGGAGACATGCCTAGAGGAGTTTTAAAAGTTGTTATGTACGCCTATAAAGCATCATCTAATCTTAAGTTCCAATCCTTATTGGATGGCTTAATAATCCTTTCTAGAATATGCTTTATCTCCCTATTTGAAACTTCTGTTAGACCATTAATTTATGGGTGGTATGGGGTTGAAACTTTATGAGTTATATGATATTTTGCCAATAAGTTATTGACTAACTCATTGCAAAAATAGGTACTTTGATCACTAATTAACGCTTTAGGCACTCTAAATCTACTAAAGATGTGAGACCCTAGAAATTTGGAGATTGTTTGAGCATCATCTAGTAATATGATGCAATTTATGTATGGTTTCTTTAACATTTTTAAGGGTTTTATGGGAACTTTACCATTCATTTTATGCCTGTAATTGTGTTTTTGCGTTAATACGTGATTGTGCATGGCAATGTGCTAATCATGTTAATTAACTCTTCCAAACTACATTTATGTTGTTCTTCAATTAGTTAGACTTTTACAGTGAGATTCGATTTTGAATTATAGGTATGTTGGAGAAGAATCAAGGACTAATGTGAGCAAAAAAGAAATCATGAGATAAAGAGGATCAAACGATGAAGCCAGTTTATGTGATATTTAGTCGCAACCAAAGTGTCCATAAGTCACGACCTTAATTCTTCTAGGAAGCTTTTCTATGTTTACAAGTCACGATCAAAATATAGATCTAGTCACGACTAAAAGGGACAGTTAGTGAAGTTGCATGCTTTTATTAGGTCATTCTAGAATTAAAGGAGGGATGAGCAGTCAGATGAAAAGAGGTGGAATTTTGCTAGATTTGGCTAAGAAGCAGTGCTCACTCTCTCTCAACATTCTCTCTATAACCTTCACACATATCTATCTATTTTTTTTCATTTTTCATCTTTCTACCATCTTTCTCTGAACCTTTCCATCACCTTTTCTTGCATTTTTTATGGCATCAATTATGGGCAGCGATGACAGCATAGTAGGAGTTATGAGAGGCTAGAACTTTAGTCTCTTGATAATGGATATCTTATCTTGAGCTCATGGACTGCACTAAGGAATTATGAGATTTCTAGATTTAGATATTTCATTGTATGAATAAGGATTGAATGTTGATTGATTATTCTCATATTAGATATTTGTAATTGACATTGAATTATAATATTGTTGATTTTAATACAAACATTTTAGTTGATTTCTGGATAGTTGGACTATTGTCGATTATTATTGATGTTTAATTCAATTGTTTGAAGTCTGTTTCTCGATTGATGATCATTTGAGGGCATTATCATTATCTAATTTAATTACACTCTAAGTGGTTTTCAACAAGGTATTAAGAAGTTTTTAAGTTAATTTTGATCAAAGGAGTTTAAGAATTATTATTACACTATACTCAATCGATTGATTGAGGTTTTACTTAAGACTTAGTGATTTCAAGCCTCCCATATCAAATTAAGAGCAAGGATAGTTATGTTTTCATCATCAATAATCTTTCTTAACATATTTCTTTCACAATCCAACTCATTTTCATCTTAATCAAAAATACAAAAATATTTATTTTATTGCAACCTTAATTTATAGCATCAATATTCGATCAAATCCAAAAACTCATATTTTTACTCAGATTTCCAATGGATTTGCCCATCAATTTACTAAGATTCCAATAAAAAGGCTCTTTGAGAAGAATGATAAGGTTATACCTTATACTACATTATTGGGTATAATCATTATTTTTTATAGATCGGACGACAACAATCTGACCAAGTCAATGGCGCCATTGTCGAGGAGCCAAGTAATTGGTTCCCTAATAGTTTGTTGTCAATTCCATTATCTACCTGAATTAATTCTTTTTATTTGAGCTTTAGATTTTGTTGTTTTTATTGCTAGCATAAAAAATTTTAGAAATACAAACAAATATGTTATTTTCTTTCATTTTGGCATTTGCATCATTGCATAGCATTTTGCATTTTTTCTGAGTTACTGTGAAATTACTCTCTATGACTGTGAGTCACGACCTTATTGCTTTATTGAGGTACTTGATTAGTCTCTGTGATATTCAGTCGTGACTTTACTATCTTTTGTCATGACCAATTTGAAAGATCCGCTCTCTGTGAATATTGTTGTGACGGATAGAATTAATAGTCGAGACCTCTCATCTATTTTCATAAGTTTTTACTCTCTGTATCTGTTGGTCATGACTGGAGCATCATTTAGTCATGAACATATTGAATTTTCTGCTTTGAAACTTTTGTGTCTGATTTAGATTGCTCGCTTGGTTATTCCTGATTGTTTCTATGTTGTATGCATATAAGAATCAACCATTATTGCCTTTTGACCCTAAAATTGAGAGCAAACTTAGGAAACTAAGAAGATAATTTAGACAAGAAGGAACTAATCAAGTTATAGCTGGAGAAGAAGAAAAATCAATAGAATATAGTTCATACTCTAGTATCCCTAGATCTGAAATTGAGCTTAATTTAGATATTAGAAATTTCTAATATGGCTGAGATTAATACTAATGGGCATAATGGAGATAATAGACAAGGAGAAAATTAAATACTAATTAATGTAAAAGATAATAGAAGTGTGAGGGAAATAAATCATTCTCATGTGAATTATAATCCTTATGCTTTTTACACTGAATAGGCTAATTTTGGAATGAAAAGATCTTTGATTACAGCCTTACCTAAATTTCATGGTTTTGTAGAAGAATGTCCACATCGGTACTTACAAACCATGCATATGATCTGCTCTTCAATGAAGCCTCGAATGACTGCATTGGATAACGTCTTAAGGAGGTGTTTTCATTTCACTATGGAAGGGAAGGCTAAGGAGTAGTTATACAACCCGCCAACTCATTTCTCAACTATTACATAGGATCAGTTGAAGTCAACATTTTTATAACAGTTCTTCCTGACCTCTGAGAAAACTCAGATGAAGAAGGAGATTACAAATATTTTGCAAGAGGTTAGTGGATCAATATGTGGAGGATCCTCTCAAAAGGTTAGTGGCATATGGTTCCATCCATAACTTAGGACGATTAATTAAGGGTGATAGCTGACAATGTGATAATTAAAGATACTCTTGTCCTAATTCCCATTGATGAGGTTAAGATAGTGAGTCAGGCAAAGGGGACTTTCATATTATGGCTAAAGCATCTTGTTTCGAATCACGTCACATCATCCCCGAGCAAACTTCCCACACCTCCCACTTTGAGTGCCAAGCAACATGTGATCCTATTGGCATATGACAAAATGTTCCATGCGGATACGTTGCCTATGGATTTAGTTGTGGGCGACGTGGGGGCACTGGCCTTTGTTGACCATATGAAAGTCTAATTTATGTAAGTCTAGGTGCATCAAAGTGTTTTTTATGTAAGTCTAATTTAAATATAAATTAAATATATGTAATAACAAAATTCTTTCAAGTTGAGTGTTTGCATTAACTAGTAATGTTTGTATTAATTGTAGGTACATGCAAGCTAAATTGGTTTTTAAGGGAAAACAAGGTCAGTTTGGATTCCTATGCCGAATTCAAATTTATGCAAAAGGGACCTCCCAATCTTTGAGACTTCAATACATTTCAAGGAGGCTTGGTGAAACCGATATTGATTGTTTCTTTGCACCATATATGCAGGAGTAAGAATAATAATATTTTATTTTTTTCATACTAGTTTTGTATTTACTTAATGATAATACTCATTATTTTTTTAATTAATTTCTATGGCAATCATTGGCAATTGCTCATACTATGTAAGCACACATATAAAGTTTTATTCTTATGCTCCCTCCATTACAAGCTATCGGTTGATGCCAAGAAGATTATGAACCGTGACTTTTCTTCCATACAAAATAATGGTCTTTGTAACAAATAGGTTACTAACTTCATAACTTTGGCTATAGGGCTATGAGGATGTTTGCAATTGTAAGTGTTCTTAAGCATGCCAACTTGATGAGGGACCCTGAATAGGTCATACCAAATATTATAAAAGTATTAAGTCTTATGCTCAATAGTTTTTTGCTAATGACAACTAATCTTTTTCATATTAATATTATAGAGTCAAAAGGCAACCCAAAGAAAACTTGTATGGCTTCTACATGGTTAGACACATGATCAATATCATTTTGTCAAATATGACTGACCTAACTGACGAGGTAAATTGTGTTTTTAATTATTTCATATTTCTTGTCAATTTAATATATATTAGTAATGCCTTAATTTCTTTTATTTTAATTTGATGTTTCAGATATTTGATCTACCTAACCAATTTCCTGAACAAGATATTGAGAGCTTGCGTAATCTTTGGGCTAAGTTTTTTGTCTAATTCATTCCTTCCCAATATCATTTATCATCACTTGAATACATTTTTTTTTATTTTTCTATTCAAATTGTTGCATTTTTGTATTGAATTTTATTAAATGAATAATATAGTGAGCAATTGAAGATCTGTCTCTGCTATCTTGAACTTTGTCTCTACTATAGTCTCTTAGTCATATATTTTGGCAGTTTATTCATGAAGCTTCAGGGAATTGGGTTAATGAAACATTGAATGGGTCAATTTTTAAAAAATATGTTTAAACTAGATAAAGAATACTGACAATTGTATAAACAATATAATATGTAAATATTATAATATTTACACCGGTTGTCTTTATGGTGAGGTGTAGAAAATGGATTAATCCATATCAGGCGTAAACACAACTAGCATAAAAAATTTATTAATCTACAATTAACGTTCACATAAACAGTGTAGAAAATGCATTCATCTACACCAGATGTCATTATAACCCATGTAGATATTAGTAAATTCTACTTCTGATTTTAAAAGGGACAAATTTAAATTCTACTCCTACATTAGTGAACAACTAGGTTTAAAATGTGTACACTATATAAACAGTCTATTTCTACACCGGTTAATTGTCCAATATAGAATACAATTTTCAACCGATTTAGAAGACTTTTTTTTGGTAGTGAGTATGTAAAAATTAATTAAGTTATAAACACTTCAAGATCATATAAAGATTTTGCTTGTTTTTTAAAAGATTATTATATATTAATCGATTAATTATAATTAATGTGTGAAACTGAAAACATAACATCATACTGATTGGATTATTCAACCATATATAATGTAAATTTATAAAGATAAGTCTCTCAAAACAATTATCATGAAGAATAATGAGAAACATAGACAAATTATTACTTGAATTAATTTTATGAAAATATGAATCAATTTGTAGCTTAAAACATAGATGTTTTTGAAGTTTCTTAAGTTTATGAAATTAATTGATTAATATAAGTTAATAAAATGTTTATCCCATTAATATGTTTGGAAGATTTGAAATAGAAAGGATTTCGACACAAATTAATAGAACAATTAACCTGTTAATGCAAATTGATCGATTAACCAATCGATTAATTGGTTTATATTTGAAATTCATAAAATTGATACTTCACTGAATAATCGAACAGTTAACAAATCAATATAAATTAATCGATTAACTAATTGATTAGTAGCAATATCTTTGTTTAGGAGAAAAACTATTTTTAATAAATTAATCGTTTAATCAATCGATTAATTAACTTATCAATTTACTTCTAGAAGGCAAACCCTAGACATTAATTGATTAATGACCACTCATTAATCGATTAATTGATTTTCTTTTGTAAAACAGGTTGCTGACTTTATATTAATCTATCATTCAATTAATTAATTGATTAACTATTCAATTAACTCAACTATTTTTTTCTTTTAACACTTTTTAATCATTTGATTACAAATTCATTTTGATTACTTCAAAAACACTTTGTTCTTCATAAACCAACTTAATTCTTTGCTATCTTTTGACATCATCAAAACATATATATTCTAACAAAATATAGACTTACAATAGGGTAGAATACATGCCATTTACAAAACTATCGTAAAATACTACTTTTAACTGCTATTAAAAGTTTTTTTTCTAAAAGTGAATACTTGAGATTTTTTTGTCAAAATACTTGAAATTAAGTTACTATTTTATTTTGCAACTAGAGTGAACTACTTCTCCACAGAGAATAAAATAATTATAATTAGTCACTACTATTTTTAAACCGTGCAACTGCATAAGTTCTTTTTATGTTTTATAGCGCCATTCATTTCTAAATTTATTATTGAATATGACCGTGTCTAATCATGGTTGGAGACATTGGATCGGACGGAAGGGAAAGAGAGAGAATACGAATCCATATTGCTATTAACTCAGATAAACAAGCCATTTTTAGTTGGCAGGAAAGGGAAAGAAAAACAACAACCCATTTTCACATTTGAGGAAATTATTAAGCCAACTTTCATTAATTAAAAATTAAAGAATTAAAGTGTAATTACACTTCGGAAGTATTCAACCAAACACAATTGCTATTCTTAAGTATTTAATGGTACAATATTCACCTAATGTTTTAGCAATGTTACAATGTTACATTGTTCAAATTTAACAGATCTAAACATTTAATCGTTAGTTGATCCGATTATTCTTAGGTGGGCTTAACTCTATATTTTTATTGCCAACTCAAATTTGTGATATCTGATAAAAAACATTCTACCCATCATGCCATATTAAAGTAAGTGAAAAAATACCTAAAAAATTTGTTGGATAAGAGATCCAAGGATTCAAACGATCCTAAATGAAATTGAGGGAGAAATATATAAAACTCATTAGAGAGCTGGTTATCCTAGAGATATACATACAATCAGAAGCAATATCAAATTGGAAATATTGGCAAGGATATCACTGGCGCTAGAATGGAGAGGGACTAAGGACTCGTACCTAACTGAGGCAACTAATTGTGTTGGGAGGAATACCACCCTAAGGAGGAGAAGAATTGCATTGAACCCCAAATCAGTTGTTGGAGGAGTTGAAATCATTCCATGGGATCCAGTTCGTGTGTGGGGTTTGAGCGATGAAACTTATGTTTTGATGGAGAGAAAATTAGAGAGAAAACAAACTGAGAGAAAACTCTTAAATTTAGTAAATTTTTTACTATTTTAAGAAATTTTTTTCATAGTATTTTCCCCTTCTATTTTCTCTCAATTAGTATTGCGCCATTTAATACTTAATAGCCATTGCACCTCACTGGATACTGCAGGTACCGGTTGACTCAAACATTAAAAAATATGTGGAGAAACTAGAAAAGTCCAATTTGTTTTCTTCCGATAAAATTACATCTAAAGACCCAGTCATTAAACTATTTAAGTTGAAACATATAAAAAAATATAATTATTTTAAAGACTAAATCATTACTTACTTGTTTAAGATCCACTGCTAATTGTTTTTTTTAAAAAATAGTCATACTAATTTTGCATGTAATAATCTCTTACTAAATTTGAAAATCTTCGTATAAAATTTAATATCAATTTCACTCTTTTAAAATAATTACAATGTTTTAAAAGAAAACAAAAACATTTTAACACTGGGTCTTTAAATGTAATTTCCCTTCTTCTTCCCCTCCACAAGTGATTCCAGAATATGACATTCTTCTGCTCTCAAAGCCCATAGTACTGAAACTCAGAGTAACTCCAAAGCTATTCACATACCGCTGTGCTCTCACTGTTTCATCCTCTAGCTCTTCATTCAATCCTTCAATCTGCATCACAATCTCTCTCAAATATAACCAGTTTGATATTTTAACTGATAATAAATATCCCCAATTATTATCAAAATAGATAAATAAATATCTCCTACTTGTTCAAAAACAAATAATTAAATAATCCGAAATGACTTGGGGTTGATAAATTTGATTTTATACACTAACCAAAGTATTATTTAAACAAATAACAAGTTACTAGTAATGCAGTGACAATATGATATAGTACAAATGATAACGGGGTACATGTGATGGCAATTTGATGTGGCATAAATAATAATAGGGAGAAATACGATGATAATTTGATGTAGTATAAATGGCAACTAGGTACATGCGATGACAATTTCATGTGGCATAAATAATAATAGGGAGGAATACGATGACAACTTGATGTAGTATCAATGACAATTTGTGGTTATTATCACATGCTTCAGTTATTATTTGTACTACATAAAATTGTCATTACATATCCACAATTATCATTTGTGCCTCATCAAACTGTTACCAATAATTTATAATTAATTATTTGATAATTTTACCAGAATTAAGTTTTTAGTAATAAATTATTTGTTATATAAACGTAATTCTTTGAATAATATTATATATAGAGACACACTTACTTAGAAAACACCTTCGTCTTCGTCTTTGGTCGAAAATGAAGCCTTGGGATTCGCGATCTCAATGGTCTCGTCGTTTCTTGCGAATCTTCCACGAATACGAGGTCTGTTATCAGCCACTATCTTTCTGCAACTATACTGTCACCATGGAAGTAACAGAACAATATAAGAAGTCATTTACTTTTGTCTAATCTCTTCTTAATTCGTATGAAGTTCGATTGTTTTTGTATACCTTGATGGTTATGTTGAAGTTCCTCCGGCTTCTCTTGGCTCTGTATTTAGAGATTACGTCCTTCCTTTCTTAGGCACTGTAACATCCAACTTTGAAGCTTGTTTCCTCCGTGTGTAAGGTCTTAGATTCTTCAATGTTCTGAGAGAGATATGAAAGAAAGAAACTTGAAGCAAATTAAAATGGGAAAACAGAGAAAGATGAACTGAGTATAAAAAATAAGGTTACTTACAAATCTCCAGTACTGCACACTCTTCTCATTTGGGTAGTGAAGAAATTGTGATCTGGTGAGCTCAAGGCATGGGTTTGAGTAAATGAAGTTTCATAAGGATAACGTTGGAAGAGAAAACTGGGTTTCCCATCAAAGGATTTACAGCTGAAGCTCATTTGCATGATGAATTCGGTCACATTTTCGGGATCTTTGTTGCTATAACTTTGAAAAACCAAGTTGTTATTATGGCTATAATCCAACTAGGAAGAACGTTGGATTCTACAATATCCTTGTCAAGAACAGAGGAATTTTTGAACTCTGTTTCTGGTATTGGAAGATGAGGGAGGATGGTTTTGGAATGGTGAAGGCTGAGATTTTGAAGGAAGGTGCTTGGAGGTGAGAAGGAAAAGAAAGTAGGAGAAAAAGGATCAAGAGAAGGAGATTTTTCTTCTTCCTGGCCTCTATTAGAGTGGAATTATGAGGTTGAAGGAGTGTGAAAAGGAGCTACAAGAGCATAAAGATCAGAAGACATGGAAGATGAATTTTGAATCCAAAATCGTTACTTCAATTGGAAAGAAGATTCTCTGATTAATGTGTTCTTAAGATGAGGACTGTTGTCTCTGGTACTCATGCTCTCAACCACTTAGAGGGAGGGAAGCCCAAAGAAGCACCGAAATATAAAGAGCTAAAGAAATAATCTCTTCGAAATTTCCCCTTTACTTTCTATATTCTCAAAATTGCCCCAATCCTATATATTGTCCCTTGAAGTCTTATTATTAATATTTCAATATTTTGTTTAAATGAAATCTTTCTCATCATCTCAATTCAAGTATGTTGTCAATAAGTGTTGGAATTTGGGCTCAAATACACCCTTCATGGATTAGACCTAGTCTATATAATGTGGGGTTCAGGAGATAATAAATAAAGGTCTAGATTATTATTTAAAAAGAGTTTCCCTTTTGTTCAAAATTTAAATTTTGAATGGGATATCAATAGGATATTGATATGGGATTTGAGTGAGAGAATAATGGGATTGTATAACTCCGATAGGGAGGCCTACATTTCATTTTTTACCTATTCTCTCCTCTTGGTAATTTTTCTCTCTCCCCTCTATCTTCTTTCCTAATAATCTATTTATTGTGTTCAAATACTTGAGTCCATCAAAGTGACTGGGTTATCGTATTGCTACTGAAAAAAAAGATCTATATCTCAGGTACGCGCCTTTGTTGGTATTAGAGTATGGTTGATATTGTGGTTGTGATAATATATATTATTGGTGAACAAGCATAATAAATATTTGTTTATATATCTTGTCACTAATTGCCATCCCACGTAAATATACTCTATGTTATTTTTCTCCCACTATGAACATTAATAAGCATGTTATAATATGTATTGATATGCATGTACATGTTTAAATCATGAGAGAATTAATATAGAGATCGTAAAACATAATTAATGAACTCCTCAATGAAATGCTACAACCCCTTGACTGACAACAACATTTCAAAACTTTGGGCCTTCATTCATGAAACCAAACACCATCAACGTGTAGAGCTCAATGAGATGATTACAATGACACTAAGAACGCCTCAAACTGAGCGCCAATGATAGAGTTATGGAGGAGAGAAGTTTCTAATCAAAATTGGGTCATCTGAAAACCTACGATTTAAGCTTCAAGAATAGTTTCATTTTGTAGAGCTCATGAAAATGATGAAAAATGACTCTAATAACGTCAAAAATAGATATCGAACACAAAGAAATAGAGGAAAGAAGTTTTCAAGTTCTTCAACGAACTGAGCCCATCATGATCCGACTAGAGGTTGAAGATAACCTCTAGCCCAAAACTTTGTCGTTTTGGAACAATGCAGAAAAAGGAGTGAAAGCTAAAAAAAGGGCATTTGAGCTGCTATAGGCCCAACCCAAAGAAAAAAAAATATTCAAGCTGATTAGGCTGGATCATGAGGATCTAGCCGAGAACCAAAACAAAATTGTATTTGACTAGGCCAAATCATGAGATCTAGTCCAGCCCTAGCATCTTAAAAAAAGTTTTTTGGTCGGCTTCAACTAGGCCCAACCCGATCCATCTTAAAACAATTCATGTTATGGATCGGGTTGGACCATTGGGTCGGGTTAACAGAGCGAAACCCGGTGTACAAAAAAAAATTAAATAAATTTGGAGGCAAAGGTGCCACATGTCACATGTGGCTGTGCTTGGATACATTAATGAGATAAAGAATCAAATTGACAATAAAATTAGAGCATTCCTCACTAATCAAAGTCATGAATATTTGTTTGATTAATTAAAACAATTTTGTGAAGAAAAAGGAAAAATTAGGCAACTAATTATCCCTGACACTCCATAACAGAATGAAGTTGCTAAAAGAAGAAACAAAACTCTTCAATACATGGTTAGGTATAAAATGACTCAAGCTAACCTACCAAATTTATATTGGGGGTGATATTTTATTGATAGCAACCTTCATACTTGATCGTATACCTTCAAAATCAGTCGCTTCCACACCATATAAGTTATGAACGAAATGCAATTCAAAATTAAACATCCTTAGACCATGGGGGTTAACAGCATATATCAATGATAATTTCTATAAGTATGGGAAATTTGGGTCCTAGAGGAAAGAAATGTATCTTTAGAAGGAACTCTAAAGATTCAAAAGGATTCGATTTTCATAGGTAAAAATGAAGATAGAGCGATGACTGAAATAGAATCAAGAGATCCTACATTCATTGAGACTAAATTTTCTCACAGAGGAGGTGTTGACCGCACTGTATCTCTTTACGAAGAACAGGAACAAGATAGTACATAACAAATTGACAGACCAGATGTCATATCCTAATTTTTCCCTATCCGTATAGTACTGAAAGTGGAAAGAGGTTTAGAAAGGATTACGACGAAGATCAGAAGAAAAAATAAAGATTAAATGGGTCTTGAGGAAAAAGAAGGACTAAAACAAAAATTAGAAAAGATTAAAGGCCAAAAGTTAAAGTAGAAATAAGATTTGGGCCAAAAGTGATAATTTCCAAAAGTTAAGGGACTTAAATATAATTAAGAGAAAAGTTAAAGGGCAAAATGGCAATTATAGAAAGATCAGCCTAGAAAGGGTTATAACTGCCTGAAAGTTTTTTAGTCTCACATTCCATCAGTAAATAGAGGAAGATATGCTGGTCAATCTAGCATGATACATAAATTTTATTAGGGCTCCAGACAACAGAAAATTATGTGATGGTCTAAAAGTTATCTAAATTTCTAGCAGATTCCATGGACATCAGATATAAGTGGGGGAATTACAGGAAAGTGTGCCACACAGTGCCATATGTTATGAATCTGACAAAACCCCAGAAGAAGTCCTGTATAAAAAGTTATTTCCACAATAGTGAATTTTTACGGGAGTTTGATAACACCCGTGATCTGATAGTGGAACTTATCGGTATGTGAGCCTAGATAGAATGAGATCAGATGACCTCATATATAGGCCCACGATGACGCCAAGAAGGGCCCAAAACCCAGGGTACCAGTTCATCAGTAGAAGGGGCCAGTGTCCAGAAAAAATATGAAATTACGAAAATGCCCTTAGATGCCCAGATTATACCAGAGATGGATGAAGGGCATTTTGGTCATATGGGACAGGCTAAAAATGTGGCACATGGTATAAATATGATTAGTTAGAGCCAATATATGCCCTGAGGCAATACAAAGAGGGGTAAAATGATGATTATGCCCTTAGGATCAATATAGTACAAGAAAGGGCACCAAGGGTATTTTGGTCATTTTTCAAGAGATGGATGCCAGATAAATATTTATTATATCAATATCAATGTTATGAGAAGCCTAGACATTGATTTTCATGACAGAATACATATCCTGGTATATTATAAAAAAATTAGGAATAGAAAATAGTATGGTTGTTGTGAAACTGGTCCGGTCGATACCGAATTGGACTGGAATTTTTCCAGAAGTTTCCTTACACTATGAGCATGCCACATACCCCCATGAGGTGTCCCATGAGATGTCCCACATGATGTCATAATTATTCTTTTCTGAAAAAGTAAAATCCTAGATTAAATGTGGGCCTTTAGATCAAATAGTAACCAAATCAATGTTGGCTATTCCTTTTTCATGGATTTTGGCTATAAATACCTCCTCATTCTGCACCAAAACCATGGCTTCATGGATGCTTGGGGAAACTCTTGCAAAATGAAAACTCAAGCCAAGACAAAGAAAATTCAAGGTATCAAAGTTCAAGCAAGTTAGAGGTTAAAGGTAAGCAATATCTCCTAGCTTATTTTCCTTTGATTTGGTAGCTTGAACTTAGGATTTTTATGGGGGAAAATTTGAGTTTTCTCTAAGGGGAGGTGCTGCCCAAAAACCATAGATGAAAGGAGAAAGAAGAAATTAAAGTTAGAAACTTATGATTGAAGCTTAAACAAGCTAGTTAAAGTGGTTAGTTGTTGAATCAAATTGATATTCTTGACTTTGCCATGGTGTGCCCTGTTCTGTATGTACTGTTCATGAGGGAAGGAAATTGAATTTCAATGATTTAATGCTTCCATTGAGTTTATATGATGATTTTGTGTAGGATTGGAAAGGTTTTGAATCTTGGAAACATTAAAATCTCAAGGTTATAGTCTTTGAGATTCCTTATGGTTACTGTTCACTCGCATGAACAGTGATTGGAACTTCATGATTTTGATGGTTCCAATGGTATTAAAATAAAAAGTTGTGTGGGATAAAGAGGAGAAACAAGTATGGGAATCATTAGAATCAAGATGAGAATTTTTGAAAGAATTGTATGCTTATGTTCAGTTCTGTACAGCAGGCCATGAAGGAGCTGGAATTTCATGATTCTGAGCTCATAAATGGATTCAAAATATGAAATTGTGCAGGGTAAAGTCAAGACATCAATTGGTTCAAGAGCCAAGTATATTAGGGAAGATTAGAGAAAGTTATGACATAAAGAGTGTAACAAAGTTAGTCTTAAACATGGTTGGAGTTCATGAGTCCTAATGGGTTATGTGATGAATATGAATGTGTTTAGGACCATGAAACATCCAAGAAGATGTTGGAAAGTGATGGGCATAAAGGCTTCATGGTTGGAAAGCTAGGGAGCAAGGGCTAAAGGTCAAGAGGAAAGCTTAAGTGCAAGGCAGTGAACTTACCTCTTTATGTGCTTGATGTGGTATGCTTATGTGCTGACATGTACATGATGTTTGAATGATGTTGTGACACAATAAATAATGTTGAATGTATTGTGAATAACATGTTTTCCGTGGCCATGCATTTTATGTAAAAGTATATAGCATGATGGCATGTCACTAATTAAAGAAAGTTTAATGAAATTACATATCATGCATTAGCATCCATCTTGCATATTTAAGTGGTAATGTTTGCTACTGAGATTCCCTAGAATCTCACTTCTCCATAACCAACCAACTTAGGTCAAGCATGATGGAAAAGGTATACATGGAGAAGAGCTAAAGAATGGAAGAAATGATAGCATATGCTATGAATGATCCATGTATGTAAATGCCATGGAAAGTGTCTATTTATGAGATTAAACTATTTGTAATGATTATGGAATATGTACATGATGTATATGAATATTAAGTAGTTTATTTGATGGCTTATACATGCTAGAACAATTATTGGAAATGAAAGAAAAGAAAATGAAATGGTAAAAACGTAGGTCCTGATGCAGTTTTGCTGTGGCTTCAGTTTGACCTAGCAAATGAAGGAATTATTTCATGAAATTTGATGAGCATGTAGCACATATCCAGGGATTTAAATACATAGGTAGAACGTTTCAATTCATTGTGTATATTAAGATAAATGAATTTCTAAAGTAAGGGACCAGAATCTGTTTCCAGAGTTTTTGACCAAATGAACAGTAATATTTAATAAATAAACTATATTAATTAGCTAATCATTTAGTCTGAAAATTATTTTTTCCCTCAATTTCAAGATGTTATCTTCTCGTATCTTTTTGAACCACTTCATTTCAATTTTTCTATAATTAATTATGATTTTTTGAAGGTTGTTGCGTAATCTGGAATACTATATGAACAGTAACCCGATAAAGAGAAATTCTATATTTGGCTATTGGACTTCCAAAGTCTTGTAAGTGGTTCTAAATGCTATTGAATGGTCCTTAAGATGTATGAAAGTAAGGATGTTATATTTTGGTATTAGAGCAAAGGATTCTAGCTTAGGAAATGCTTTGGACATATTATTTATGGACTAATATGAGATTATTCCCAGACCCTAACCCTAAATAGTAAATATTTTGCTAAGTTAGGGTATGTATTGAGATAGTTAGCATTGCTTAATTAAGCAAAGATTGCAGGAGTAAATATAGAATTTCATAAAGTTAAGCCAGAGGCTTCAGTCAATAAGGGAAACTCCAGACCAGTAATGATATATGAAGATCATCCCTCAGACAATGAGAAGAGTTCAGAGGAGAGTATTGGGGATCAGCCTAGAAAGTCTACAGTAGAATGTTCCATAGATGTTTCTGTAGACTTAAACCTGCAGTCTGGAGGTCATGTAGAGATACAGCCTGAAGCCTAATATGCACCAATTGATGTTAGGTCTAGTGACTCTACACAGTATGAGTATATTGGAGTGCCTTCTAACCCTGATATAAGTTATATTCCTCCGATGAGAGGACAGATTATGGCTGAGGAAGTTGAGTACTAGTACTGGATTATGGGTAGACCAGATATTATTCTTCCTCTACCAGAGTTTGAGGACAGAGTTGTTATGAGTAATAGATAATAGTCCCCTAATTTAGACATCCAGTCAGAGCATATGTCCATTCTTGTCCATTCCCAAAGTTCAGGAATATGTGACTTTATAGAGACGGATCAGTGGGATGTTCCTCGTCCTAGTCAACCCCAACCTTCTTTGTTAAAGACAGATAGTGTTGACCATATTGGTCTGAAGAAAGCTACGGAGAGTGAATTACTCAGTCTAGGTCAAGGGATGGATAGAAGTAGTCATTAAGAATAGTTAGTTATCGGCAGTTCCTCAATGACATAGCAGGAGTGATAAACAGACATACAGTAGAGGGCATTAACCTAATATACTTTAGAGGACTGGTATGAGATGATAGTAAGTCAGGAGTCATGAGACAAAAGATGCCAACCTCACTGAAGTCTATCAGTTAGAGGTTTAACACAGATTATAGGCAAGCTAAATAGTAGGAAGCACTAAGATACAGTTAGAGGTTTAAATTCATAGGTAGAACGTTTCAATTGGATGCGTATTTTAAGAGAAATGAATTTCTAAAGCAAGGGACCAGAATCTGTTTCTAGAGTTTTTGACCAAATGAACAGTAACCTTTAATGAATAAACTGTATTAATTAGCTAATCATTTGGTTTGGAAATTATTTTTCCCCTAAATTGCAAGATGTTAGCTTCACGTAGCTTTTTAAACCACTTCATTTCAATATTTCTAGAATTAATTATGATTTTTTGAAATTTATTGTATAATCTGGAATACCATATGAACAGTACCCTGATAAAGAGTAAAATTCTAGATCTGGCTAATGGACTTCCAAGGTCTTGTAAGTGGTTTTAAATTCTGCTGAATGGTCCCTAAGATGTATGAAAGTAAGGATGTTACACCAGAAACCTCTAAGTATGTCAATCTGAGTGGTAGCTAAGAAAGGTCAACATAAATATCAAAATAAAAGAAGGTAGATAAGCAGGAAACTCCCCTCAGAAGAAGTAATAGGGAAAGTGTTCCTCATAGACACTTTTAAATAGAAGGAGAATCACTCCTAGTTACTCATGAATGGAACCATGAGTCTATTCTGTACAAGAGGTCTTGTCAAGTCTTGCAAAGGTGGAATTGAAGAAATGGACTCAATGAAAAAGAACCAAGTGTGGGAGTTAGTTAATCTACCAAAAGGATTTAAAGTCATTGGGAACAAGTAGGTTCCTAAAATTAACAGAAAAATAGATAGATCAATTGAAAAATACAAGGCTTGACTACTATAGCAAAGTGATATACACAACAGGAAGGGATAAATTATGAGCATACCTTCTCATTTGTTATGCGATTCAATTCTATAAGACTTATTCTGGTAATAATAAATAGTTTAGATCTAAAATTATATTAGATGGATATAACAACCTCACTTTTTAATGGTGACCTGGACAAAGAAATCCATATGCAACAACCATTAGATTTCATTGAGAAATAAATGGACCACAAGGTATGTAAACTCAAAAGGTCCACTTATTGACTAAAGTAATCATCCAAACAGTGGTATTTGATATTTCATAAGGCGATAACCTCATGTAACTTCCAAATGATAGAGGAATACCACTACGTTTACCTTAAGTGATTTGAGGATAATTGTGTCATATTATCCTTATATGTTGATGGCATACTATTAGCGCGAAATAGTCTAGATGCGGTAGCAGCTATTAAAAAATTACTCTCATCAAACTTTGAGATGAAGGATTTAGAGTTAAGATTCAAAGATATCGCTTAATAAGGATACTCTTTCTTTCACAAGAGAGTTATATCAAGAGGATATTTGAGCAAATCAATATGAAAGACTATACTACCATGGATATCCATGTGGCTACCGAAGTAAACTTGAGTTCTCATATGTGTCCCAAAACTAAGTGAAATAAGAATAAGATGGAAAGAGTTCTATATGCCAGTGCTGTTGGTAATCTAGTGTATGCAATTATATATATAAGACTAGATATATATTATGTAGTATGGCTGGTAAGCAAGTTCAAGTCTAATCCTGATGAGAAACATAGGAAGACAGTGAAAAGGATCTTGAGACACTTGTAGGGCACAATTGATTATGCACTGTGTTATGAAGGAAATGATCTATACATAGTGGGATACTCCAATGCCAATGTAGATAGAGATGAGAAAGAGTGTAGGTCGAATTCGGGTCATACCTTATTACTGAACAATGTCACTATATGTTGGAGTAGCAAGAAGCAAATGTGCATTGCCTTACACCCTTTGGAGGCTGAGTTTATGGCTTGCATTGTAACAATGCATGAGGCTTTGTTTCTAAAAAGATCCATAAAACACCTTGGATTTGAAAAGAAGAGTGTCAATCCGGTGTTAGTGCACTATGACAATACTACAGCTATAGCCAAAGACCCTAAGTATCATAGCAAGACTAAGCATATTGATATAAAGTATACAATATTTAGTATGTCATACATGTTAGAAAGGTTGGCTCTCTCACATGAGCTATCGCCTTTGACACTCAGGTAGAGTATGCAAAGATGAGATAGTTGTATTCACCAGTAAAGCAACAAATAGTGTTGATATAGTAGAGAATAAACACAAACTATATGTCGCCTCGACTAAAGTGTAAAAAGTCTAGATGAGATCCATGTACATGAAATTGGATCAAGCCATAGAAGCTTACTTCCATGATGCCTGTAGCCAGATAACAATTTCTTCAATGTTGATGTCATATAAGATGAGTAGGATTGAAGGGTTTGTGTATAGATAATAAGATTATATAGGCTTAAGTCTGTACAGTGTTAATGATACTTTCAAAATGACGTACACTCTTGTATTATAAGAGTAACACCATAGCATATCATTCATACCCCATGTGCTAGAAGAACCGTAAAAGGGAAGCAAGTGAAAGATCCCTATTTCATTGTTGTATGACCCCCAGGAAGGAACAATCCTTCCATTGATGTCCTTCAACTTTGACAATATCATGGAGGTATATTTCAATGACTACTACTTTAGCATATATCCTACAATCATGATTGATACGGTCTAAGGAATTACGCTAGGAAAGCGGTTGATCTATGTCAAAGTGATATATGGGCAAAAGGAAGATTACATAAAATATACACACATGTGCTAGTATTTGTGGCATATCCCTTATGATATTTCGTTTTCATAAGTGTGGATATTAGGCTTATGAGAAAGCCAATATGAGTCAATTATTGATTCGAGAAGGATTAGATTAGCAATATGAAAGTGTATATTGGTAAATCTATGACATCTTAGGCATATTATTGAATTCAAGCTACATGGAGGAGGTTTGCGTTGTGCTGGTCCTATAAAAGGGATTTATAGTACAAGCAACTAAGCAAAGACATCATTCCCACGAGGTCATGATAAAGCACTTTGTGTGAAAGAAAGAAAAGAAATCAACTAGGCCCAAGGTATCCAATCCACAAAGTACGAGTGGGAGATGTTGGAATTTGGGTTCAGATCCACCCTTGGTGGATTAGGCCTGAGACCATATAATATAGGGCTAAGTAAATAATAACCAAAAGTCTGGATTATTGCATAACTCATGATGGGGAGACCTATTTTTCATTCTTTGATAGATTCTCTCTTCTTGGTAATTTTCCTTCTCCCTTGTATGTTCTTTCCTAGTAGTGTATATTTGATGCGTTTGAATACCCAAGTCCATCAGAGCGACCGAGTTATCTTATGGCTACTGGAGAAACCAATTTGCATGTCATTAAGTTAATTGGTGAATCAATCACGGTCTGTTTTTTGGAATAGCCAACAGGGATAAATTTTATAATTCTTTTTCTCTCCTTCAAATTTAAAACATTGTTATTTTGAATTTTTTAAAAAACTAACCATTTGTAAAATTTAGAAATTAGTTTATGGTGCGCACCTAAAGCTCATCAAATTTAAATACTCCAGATCTAATATGGACGGTCCATATTTGATTACTTTTCTTATCTTTATTTTTTTATAAAATTTATTTTAATGGATATAAAATATAAAGTAAGATAATATCTTAACTATTATATTTTCAAAGAATATTTTTTATTTTAAAATATCGTTTAAAAAATCAAATATGGATAGTCTAGATTGGTCAGTCAATTTTATATTTTAGTAAATTTATTTATTTTTAGATTATATGTAATTTATACAAGAATATTATTTTATTTCCTTGCAGATTAATTGTTTTATTTTAATATTACTCTTTTTAAGGTTATGTATATTTTAT
Source organism: Leucaena leucocephala (assembly GCA_037074615.1). Classification (NCBI taxonomy): domain Eukaryota; kingdom Viridiplantae; phylum Streptophyta; class Magnoliopsida; order Fabales; family Fabaceae; genus Leucaena; species Leucaena leucocephala. The sequence continues at coordinate 10,903,372 of CM073567.1, read as the reverse complement.
ATATTTTAATTAAATTATATTAATTTAGTGAGGATTGAATTTACATCCGTTCAACTATATGATTGAACCATCTACCACTATATATATGTTCAATGACCACTTTAATTTTCAATACTTATTATACAAACATGTAGTAAAAAAAGAAGAAAATAATAGAAAAGAAAGAAATTGATCTGTATCACATTACGATAGTTTGTCGATTAGGGCAGGTTTGTCAACTAATCAGGTCATGAGACCTTTATAAAGTTTGGAGATTTTCAATCTTTAAACTAAAAATCCATTAACAATTTTAGGGTAACTATTCAAATTATGAATGTAACTAACTAAAAAATATTTTCTCAAAATACAAACATATTGCTTCAACTTATATCCGTCTAGGGACATGTCCTTAATTTTTTAAAAAATAGAAATAAGATATATTTGCAACTATATCCTTGTATTAATTTACTCTTGAAAGTTGTTCATCAGTAAAATAAAATGATCCATTAAGTGCTTAATTAACAAAATGAATAATTATAGTATCATGCTACCTTTAGTAGTACTTGACTCAAGCATCTTCTTCCGCCAAAGTGGGGCGATCATAGATTTTCTTATAAACAAATGGCCAATCAATACATTTTAGGTTAATATTAGAAGTCCCTCCTAATTTTTAGACAACACAATTTTTGTTTTCCTATTTTTCTTTGTTCTTCAAGAACGTGAATGTTTTGTCATAGAGGTATATCCAGTTCGGGTAAGAAATTTATAAGATATATAGTTGTTATTTGTGGTACGTTCTTCGTAGGAGTTTGATCAATCGAAGCAGTAAACATGGCGTACCAGAAGATGCAGTCTCGAACAGAGTTTCGGAATGTCTGGCAAACCGAAATGATGAGCACCATTACTGAAGACTGCCCTTGTATGAAATTTCACTCTCTTGTTTGTCTTTCTCCATGTGTGCAGCTTAAAATTATTCTTTCAAATCATGAAAGAGATAGCTGGGATAAAATCTTTGCTCCTAATCCTCATGGGCAGCATAGTGCTATCCTTCCTCTGCGTGGGTCCCACTCCAAGGATGCCTGCCCTGCACATGAGGGATAGCACCATGGTGCCCAATAGTGAACCTCATTCGATTCGCGGGACCCACAACTTGATCAAGGGGTAGCGACCGGCATTTAGCATTTAGAGGGAGACATAATAGTGAACCTCATTTGATAGGTGGGACCCACAATTTGTAAGTTTTTTAGGGATTTATTATCCCTATTTGGCTTCAATGAACTTTTGGTCATTGAATCAAAGGAGGAGGACATATAATGATCATCTATGACAATTTTAAAATGGTCCCTAGAAATTGTTTAATTCATATGAAGCCATTAGGGATTATTTTAGAATTAGTTTTTTGTTAAAATGATCTGATTACCCTAAATAAAATTAGTTATCATTTGATAAATTAGAGTAGTTACTTGTAAAATTATTGTTGTCTTTTAGAATTTTTTTTCATATATTAAATTAAAGGCATTTAGGTAATTTCATTATAAAATTTAACCCTATACTAATAATCCCTAGGAATTCGCATTGATTAGGTAATTTCTGACCTCAATTTGAATTGCATGTTTTGAAGGTACAGTCAATTTGACATTGACGGAAGAAAGTGTGCATGTACCGTAAAATGGGCCTTAATATATGTTTAATAACACAAATGTCATCGCCATTTGTCATGATTCGATAATGACTAGACATTCACAATAGAAAAATATGAAGACAATAAGCCACTATAGAGGATCTAGATTGTGGAGCCCAACCACAGGTTGGCTCCTTATTTATACTGATTATTGCACTGTTGAAGAAGATTTTAGTTAGTCTTTGTGATTTTGTCATGCATATCTCATTCGTACTGATGATGGTGTGTGAAATAATTTGCAGTTTGCTGCTTCTCATGTTTCTGGTAAGTGTTCTGAACATTCTCTTAAAAAAATGGCGGTGTCCTTAATAGACATAATTTTGTTAATCAGATTATATAGATGTACTTGCATTTTATTTGGGGGGCCAATGAAAGAGAAAATATCACGATAATCAATATGCAAATATATAAATCTGCGAGCAACACATAATATACTATGCTCAAAACATAAACATTATATGCATAAGATATGTGATGTTTAATGTTGGGCCTTTCTCTCTTAAAACAATTCCCAATGAAGTGATTATCTTGTTGGTGAAGTTATTGTAATTAATCTTCCCCTCAGTAACTTTCAGTGAATGGATGAAACAACATGGCCTAAGCTTTAAATATTTTTATCAACCTTGAACCCACTTCATCTGTCCAACATTTAAAGAAGGGATTAGCAAGGTTCTTCATTTTGGATCATACCTTAAGAGCTTGTATTGTTGGATCTGACTTAGATATTTCTCTTGATAAAGTCTTTGGTCTAATCATAGTTTCATTTATTGATCCTTTTTCCTTTTAATAATCATATAGCATATGCTAAACCCAAATTAAATTACTCCTCTGGTTATTAATATATGATATAATTGATAGTTGATATTTATCATAAATATAAGATATATTTATCAACCTTTTTCTAAATTACCCCTATTGATATTCTCTCAATAATAATCAAGCAAGAGAATGGGAGAGGAAATTAAATAAGAAGATTAGGGTACTTTAAGAAAAAAGTTGTCATATTAGCCGAGTTAACTAATTTTTTAATATAATTAAATTAGTTAAATATGTCATATATTACACTTGTTCTAACGGCTGTTAGTTTATTGGCTAATTGATCTTTTGGCATAGGGTGACAGATTTAATGGGCACGCACTGTAAAATTTTGTTCATCATGTATATATTTTCTTTTGTAGCGCATCATGTTCCTCGTATATCCTTCGAAAACGAGCAATATACAATGACATGACAAGGTATAGATAATTGATTTTATGTTTCATTTTTGTTCTCAAGCTTTCAACATTATTGAATTGTCATGTGTTGCCTTGTTTGTGCAGATATGAATGTTGTGCTGGATACATGCCCTGCAGTGGTAGGTGTATGGAAAGTGAATGTCCTGAGTTTTGCCTTTGTAGTGAGGTGTATTATGTTTTACTCTTTATATCTTTACTTCTTAATCTTATTTTCCCTTCATACAATCTGTAAGATAAACAACATACGAAAAATCCACCAAAATAAAAATAATTGGATTATTTAAGCAGTGTTACTCAGTCATGTCTTAAATGTATGAACTAATTAGAAAATGTATTTTAGTTCATATAAGACTTTAATTTACTTTACCTATAAATTTCATAATTTTTTCTCCAAACTATATATCCCTATAGATTATATATTTTAAAGGGATTTTCATTTAAGGAGTAGTTCTAATAAAAATGATTAAATATAGTATTTTTTTAGAAATCAGCATATATTATTTTTTTACAATTAACTATATAGCTTAATTAATTTCTTTAATTCCAACAAAATAGTTATCTAGTTCTTAATTTGATCTATCATCTGAACTTTTTCATAATTCTTAATTTAAGACCATTTGTATATCTAAATCATTGATTTTTATTCTCTAATTGTTCTCTATTTGATATTTTTTAATCAAGAAAACAACAACCTCTAATTAATGAACTTCATTGAGGGTAATTCTAAAATTTTACGGATCATTTATGAAAAGTAGTTAATAAGTCTCCTGATAACAATGTTTCTTCCATTTTGTAGGTTTTCTGTTGCTTAGCAACTTCAGTTGCCTCAACTCGCTTTCTCTTACAAGATGAATTTAACATTCAAAATACGCAATGCGACAATTGCTTGATTGTACTCTCTCTCTCTTTCACACACACACACACACACACACAAACTCATATATGGACCCACAGATATTATACTGAGTGAATATTAATTATTTGGAAATGGTTATGTGTAGGCGTTTATGATTATTGTGGATCAACTTGCATGCGTATTTTCACTTATTGCGTGTATATTGGGAAGCGATGAATTGAACGAGCTTGCCCATGTGTTGCGTTGTATTTCTGAATTAACATACTGCACGTAAGAGCTGATGATATCTTTCTTTCATTTCCACTTTGATCGTGAAACATATTATCGTACTAACTAATGTTCTATGTTTTTATTTGCAGGGTTTGTGCGTGCATGCAGGTAAGTTAAGTTTGTTGAGTCATATACTAATAATAATAATATTGTTATAGGCGTGCATATATATATATATATATATATATATGTATAATGTAATAACCAGATAAAAGCATATGTTTAGTCCTCTACTTTTATATAAGATTTTAGTTTGATTTTTTAATTTTATAAAATATATTATCTAACAGAAAAATTGTTATCAAATGATATTTTCGGATCAATTGTTCTTATTTTAAAAGTTAAACTTAATATGTCAAAATTTAAGAATGTTTTGTCAATATTTAAAATTTTAATGTGAACATTTTTTGTTAATGATATTAAGGTATAAGGGCTGAAAAGAGACTTTATAAAACTAATTAAAGAATCAAAACGAAACTTTGTGAAAAAAGATTATATATACACTAGAGAAAAACTGTCATAGTGCTGAGTGACATCAATTTGAAAAGTGGAACTGAACACTATATATGTCTCTCTATATTGCATATAGACTACCCAATCGAAGAGTACTCATTCTAATTATTGCCAACCACAAAGCTACCTATATCATGTTATCTTGTGGCTATAACTATTCACTGCACGATAAGAGAGAAATAGGCATATTATCTATCTAATAAGTGAAACTTAATTACCACTATGCATATCTCTATCATCCATCTATTATATATATATTGAATACATTACGTGTCATGTTACATAGAATGTATAATCAATTGTTATAAATAAATTTTATACAAAATCTATATTTCACATCATTAATATTGCAGACACAGCACAAGATAGAGATGGACAAGAGAGATGGGATGTTTGGGGGAGAAGTAGTAGTGGAAGTGCCACCAGTGCAGATAATGTCAAGGGTGGAGCAACCATTGCCTCCAACTGTAGGATACCCTCCACCACCACCGGCGACATATCCTCCACCAACAACAAATGGACCGCCCTATTATCCTGCACATCCTCACTATGCTTACCCTCCTCCTCCTCCTCCTCCTCATGATCCCTATGCCCCTCCACCATCTTATTCCAAGTGATTCAGTACTTCATATATATATATATATATACACATACGCACGCATACGCACACTCACCACACATGTGTGTGTGTAAGTGTGTTTTATAGCATAGCAAGTAATAGGAAGAAAAGGTCGATTCCACGCACATTTTTATTATTGCTTTGCGGAACTCACCCCGTAAATTATACAATAATTTTGCAATCAAGAATTTTAGATTCCATTAGGTGGGATGCGAGTATATTTATATGTAAGTAAGGAAAAAAGTAGTATCATCATGAGGAAAAAAGTAGTATCATGTATTATATGATTTTGTAAATAGTAGTAAATAGATATTCAATATTTATTTGGGATTTTTTTTATTGGGACTCAATTTAAAGAAACATTATTCATCTTGAAAATTGTACTAAATAAGTAATGGCCTAGGAGCTAATTGATATAACGGGAACAAAATGATACGGTTGCCACAAAATGAATTTGGAAATCCCGCTTAGCATAACACTCATTAAGCAATAGAAGAAAGATTTACGTAATGAGTGCCACATTTAGAAAAATTCGAAGCGTTAAGTGTAACTAGAGCAGAGTTTGCTAGAGGAAAGAGTTTTTGTTTTTTGTTTTTTTTTTTCAATTCATAACTGATTTCTAATGATATATTTTAAGAATTAAAGGACTCCTTAACTGATATATTTTAATAAAAAACTCTTTCTAAAAACTCAAATTGATAATTTAAACTCAAAAACCTACAATAGACTATCAGAGCACGAAACACAGCTTAAATGAAATAAATAAGAAATGGAAACTAAAATACAATTGTAGGGAAATTGACCAGTCTACCTTAGTGAATTGGTTCCAAGTCCAGTGACATTGGGGTCATAAAGTAAATTCTGGAGTACATGCGGTAAATAGTTGCATTTTACGCATTATATTTGAATTGCATGGAGGGAACGGGTTTTCCATACCTGTGAGTTGAGGGAGCAAATATAGTAATTGTTAGAAAATAGGCGGTCCACCCATGGTGGATCAGGCCCAAATTTGAGAAGCAAGAGGAGGGAACAATTTGTAATTTGAAATAAGGAAAATGAGGGAGTTAGAAAATGTTATCCAACTCCCTTCCCCCACCACATAACTAGCCACGGACATAACAGATAAAGTGTGGGTGTGTGATCAATTTCCTCCCAGTGTGAATATTCTCTGCAGACAAGAAGGGCAAAAGGCTCTGTTTTCCGTTCTCCTCTGTTTCTTTGGTATTGCTTCTAGGCACTGTCCGACGCCCTCCTTTCTCCTTTCGGTGCATTTGCTATGAAAACGTAACTGGGAGCCTTCTAAAGTGCTATAGTTTCGTTTGGGTATCCAGTGAGTGAAACAAAATATTCCAGGTACGCCCAAAACCCTTCATTGGTATCAAAGCCAAGTTATTTGCTTTCACTGCTTCTCTGTGTTTTTTTTTCAATTTTCTGGTTATGCACTGTTCCATTGCATATATATGTCTTAAAGCGTTTATTTAGTGATAATATACATAGAGCATGTATTTAAACCATAAAGAGAAGCATTTTCAAAGTAAATCGAAATTGAAAATTTTTGTTTTTGATATTGGGTAATTAGAAAACAGAGGATTCAGGCATTGAAAATGATCCCATTACGTAGAGCATAAAAAACGATGGAAAATGACTCCAAAAATATAAAAAATGAACGTCGGACGGTAGAGTTATAGAGGAGAGAAGTTGGCGGGTCGATGGACCCGCACGCCTCTGAAAAATGGGTTATCGTGACCCGGCTGGAGGTTAAAGATGACCTCCAGCCGTGAAACGACGCCATTTTTGCCCTATTATAATAAAACACATGGCATTGTTTATTGGACTGGGCTGCGTCCAGCCTAGTCCCCAAAAAAGAAAATAATTGGGTTGAAAGAGGCCCATTCAACAAAAAACTTTTTTTGGAATAAAAAAATGAAAAATATGGGGATTTTTTTGGAATTAAAAAGAAAAAAATTTTGAGAAATTCTGGTAGCGACACGTGGTAGCACTAGACTGCGCTAGCAGCCAAGAGTGGGCTTCGTTCAGTTTTTTTATTTTTTCTAAATTTTTCCTTCTTGGGGCGCGTGAGGGAGCGTGGGACCTCCGATTGAGGTGCGGTTTATTCCTAAAAATCCCTAAAATCAATGTTTTTATTTTTACATATAATTTGCCTAATTTTGGGGGCAATTATAAAAATATTTATGAATATTCAGTGTATTTTCTTGTGTTTTTTAGCATTTAAAAATTATAGAAAATTATGATAATTAATATTTGTTATTATTTAGGTGAAAATGACCTCATCTAGCACTGAATCTATGGGATATATTTTAAATGATGACATCTCATTCTTGGATGAGGTCAATAACCTAGAGAAAAAACTTTAAGAGGATCCCGAGGTGGAACCTGAGGAGGATGCAGAATAAGATCTTGATGAACTTTCTAAAGAAGACCTAGAGGAATTGATGGAGGAAGTTCCACAAGAGGAACCAGAAGAAAGAGATGATTCCAGACCGTGCTGAGAAATATTATTCCCCTTCCAACCACTTCCTCTACAGCCTTTAATGGTGTCTTCAGATTTAAACTCTAAGATGGTGACTACTCTTAATAGTCAATCTCAAGTTGAGGATGGAGAAGAAGTGAACCAACCTCTTACCCCTACTTTCGCCATGAACATAGCTGAAAGAGATGCAGCTAGATTAACAAACATAAAAGGCGTTAATGGCGTAATTGTTAAATACATTGAAGGCTTGACAGATAAGAAGCATACTGAATTCTACTTGAAAGTCATAATGGAATATATAAGAACAATAAGAGTTAGAGGCAAACCCAAACCAGGATGCATAAGCAATAAATATTGGCTTAGAACAATAAAATTTGTATCTAACCTTAAAAAGCCACCTCGTGAACTTAATAAGTAAAGAAAAATGATGTTAGAATATTGTAAAGCTCATATTAAATGATGTATATTTGTACTTTCATTTCCATTGCTTTTCTCTGTTAAAGATATGCTTTATTACTCTTTGTTTGTAAAGACTTGCCATTTGACACACGCCTTATTGCAAGAAAAACATGTTTCATTCCATTTCTTTATCTGTTATGATTCATGTATACCTTTTATAAATAGGAGCTTTTTTTAGATGATGAGTATTCTGAAAAGTAATATTTGATAATAATTGTACTTATATTAAATTTTGATAAGAAATGATGGTGTTGCTAGTGCTTGTGTGACGGGAGGTACAAATGTATTCTCCTTGTCATATCCTAAATTTTCCTATCTGTATAATACTGATAGTAGAAAGAGGTTTGGAAAGGATTATGACGAAGATCAGAAGAAAAGATAAAGGTCAAATAAGTCTTGAAGAAAGGGAAGGACTAAAACAAAAATTAGAAAAGGTTGAAGACAAAAAGTGAAAGTAGAAACACAAGTTGGGCCCTTAAGTGTAATTTTCAAAAGTTAAGGGACTTAAATGCAAATAGCTAAAAGTTCAGGGGCCAGAGTATAATTATTCAAAAGTTTAGGGACCTAAATGTAAATATGAGAAAGTTAAACCGAAACATGCCAAAAAGCCTGGAATCATATCAGACTAAAATTTTAGCAGTAGATAGACAAAAATATTCTGGTCAGTTTAACGCAACACAATTTTGATTTGAGGTCCCGATTAATTGATATAAATTCATGAAGTCCGAAGAAATTATTGCAGTATTTTTCAGACATTAGAATTAGATGAAATTTTATAGGAAATTCTTATATTTAATATAAGAATTTATAAAATTGACAGAGTCAGAAAAGGAATCCTGTAGAAGCCTTACGGGATTTTACGATAAAATAAAATACCCGATAAATAGGATCGGGTGAGATTTATTGGGATTTATACCATAAAGGTAATGAGGCCAATGAGCCCATACCGAGGCCCAAATGGTGCCATAATGAGCCCAATAAAGTAGTGAGACAGTATGTGGGTCAGAGTCCAGAGTAGTCCAGGAATAGTGCAAAATTACGAAAATACCCCTAGATGTCCCTATTGTACCAGTGATGGATGGAGGGTATTTTGGTCATTCTAGACAGGCCAAAAACATGACATATATTATAAATATGATTAATCAGAGCCAGTATGCGCTCTGAGGCAGTGCAAAGAGGGGTAAAATGATGATTATGTCCTTAGGGTTAATATAGTGCAAGACAGTGAACCAAGGGCATTTCTGTCATTTTTCAAGGGATCAGTAATTAAGTATTGACCTAGTACAAATATGTTAATGATAATAAGAATCCAGATATTTGATTTAAGGTCAAAAAGTATATTATGAAGTCTCAGAAAAATTAGAGGTATAAAATAATCCAGTTTGGAGGGAATCGGACTGAGCCGATACTAGATTAGACTAGAATTTTCAATAGCCTTCCTCCCCCATGTGAATTGCACCACCTAAGCCCCATGAGGTGTCCCTTGTGATGTCATAGATAATGTCACAATTACCGTTTTGAAAAAGGAAAATTCAAGATTAAATGTGGGCCAGTAGATCAAATAGTAACCAAATCAATCTTGTCCAATGATTTTTGCATGGATTTTGGCTATAAATACCCCCTCAATTCTGCAGCCAAACTGTGAGCAAATAACCCTTGGGGAAACTCTTGCAAAATGAAAACTCAAGCTGAGACAAAGAAGATTCAAGGTTCTAAAGTTCAAGCAAGCTAGAGATTAAAGGTCAGCAATCTCTCCTAGCTTATTTTCCTTTGATTTGGGAGCTTGAACTTAGGGTTTTCATGGGGCAAACATTGAGTTTTCTCTAAGGGGTGCTGCTGCCCAAATACCTTAGATGAAAGGGAAAAGAAGAAATTAAAGTTAGAAACATATGATTGAAGCTTAAACAAGCTAGTTAAGAGATTGGTTGTTGAATCAAGTTGATATTCTTGACTTTGCCTTAATGGAACCTGTTAGGTATGCACTGTTCATGATGGAAGTAAATTGAATTTCAATGATTTAATGCTTCCATTGAATTTAGATGATGATTTTGTGTAGGATTGGAAAGGTTTTGAACCTTGAAAGCATTGAAATTCCAAGATTGTAGTTTTTGAAATCCTTCGCTGTTACTGTTCACTTGCATGAACAGTGATTGGAATTTCATGATTTTGATGCTTCCAATGGTTTTAAAATGAAAAGTTGTGTGGGATCAAGTAGAGAAACAAGTATGGGAAGCGTTGGAATCAAAATGAGAAATTTTGAAAGAATTAAGTGCAGTTTCGGTTCTATACAGCATGTGATGAAGGAGCTGGAATTTCATGATTCTAAGCTCATAAATGGATTCAAAAGATGAAATTGTGGAGGGTAAAGTCAAGACATCAATTGATTCAAAGACCAAGTCCATTAGTTAAGATTAAGGAAAGTTAATGGGCTTAATGTTCAAGAAGAAGTTATGTTCGTTAAAATGAGTTTAATGCTCAAGGAAGTTAGATTGTGATGAATGAATGATTATGTGATGTTAGGAATTGATTGGTATGACCCAAGAGAGGAAGCCACATGTTCAAGGAAAGTGAGAAGAAAGAAGCAAGTTAAGGTGAAAGAAGGTCAAGTGTTCAAGGTAGTAAATTAATCCTAAACTTGTATGCATTGAATGTTATGCTTGGTTGTGCTATGGCTTGATTGAATTGTATTGACTATGTGCTTATGTATGAAGCTCTGTTTATATGTTTACTTTGGCCAATTGTATTTCATATGTAATATGGAAGCATGCACATGACACAATAGTAATACTTTCACAAGCAAGCACATGTAGTTACATTAATGCATGCATTGTTTAGTACCGTTTGCTACTGAGATTTCCCTCAAAATCTCAGCCCTTTCCATGTAATCCGAATCCCACAGGTTTAGGAATGATGAAAGAGGATGATAAAGCATGAAGAAAATCTAGGGATTGGATAGTATATATGTTATGTGAATGTGTAATGTTGCTGTATGACAAATGTAAGCAGTGATGGTCATGATATAATGAAAAATAGTAAATGATGGAATAAATATATGAAATTTTACATACATTTATATGACATGCCAATCTTCGTTTTGACACCAAGAATGCTTTATTTGGATGTCTGTACAAAGAGAAATGAATTTCCAAAGTAAGGGACCATAATCTGTTTCCAGAGTTTTTGACCAAATGAACAGTAAACTTTAACGAATAAATTGTATTCATTGGCTAATCATTTGGTCAAGAAATTATTTTTCCCTTAAATTTCAAGATGTTATCTTCATGTATCTTTTTGAGTTTTCTAAAATTAGTTATGATTTTTCGAAGTTCATTGCGTAATCTGGAATACCATATGAATAGTAACCCGAGAAAGTAAAATTTCAGATTTAGCTAATGAACTTCCAAGGTCTTGTAAGTAGTTCTAAATGCTACTGAATGGTCCCTAAGATGTATGAAAGTAAGGATGTTGCATCTGACGCCCTCCTTTCTCCTTTCGGTGTATTTGCTATGAAAACGTAACTGGGAGCCTTCTAAAGTGCTATAGTTTCATGTGGGTATCCAGTGAGTCAAACAACAGATTCCAGGTACGCCCAAAACCCTTCAATAATAGACACATTGGTTGAGAAAAACAAAAAACAAATGAGACGATAACTCCTAGAAATACATACTTCTCTCTGCACATTTGAAACTCTTTCCTCTCCTTCTACTTTTGTGTATTTGCCGTGAAAACACACATCCGATTTCAACATCATAATCAGATTGTTTCTTGGTTATCTATAGGAACTCGACTGCATCTCAGGTTTGCCATCATATATGCTTTTCTGGTTTGAGTATGCTTCTTCGAATGGCTTTATTACTTGCATATATGACACTACTATTTTCCTGTGATTATACTCTATTAGAGATGCTTCAATAGTGCGATTTTCTTTCTCAAAATATCAGCAAATCTTGAATACTTGTTTACTTTCCATGTTCACTTGGTTACATGCTCCCGTATCAATCCTTGGTTATTGGTTTATCTTTTGTTCATGTTTTCTTAATGTGGTTTTGAATGTATGTGATTGCATTAAAAGATACTGAAACCTTATGGAACTATAAAACAAAAGAACATAGACGAAAATCTCACTAAGCAAGAAAACTAAAACTGAGGGAACTTTATTAATTGGATTGGGTAATTAACAAACTTAATATTTAGGCCATAAGAATAGTCCTATTGTGTATCTATTAGAAAAACAAAGAGAACTACTCCAAGAATGCGAAGAACAGATGATAAATATATGGAGGAGTGAAGCTCTAGCTCCAATGAACTCGACTCACAGTGGAAATAGGGTCAGTTAGACCTGGCTAGAGGTTGAAGACAAACTCCAAGCCAGAGAGTCTCCCTCCTTTAAGCAAAATGCATGTAAAGTTGTGTTCAAGAACAACAAAATGTCTAGGCTGTGTATGTAAATTGGATCGAGTCAGATCAGTGGATCTAGCCCAAGATCAATAATATAAAAAATTGTTGAGGTCATAATAAAAAAAATAGACAAAAATGGGTTGCCTTTATCTGATGCCTATTATAATGGGTTTGATTGAGTCCAACCCAGTCTACTTCAGATTATTTCAAAAAAACAAAAATAAAAAACATATTATAATTAAAAAAGTGCTAAGGAGCCATATGGCACCTTATCTGGACAGGTGGTAGGCACTGTCCAAGAGAGGACGACGCATGTCACCAGTGGTGGCCACCACAGTAGTACATGGTATACACACACCATACCTGAGACTAGCCTCACTCAATTTTCCATTTTTAGAAATTTAATCTTCAGGGGGTGCCTGTTTACACATGAGAGCTTCATTTGAGGTGTGATTTATTTCAAAAAATCTCTAAATTCGAGATCTTCATTATGACATTTAATTTTTCTATTTAATACAATTCTAGGTCTATTAATGGGATTTTCAGTACTTTTTCCTTTTTTTTTTGTGGTAAAAATTTCGAAATAGTTTTAATAATGTTAGAATGGTAGTTTCACCTAAGAGGAAGTAAATTGGGTGATAATAAAAATTTAAAACTTAAATGAAAACATAAAAATTGAGTTAGGAAAAATATCACCGATGGAAGAAGCATATAAGTAAGAAGATGCACACAGACAGGTTATATTGGTTCTGCCCAACTATTTGGCCTATAGTCCTTATAACTCCTCTGAGTGTTCCACTCCTCCTTACTTCCGTAAAGTTACAATCTCAATGGCGTAATTATGGAAAAATGCACAAAAATTCCATGAAAATCCCATAAAATGGGAATGACTAATTAAGACCCATTGAGGTAAAAAATGACAAAGATACCCCAAGAAAGATTTTTAATGAAATGTTAGATATTTAGCTAATTGTGAGTTATTTAGCTAGATTTAATTATTTGAGCTATGAGAAGGGCTCATAAAATTGGAGAAAAATAGGGATTAATTATTTGAGTATTAATGTGAGTTTATAGAATTGGTTTGATCCCAAAAGAAGAAGAAGAAAATTTCAGCTTAAAAAATATTTAAAGCATAGTTTTGCCTATTAAAGGTATTTTACGGGAAATTTAAAAAAGAAATACCCACAGGCAAAGTTTTGGAATTTTCCATAATTAAAGAGAGGTAATGGCTCAAACAAAATAATTTTCTTCAGAATATGACCTCAAAAAGTATTTCTGGAAGAAAAGAATTACTTTATGGTTAAGCAAGCCAATTCCAACTTGACTTTCTTTATTTTGCATTAATGACCCATTAATGAGACTATGTGAAGGCCATTTTGAAGAGAGAGAAAGAAGTAGAATAAGAAAAAGATGATGTGACAAATATTTGAGCATTCTGGAAGATTGGAATTGAGAAAAGGTACATGATAAAATGCATTCCGAACAAGATTGCATGGGATATGATTAGAGAAGCTTTCCAATTTTCTTCTTTCTCCAAGATGGCACCAAATGGAAGGATTCTATTTGTTAGAAATTTAAAGAGTGCCTAGTCACTGTTTAGTCATCAAGTTAATTAATTAAGCAATTAATAAGAGAATATGATGAATAATCAAAAGAAGGCACTTGTTGCCAAGTGGACCAATGAGGAGTAGCCACTTAGAAAGGAAGAGAATAAGGTAATGATGACTAAGGATATGTGGACCAATAGGAAGAGGGCAAGTAGCTAACATGTGGACCAATTAGAAATGGACAAAGAGGCATATGTGGACCAATAATAGGAGGACAAGTACCATTGTAATTTCTATCAACTTGGGACTTGTGATATGTATTTGCCATTAGTAAAATTCATCTATAGTGCGTGTTTGGAAACCACAGAAACTGTGGTCTTATAAGCCCTTTTGGACAAAACCTAGGTTTAGAGAAATTTTAAAACAAACAGCCATATTTGTTCAAACAGGCTTTTGGATCAAACCATGGTTTAAAACCAATGTTTCAGATAAGTTATCATAGTAGCTTATGGAATAGTAAAATAACTTATGAACTAACCAATTTCTATATTACCTCTACTTTTTCTTACACAATCTCTCCTCTTTCCTACTTTTTCTTACACCCTCTCTCCTCTCTTATCTCTCCTCATTTAATACTCATACCCTTTTTCATAATTTACCAATAATAAAAGTACTTTCAGAAATAACTATCCAAGCACTCATTTATTCAAAATTACTTTTTTTTTCATAAGCTCTTATCCAAAAGCACTTTTCTATAAGCTACCCAAAAACCTTTTTTTTCATAAGCCCATTTCCAAAATCCTATCCAAATGGGTCCATAATAATAGTTACCACTCTAGTTTCTAGATGGCCCTTATAATGGTCTATATGGAAGAAAATGTAGATATCCTTTCTGCTGGATAAAGCTTAGTAAAAGAAGGATGTATGGTCATGATATAGTGGATAAGACCTGTAGACAAATTGAATTAATCAGGCAGAGACTTTTGACAACTCAAAGTAGACAACAGAGTTATGCATACACTAGAAGGAGACTGTTATAATTTCAAGTTGGCAATCATGTATTCCTTAAAGTATCTCTAACCACAGGAGTCAGTCGATCCCTAAAAACTAAGAAGTAGAATCTAAAGTATGTTAGACAATGTCATATTCTTTCTAAAGCTAGACCAATTTACAAGTTGTATCTTCCCTCGAAGATGAGTCAGATACATGTCTTCTGTGTCTCCAAACTGAAAAAGTATAATCTGGACCTAGCTTATTTCATATAGTATGAAGATATTGTACTACAAGATAACTTATCTTTTGAAATCAGAGCAAAGGGATCATTAATTGAAAGGTCATACAACTAAGGACAAATAGATTCCCCTTATCAAAGTAGCCTATAAAAGGTTATCACAGAGGAAGCTAAGACCCCTATATATGATATTTAATTGGCTACATAGAGGCTAGAACAATAGAAAGAGATGATAAGGGCAACCCAGACCCAATATGAACAAAATATAGGGGTACTGTCGTAGCAGCAGCAGTAGTACCGGTCATAAGTTCCTAGAACTAGAGATAAGGACAGTTGAGGTTTGAGCTAGTTTAGGAGTAGGTTTAGCTAATTAGGAAGGCAAGAATAGCAATAACTAGAATCAAGTGAAAGTAGAAGTAGGTGTGAACCTATACCCTAGTGTTGTGGCTCCCCTAAAAGGATAATAAGAAGGCTCCCCTATAAGGATAATGATGAGATGATATGGAATTTATAATCGAACTATTATTCTGGGAAAAATGAGAAGGCTCCCCTAGAAGGATAATAAGAATTTAGAGTTAGGAATAATTGAAAGGGTATTAATTGGTACTATTGTAAGAGGGAAAATGGTAGCATAAGATCGTAGAAGTTAATGAAATCTCTCTAAAGTTTAGTTAGCATGATAAGAATAACTATCTCTTATTCCTAAATAGGTATGAGAAAGCTAGAAGGAGTATGAAACGTATAGTCTTAGTGAATTCTTTGTGATCAAGATAAAGAGAAAGAGGATGATATAGATATATACGAGGAACCAACATAAAAAGATAATCATGTTCTTGATAGTGTTAAGAGATACTCAGTTATTGGGGGCTAAGTTAAGAGGCTCCTGATTAAGGAAATAATGGATGAGAAATTGGGAACTCGTCTTCCAAGTCAGAATCTACATTGCTCTAAACGAAACAAGATGCCCTATTTGAGTAGGAAAAGGAAGCAGTTAAGATGGAGTTGATGTGGCTTTAGCAAAAGTGACATCCTCTATTGAGAATAGATAGTAGTAATAGAGGCAAGGCAAGCGACGTTAACTTCACCCCAATTAAAACATGACTGGCTAAGAACAGAGCTAGGGGTAAATGTCCCTGAGCTTAGCAGAGTACTAAAGCAAGAAGAAGAAAGATAATCTTATAAGTTTTGTCCCTGTAACTCTAGAATATGCTATAGATAGAAAGAAAGGCTCCCTCTTGTAGGGATATGATGTTTGAATGACATGCTATAGACATAACAAGTAAGAACTTTCACTTATTGCATTGGAATGCCAGGAACTATGTTACAACTATGGAAAATATGCTTAAGTTTTGAGTGTTAGAGCTATGCATACTAAGGGAAGGGATACTTTAGCTCCTATGTTAGAGCTATACATTCATACGGAGATATAAAACTTCTTGAAACACTTTGCCCATACATTATGCATGTAAGAGTAATGCTCCTACTAAGAAGTGAAGTAGAGAAAAGAGAATTCACATAAGTATTCTCCTTGTGCCATTCAGAATTATCTAGAGAAGGTAAGAATAGCTAGAGGAGTAAGAGAACTCCTAAGGGAAATTCGATTAGGCACCTAAAGAGATAGACATGTGGCCTAGAGAATTTATTATGGCAAACAATGAGGCATAAGAAAATAATATTAGTTTATGGGAAATGTCTTAGGGAATTATCAGTAAGTTACAAACTAATTAGAGGCAACCTAATCATTTAGTTAGAAGTCTCCCAAAGACCTAGATACAGTACAACAGAATCGCAATATATTCTAGAGGATCATAGTTAGATCCTGACATGGCTTAGTAAGGGATTGTAGTGGATCCAATGAGGAGCCTTAGGATCACAGTTAGATCCTAACATGGCTCACAAAGAGATAAAATTCTAAGGTTACAGTAGATCCTGAAGAGGCTTGTGGTAGATCATAATAGATTATGAGGTCACAATAGATGTAGCCTAAGGAAAGCTACTGAGCCACAAGAGTAAGAGTACATATCTCTTTGGGAAGACTATGACTAGGGACAAAATGAAGAAACCCTCAAGTTGGTTAATTAATACAGAGAGAGAACCCATGACTTTCTTCCATATAACCTTATCATTGATTAGGTTGAGCTCAATTATCTTCCAATTAAGAAAGGAATTCCAGAGTTGGAAGAGTTAGAGCCACAAGTCTTGGACAATCCCCAGACACAAAAAGAACCCATTGTGAAATAAAGACAAACTGAGTATTGATGGGAAGATCCCTAAGATGAAGCTAAAATATGAGAATGTAAGCAAAATATATCTGACAAATAAAGGACATTAAGGGTCTAAGATAGTAAAGTAGCAGGGTTCGAGCCTGTCAGTACTAGTATCTCATATTTCCATCAATATTCTTTAGTTAAGCATGCTTTGACAAGAGTATCCCAATTATGGGTGACCATTTGGGAAGTTATGTGAAAGGGTACAAATGCTAGAAAAGAAAGTTATTTCCAGCAGAAATACACAAAGTTTAAAACGATAAAACAAAAGTTAAGAAAAGTAAGTGGCATTCTCCTTGGATAGCTTCTAAGGTTATGAGTAAAGGTTTAATCCTAAAATTTTGATGACGAAATTTCTTTTAAGAGGGGAGAAATGTGACATTCCAATTTTTGGGCCTAGAATCTAGAAAGTAGCCTAAAATACGTAGGTTACCAGGTCCTTTTGAGTATAAGTTATAGAAATATATAAAGAGTTTTAAGGGGCTAAACTGTAAATAAAGGAAGTTCAAGGACTAAGGAGCAGAGAGAAAAGTTCTTAGGGACAAATATATAAATAAAATTAGGGTCTCCCGGAGAGTCTCATCATATATGAAAAATTTTCACTTAGGGTACGAGGACTTTATGAAAACTGTCTTTTTAATTATCAAACAAAACTAAGCTAACTAATAGTATAATGAAGCTAACCTAGGTCGATTCACAAGGAGCCTAAATGATGTAAAAGTTCCTAATTAATCTAATGAGCCACAAATTAACAAGTTAATGCAATGATTTGTGAGATAAGGTGTTTGAACTAATTCTAAACATAAATCCTATGCTACTGTTTATGATTTGAAGTGTTTATGAGGATGAGATGGATCAATGACAAGTGTGTTCCCTTGGAGACTACCTCACCTTTATTATCCATAGAATATTTGGAGTTAATTAGTTGAATTAGCATAGGTTAGCTAATAACTCGCCAGCTAAAATCTCAGTCAAAGCTACAACTGGTAGACATTGAATAGAGAAATAAGAATAATTCAACTTGAGATAGAAGAAGATGAAGCAAACAGATACAATTGTACTTTATTTTATGATTACTCTAATTAACTACAACCATGTCCAACTCAGTCCAAGGACCAAAATCAATCAAAGCATCAATTATGCCGAAATAGGAAATCCAACTCGGTTCCCTAATCATTAATCATCTCTAACTCTAATTGTATCAGAAATTACATAATTAACTACATCAACTCGATACAATCAATTCTAAATTAAAGACATAATAAACTCCCTATTCAGCTCAAGGATTGTAGTTCAACATCATCTCCAAGATAGCACAATGGATCTAGCCTTCCATTGATGTCAATATTTTAATAGTAGCAGCAAATGGATCATCAATCATGGTGAATGTGGAAGAAGAAGATAGAGATGAAGACTAAACTTTCCTCTAGTTCTATTGTTTATAACAGAAGAAAGTTACAGATGAGAGAGAATGGAAATAGCGATGGAGAGAAAGATGGAGAAGTCATGTGACTGGTGTGCCTTTGAAGGAAAATGTGATATGGAATATATAGTTGAAGTATGGAATGAGTGTGTGAGTTAGCTGAGATGGCGTGAGAGTGATGTGTGGAATATGTGATGTAATAGAATCAGTCAATGACCTGAGACATGTGAATAGTATATGATCTGTGAATGATAAGAGAGGTGACAAATTTTATGACAGTGGAAATGGGTGCATCAACACATCAGTTCCCCTCAGCACGTGCATCTCATAATCCCTTTTCCCATGTGATTTCTATTAAGTCAAGCTCCTCCAAGCAGCATGTGCGTTCTGTTAGCTTTCCCTCCAGGTGGTTTCCGTTGACACCCTTAATTCCCTAGAATTCCCTACATGGCTTCTACATCCTTCATGGCTTAACTCCTAAGAAATTCCCTTGAAACATATTTATTGGCTATTTTAATCCACTGCAAATTCCATAATAAATTATACATAACTTCTTTTTGAGTTCTCTCAGCTTTATAAATTTTTATATCAATTATAAGAATTTACTACCAAATTTTATCTAATTATAAGATCCAGAAGATACTATATTATTTTTTTCTTCAAAAATTCATATCATTTTTCGGGACCTCAAATCAAAATTATGTGTTGCGTTAAATTGATCGGAATAATTTCCTCTATACATTGGAAAAAATTGGGACTAAATTGATTTTAGGCAATTTTGGGCCTTTTTCTACTCAACTTTCAATAATTACAATTTTGCCCTTGAACTTTTAAAAATTATAGTTAGGCCCTCAACTTTTCATAATTACACTTAATAGCTCAAAGCTTATGTCTATTTTATATTTTGCATCATATAATTTTTAGACCTTTCGGTTTAGTCCCTCTTATTCATACCTTTGCATAATCATCATTTTTCCTCTCTATTTATCATCACAATCTTTCCCATATCTCTTTCCTCATCAGTCTTATACATATAGGGAAAAATTAAGATATGACAAGCTTGACAAGCTGGACAAGAGTAGCCTCTAAGAATCTACAAAAGGGGAGTATATCTAATTTCACTGATTCCCCTCATCTGATTCCTTCTATTGTTCAACCCGATAATTGGAATTAAAAGATTTACCCTCTAATCTTAAGTATGCTTATCTTAAGCCAAATTCAAAGTTACATGTTATCATTTCTAGTTCTTTAACTATCAGTGAAGAGTATAGGATTTTAAGCGTGCTTACAAATAATATAAAGGCATTGGGCATTGGGTTAGCAATTGGGTGACATAAAAGGGGTAGAAACTACTATTTATACTCATAGAATTTTGTTAAATAAAGATTCCAAACTTATTAAACAACCCCAATAGAGATTGAACCCCTTCATCTCTTAAGTTGTTAGAAAAGAAATTAGTAAGTTGCTGAAGGCAGGGATCAATTATGCTATTTCAGATAGTGAATGGGTATCTCATGTTCATGTAGTTCTTAAAAAGAGTGGAATCACAATAGTAAAGAATGAGTATAATGAATTGATATGTACTAGAGTACAAAATTCATGAAGGGTCTATATATATTATAGGAAGTTGAATGACTTTACTAGGAAAGACCATTTTCCATTTCCTTTTATTGATCAGATGCTAGAGAGATTAGCAGGGAAAAGTGACTATTGTTTCCTAGATGGGTATTTAGGCTACTTTCATATTCCAATCCGAGGGACAAAGAACATACCATATTCATATGTCCCTTTGGTACATATGCATATAAGAGAATGTCATTTGGTTTGTGTAATGCTCTTGGCACATTTTAGTGTTGTATGCTTTCTATATTTACTGATTTTATTCAAAAATGCATTGATGTGTTCATGGATAATTTTGCTCTGTATGGAAATTCTTTTTACCTGTATCTATAGAGCCTTGATCAAATCCTTGCTAGATGCATTGAGAAGAAACTAGTTTTAAACTTTGAAAAGTGTCATTTCTTGGATGATTATGTAATAGTACTTAAACACCTTATATCTAGCAAATAAATTGAGCTGGATAAAGCAAAAATTGAAGTAATCTCCTCGTTGCACTACCCCCTAACTTTAAAAGAACTACAATCTTTTTGGGTTATTTTTTTCTACTGATTGTAAAAAGGTTTTAAAAATTTGAATAATAGGTTGATTTATCCACCTATTCTATCTTCAACAAATTGGGATCTTCCTTTTGAATTATCATGTGATGCTTCCAATTATGTTGTCGGAGCTATGTTAGGTCAAAAGGAAGATAATTTATCTAGGGTGATTGCCTATACCTAAAAAATCCTTGATGCTGGTCAAATTAATTTTTCCACTAATGAGAAAGAATTATTTACAATTGTAGTGGTTTTAGATATGTTCAGAGTATATCTCATTAATTTCAAAGTTATTGTTTACACAAATCATGCAACAGTCAATTATTTATTCCATAAACCTCATTCTATGTTTATAATTCTACATGGATATTAATGCTTCAAGAGTTCAACATAAAAGTGCAAGATCATGTTGGAAATATGAACCATGTTATGGATCATCTTAGTATATTGCCAATAGAGACAAGAGGAGTATTTAGTTCTGATCTTATTTGTGACCTTTCCCTTATCAATCTCTTTGTGAGGTTGCTATTGTAGAACCTTGGTATGAGCATTTAATAAATTTCCTTATAACTGGACTAATCTCATCTTATTTGTCTAAATTGTAGGCTCAAAAGCTCAACAACAAGTCTAAATATTACATTTTGGATAACCCCTATCTGTGGAAAATATGTTCAGATCAAGTATTAAGAAAATGTGTCCCTAATAAAGACCATACCCTAGTTTTAGACGCTATTCATTATTGGGTTTGTGGGGGTCACTTTGGGAGGAAAATGACTACACATAGAGTCATAGAGTCTGATTTTTATTGGCCTTCTTTATTTAAGGATGCTTTTGAGTTTTGTAAGGTGTGTGATAGGCGCTATAGATTTGTGGGAACTAGTATGCTAATGAGATGCCATAATAACATATTATGTTTTGTGAGATTTTTGACATGTGGGGAATATACTTTTTGGGACCTTTTTCACCTTCAGCTAGTCTTTAATATATCTTATTAGTTGTAGATTTTTTATCTAGGTGGGTAGAGGTTATTCATATAAGACTAGATGATGCCCATACATTCTCCAAATTTAGTATGAGTTAGAAATAGGTTTTGATTACGTTAGAGAGTAATTGTGTACTTTAGTCGCGACTATTGACTAGTATCGTGGTGACTAATGTGGTTCTGGGGAAGAATTGAGCTCTATGTTTTGTAGTTGTAACTTTAGTCAACTTAAGTTGAGGCTATAATCCATTCATAGCAACTAACCTTACTATGTATTAAAGTCACAAACTCTACTTCTTATAGTGTGACCTTAGTAACTATTCAACTATACATTTTAAGCATAAGACTTTTTAACTTCCATGGCCTACCATACCCCATAGCCTTAAAGCCGTGCGTAACCTTCCCTATTTTAATTTCACCTTACTGCAGCACGCTGCCACTTTCTACGTCTATTCCTTCTTGTTGTGCCATTAATTTTGCTTCTTCAACTTCCTCATTTTCCTTCCTCTTGCTAAAGGTTTATCCTTCATGCTCTCAAGGGTTAATTGTTTCATTCTAGTGCTATAACAGTTTGCAATTCCTCCATTAACAAAGTTTAGAGCTTGCTAATTTTTTTGCTACATATATTCAAGGTAGTTCTTTATTCCTGATTGATTTTCCTTTAGTTTTCTTATCTCTTTTATCTAGTTTCTATTTTTTATTTATTTTTGTTTTTTACATTGGGACCATGAAAATGATAGTTTGGCAGTGGGTAAGGGACTTTTTTAGGGTTTATGTTTATCTAGGCTAAACTTTGCCGGGTTTTGTTCAATATTGATGGATATTAGCTGATATTTTGGTTGATTTAATTTTTTGTCTTATGGTTGCCATCATATAGTTTTTTAGTCATTACCAAAAGTCACAAAGGTGAAAGGTCATGACCTATGGATCATTTAGTCATGACTAGACACTTAAGACCAATATTTTGTAAAAGTCAGTCAATGTCACATCAATTTTAGTGAGAGGCATTTTTCAAGGATATAGGATATCTTTGTATTGATTAGTTATTTGTTTGATATGCTTGATTAGATAACTTGTAAAAAGAATCCTAAAGTCAACAAGAGGTCCCAATCATGAGTCCCTACAAAACTAACCCGGGAATGGCAGAAGAAATGTTTAATACAAGAGGAATTTTTCAAGAAAAGGAATTTTCAGCAGCTAATCAGGTGGCTTTCTACAAATTAGCTATAGACCAGAGCTTTAAATAATTAATGAAAAGTAGGCCTAAAGCTAATGTCACATTAGTTAGAGAATTTTATATAACTTTTGCCCTAAAGGAGTCATTAGGGCTTGCATTTAGAAACATGGAATTCTTCATTAATGATTTTGACATTAAGGCATTATACAAATTGCTAACTCTATTTGAGTATCAATTCGATTATTTGAAATCTTATTTGGATTAGGTTGGTTGGGATATAATTTTGGCTATTTTCACAGGAGAATGATCTTAATGGACCATCAGGTGTAAAAAAAGAAGTATCTAGAGAGGAAATTCATGAATGATAAAGAACGAATTTGGCTCAATTTCATGACTTATAATGTGATACCTTATGCTCACATTTTGTATGAAAATAAGGAGAGAGCTCTTCTGCTTTATCTATTGATGACTCAATAGCCTATTGACATCCCTCACATTGTCTATAACTTTATCTACGATCATGTTAATTCTGCCACAGCTCTGTTGGTTTTTCTGCGCCTAATCACATATTTATGTAAGGTTCACAAGCTCACTGTCATTAAAACTAACCTTTTTATCAAGCATTCTATAACCAAGTGTTATAGTGTATCGAAAGCTAACAAGAAGGCTGGTGGAATAAGGAGTGGAAAAAGGTTAACCATAGTAGCAGAGGCTGACCTGGAAGAAGAGCAAATTCCTGAGGAGACAACTGAGGGTGACTTTGCTCTCTGTTAGCAACTTGTAGATATACCTTATCAGCTTGTAAAGGTTACTACAAAGTTGCAGAAGCATATAGCTATCATTATGAATAAAGAATTTAAAAGGCAACAATTGATGAATCCATTACTTCTTAAGATAGCTTAATCCCTTCATATAGCTTTGCCTCTAGGATTTGAAGAGGCTTTCTTTAAAAGTAATATTCCTGCCTCTGCTTTCTTTCAAGAGGGACCAAGTGAAATGTCGTATCCTTATTTTCAACCTCAATTATACTCATTGGAAAGTCATTTGAACTATTTACATAGCCTTTTGCTTTAGAAGCATTCATTTTCCAAAGAATTGCTCTTGGGCACTGTTCACTTTTACTGTTCATTTGGTAATTTTAGAACATGTACCCAACTTTGAAAATTCATAATTAAATGTAGAAAAATCGAAATAGGGTGGTTCCAATTTCTATTGAAAGCTCTTTTATTGAGCTTTGAGGGAAAAAAATGTAAAACTGAGGTTCCAATCTCCCAATGAAATCAGTTTATTCGTTGAACATCACTGTTCATTTGGTAAAATTTATAAGTTCTAGTTTCTTTACCTTAACTTCAAAAACTCATTTCTCTTTGGTTTCTTATCCAAATGAACTGTGTTACCTATGGATTTAAAGCTCTAGATGTGCTCTTTAACCTTAAGCCATGTATTAGATCATTCTTAGCCAAGTCTCATTCTAACTTCTAACTCTTCTATTCAGCAAGGGACTAACTGCACAAAGTCTTTTGTAATATAGATCAACTCCTAATGATTATACGGAGGATCTACTTTTGAACATCTTCTTAAAATAATCTTCTATATACCAATAGATCGTACTGTTTAGCTTGCCTGCACACTAAGCTAAACCTCTAACTGCTAACTCCAGTGAGGTCAGCATCTTTATTCTTATCATCAGGTCTCTGTGCATTCTAGTCACAGCCTGAGTACTAGCTAGTCGTGACTCATAATCTCTATAAACTTTAGTTGCGGCCATATCCACTTGATCATCATAACTTGACAGCTCTGTGTTCTTCAACTGTTACTATAGATTATCTTGTGCCGTGACCTATTCTGCTTATACATTAGTCGCATCCTATGACTTGGATTCATCGTGACCTGATAGCTCTAGAGCTTCCCGTCACACCCAATAGTCTTTACTCATCACCACCACAAGCTTCTGTAAATATTTATCGTGACCTAGCATAGCTTTCTCTAATATTCACTTCTAATATTCTTGATTTTGATGAATTTGAGTCAATTAAAACTTATTCATATCTATATACCATAATCACATCAAATGGGCAACATATTCACATAAATGTTCAACCAACTATCCTTTCATCATATCACACAAAACTTCACATTTCATGTCACCATAACATTTGTACATACATTACATACATGTCAATTACATATTTGGGGTACATGATTACTATCATACATCTGGGTAATTACTTTACACTTTACATATTTACATTATCCCTCATCTCTTTTACATTATCTTCTAGGGAATCATAGACTGCTCATACTTCTGTATGTAGAAGTACAAAACTCACATATCTCTATGTGCCATGTAGGGGTATATGTTAGTATCTGACTTGCTACAATCCCATGTCACTCTGTTAGAGCATAGACTTGATTTAGGTTAATTCCATATACTATATATCTATTTATCATCCCTGCTACGGCATTGAGGAACTATAGATAAACTGTCTGTTCTTGTTATTTACTTCTATCCAATACTTGACCTCGACTGAGTAATTCACTCTACACAACTTTCTTGAGACTGATATGATCAATATTATATGTCTTTTATAAAGAAGGTTGGGGTTGACTAGGACCAAGAATATCACACTGATCTTTTCCCCAAAAAATCACATATTTCTAAACTTTAGGAATGGACAGAAACTATCATAAACCATGACTGGATTTCTGGATTGAGGGACTATTGTATATATTACTTATCTTAAATCTATCCTCAAACTCTAGTGCAGGAGGAATAATATCTGATCTACCTTTAATCTAGTACCAGTACTAAGCTTCCTCAGCTGTAATATGTCCTCTCATCGAAGGGATAAATCTTACTTCAGGGCGAGAGGGTACTCCACCAATCTCATACTATATAGAGTCACTAGACTCAACATCATTTGGTATATACATAGCTTCATGATAGATCTCTATATAACCTCTAGACTGTAGGTTTGAGTCTACAGAAACATCTGTGGGACATCTGACTGTAGACTTCCCTGACTGATTCCTTATACTCTCCTCTGAACTCTCCTCATTGTCTGAGGGATGATCAACATCTGGATGTACATTATCTTCATATATCATTACTAGGTAGGGGTTTCCCTCTATTAACTGCCTTATTAACTAAGGCCTCTAACTTAACTTCATGAAACCCCATATCTACTCCTGCATTATTTTCTTAGTTAAGCAATACTAACTATCCCAACACATACCCTAACATAACAAAATACTTACTATTTAAGGTTAGGGTCTAGGAATAATCTCATATCAGTTTATAAATAATCTATTCAGAGCATTTCTTAAGCCAAAATCCTTTGCTCTGATATCAAAATATCGTATCCTTATTTTCATCCTCAGTTATACTCATTGGAAAGTTATTGGAACAATTATATAGCCTTTTGCTTTAGAAACATTCATTTTCCAAAGAATTGCTCTCAGGTACTACTCATTTTTACTGTTCATTTGGTAATTCCATAACATGTACTCAAATTTGAAATTTCATAATTAAATGTAAAAAAATTGAAATAAGGTGGTTCCAATTTCTAATGAAAGCTCTTTAATTGAGCTTTGAGGGGAAAAATATAAAACTGAGGTTCCAATCTCCCAATGAAATCAGTTTATTTGTTGAACATCACTGTTCATTTGGTAAAATGTGGAAGTTCCATTTTCTTTACCTTAACTTCAAAAATTCATTTCTCTTTGGTTTCTTATCCAATGAACTGTGCTACCTATGGAGTTAAAGCTCTAGAATTTCTCTTTAATCTCACAAAATTTCACAGAAAAAATCGTTCATTTACTATACCAAATTTGCGTCATAACGTTACTGTCTTCAGGTACTTACTTTCTCTTAGTTCTAGGTTTTAACTTCAACTTAGAAAAAACATAACAAATCAAATTCTTAACCAATTGAGGCGTTCTTGGTGTCCATTTAAATATATGTGTCTCAACTATAATCATGCCAAATTTCAAGTTCAAAATCGTTGATTAAGGTATACTAACCATTGTCACACCATCATGGCCTCAGCTCATAATTACGTAATCATACATCATACATCCATCATGTGCTTCCATAAAGCCAAGTAATTCTTGTAACTTCTTATAGAAGTCCATCTAACTATGCTTACCCTCTTTCCTTGAGAAATTTCAGCACCTAAAACATGGTTATGCATATGGGAGGAATGAGATTTCATGGAAATCCCAATAGCAAGTTACACAAACCATAATATCATGCATGATTAATTGGATGCTTAACATGTTATCATGAGATGTGAGCTACTTCATAATGGTACATAAGCAAACTCTAACATGCATATTGTCATGACATAACTTGCAAGGAGTTGCACTCATTCATACTTCATCAGAGACATGATGACACATTCTCTTGCTCAACCAAACACCATAATCAACAAGCAAGCAAGCGATTAAACAAACATGAAACTATAGTTAGGTATTCTTGCTACCTCTTAGCTATCCTTGTCAAAGCCTTCTTGAGATGACTTCCTTCATTCACAAATGTCAAAATCTAGCCATTACAAAGTAATATCAAGTTACAATTCAACTTGAAAACAAATCCAAGACTAGGTTTCCACTAACTTCCATTCTTTCTCTATTTTAGGTCTCATACTTCCATCTTTCCAAAATAAATTTCCATGGTTCATTTCCACATAATTTTTCATGTAGAATCCAGATATGAAGTTAGAATTTCCAAAATCAAATCATGTCACAAGCTGCTGTACAGAACCAAAACAGACCATTGATTTTCCAAAAATTCACATTTTGATACAAATGCTTCCAATACTTGTTCTCCTACTTTATCCCCCCACAATTTTCCATTTTAAACTCATTGGAAGCATCAAAATTATGAAATTCCAATATATGAATAGTGACACATACAGTAGCTCTCACATCCTTACTTTTAATCTCAATTATACTCCATTAGAAGTTATTGGAACCAATTACATAGCCTTTTGCTTTGGAAACCTTCATTTTCAAAAGATAACTCTTGGGTACTGTTCACTTTTAATGTTCATTTGGTAATTCTAGAACATATACCCTACTTTGAAAATTCATAATTAATTGTTGAAAAATTGAAATAATATGGTTCCAATTTCTAATGAAAGCTCTTTCATAGATATTTGAGGGAAAAATATGAAACTGAGGTTTTCTTGTCCACATGAAATCAATTTATTGGTTAAAAATCACTGTTTATTTTGTAAAATCTGGAAGTTCCAGTTTCTTTGTCTTAACTTCAAAAATTCATTTCTCTTTAGTTACTTGTTCAAATGAACCGTGTTACCTATGGATTTGAATCTCTGGATGTTTTCTTTGAGCTCACAAAGTTTCATAGAAAAATTTGTTCATTTGATATATAAAATCATCGCGTGAATATCGCTGCCTCTAATCACTCACTTTATTTCAATTGCAGATTTTAGTTTCAACTTTGGAAAATCATAACAATTCGGATACTTATCCAATTAAGGCATTCTTGGTTTCCATTTAAATATCTGTATCTTAGCTATTATCATGCCAAATGTCAGACTTAAACTCGTTGATTTAAGCATTAGAATCATCATCACATCACCACAGCCTTAGAATATAGTTACAGAAACATACATCATGCATACTAGCATATCATCCCATAGTGTCATGTAAGTCATGTAACTTATTATACAAACTTAATCATCAACATCGACTCTCTTCCCTTGAGAGGATCCAGCACCTAAAACATAGTTATGCATGTGGAAGGAATGAGATTTCATGGAAATGCCAATAGCAAGTTACACAAACTATAATATCATTCATGAATAATTGGATGCTGAACATGTTATCATGAGATGGGAGCTACTTCATAATGGTACATAAGAAAACTCTAACATGCATATAGTCATGACATAACTTGTAAGGAGTTGCAATAATTCATACTTCATCATCAACATGATGGTACATTCTCATGCTCAACCAAACACCATAATCAACAAGTAAGCAAACAATTAAACAAACATGAGTTATAGTTAGGTATTCTTGCTACCTCTTAGCTATTCTTGTCAAGGTCTTCTTGAGGTGCTTTCTTTCCTTCACAAATATCAAAACCTAGCCATTACAAAGTAATATCAAGTTACAACTCAACTTGAAACCAAATCCAAGACTAAGTTTTCACTAACTCCCTTTCTTTCTCTACTTTATGTTTCATACTTCCATCTTTCTAAAATAAATTCTCATGGTTCATTTTCACATAATTTTTCATGTAGAATCCAAACATGAAATCAGAATTTTTAACATCAAAACATTCCAATTGCTATGGTACCAAACCGAAGCAAGCCCTCATTTTTCTAAAAATTCACATTTTGATTCCAATGTTTCCAATACTTGTTCTCCTACTTTATCCCCACATAATTTTCCATTTTAAACTCATTGAAAGCATCAAAATCATGAAATTCTATCATATGAATAGTGCCACATACAGTACCAGCAAGAACACAGAACCCTAAATTCAAACATGAATTCTCAAGCTTATACCACTTGATTCTAGCTTGTTTAGTCTTATCTAAACTATCCATAACATAACACTCATATTTTAACCATATATGAGCAACACTTCCAGTAGTAACCATAATAGAAATGTAGCATGAAAACCCCCTTAAAACCATGAGCTAGCTTACTAGAACAAAGCTCAAGATCAAGGAAAATGATTACCTTGATTGTTGCTTCACTTTGTGTTCTTCTTTCTTAGTTGAATGGAAATTTTTCAAGAGTTTCCATATTGTTCACCATGCATACCAAATCCATCTGAATAGGGGGTATTTATAGAGAAATTTGGGTTGAAATGGATGGCCAAGATTGATTTGGGCACTATTTTATCTAAGGGCTCATATTTAATCTTGAATTTAACTTTTTTCCAAAAAGAATAATTATGACATCATGAGGGACAGCTCAAGGGAACCCACATGGGAGTATGTGACTCCATTTTCATGCAAGGAAGCTTCTGGAAAAATTTCAGACCAATCCAGTACCGATCGGAGCAGTTTCACAACAACCGGACTGTTTTCTATTCCTAATTTTTTATAATATACCAGGATATGCATTATGTCCTATAAATCAATGTATACACTTCTCATACCAATGATAATGTTAGACTGAGTATTTATCTATCATCCATCCCTTGAGAAATGGCCAAAATACCCTTGGTGTCCTTTCTTGCACTATATTGACCCTAAGGGCATAATTGTCATTTTCCCCCTTTGTACTACCTCAGGGCATATACTGACTCTAACTAATCATATTTATACTATGTGTCACATTTTTGGCCTTTCCAAAATGACCAAAATGCCCTCCATCCATCACTGGTACAATATGAGCATCCAAGGGCATTTTCATAATTTTGCACTTTTCTTGGATTGTTATGGACTCTAGCCCACATAACGGTCTCATTACTTTATTGGGCTTATGATGGCATCATTTGGGCCTTGATATGGGCTCATTTCCTATATTGCCTTTATGGCCCAATTCACAATACAACTCTCCCGATCCTATCTATCTGGTATTTTATTTCACCACAAAATCCCATATGGCTTCTACAGGATTCCTTTTATGACTCTATCAATTTTATAAATTCTTATATTAAATATATGAATTTCTTTTAAGGTATTATCTGATTCTAATATCTAAAAAATACTATAATAATTCCTTATGACTTTAGGAATTTATATCAATTAATCGGGATCTCAAATCAAAATGATGTGTTACGTTAAACTGACCATAATATTTTTGTCTATCTGCTGGTAAAATTTGGGTATGATCTGATTCTGGGCATTTAGGCCTATTTTGGATCAACTTTTCCATATTTACCTATTATTTCCTTAGTTATTAATCCTTCCATTTCCTTTCTCAATCTGATACAGTTTATTCTAAGAATCTCATATCCATTGCAGATAAACTGTGTACACATATCAGATAAGAAAACTGGGGATATGACAGTAGCAGCCATGAACACAAACTTCCATTTACTTGGATACATGAATTTCCAAGTTCATACCACTTGATTCTAGCTTGTTTAAGCTTGTCTAAACTATCTATAATATAAAACTCATATTCTAAACATATATGGATAGCACTTCTAGCAGCAACCTCAAGGGAAATATGGCACAAAAATCCCTTAAAATAAAGAGTTAGCTTGCTAGAACAAAGCTCAAGATCAAGGGAGATGATTACCTTACTTTGTGCTCCAAGTTGTGTGCTTCTTTCTTAGTTGAATGAAATTTTGCAACAGTTTCCCCATGGTTCTGAAGGCTGTTGAATGGGGTCTAATTTGACGAGCTACTTATAGAAAATTTTGGGTGGAAATGGATGGCCAAGATTGATTTAGTTACTATTTGATCTAATAGTCCATATTCATTCTTTAAACCAATGTTGCCCTAGAAGCCTTAGTATTTTCATCATGCATGACATCATTAGGGCCATGTTTGGCTGGAAAAAGTGAAATATACTGATAGGCAAAATTCTAGTCCAGTTTAGTACCGATCGGAGCAGTTTCACAAAAACCAGACTATTTTTTGTTCCTAATTTTTATAATATTCCAAGATATGTATTATGTCCTAGAAACCAGTGTCTAGGTTCCTCATACCATTGACATTGTTAGACTGAGTATTTATCTGCCATCCATCCCTCAAGAAATGACCAAAATACCCTTGGTATCCTTGCACTTAAGGGCACAATTGTCATTACACCTCTCTTTACACTGCCTCGGTCATATACTAGCTCTAACTAATATTATTTATACTATATGCCACATTTTTAGCCTATCTAGAATGACCAAAATACCCTCCATCTATCACTGATACAATATAGTCATCTTGGGGAATTTTTATAATTTCGCACTTTTCCTGTACTCTAGTCCCTTCTATTGATGAACTGGTATCATGGGTTTTGGGCCCTCCTTGGCATCATTATGGGCCTGTATCTGAGGTCATCTAATTTCATTCTATCCAAGCTTACTTACTGCTAAGTTCTATAATCGAATCATGGGTGTTCTTAAACTCCCATCAAAATTCACTAATATTGGGATAACTTTTCATACAGAGCTTCTTATGGGGTTCTGTCAGATTCATGATATCAGATGTCATGGGGCACACCTTCTTGTAACTTTTCCACTAATACCTAAGGTTCATGAGATTTGATAAAATTTCATATAACTTTCAGACTATCAGATAAATATCCACTATCTGGAATCCCAATAAAATTTCTGTATTATGCTAGATTAACCAGCATAACTTTCTCTATCTACTGATAAAATGTGGGACTAGAATACTTCTAGGTTGTTTTAAGCCTTTTCTAGATAAACTTTTCTATAATTATATTTAGGTCACTGACTTTTTGCTTATTTACATTTAGGTCCCTAAACTTTTAGAAATTACCACTTTTGGCCCAACTTTTGTTTCTACTTTAACTTTTGGCCTATAACCTTTTCTAATTTTTGTTTAGGTCCCTTCTTTCCTTCAAGACTCATTTAACCTCTATTATTTCTTCTAATCACTGTCATAATCCTTTCCAAACCTCTTTCCACTATCAATATTATATAGATACGGAAAAATTAGGATATGACATGAAACATCAAGTGTAAGAGCTATAGATGCTAGCGATGATAGGGGCTACTAATAGAGTATATGAGGAAGACCACGTTGCTAATGATGCAAAAAATGAGAGGGATGATTAGTATGGAAAATAATTTCTTTTTAATTCTTGTTTTTTTATTAGGTTGTATTTGAACAAGGATGTGTTTTTCATTGCTTTTAATCTATATATACCCTTGTTTTTTGTTGCTTCTATGTTGGGATATTGTTTCTATATATCATCTGATGACAGTGCAAAAATAGATTTAGAAAGATTTATGATGATAAAAAGAAAGAAATGTAATTAATACACAAGGTTATAAAGAAATAGACTAAATTGCAAAGATAAAAAGTAATGAGGAAGATAGAAAATTAAAGATTATAAAGAAAAGACCTAAGTGAAAAGTTTAATACTTTTTAGGGGCAAAAGTGTAATTATAGAAAGTTGAGATAGAAAAGGCCTAAAACTATAATGTTTTGGTCCCAAATTTTACCAATAAATAGATAACATAATTTGGGTTATGCAAGGTCCAGATAAATTGATATTAAATTTTGAAGTCTAAAAATTATTATAGTATCTTCTGGACCTCATAATCAGATTAAATTTTATAGTAAATTCTTATAATTAATATAAGAATTTATAAATTGACAGAAGTTAAAAAAGTATTGTAGAATTAATTATAGAATTTAAGGAGAAAAAGGATACAGATAAAGGATTAAAAGAAATGTATGGAATTTTTAACAGGACTTCTAAGTCTCATAAAATTAGGAGACTTTGCAAGAAATTTATTTTATATTATAATGAATTTATAAAATTTTAGAACCTTCAAAAGAATTTTATAGAATTTATTTCAAAAATTAAAAAAATTTAAGCATGTCGGTATAAGAAATAATAGGAGGTATCTTGAAAATTATGTCAAATTAATACTTTAGGCCTAGACAAGCCCAAGATAGCATCATATGAAGTCCCAAGGTACTAAGAAAGTGTTAGCGGTCAAATGCAATTTTTATGAAAAAAATAATAAGGAGAATTATCAAGAAGCATGTGTTAACATGTAAGGTGTCCTTGTGGGACCCACACATCCACCACAGGGCATCAATATCATGAAGGAAGAATTATCCCATATGATAAATTATATTAAAATAATGTAAGAATTAAGTTAAGGAAGATTAAGTTTAATTAATCAAGAAAGTCACCAATAAGAAGCAAGATCGAGGAATTATAATAATTATGAACTTAAGGGCAGAATGGTCCATCCAACCTTAAAATTTTATTATAAATACCCCTCCATTCTCTTCAATTTCATGCTGCCATGAACCCTTGGGTAAACCAGGCAAAATGAAGATATAACTCAAAATAAGATCAAGGAGAAGTCACCCAAGCAAGTATTTAAGGTAAGCAATCCTTCCTAGTTTATTTCTAAATATTTTTGAAGGATAGGACCTAAGTTTTAATGGAAGAAAAGTGAGATATCCTCTTTGTAATGATGCTGTCCAAATCTCTACATCAATGAAGAAAGAAGAAAAGTAAGTTAGAACTATGAAATATTAACTTAGGCTTAGATTGTTGGTTATTGCTTGAATTAATTGTGTAACCCTTGAAATCCCAATTTATGTAGCCTTTTAGCCTAGGAAAAAATGAAGGAAGAAGATTCAATTTCATTGTTCTCATGCTTTTAATGAATTTGTATAAGGATTTTGTGAATGATTGAATAAGATTGGAACTTTGGAAACATTGAAATTGAGAAATAGAGAATTTGAAACCTTCTCTATTCCTGTTCATGCATATGAATAGTGATTATAATTTCACAATTTTAATGTTTCAATGGGTGTAAAATGAAAAATTGTGTAGGGCTAAGTCAGATCAAATTATTGGAAGCATTGGAATTGAAAAGAAGAATTTTTAGCAAGTTGCATACCAATTTATGTTTCTATCCAGACCTAAAGGAAACCTTTTAATTTTGAAAATCTGCATCCATATTTGGATTCCTTGGATAAAATTGTGTGGGATGTAGTCAAGGCACAAAGTAATTCAAAGGACAAGGGAATTAACCACAAATAAAGAAAGTTAAGAGTTTATAGGTTTTAGAAGAATAAAGCTAAGTTATTGAGCTACATATGAAATGGATTAGGATGGATTTTAATAAGTGAATTGATGAATTTTGATTAGGCTTTGACATTTTTGAAAAAAGGATACGGAAAAGGACAAGAAAGAAAAGATTAAAGGAGAGTTATTCTAAGGTAGTAAACTTACATAAACTTGTATGTATTGATTGTATGGATGATTATGTTATGGCTTGATTGATTGATGTTATTCATATGTAATTTTTGAAGCTCTATGCTATAACTACTTTGGCCGATTGTATTTCATATGTTACATGGAAGTATGCACAATACATTATGTTAACACATTCATAAGAGAGCACAAATACCAAGCATTAATACATATATTATTTAGTACAATTTACTACTGAGATTTTCCCATAAATCTCACCCCCTCCAAGTCACAACCATTCTAGTAGGGTATTCATGTGAAGAAGAAGAGTATAATTCATGAAGAAGAGATAGGAAATAGTTAAATAATCGAAATGTATATGTATTAAAGTAGTGGAAAATTCTATTTATGAACAATGTCCACATTTGAGCAGTAATATTTATGATGTAATTAAAAAAGAGTTGATGATTGAATAAATATATGATAAATTACTATTACTTTGATAACATATCAAGCTTCATTTTGACACGAAGAATGCCTTATTTTGATGTATATACAAAGATAACAAAATTTTTAAAGTTGAGGACCATAAACTATTTTTTAGAATTTTTGACTAAATGAACAGTAATCTTTAAGGATTAAACTCTACTGATTGACTGAGCATTTGGTTTGAGACTTAATTTTCTTTAAAGTACAATATACTATGTTTGAGTATCCTTTTGAACCACTTCATCTCAATTTTTCTAGAATTAATTGATTTTTCAAAGTTTGTAATACTACGTGAACATTACCGGTGATTTGGATTTTTCCAGATTTTGAGAATGAACTTCAATGGACTTATAAGTGATTCTAAATGCTACCAAATGGTCCCTAAGATGTACAAAAGTAAGGTGTTACAAGGACACTATAGAGTTTAAGTGTGGGGGAGATATTTTTCTTATTTATGTGCTATTGAATGCTAAAAGTTTATGAATAATCCAATCTCTCATTTTCCATATTTTGATTTATGGTTAGTTGATTGATTATTTGTTATTGTGGGTAATTAATTCAATTGATTAGAGTCTTTATCTACCATTTGGTAGTTAATAGAGGGTTTTTACATTATCCAATTCAATCTACACATTAAGTGGTTTTCAACAATGCATTAAAGGGTTTTAATTCAGCTTTGATAAGAGAGTTTGAACTCAGTAATGAACTGGACTTGATTGATTGTGATGTCATATCCCTTATTTTCTTATATGGTATGTATGTAAAGTGTGTATTTAATATATATGAAATTCTATAAGGAAAATGTGGTCTCAACAGAACATGAAGTATATGACTACTTCAAACGAGGATCTTCCTTAACCTCAAATACTTCTTAAATTGCAAATAATGGAAAGTTCAAGGATTTAAGTGTAATTTAGAAAAGTTATAAGGTTAAAATAAAATGTAAAGATAAGTTTTTGGCCATGAAATGTAATTATAAAAGTTTAAGGGACCAACATGCAATTTGTTAAACTTCAAGGGCAAAATCATAATTATGAGGAAGTTGTGTTAGAAAAGGCCTATAACTACCCAAAAATGTTATAGTCCCAAAGTTTACCAATAAATAGAGAATGGTAAATGGGCTAGACATATTTTTTATAATTTTAATTTGAGACCCCAGATAATTAATATTAATTTATAAAGTCTGTAGATTATTACAAGACTTTCTAGACTTCATAATCAGATGAAACTTAGCAAGAAATTCCCATAATTAATAAAATAATTTATAAAACTGACAGACGTCAAAAGGAGTTATGTATAAGTTATAGTAGAATAAAATATTCGATAAATACTTTTGGATAAGTTTTCTTATGAATTGAGCCATAAAGGCATTAAACTATTTAAAGGCCTAAGTTGGCATCTTGTAGGCCCAATAAAATAGCTTAATAGTTATATAGACCAGTGTCAAGAGAAACTCTAAAAAGTGCAAAATTGTGAAAATACCCATGTTGTAATACTAAACAAGAGATAAAAGGAGGGCATTTTGATCATTTGGAAATAGTTAAAAATCTAAGGAAGATACATGAATGATTGATCAGAGTTAGAATAACAATTATTGTCATATTCTAATTTTTCCCTATCTGTATAATACTGATAGTGGAAAAAGGATTGGGAAGGATTATGATGATGATCAAAAGAAATGATAAAGGTTAGATGAGTCTTAAAGGAAGAGAGGGACTAAATTGCAAAGTAGAAAAGGTTGAAGGCCAAAAATGAAAGTAGAAACAAAAGTTGGGCTAAAAGTGGTAATTATCAAAAGTTTAGGGACCTAAATATAATTAAGCAAAAGTTCTGGGACGCAATGGTAATTATGAAAAATTGAGCCAGAAAAGACCTAAAAAAGTCCAAAATCATATTGGTCCCAAATTTTCCCAGTAAGTAGAGAAAATTATTCTCATAAGTTTGACATAACACAAAATTTTGATGTGAGGTCCCGAAAAATTTATTTTAATTTTTAAAGGAAGGGAAATTAATACAGTATTCTTTAGACCTCAGAATCATATGAACTTTGGTACTAAATTCCTATAATTAATGTAAGAATTTCTAAAGGAGTTCTATAGAATTTATTATAGAATTTACAGTGGATTAAAACACCCGATAAATATGTTTCAGGGGAATTTCTCGAGAATTGAACCTATAAAGGTAGTGGATCATATAGAGGGCCTAGAATGGCGCCTCATAGGCCCAATGATATTTTCACATAAGTATATGGGCCAGGGCTAATAAGGACCAAGAAAAATATAAAATTACAAAAATACCACAGAATGTATGCCACTGTGTTGTGTCATTGAGTCAAATTTGGATGAAGGGCATTTTGGTCATTTAGATAAGCCAAAAATGTCTAGGCAAGTACAGGAGTGATTATTCAGTGTCAATATATGCCTTGATAAGAAGTAAGGAGGTGCAAAATGACAATTATGCCCTTAGGGTCAATATAGTGTAAGACAGTGAACCAAGGGCATTTCTGTCATTTTCCAAGGGATCTGTAATTAAGTTTTGGCTCAATCCAAGAATGTAAATGGTAGAAAGAATACAGATATTAGATTTAAGGTTAGATAGTATATTATGGAATTTTAGAAAAATCAGATTTATAAAACAGTCTAGTTTTTGAGAAATCGGACTGAACGGGTACCAGATTGAACTATAATTTTTCCACAAGCTTCCCCCATTGGAATTTTGCCACCTAACCTATTAGTTGTCCCTTGACGATGTCATAATTCTAATTTTTGAAAAAGTCAAATCCAAGATTAAATATGAGCCATTAGATCAAATAGTACACAAAGTAATATTTGCCATTGATTTTCCATGAGATTTTTCTATAAATACCCCCTCAAATATGACTAAACCGTGAGCATGAGAACCTTGGGAAAACTCTTGTAAAATAGAAAGTCAAGCCAAGACAAAGAAGATTCAAGGTACCAAAGTTCAAGCAAGTTAGAGATTAAAGGTAAATAATCTATCCTAGCTTATTTTCATTTGATTTGGGAGTTTGAAGTTAGGGTTTTCATGGAGACAAATTAAGTATTCTCTAAGGTGTTGTGCTGTCCAAAAATGTTAAGATGAAATGAAGTGGTTCAAAAAGCTACGTAAAGATAACATCTTGAAATTTAAGGGAAAAATAATTTCCAGACCAAATGATTAGCCAATTAATACAGTTTATTCGCCAAAGCTTACTGTTCATTTGGTAAAAAATCCTGGAAACAGATTCTGGTCCCTTACTTTGGAAAATCAGTTCTCTTTGTACAGACATCCAAATAAAGCATTCTTGGTTTCAAAATGAAGCTTGGCATGTCATCTAAATGTTTGTAAAATTTCATACATTTATTCCATCATTTACTATTTTTCATTACATCATGACCATCACTGCTTACATTGGTCATACAGCCACATTACACATTCACATAACATATATACTATCCAATCCCTAGCTTTTCTTCATTCTTCATCATCCTCTTTGATCATTCATAAACCTGTGGGATTGGGATTACATGGAAAGGGATGAGATTTTGAGGGAAATATCAGTAGCAAACGGTACTAAAGAATGCATGCATTAATGTAAATACTTGTGCTTGCTTGTGAAAGTGTTACTTTTGTGTCATGTGCATGCTTCCATGTTATATATGAAATACACTTGACCAAAGTAAACATATAAACAGAGCTTCATACATAAGCACATAGGAAACACAATTCAATCAAGCCATAGCACAATCAAGCATAACATTCAATGCATACAAGTTTAGGATAAGTGTACTACCTTGAACACTTGACTTTCTTTCACCTTAACTTGCTTCTTTCTTCTCACTTTCCTTGAACATGTGGCTGCCTCTATTGGAGCATACCAATCAATTACTAACATCACATAATCATTCCTCCATTACAATATAACTTCCTTGAGCATTAAACTCACTTTAACTAACATAACTTCTTCTTGAACACTAATCTCATTAACTTTCATTAATCTTAACTAATGGACGTGGTCTTTGAATCAATTGATGCCTTGACTTGGCCCTACACAATTTCATATTTTGAATCCATTTATGAGCTTAGAGTCATGAAATTCCAGCTTCTTCATCACATGCTGTATAGAACCAAAATTGCACTCAATTATTTCAAAAATTCTCATTTTGATTCCAATGCTTCCCATACTTGTTTTCTCTACTTTATTCCACACAATTTTTCATTTTAAAACCATTGGAAGCATCAAAATCATGAAATCCAATCACTGTTCATGCATGTGAACAGTAGCAGAGAAGGGTTTCAAAAACTACAATGTTGGAATTTCAATGCTTGCAAGGTTCAAAACCTTTCCAATCCTACACAAAATCATCATCTAAATTCAATGCAAGCATTAAATCATTGAAATTCAATTTCCTTCCCTCATGAACAGTGCAAACCAAACAGGTTCCATTATGCCAAAGTCAAGAATATCAACTTGATTCAACAACCAATCTCTTAATTAGCTTGTTTAAGCTTCAATCATATGTTTCTAACTTTAATTTCTTCTTTCCCCTTTCATCTAAGATTGTTGGGCAGCACAGCCCCTTAGAGAAAACTCAACTTTTCTCCCATGAAAACCCTTAGTTCAAGCTCCCAAATCAAAGGAAAATAAGCTATGAAAGATTGCTTACCTTTAATCTCTAGCTTGCTTGAACTTTGGTACCTTGAATCTTCTTTGTCTTGGCTTGAGTTTTCATTTTGCAAGAGTTTCCCCAAGGTATCACAAGGACACGGTTTTGGGCAGAATGAGGGGGTATTTATAGCCAAAATCCAAGAAAAATGAATGGCCAAGATTGATTTGGTTGCTATTTGATCTAAAGCCCACATTTAATCTTGGATTTTAGTTTTTCATAAAAGAATAATTATGACATCATGTGGGACAGCTCAAGGGACACCTCAAGTGGTTAGGTGGCGTGGTCATAGTGTAAGGAAGCTTCTGGAAAAATTCCAATCCAATCTGGTACCGATCAGAGCAGTTTCACAACAACCGGACTATTTTCTATTCCAAATTTTTCTATAATATACCAGGATATGTATTCTGTCCTGGAAATCAAAGTCTAGGCTTCTCATACCCTTGAAATAGTTATACTGAGTATTTATCTGCCATCCATTCCTTGGAAAATGACCAAAATACCCTTGGTGTCCTTTCTTACACTATATTTACCCTAAGGGCATAATCGTCATTTTACCCCTCTTTATACTGCCTCAGGGTGTATATGGGCTCAACTAATCATATTTATACCATGTACCATGTTTATAGCCTATCCCAGATGACCAAAATGCCCTTCATCCATCTCTGGTATAATCTGGCCTTATAGGGGCACTTTCGTAATTTTGCACTTTTTCTCGACACTGAACCCTTCTATGGATGGACTGGTACCCTGGGTTTTGGGCCTTTCTTTGTGTCATCATGGGCCTATATATGAGGTCATATGATCTCATTCTATCCAGGCTTACATACCGATAAATTCTATTATCGGATCACTGGTGTTATCAAACTCCCGTCAAAATTCACTAATATGTGAATAACTTTTTATACAGAACTTCTTCCAGGGTTCTGTCAAATTCATAACATATGACACTATAGGGCACACTTTCCTGTAATTCCCTCACTTATATCTGATGTCCATGGAATCTGATAAAAATTTAGATAACTTTTAGACTATCAGATAATTTTCTGCTATGTGGAGTCCTAATAAAATTTTTGTATCATGCCAGATTAACCAACGTAACTTCCTCTATTTACTGCTGGAATGTGGGACTGAAAAACTTCTGGACAGTTATAACCCTTTCTAGGCTGATCTCTCTATAATTATAATTTTGCCCTACAACTTTTTACTTAATTACATTTAAGTCCCTTAACTTTTTGAAATTACCACTTTTGGCCTAAATCTTATTTCTACTTTCACGTTTTACGTTTAACCTTTTCTACTTTTCATTTTAGTCCTTATCTTCCGTAAAGAATCATCTAACCTTTATTATTTCTTTTGATGTTTGTCATAATCCTTTCCAAACCTCTTTCCACTATCAGTACTATACGGATAAGGAAAAATTAGGATATGACAATTCAAAGGCCAAGTCCATTAGTTAAGATTAAGGAAAGTTAACTGAGCTTAATGTTCAAGATGAAGTTATGTTAGTTAAAGTGAGTTTAATGCTCAAGGAAGTTAGATTATGATGGATGAATCATTATGTGATGTTAGGGATTAATGGATATGCTCCAAAAGAGGCAGCCACATATCCAAAAGAAGTGAGCTGGAAGAGAGTCAAGTATATGAGGTAGTAAACTTATCATAAACTTGTATGCATTGAATGCTATGCTTTATTGTGCTATAGCTTTATTGAATTGTATTGCATATGTGCTTATGTATGAAGCTCTGTTTCTATTATTACTTTGACCAATTCTATTTCATATGATTCATGGAACTATGCACATTACACAATGTTAACACTTTCACAAGCAAGCACAAGTATTTACATTAATGCATGCATTGTTTAGTACCGTTTGCTACTGAGATTTTCCCATAAATCTCATCCCTTTCCATGTAATCCCAATCTCACAGGTTTATGAATGATGAAAGAGGACGATGAAGCATGAAGAGAAATTAGGAATTGGATAGTATATATGTTATGTGATTATTTGTTATATATAAAGTTGCTATAAGTACAATATTTCTTTAGAAGGATGAATACCAAGGCAAGGGTTAAGATAGAAAAGCTTCACAAGTTCGTTAACTCATAACAGAGAGAGTACCCATTATGTTAATTTCAGATAGCCTTATTACTATCAGGGATTAAACTCAGAATCTTCTTACATGTAACATGAACTAAGTGATCAAAGTTAAAGTTGTTAATCCTAAGTAACAAGGATTTATGAGATTATTTCATAGGATATGAGAAGGGGTAAAATGAGAATAAAGAGATTCCTACGATGAGATTACAGATAATAAGAATAAGGGACAAATATATCATCCAAATGAGAATAAAGAGAATAGAAGGATAGATAGACCCAAGAGAGATAGTATAAGAATGGTCTAAGATAGTAAAGTACCAGGGCTAGAACCTGTTAGCACCAATGCTTCAGATTTTTATCTGCATATTTCAGTTAAGCGTGATTAGGCAAGAGTAGCCCAATTATGGGTAACCCCTGGGAAGTGATAGAAAAAGGTGTAACTGTCATAGAAGTTTGGCATATATGCACAGAGTTATGTAAAATGATACAAGAGCTATGAAAAGCTAGAAAGGGTTATGAACAGTAAGAGAATAGAACCCTTATGTCAAGTCCAAATGAAATGGAGTTGAAAAGAAATATTTAGAAGAATTTTCTCTAAAGCTAGAAAAGTTCTCAATTAAAGAGAATGTTTGACATATTGTGTCTCATAATACATTATGACAAGGCAAGATAGGCCATGATATAGCCATATATGCCATGATACGACATGAAAAGTACGTAATGAGATACATTATGAGAAATATGTAGCAAGAGGTGGCTTTATAGCTAGCTTTGTAAACAGATAAAGAGGCTCCCTTTTTGGAATTGATAAGATGTTTAGAGGCTATGTTACATATGAAGGAGCAAGTGAGAGCTTTCACTTGCATGAAATGCCATGCATTATGTTATGTTTGTAAAATATGCTCAAGCTCCAAATGTTAGAGCAATGCAAGCTCTGAGTATTAAAGCTGTGCAAGCTCTGAGTGTTAGAGCTATGCATATTAAAGAAAACAATGCTTAAGCTCTGATGTTAGAGCTTTGCATTCATGGGCAGGTATGTAGTTCTGCAATATGTTGGCCAGGCATTATGGATGTTAGAGTATGTGCTACTATCCAGGAGTAAAGTAAAGAAAGAAAGAATAATGACATAAGTCCTCTCTCTGTATTATGACAAGTTATTAAAGATGATAAGAAAAGAAGTATGATGGTACAAAAATGAGAAATGAAGTTTTGCATATGTTCAGAGAATTTTGCTAGATGCTCAGATGAAGTAATAAGTGATTGCACTAAGAAGCATGAAGAATAGTTGACAGAAACTCCAGAATATAGCAGTATTCGAGAGAATTTTGTATGAAAGAAATGGACACTACTCACAATTCTAGTATGGTTGGAAGTCCATATGCAAATAGATGCATAGCAAATAAGCAAGTAACAGAATGAAGTAGCGTTCAACTCTGATTGAGTTGATTTAGAATAGAAGAAAATTAGTAATAGCAAAGATATGAAGATATGTGGACATGAAAGGTACTATGCTAAGATGTTAATATAGAAGATAAGAGAAGAATACTCCAATCCTTAGTCATAAAGAAGAAAAAGAGATATATCCAAGATTGTTGACTAAGGTACCAAGTAAATTTCAAAGACGAAATTTATTTTAAAGGGTAGAACTATCATATCCTAATTTCTCCCTATCTGTATAATACTGATGGTGGAAAAATGATTGGGAAGGATTATGATGATGATCAAAAGAAATGATAAAGGTTAGATGAGTCTTAAAGGAAGAGAGGGACTAAATTAAAAAGTACAAAAGTTCAAAGGCTAAAAATGAAAGTAGAAAAAAAAGTTGGGCCAAAAGTGGTAATTATCAAAAGTTTAGGGACCTAAATATAATTAAGCAAAAGTTTTGGGATGCAATGGTCAGTATCGAAAGTTGAGCCAGAAAAGGCCTAAAAATGTCAAGAATCATATTGGTCCCAAAATTTTCCAATAGGTAGAGAAAATTATTCTGATCAGTTTGACGTAACACAGAATTTTGATATGAGGTCCCAAAAAATTTACATTAATTTTTAAAGGAAGAGAAATTAATACAGTATTCTCTGGACCTCATAATCAAATAAAATTTAGTAGTAAATTCCTATAATCTATGTAAGCATGAGATTTTTCTATAAATATCCCCTCAAATCTGAACCAAACTGTGAGCTTGAGAACCTTGGAAAAACTCTTGCAAAATGGAAAGTCAAGCCAAGACAAAGAAGATTCAAGGTATCAAAGTTCAAGGAAGCTAGAGATTAAAGGTAAGCAATCTATCCTAGCTTATTTTCCTTAGAATTTGGGAGCTTGACCTTAGGGTTTTCATGGAGAAAAATTAAGTTTAAACAAGCTAGTTAAGTGATTGTTGTTGAATAAACTTGATATTATTGACTTTGCGAAGGGTGAACTTGTTCAGTCTGCACTGTTCATGATGGAAGGAAATGTAATTTCAATTATCTAATGCTTCCATTGAATTTATATGAT
The DNA here is from genome assembly GCA_037074615.1 of Leucaena leucocephala. Taxonomy (NCBI): domain Eukaryota; kingdom Viridiplantae; phylum Streptophyta; class Magnoliopsida; order Fabales; family Fabaceae; genus Leucaena; species Leucaena leucocephala. The sequence goes on along the minus strand of CM073567.1, from coordinate 10,858,493 downwards.
GATTTTGTGTAGGATAGGAAAGGTTTTAAACCTTGGAAACATTGAAATTCCAAGATTACAGTTTTTGAAATTCTTCTCTACTACTGTTCACTCACATGAACAGTGATTGTAATTTCATAATTTTGATGCTTTTAATGGTTTTTAAATGAAAAGTTGTGTGGGGTAAAGTGGAGAAACAAGCATGGGAAGCATCAAAATCAAAATGAGATTTTTTGAAGGAATTATGTGCATGTTTTGGTTCTATGCAGCAGGCCATGAAGGAGCTGTAATTTCATGATTCTACACTCATAAATGGATTCAAAAGAGGAATTTGTGTAGGGTAAAGTCAAGACATCAATTGATTCAAAGGCCAAGTCCACGAGTTAAGATTAAGGAAAGTTAAGTAAGCTTAATGTTCAAGAGGAAGTTATGTTAGTTAAAGTGAGTTTAATGCTCAAGGAAGTTAGATTGTGATTGATGAATGATTATGTGATGTTAGGGATTAATGGATATGCTCCAAAAGAGGCAGCCACGTATCCAAAAGAAATGAGAAGAAAGAAGCAAGATAAAGTGGAAGAGAGTCAAGTATATGAGGTAGTAAACTTATCCTAAACTTGTATGCATTGAATGTTATGCTTGATTGTGCTATGGCTTTGTTGAATTGTATTGCATATGTTCTTATATATGAAGCTCTGTTTCTATGATTACTTTGGCCAATTCTATTTCATATGATACATGGAAGCATGCATAGTACACAATGTTAACACTTTCACAAGCAAGCACAAGTATTTACATTAATGCATGCATTGTTTAGTACCGTTTGCTACTGAGATTTCCCCATAAATCTCATCCCTTTCCATGTAATCCCAATCTCACAGGTTTATGAATGATGAAAGAGGATGATGAAGCATGAAGAGAAATTAGGGATTAGATAGTATATATGTTATGTGATTATTTGTTATATGTAAAGTTGCTATATGACCAATGTAAGTAGTAATGGTCATGATATAATGAAAAATAGTAAATGATAAGAGAAATGTATGAGCTTCTACAAACATTTAGTTAACATGTCAAGCTTTGTTTTGACACCAAGAACGCCTTATTTCGATGTCTGTACAAAGAGAACTAATTTTCCAAAATAAGGGACCAAAATATGTTTCCAGAATTTTTGACCAAATAAATAGTAATCTTTGGCGAATAAACTGTATTAATTGATGAGTCATTTGGTCTGAAAATTATTTTTTCCTTAAATTTCAAGATGTTATCTTCGTGTAGCTTTTTGAACCACTTCATTTTGATTTTTCTATAATTAATTATGATTTTTTGAAGTTTATCGTATAATCTAGAATGCCATATGAATAGTAACTCGAGAAAGAGAAAATTTTCAGATTTAGCTAATGGACTTCTAAAGTCTTGTAAGTGATTCTAAATGCTACTGAATGATCTCTAAGATGTATGAAAATAAGGATGTTTCAATTATGCCCTTATGGCTAATATAGTAGAAAATATTGAACTAAGGGCATTTCTGTTATTTTCCAAGGGATGATAAGTAGATAAATACTTAGTCTAACAATGTCAGTGGAAGAAAAAATATAAGCACTGATTTTCAAGATATAATACATATTCTAGAATATTATATTAGAAACATATTTTTGTTAAAATAAATGAATTAGTACTAGATTGGACTGAAATTTTTCCTATCAGTATTTTCCTATGTCTTGCACCAAAACAAAACCTTATTTGATGCCATGGAGGATGTCACATTTTGGCTTGCTGGGCAAGCTTGATGGAATATTCAATATGGACACTTGGATCAAATAGTGTTTAGACTAATCTTGGCCTTTCATTTTCACCCAATTTTTTCTACAAATACCCCCTTCACATCCCATTTTAGTAGCCATATGAACCATAGGGGAAACTCTACCAAAATCAATTTTGAGCTAGGAGAAAGCTTACAACTTGGGGCAAAAAGAAAGGTAATTGGTTCCTTTGATCTTGGACTTTATTCTAAGAAGTTTGCTCTTGGTTTTAAGTGATTTTTATGACATTTTCCCTTTGATGTTGATTATAGACGTGCTTCTCATATGTGGGGGGAATATGGATTTTACATTATAGATAATTTAGGTAAGCTTAAGTAAGCTAGAATCAAGTAGTATTGGCTTTGGAATTCAAGTGTACATGTAATTAGGGTTTTGTGTTCTTGGTTGCTACTGTATGAATGACTGCTCAAATGTGAGAATTTCATGATTTTAATGCTTCCAATGGGTTTAAAATATAAAATTGTGTGGGCTAAGATAGAGAAACAAGTAGTGGAAGTATTGGAATTAAAATGAGAATTTTTGGAGAACAAAAGGGGATGTTTCGATTCTATATAGTAGACAAGGAAGGAGTTTGAATTTGAAAATTATAACTTCATATTTGGATTCTATATGAAAAATTATGTGGAAATGAACCATGAGAAATTGTTTTGGAAAGATGAAAGTATAAGACATAAAATGGACGAAGAATGTAACATAGTGAAAACCTAGTCTTAGAATTGTTTTGGAATTGAGTTGTAACTTACTATTTCTTTATAATGGATAGGTTTTGACATTTGATTGGAAAGAAGACAATTTTAGGATAGCTTGACAAAGTTAGTTTAAGAGGTTTGATGTCACATCCTTACTTTTAACCTCAATTATACTCCATTAGAAGTGATTGGAACCAATTACATGATCATTTGCTTTGAAAACTTCCATTTCCAAAAGAATTGCTCTCGGGTACTTTCACTTTTACTGTTCAATTGGTAATTCTAGAGCATGTACCCTACTTTGAAAATTCATTATTATTTGTAGAAAAATCAAAATAATGTGGTTCCAATTTTTAATGAAATCTCTTTCATATATACTTGAGGGGAAAATATGAAAATGAGGTTCTCTTGTCCACATGGAATCAGTTTATGGGTTAAAAATCACTGTTTATTTGGTAAAATCTAGAAGTTGCAGTTTCATTGCTTAACTTCAAAAATTCATTTCTCTTTGGTTACTTACCTAAATGAACTGTGTTACCTATATATTTGAAGCTCTTGATGTCCTATTTAAGCTCATAAAATTTTATAGAAAAAATTGTTCATTTGATATATGAAATCATTGTGTCAATGTCACTGCCTCTCAGCACTCGTTTTATCTCAATTCCATATCTTACTTCCAAATTTGGAAAATCATAACAATTCGGATACTTATCCAAATGAGGCATTCTTAGTGTTCATTTAAAGCTATATATCTTAAATTTAATCATGCCAAGTTTCAGAACAAAACTCGTTGGTTTAGACATTATAACCATCATCAAAAAGCTTCAGCCTCAAAACATAGTTACAGAAATATACACCATACATACTAACATATCACCCTATAGTGTTATGTAAGTCATGTAACTTATTATACAAACTTAATCATCAACATTTACTCTCTTCCCTTGAGAGGATCCAGCACCTAAAACATAGATATGCATGTGGGATGAATGAGATTTCATGGAAATCCCAATAGCAAGTTACACAAACTATAATATCATGCATGAATAATTGGATGCTTAACATGTTATCATGAGATGGGAGCTACTTCATAATGGTACATAAGCAAACTCTAACATGCATATTGTCATTACATAACTTGTAAGGAGTTGCAATCATTCATACTTCATCATAACATGATGACATAAGCTCAAGCTCAACCAAACACCATAATCAACAAGCAAGCAAAATAATTAAACAAACATGAGTTATAGTTAGGTATCCTTGCTACCTCTTAGTTATGATTGTCAAGGTCTTCTTGAGGTGCTTTCCTTCCTTCACAAATGTCAAAATGTAACCATTATACAATAATATCAAGTTACAAACCAACTTGAATGCAAAATCAATACTAGGTTTTCACTAGCTCCCTTTCTTTCTCTACTTTATGTTTCTTACTTCCATCTTTCCAAAATAAATTCTCTTAGTTCATTTCCATATAATTTTTCATTTATAATCCAAATATGAAACTAGAATTTTCAAAATCAAAACACTTCAGTTGCTATAGTACAAACTGAAGTGAAGCCCTTCATTCCCAAAAATTCACATTTTGATTCTAGTGCTTCTAATACTTGTTCTCCTACTTTATCCCCACACAATTTTCCACTTTAAACTCATTGGAAGCATCAAAATCATGAAATTCCATCATATGAACAGTACCACATACAGTACCAGCAAGAACACAAAACCCTAAATCAAAACATACTTGAATTTCTAAGCTTATACCACTTGATTCTAGCTTGTTTAAGTTTGTCTAAACTATCTATAACATAAAATCCATATTTTAACCACATATAGGCAGAACTTCCAGCAACAACCATAAGGAAAATAGCACACAAAAACCCCTTAAAACCAAGAGCTAACTTGCCAGAACAAAGCTCAAGATCAAGGGAGATGATTACCTTGCTTCTTGCTTCAAGTTGTGTGCTTCTTTCTCGGTTGAGTGGAAATTTTGCAAGCGTTTTCCCATAGTTCCAAGGGCTACCGAATATGTTTGAAATAAGGGATATTTATAGAGAAATTTGGGTGAAAATGGATTGCCAATATTGATTTGTATTGTATTTGGTCTAAGGGCTCACATTTAATCTTGAATTTAACTTTTTCTAAAGAGAATAATTATGACATCATGTGGGATAGCTCATGTGACACTAAAGAGGGGTATGTGGCGTGCTGTCCATGTAAGGAAGCTTCTAGAAAAATTTTAGTCTAATCTGGTACCGATAGGAGCAGTTTCACAACAACTGGACTATTTTCTGTTCCTAATTTTTTATAATATACCAGGATATGTATTCTACCCTGGAAATTAATGTCTAGGCTTCTTATACCATTGACAATGATGTACTAAAGATTTATCTACCATGCATCCCTTGAAAAATGACCAAAATACCCTTAGTGTCCTTTCTGCACTGTACTAACCCTAAGGGCATAATTGTCCTTTAACCCCTCTTTGTACTGCCTCAGGGCATATACTGGCTCAACTCATCATATTTATTCCATGTGCCAAGTTTTTAGCCTATCCCAGATGACCACAATGCCCTCCATCCATCTCTAGTACAATTTAGGCATCCAGGGGCATTTTCATAATTTCGCACCTTTTCTTGAAATTGGCCCCTTCTACTGATGAATTGGTACCCTGGGTTTTGGGCTCTCCTTGGCGTCATCATGGGACTATATATGAGGTTATCTACTCTTATTCTATCCAGGCTTACATACCGATAAGTTCCATTATCGGATCACGGGTGTTATCAAACTCCCGTCAAAATTCACTAATATGTGAATAAATTTTTATACATAACTTCTTCTGAAGTTCTGTCAGATCTAGGACATCTGACACTGTAGGGCAACTTTCCTGTAATTCCCCCACTTATATCTGAAGTACATAAAATCTGATAAAATTTCAAATAACTTTTAGACTATCAGATAAATATTTGCTCTTTGAAGACCTAATAAAATTTCTGTATCATGCTAGATTGACCAGCATATCTTCCTCTATTTTCTGATGGAATATGGGACTGAAATACTTCCGGGCAGTTTTAGCCCTTTTCGTGCTAATCTTTCTATAATTAGAATTTTACCCTTGAACTTTTTAGTTAATTATATTTAAGTCCCTTAACTTTTTTGAAATTACCACTTTTAGCCCAAATCTTGTTTCTACTTTAACATTTGGCCTTTAACCTTTTCTACTTTGCATTTAGGTCCTTCTCTTTCTTGAATACTCATATAACTTTTATCATTTCTTCTGATCTTCGTCATAATCCTTTCTAAACCTCTTTTCACTATCAGTATTATACATATAGAAAAAAGTAGGATATGACATTTCTACCTCCCCTTAAAATAAATTTCATCCTTGAAATTTACTCAACACCTCAGTCAAAAATCTTGGATACATATCCTTATCTTCTTTTTGACTAAGGATGGGGTATCTACTTCTCATTTTCTATTTTGACATTTTAGCGGAGTACCTTTCATGTCCGCAAAATCTTTATATCTTTACTATGATCATTCTTCTATTCTTAATCAACTTAATCAGAGTTGAACTCCAGTTCATTCTATTACTTACTTTCTTGCTATGCATCTATTTACATATAGACTCCTCATTATACTGAACTTGTGAGTAGTGTCCATTTCTTTCATATCAAATTCTCTCGAGTACTGCTATATTTGGGAGTTTCTGTTAATGATTCTTTATACTTTTTAGAGCAATCATTTATGACTCATCCAAGTGTCTAGTGGAATTCTTTGAACATTCGCACAACTTCATTTCTCACTTTCACATCATTACTTCTGATCATCTTTAATAACTCATCATAATACAAAGAGAGGACTTATATCATTATTCCTTCTTTTGTTGCTCTACTGCTAAACAGGAGCATATAGGAGCGTATAGGAGTACATACTCTAACATGCATAATGACTGGCCAACATATTGCAGGACTACATAGCTCATGAATGCAAAGCTCTAACATCAGAGTTCAAACATTCCTTCTCTTAATATGTACAACTCTAACACTCGGATCTTACACAGCTCTATCACATAGAGCTTGCACTACTCTAAAATTTGGAGCTTTAGCATATTTTACAAACATAACATAACATAGCATAACATAATGCCTGACATTTTATGCAAGGAGTGAAAGCTCTCATTTGCTCTTTCACATGTAGCTTAATATTCAAACATCGTATCCTTTTCAAAAAGGGAGCATCTCGATCTGTTTATAGGGCTAGCTATAAAACCACTTCATTACATACTTTTCATAACATATCTCATTTCATATTTTTCATGCCATAAAATAGCCTATCTGGCCAAATCTGGCTACATCATAGTCTATCATCTTACATAGCTCTGTGCACATATGCCAAATTTCTATGGCATTTACACCTTTCCTATCACTTCCCAGGGGGTCACCCATCATTGACTACCATTGCCTAAGCACGCTTAACTGAAATGTGCAGATAAAAATCTAAAGCACTGATGCTCACAGGCTCTAACCCTAGTACTTCACTATCTTATACCTATCTTATACTATCTCTCTTGGGTCTATTTAGCCTTCTAATCTCTTTTTATCCTCATCTGGAAGATCTATTCATCTTTTATTCTTATTATCTATAATTTCATCCTAGGGATCTCTTTATTCTTTTCCTCTTCCTTAGGAACATTATCTACATATTCATAAACATATATTATTCATGACTAAAAACTCTAACTTTGATCATTTAGTTCTTTTTGCGTGTACGAAGATTCTGAGTTTAGTCCCTAATAGTAGTAAAGCTATCTTAAACTAGCATCATGGGTACTCTCTCTATTATGAGTTAATCAACTTGTGAAGCTTTGCACCTTAACATTTGACTTAGTATTCGTCCTTCCAAAGAAATACTATACTTATGGCTCATTACTTTCTTGCTCTAGGCTTGGTCTCTGTGACCCTCAGGATCTACTAGGATCTACTTATGTATCTGTGACCATAAGTCTTTTTAGGATCTAACTGTGACCCTGTGAGCCATACTAGGATCTAACTAGAATCCTCCAAAATCTACTATGATCCTGTTGTACTATATGCTTATCTCTGGAAGATCTAAACCAACGGATAAAGTTACAAGGTTAGTCACTTTCACATAGTTGTTAACTCCACAGATAATTCCCCAAAAATGATCACAGGAGCCAATATTATCTATTAGGACTTATTTCCTCTATCACTCAGGAACTTAATGTATCATTCTCATCTTTCATAATTTGACTATGTCCATTACTGTAGAGAGCTCACAGGCTCTACCATGCACATATCTATCATCATTTATTCATCTCATCAAAGGGACCTTACTCTATATGAGTGATAATGTCCCATCTATTAGCTTTATTTCAAAAGCAATCCTTTTCTATCGTAAGAGCAATCAAGCTATATTGCAAAAACATTAACTCATTATTTAAAAATTAATCTTTCTTAGAGCCGCATCATCTTTCATAACTGCATCTCATTCCCTTTCATATTTGTAGCACATCGTTCATATATCTTATCCTTACTGAAAGGATATATCATGAATACTGTAATTATTTATCTATAAATTCACTACTAACCTTTCATCTTTAATCTCAGTCTCTATCCTATTGACTATCATTGACTGATCATAAATTCTCATTCCATTCTTTGGGAATTAACTGGCTAACTAATTTGTTCATCACTTTTCTATTGCTTTATCATCATCAAGTTAGGTTATCTAATTGTATGTCATAAGGTATGGGAGCAACATAACTTTCTCATCTGATATACTCTACCCTATACGTACTGTGTAAGGGGAGTATTCATTCATCATAGCATGCTCAACATACGTGTCATCATCTAACAACTGTGAGGAGATGCAACTATTCATCATAACATATAGCAACATAAGCCATACCATTATTATATAGTTTGCTCAACCATCCCTTATACTCACATTGCAATTAAGCAATTAACTAGGTAGACTTTAAAACATTCTATCCCTTAATCACCTTAATCACTATGTCCTGATCATTTATTCAGGTACCTGAGTCATTTACTTGTTTCATTAAAACTGCCACATTACCCTCTTACTAGGGTATAGACTCAACCCTTCTTTACTCTTTCTTACATAGAACTAGGGGAGTCACTTTACCTTTGATTTTGTGGCTACTTTACTTTCTTTAAACCTCATAAACTTCTTTCTCTTTTAGCTACTGAGGAAAGGTTGGCTCATATCTCTATGCCATTTGAACTTTTAAGTTTTCCCTTATCCTCTGGGATTACTAACAGGCGAGAAAGTGTCTATCATTAAGCCTCAAGGTTCATGTAGATTAACTCGGCTAATTATTCATCAAAGGGTTTCTCTTTCCTTTACTCTAACCTTTAACCTCACGCTCACCTCTCTAATTGAGAGGAATGCTTCTTTTAAACTCTTCAAGAAAAACTTTTCAAGTGAACGAATTGCTCTCTATCTCATATGGAGTAACTTCTATATCTCTCTATATGTCTCTATTATCTCTTAACTCTTTATGTTCGTGAGTCTCAGTTTGCTCTAGACTAGATTATGGTTCCTTTCTAATCAGCCTTTAGATCTTGACCAATTCAGGTCACTTGGATCTCATACATCATCTAGCATTATTACTTATACTCTCTAGGGTAGATCATCAGGTTACTGTACCTTCGTGATGGCATCCCCTATTTTAGGGAACTTTAACTTTCTATCTATTAGCCATCACGTCTTTAGCCTTGGGCCATGTATTATATCATTCTTAGGCAAGTCTTATTCTATCTTCTTATTATCCTGTTCAATAGAGACTATCTGCACAAAGTGTTTTGTAATGTAGATCAACCCCTGATGATCATACAGAAGATATACTTTTGAACCTCTTCTTAAACTGAACTTTTGTATCTCAGTGCATCGTACTATCTAGTTTGCATGTACTATATGCTAAACCTCTAACTGATACCCTTCAGCGAGGTTAGTATTTTCATTCCTGTCATTAGGTCTCTATGTATTTTAGTTGCCACTTGAGTACTTGCTAGCCGTGTCTCATATTCTCTGTAACCTTTAGTCGTGACCATCTCAACTTACTTATCACAACTTAATAGCTCTGTATTCTTCCACCATCTATCAGCATCTCTTTTTAACTAGTAGATTGCCATCTGCACTTTACTCTCAGACAGATAACCCAATACCTTAAAGATCTTCTCCAATCTGCTGATCCAATCCTCCACTTTCTGTATATCGAACGTTCCCACGAATGTCAGAGGACTATACTTACATAATGTAGCCATCCACTGTTGAATACCAGTAGGATATACTGTCTATTCTATCTGTCTTGGTGGTTCTGTTGTTTATTGAACCATCTTTGGTTCTGTATTAACTATACCAGCAGACTCTGGCTGCTGTAGGTTCTCTACTGTTTTTACTACAGCCGTTGCTATGGCAGTATCCCTTTCCTTTTTGCTCCTTGCTTGAGCCGCTCTTACTTCCTCAATCAGCTTCTGTTGCTGTTCCAGTTGTTCTAGAATCAACTGGTTAATTTCTCCAGTGTTTTGAGGTTCACCTAAAGAACTAGCTCTTCTTGTTCTTACCATTTTGTCTTACTATAGTAATAGGAAATAGGAAAAGAATACTATAATTAACATAATTCATGTTTCCTTCACAACACAGCATACAACAAGTTCAACAATATTACATAGACTTTTCATAACATATATACATATACAATTGCCTGACTGTCATAAGTACATTCATATGTTCACTTATGTATCAGTCTAAAATAATCTATTCAGAGCATTTCTTAAGCTAGAATCCTATGCTCTGATACCAAAATATCACATCCTTACTTTTAACCTCAATTATACTCCATTAGAAGTGATTGAAACCAATTACATGATCATTTACTTTGAAAACATTTATTTCCAAAAGAATTACTCTCAGGTACTATTCACTTTTACTGTTCATTTAGTAATTCCAAAGCATGTACCCTATTTTGAAAATTCATAATTAATTGTAGAAAAATTGAAATAATGTGGTTATAATTTCTAATAAAATCTCTTTCATATATATTTGAGCAAAAAATATGAAATTGAGGTTTTCTTGTCCACATGAAATCAGTTTATTAGTTAAAAATTACTGTTTATTTGGTAAAATGTGGAAGTTTCAGTTTCTTTGTTAACTTCAAAAATTCATTTCTCTTTGGTTACTTTTCCAAATGAACTGTGTTACCTATGGATTTGAAGCTCTAGACGTCCTCTTTAAGCTCATAAAATTATATAGAAAAACTCGTTCATTTGACATATGAAATCTTTGTGTGAACATCACTTCCTCTCATCACCAGTTTTATCTCAATTCCATATCTTACTTCCAATTTTGGAAAATCATAACAATTCGGATACTTATCCAAATGAGGCGTTCTTGGTGTTCATTTAAATCTATGTATCTTAAATTTAATCATACCAAGTTTTAGACTAAAACTTGTTGGTTTAGAAGTTATAACCATCATCACAAAGTGTAAACCTCAAAACATAGTTACAAAAATATACACCATACATGCTAACATATCACCCTATAGTGTTATGTAAGTCATGTAACTTATTATACAAACTTAATCATAAACATTTACTCTCTTACCTTGAGAGGATCCAGCACCTAAAACATAGTTATGCATGCGGAAGGAATGAGATTTCATGGAAATCCCAATAGCAAGTTACACAAACTATAATATCATGCATGAATAATTGGATGCTTAACATGTTGTCATGAGATGGGAGCTACTTCATAATGTTACATAAGCAAACTCTAACATGCATATTGTCATGACATAACTTGAAAGGAGTTGCAATCATTCATACTTCATCATAATATTATGACATAAGCTCAAGCTGAACCAAACACCATAATCAACAAGCAAGCAAAACAATTAAACAAACATGAGTTATAGTTAGGTATCCTTGCTACCTCTTAGTTATCCTTGTCAAGGTCTTCTTGAGGTTCTTTCCTTCCTTCACAAATGTCAAAACCTAGCCATTACATAATAATATCAAGTTATAACTCAACTTGAATACAAAACTAAGACTAGGTTTTCACTAGCCCCTTTCTTTCTCTATGTTATGTTTCTTACTTCCATCTTTCCAAAATAAATTCTCATAGTTCATTTCCACATAATTTTTCATGTAGAATCCAAATATGAAACTAGAATTTTCAAAATCAAAACACTTCAGTTGTTACAATATCAAACCAAAGTGAAGCCCTTAATTCAAAAAAATTCACATTTTGATTCAATGCTTCTAATACTTGTTCTCCTAATTTATCCACACACAATTTTTCATTTTAAAATCATTGAAAGCATCAAACTCATGAAATTTCATCATATGAACAGTACCACTTGATTCTAGCTTTTTAAACTTGTCTAAACTATCAATAACATAATTCTCATATTTTAACCACATGTGGAAAGCACTTCCAGCAGCAACCATAAGACAAATAGAGCACAAAAACCCCTTAAAACCAAGATCTAACTTGCTAGAACAAAGTTCAAGATCAAGGGAGATGATTGCCTTGCTTCTTGCTTCAAGTTGTGTGTTTCTTTCTTGGTTGAGTTGAAATTTTTCAAGAGTTTCCCCAAGGTTCCAAGGGCTATCAAATAGGTATGAAATGAGGGGGTATTTATGGAGAAATTTGGGTGAAATTGGATGGCCAAGATTGATTGGTATACTATTTGATCTAAGGGCTCATATTTAATCTTGAATTTAACTTTTTCTAAAAAGAATAATTATGACATCATGTGAGAGAGCTCATGGGACACCTAAGAGGGGTATGTGGTGTGCTTTCTATGTAAGGAAGCTTCTGAAAAAAAATTAGTCCAATCTGGTACTGATAGGAGCAGTTTCACAACAACCGGACTGTGTTCTATTCCTAAATTTTTATAATATACCAGGATATGTATTATGTCCTGAAAATTAATATCTAGGCTTCTCATACCATTGAAAATGATATACTGAAGATTTATCTGCCATCTATCCCCTGGGAAATGACCAAAATACCATTGGTGTCCTTTCTTGCACTGTACTAACCCTAAGGGCATAATTGTCATTTCACCCCTCTTTGTACTGCCTAAGGGCATATACTGGCTCAACTAATCATATTTATTCTATCTGTCAAGTTTTTATCCTATCCCAGATGACCAAAATACCCTACATCCATCTCTAGTATAATCTGGGCGTCCAGGGGCATTTTCGTAATTTCGCACCTTTTCTGGAAATTGGCCCCTTCTACTGATGAACTATTACCCTGGGTTTTGGTCTCTCCTTTGCGTCATCATGGGCCTATATATGAGGTCATTTGCTATCATTCTATCTAGGCTTACATACCGATAAGTTCCATTATCGGATCACGGGTGTTATTAAACTCCCGTCAAAATTCACTAATATGTGAATAACTTTTTATACAGAACTTCTTTCGGCATTCTGTCAGATCCAAGACATCTGACACTATAGGGCACACTTTCCTGTAATTCCCCCACTTATATCTGAAGTCCATGAAATCTGATAAAATTTTTGATAACTTTCAGATTATCAGATAAATATCTGCTGTTTGGAGCCCTAATAAAATTTATGTATCATGGTAGATTGACCAGCGTGTCTTCCTCTATTTACTGATAGAATATGGGATTGAAATACTTCCGGGCAATTCTAATCCTTTTCGGGCTGATCTTTCTATAATTACAATTTTGCCCTTGAACTTTTTACTTTATTACATTTAAGTCCCTTAACTTTTGAAAATTACCACTTTTGGCCCAAATCTTGTTTCTACTTTAACTTTTGGCCTTTAACCTTTTCTACTTTGCATTTAGGTCCTTCTCTTTCTTCAATACCCATCTAACTTTTATCATTTCTTCTTATCTTCATCATAATCCTTTCTAAATCTCTTTTTACTATCAATATTATACAGATAGGGAAAATTAGGATATGACATTTGATTTTATGCTTACTTGTTAGTTGTGATCTTTGGTTCAGCTAAAGATGATGCTATGATAATGATGATATATGAAGGGATCCAACTCCTTGTAATTAATGTCATGATAATATGTACGTTATATTTTTCTTATGTATGATATTGAAGAAGCTCTCATATCATGATAACATGTTAGGCATTTAATCAAGCATGCATGATATTATAGTTTGTATGGCTTGTTATTGAGATTTTCATGAAATCTTATTCTTTCCATATGCATAACCATGTTATAGGTGCTGGAACCTCCAAAGGGAAAAGGTTAAATGTGGATGAATTAACTTGTATTATAAGATAAGTTGTCTATTTGACTTATGGGAGGCAATAACACATTATGGTGTGTATGTATTATAAGGTAGTGACCTTATGAAGGTATTTTCCATTACTTAACCAACGAGTTATGATGTGAAATTTGGTATGAATATAGCTAAGTTATAGAGATTTAAATGGACACCAATAATGCTTCAATTGGTCAAGTTTTCAATTTAATATGAGTTTTCCAAGTTGGAGATAAAATCTGGAATGAGATAAAATGAGAGTCCAAAGGCAGTGAGGTTCAGATAACAATTTCAAATAGCAAATGAATGAATTTTTTCACAAAATTTTATGGACTTAAATAACACATCTTGATATTTAAATCCATATGTAATACTCCTTATTTGGAAAAGTGAGCATGGAGAAATGATTTTTTAAATTAAGGTAATAAAACTGAAATTACTAGATTTACCAAATAAACAGTGTTTCTTCAACGAAAAATTGTATTCATTTAGCCAATAAAACCTCAGTTTTATATTTTTCTCTCATATTTTAATGAAATATATTTCATTATAAATTTAAACCACTTTATTTTGATTTTTCTGTATTTAATTATGAATTTCCAAAGTTTGGTTTATAATATAGAATACCAAATGAACAGTACCCAAAAATTATTTATTTTTTGAAAATTTATTTTTTTAAGTTAAAGAGTTGTTAATTTGGTTCAAACTACTTCCAATTTAGCATATCTGAGGGTGAAAATAAGGACACGACAATTGAGGCTTTATATAAGACTTATTAATTTCATAACTTTCATTCTAAACAAAGATCGAGGATAGCTATCTTTTCATCATTAAGAGTCTTTCTTATCATATTTCTTTTTCAATCCAAAACATTTTCTCACTAATCAAATATACAAAAATAGTTACTTTTACTACACTTTTATTTTTATTGTACCAATGTTTGAACTAATCTAAGAACCTATACTTTTACTGAGGTTTTTAATGTTATTGTTCACCAATTGTTAACATTCCACTTGAAAGGCTTATTGAGAAGAACGACAGGATTATACCTTATACTACTAATAAGATACAAATTGTATATGGTTTCTTTAGCAATTTCAAGGGTTTATTAACACTTTTACCTTTATTTTATGCCTATAATTGAGCTATTGTGGTAATATATGATTGTGCTTGTCAATGTGCTTATTGAAGGGTAAAATGGTCAATTAGTTCTTCCAAATTGGAAATATTTTATTCTTTGATATGCTTGATCTTTAAAAGGAGTTTTTAGTTTTATTTTGTACGTATATAGAAGAAACTTTAAGACATAAAGTGGAGTAGATAAGAAATCGCAAGACAAAGAGGACCAAATCGAGGAAACCAACTTCTGTGATCTTTAGTCGCAATTTAAGTGTCCATAGGTCGTGACCTCATTTTTTCTGGGAAGTTTTTCTGTGTTTATAGGTCTCGACCAAAATATGGACCTGGTCACTATCAAAAGAGTTAGTTAATGAAGTTGCATGGTTTTGATTAGGTCATTTTGTAATTAAATGAAGGAGGTCAGTAGCCACAAAAGGGGCATTATTTTTGCTACCATATTTGGCCAGGAATAGTCTCATCTCATCCTCTCAATTTTTCTCTTCAACTTATAGCCCAATCTTCCATTTTTCTTGACATTTCTATAGTTTTCTCCATTTATACATTGATTAATTCATTCACACACCCTCTCTCTTAATCTTTCCATCACATTTTTCTACTTTTCTTAGTGTCTTGGTGATAGACAACATAGTTTGAGCTTATGGATGCTAATGGGGAAGTTTATACATTAATTTACACTTATACATGTTCTGAGAACTCTAGCTATAGGGATTTCATGATCTATATAAGTTTGAATTATCACTCGATTAATTCCTTGATTAGACATTTATAATTGACATTGGATGATGTGATTGTTGATTTTAATATAAATATTTTAGTTTTGATTTTTGGTTAGTTGGATAATTATCAATGATTGTTCATGTCTTATTCAATTGCTTGAAGTCTATAGTTGTTGATTGATGGCCATTTGAGGGCATTATCTTCATAGAATTTAATTATACACTAAGTGATTTTAATAGTGTATTAAGAAGTTTTTAAACTAGCTTTGATCAAGGGAGTTTAAGAACCATTAATATACTGGACTCAATTGATTGATTGAGGTTTTATTTAAGACTTAGTAATTTAATAACTCATATCAAATTAAGAGCAAAGGAGAACTTTGTTTTTATCATCAAGAGGTTTTTCATCATATTTCTCTTACATTAATCAATACTATCAAATTTATCAAAAAATATAAAAAATATATACTTTTATTGCGTGTTTATTTTATTGCATCAATGTTCAATCAAACTAAAAACTCATGCTTTTAATCAGGTTTTCAATAGCTACGTACAACAATTTGCTAGGATTACAATAAAAAGGCTCCTTGAGAAGAGTGATAGGGGGTGTTCCTTATTCTATATTATTGGGTTCAATCATTATTTTAATGGACTGATGGACGGCAACAATCCTATTCTTTTAGTAGCGCCATTACTGATGAGCCAAGTAATTGGTTATCGAGTCCATTGTAGACATGAGTCTTTTTTTTTGTTTGAACTTTAGTTTTAGTGTTTTCATTGCATAGCATAAAAATTTTCAGAAATAAAACAAGTATTTTATTTTCCTTCACTTTGGAATTTGCATCATTGTATAGTATTCTACCTTCCTTTCAAGTTTTTGCGAAATTGCTTAGTGTTTTTGTGTAACAACCAATCATTAGTTGAGTAACAACAAATTTTTTTCATTGAAGTACTTGATTGCTCTCTCTGAGTTTCAGTTGCAACCTTGAGAACTTTTTGTCACAACTAGTTTAAGAGTTTTACTTTGAGAAATTTAGTCGCGACTAGTGGCATCATTTGTCTTGACTTCATATCTATTTTTAAGATTTTTTACTCTGTGATCAGGACTCACAACCTGAACATCCTTTTATCGCAATCAAATTTATTTTTCTGCTATGAAACTTCTTTGCTTGATTTTGATTGCTGGCTTTGTTGTTTTTGTGTTTGATAAATTCTGATTTTTATATTGATTTTAGTGTGTTTAAAGAGAATTTTGTTATTGATTTTTCTTATTTACCAATATATTGAGCAATTAATTAATAAAATAGCATTAGAGCAATGGGAAATTAATTGATATAGTTTTGGTCAAATATTGGAATATTATCTTGTTAGATAAATAATTTGTATCTTTTAAATCCCCATTGCACGAAATGCTTATTAATCACTAAGTCAACTTGCTACTATAATTAAAATGGAAAGAGTAGTTGGAATTAAATAGAAATGGTCAGTTGGACAGCTGGACAGCTGGATCCATCAATAGGCTGATAATAGAAGCAAGTAGGGGGATTCACACATGTGCTGTAATAGAATGCATAACAGGATTCACGCATGACATACCAGCTGATGCTATTCTCTCACATACCACTCACGGAGACATTCATAACACTATTATCACGCCATCCATCCCTCTCACACATCATTCATTCATTATATATCATGCATCTATGAGCTCATTCATCAAAACACAGAGACCGCATCCCTCATTCCATACCAAATGCTTTCATTCCACGTTCCATACCTCACCTCACCTCACCCTATCTGTCATATCCCTAATTTTCTTATTTGATATGTATGTACAGTTTGTACATAATATAAATGAGATTCTCTAAGAAAAATGTTGCAATTCAAGGAAGGAAAGTGATTAAATTGAAAAGAGTAGAAAGTTCAAGGACTTAAGTAGGACCTAAATGTAATTAAGTAAAAGTTTAAGGGGCAAAATCGTAATTATGAGGAAGTTATGCCAGAAAAGATCCATAACTGCCCAAAAATACTATAGTCCCAAATTTTACTAGAAAATAGAGAATGAAAATTTGGTCAAGAATATTTTTCAGAATTTTGATTTGAGGCCCCAGATAATTGATATTAATTTTAAAAGTCTATAGATTATTACAGGACCTTCTGGATTTTCTAATCAGATGAAATTTGGCAGTAAATTCTCATAATTAATATAGAAATTTATGAAACTCACAGAGCTTAAAAACAAGTTATGTAGAATTTTTAATAGAATTTACAATAGAATTATATACCTGATAGATACTTTTGGGTGAGGTTTCTTAGGAATTGAGTCATAAAGGTATTGGACCTATATAGAGGCCCAAAATGGCATCCAAAAGGCCTAATAAGATATTTAAATAGTCAAATAGGCCGGTGTCCAGAGGAACCCAGAAAAAGTATGAAATTACAAAAATGCCTGTGTTGTAATAATGAACAAGAGATGGATAGAGGGTATTTGGGTCATTTTAGATAGATAAAAAATGTATAGCCAAGTACAGGGGTGATTAATTAGAGTCAATATATGCCCTGATAAGAAGTAAAGAGGTGTGAAATGACAATTATGCCCCTAGGGTTAATATAGTGCAAGATATAGAACTAAGGGCATTTCAATCATTTTTCAAGGTATAGAAAGCAGATAAATATCAGTTTAACAATGTTAGTGATAGAAAAAAACTAAACACTAGTTTTAGTGATAGAATACATATTATAGAATATTATAAAAATTTGGAACATAAAACAGTATAGTTTTTGTGAAACTGCCTAGATCAGTACTGAACTGTACTAGAATTTTTCCTATCTGTATTTCTACTTTTCTTGAACCCAACACAACCCTTTATGATATCATGGATGATGTCATTAATAAGGCTTATAGGGGAAGCTTGATGGAAGTTGGATTATGAACCATTGGATCAAATAGTAACCAAACTAATCTTGGCCTTCCATTTTCACTCAACTTTTCTATATATACCCCACTTTCAGACCTAATTTGGTAGCTTAGAAACCTTAGGGAACCTTTTCCTAAATTTACTTTGAGGCAAGAAAGAAGTATACACCTTGGAGCGATAAGAAAGGTAACTAGTTCCTTTAATCTTTGACTTTGTTCTACCAAGTTTGCTCTTGATTTTAAGAGCTTTTTATGGCATTTCTTCCTTGATGTTTCTGCTGGCCATGCTGTTCATATGCGAAGAAAATATGAGTTTTATGTTAAGGATAGTTTAGACAAGTTTAAACAAGCTAGAATCAAATGGTATTGGCTTGGAAATTCAAGTATACATGAGTTAGGCTTTTATGTTCTTGGCTTCCACTGTATGATATATTGTTCATATGTTAAAATTTCATGATTTTGATGCTTCCAATGGGTTTCAAATGGAAATTATGTGGGGATAAGGTAGAGAAACAAGTAGTGGAAGCATTGGAATCAAAATGAAACTTTTTGGTAAATAAGAGGAGGCATTTCAGTTTTGTATAGTAGCCAAGGAAGTAGTTTGATTTTGGAAATTCTGATTTCATATTTGGATTCTAAATGAAAAATTATGTGGAAATGAACCATGAGAATTTATTTTAGAAAGATGGAAGTATAAGACATAAAATGGAAAAAGAGTGGGAAGTTAGTAAGAACCTAGTATTGGAATTGTTTTGAAGTTGAGTTGTAACTTGATATTACTTTGTAATGGCTACGTTTTAACATTTGTGTGGGAAGAAGACCATCTTAAGAAGAGTTTGTCAAGGATAACCTAAGAGGTAGCAAGAATACATAACTATAATTTTTTATTTGTTTTATTGTATACTTGCTTGTTAGTTACGATGTTTAGTTAAGCTTAAGATGATACTATAATGATGATGATGAAGTATAAATGATTGCAACTTGAAACATCCTTATTTGTATACATCTTAGGGACCATTAAGTAGTATTTAGAACTACTTACAAGACCTTAGAAGTCCATTAGCTAAATTTACAATTTTTACTCTTCTCAAGTTACTGTTCTTATGGTATTCCAAATTTAGCAACAAACTTTGGAAAATCATAATTAATTCTATAAAAATTGAGATGATGTGTTTCAAAAATATCTACGAAGATAACATCTTTAAATTTAAGGAAAAAATAATTTCTAGCCCAAATACTTAGTCAATTAATACAGTTTATTCACCAAAGATTATTGTTCATTTGGTCAAAAATTCTGAATACAGATTCTGGTCCCTTACTTAGGAAAATTTGTTCTTTTTTGTACAGATATTGAAATAAGGTGTTCTTGGTGTCAAAATGAAGATTGACATGTTAAATAAATGTCTATAAAATTTTATATATTTATTCTATCATTTACTATTTTTCATTACATCATGAATATTATTGTTCAACTTGCCATATAACATTATTACCCATAACAATTCTCCACATAACATTTATACTATCCAATACCTAGCTTATCTTCATACTTTTTCATCCTCTTTCATCATTAATAAACCTGTTGGGATTCAGTTTACATGGAGAGAGTGAGATTTATGGGGAAATCTCAGTAGCAAACAGTACTAAACAATTGTCACGTCCCAAAATTTGGACCGTGACCGGCACAGAATATGAACAATTTCATATTCTGAAAGCCTAAAACCTTAAATGAAATATTTAAAATGAAACCATAATAAATTACATTTATTCCAAATGTTCAAAGTTTCCATAACGTTTTCCAAAACAACCAGAAACTTTTCTAATAACTATGTGGATCATTTACCTTCTTTTAAAAAATATTGCAAGCACTTTCTAAATGATAAATACATCAAAAGTAATTTTGTCAAAAATGACACTTCGGATCGGCAACGAGGCTCTTCATTGCTAGTGGGAAGGTTAGGGTCAACTGCACTATCTGAGGCTAAATAATATACTCATGAATAATATCCCAAAAACATGATTTAAAAGAATGCGGAAATAAACAACGCATAAACATGTTTCAAATAACATTTCGCATTTTGATGCAAACTTTTCCGTAAACATTTTCTTTTAGGGAAACAATTTTGAAATAATCATTTCAAATTAATCATTTAATAGTAATCCTTTCGAAACTGTAATATTTCCATAAACATCATTATTTTAGAGAAACAATTTGAAGTAATCATTTCAAATCAATTGATGTAAAAGAATCCTTTCAAAACCATAGTCTTTCCGTAGGACTTCAACAGAATGAAAATAGACATGGACACACAGTCCACAAGGGTAAATAACCAATCTAACGGCTCAACGCCACTAGCCATCGCAAGTACAATATCTATGTAATAATCTGGTGGCTCGAGGCCACAATTCGTCACGAGTATGAGACCTACCTATATCCATCACGAGTACGAGACCCACATATATCCGTCGCGAGTATGAGACCCAGGTATATCTGTCGCAAGTATGAAGCCCACATAAATTCGTCGAGCTCGGGTAACCAAGGTGCACCAAGGGCTAACAGTACTGCTGTTAGCAACTAACGTTATGTATTCTATCCTTTCTAAAACATTTCTATCATGCATGGGTTTATTTCACATGTAATAATCTCAACGATTTCAATTCCATAACTGTTTGTAAAAACCGCTTTGAATTTCAAAAACCCCAGCATGTACATTTAAAATCAAGTTATTGTAAAACTATATGAAATTTGCATAGGAATATATCTCATACATAACATCAGTTCAATGCAACTTTTGCCAAACTCTTTTCAAAAGCTCATTCACTCCTTTTCATACATAATCGTAATTCCTTTATAAACCAATCGAAAGAAAATTATTTCTAACAATTTAAACCATACTTTCGTAAAATTTGCTTTTCGAAATTCATATTTGAAATTCAACATTTGAAATGACAATGCATTTGAAAATGTAAATTTTAGGGAATGTTCTTCACTCACCTGCCACACTCCAAAACTTTTACCCATTTCAGCCAATCACTTTCGATTATTTTCACTTCTCAATTTCCTGGTATCCTGGAACAATATATTAATATTCTAGATAAAGATTTAACAAAAGTAATCATCCTTAATCTGATATTTCATGCCATTAACCATTCAA
Source organism: Leucaena leucocephala (assembly GCA_037074615.1). Lineage (NCBI taxonomy): Eukaryota > Viridiplantae > Streptophyta > Magnoliopsida > Fabales > Fabaceae > Leucaena > Leucaena leucocephala. Next base: position 10,836,771 of record CM073567.1, on the reverse strand, counting down.
TCAGAGATTCAATACATAGATTTTTAACCATAAATCAATCACTCCCTTATTCTATGACCTATCATAAAGGTAAACACATATTCATTTCTAAATCTTAAACTACATTGACTATACTTTACTTTTAAGGCCCTTGTGTTGGTTTTAATTATCCAAGACTATACTAACATGACATAAGCTTCCAAAATAATTTCTTAACCCAAGAAGAATGCCAAAACAAATTCTTCATTCCCCTAAAACTAGGTACAGTAAACACAATAATCCCCTTAACATTAAACACATCCTACATATGTATCCCTTGACCAGAAACATCTCCTACCACAATTTCCTCAATATCACAGCAACAACAGACAACTTATATGTTCACATATTCATATTAACTATAGAGCAACATGACAACAACAACAATCACTCACGCATGCGACTCCCAGTGATCCACTGCACACACCATTTTAATATTTTCCCATAATAGAGCAATTCTACACACATACACACAGCAATATATATACTCTTTCCATTCAATCCAACATAACCCACCACAGCATACCTCTGATTCTTTTTCCTCCCTGTATTTCTCCACATAAGCATATACACCCATACACATATCTCAATCTCCCTTAACCAGTGCCCCAAACCACCAATCAGTAACACAACATAAATATCCACACATCTTTCCTAGAGTAGCAATACACCTGCATACCAATAGCAATAACCAAAACATACATACACAGTACGCCTGATGATAGTGGGTGTATATCTGTAGCGATGATAGTGGACTTGTGGCAACATCACAATTACACAATAACAACATAAAAGGGAAGGAAAAAGAGATTTTCAATGGTTGACCTATAAGCAAGAAGGAACACGACAGTGACCAAATGTTCTCTAGATTCACAAGCTCATAACAGAGCATCCTCAAGCAATGCATAAATGGGAAAATCAACAGTCCAGATGGCAACATACACTTAACATAAAACATTCTCTAGTAAATGAAGGAATTATTTCACAAAATTTTGTGAACATATAGCATACATCCAGAGATTTAAATGCATAGGTATAATAATACATTTGGATGTGTATAACAAGAGAAATGAATTTCCAAAGTAAGGTACCAGAATCTGTCTTCAGAATTTTTTACCAAATGAACAGTAAACTTTGACGAATAAACTATATTAATTGGTTAGTCATTTGGTATGGAAATTACTTTTTCCTTAAAATTCAAGATGTTAGATTCACGTATCTTTTTGAACCACTTCATTTCAATTTTTCTAGAATTAATTATGATTTTTTGAAGTTCATTGCGTAGTCTGGAATACCATATGAACAGTAACCCAAGAAAGACAAAAAATCTAGATTTAGCTAATGGACTTCCAAAGACCTATAAGTGGTTCTAAATGCTACTGATTGGTCCACAAAACATATAAAAGTAAGGATGTTTTATGTCATATCACAATTTTTAGGCTTAGAAACCCAATATATAGCCTAAAAAAGGGATACTACTAGACCCGGTTGAGCAGAGGTCTCAGTAAATAGAGAAAATTATGCTGATCAGTTTGATGTAACACAGAGTTTTGATATGAGGTCCCAAAAGATTTATATTAATTTATAAAGAGAAGAAAAATTAATACAGTATTCTCTAGACCTCATAATTAGATGAAGTATGGTAGTAAATTCCTATAATTAATATAAGAATTTTTGAAACTGACAGAGCCTAAAAAGGAGTTCTGTAGAATTTACTACAGAATTTACAGTGGATTAAAAGACCCGATAAATAGGTTTTGGGGAAATTTATCAGGAATTGAGCCTATTAAGATAGGGGATCATACAGAGTGTCCAGAATGGAACCTTATAGGCCTAATGATATTTTCAGATAAGTATGTGGGCCAGGGCTAATAAAGACCGAGAAAAATGAAGAATTACGAAAATGCCACTGAAGGTATGCCACTGTGTTGTGTCATTAAGTCAGAGTCAGACAAAGGGCATTATGATCATTTGACTAAGGTTAGATAGTCAAGAAAGGGTATCTGGATAGTTGACCAGGGTCAAGAGGTACTCTCATAAGGTATGGAAAGATAAGAGCACCCCTAGAAGTACTAAAGAGGTATTAAGGGCATTTTGGTAATTTACTAAGGATATTTCTTGGGAACCGAGCCACCAGAGTATTTGGGCTTGGTTAGAAACCCAAGATGACAATCCAAGGCCCAAAAATATAACCCAATAGTAATGTGGGCCCAAGAGGCATTAAAATATTATTTTAGTGCTTTTTCAATAAAGTAAAGTGACCCGGTCCAAGATAGAACTGGGTAAAGTGATCTGAAATCATGAAAGGACATAAATGGGGCTCACAAGGCACCACATGGCATGATTACAATAAAAGAAGAAAAGCAAAGGACACATGGCATGATTAGAGAAAAAGGATAAAAAGCAAGAGGACACGCGGCACGATCTCGGCCGTCCATTCAAGGAAAATACTCTGGAACTCTCTGGAAAGGCTGAGTCAGCTGGTGAGGTGTCCCAAGGGCCCCACCATTATGCCACATATACCCCTGAGGTGTCCCCTAAGGTGTCCTAGATGATGTCATTAGTGGTGAGTCAGCAAGGAGGGTGATGTCATCGTGATGTTGCATACATTGTATGGTTTCTGTTTGCTATTGACATTTTCCCAAAAATCTCATCCCCTTCCATGTAATCCCAATACCATAGGTTTAAGATGAGGAAAGATTGAAGAAGCATGAAGAGAAGCTAGGGATTGGATAGTGCAAATGTTGGGACCAAAATGCTGAAATAAGGGGAAAATGCAGGATGAACAGTAAAATCGAAACATTGACTGATGTTTACCTGGTCAAGGCTTGGTCAACGAGTTATTTTTCCCTGAAAGAGAATTAAGTTAGCTTCGTGTAGAAATTTGAACCACTTCATTTTGATTTTTCTAGAATTAGTTATGATTTTTTGAAGTCAGGTCACTCTGCTGGAATTTACATGGTGAATAGTACTCGCTAAGAGTAAAATTGTAGACTGAGTAATTTGACTTCAATAGCCTTAAAAGTGGTTACAGATGCTACCGTTTGGTCCCTAATACATATGAAAATGAGGATGTTTCATAGTTAGATCTTGAAAAGGCTTATGGTTGATCATAGTAGATCCCGAGAGTCGCAGTAGACTAAGCCTAGAGCAAGAAAGTAATGAGCCACAAGTATATTATTTCTTTAGAAGGACGAATACCAAGAAAAAGTTAAGGTATAGAAGCTTCACAAGTTGGTTAACTCATAACAGAGAGAGTACCCATGATATTAATTTCATATAGCCTTATTACTATTAGGGACTGAACTCAGAGTCTTCGTACACGCAACAGGAACTTAGTGATTAGAGTTAAAGTTGTTAATCCTGAGTCCCAATGATTTATGAGAATATTTCATAAGATATGAGAAAGGGTCAAATAAGAATAAAGAGATCCTTACGATAATATTACAAAGAATAAGAAGGAAAGATAAGAAGATCCTCTAGATGAGGATAAAGAGATTAGAAGGCTAGATAGACCCAAAAGAAATAGTATAAGAAGGGTATGAGATAGTAAAGTACCAGGGTTATTGCCTATTAGCACCAGTGTTTTAGATTTTTATCTACATAGTTTAGTTAAGCGTGCTCAGTCAAGAGTAGTCCAATGATGGGTGACCCCCTGGGAAGTGATAGAAAAATGTGTAAATGCCATATAAATTGGCATATATGCACAGAGTTATATAAAATGATATAAAGAGTTATAAAAAGTACATAATAAGATACATTATGAGAAATATGTATTGAGAAATACAATATGAAGTGGCTTTATAGCTAAGTTTGTAAACAGATCAAGAGGCTCCCTTTTTGAAAGGGATAAGATGTTTAAGTGTTATGTTACAGATGAAGTAGCAAATGAGAGCTTTCACTCCTTACATAAAATGTTAGGCATTGTGTTATGTTATGTTATATTTGTAGAATATGCTAAAGCTCTAAATGTTAGAGCGCTCTATGTGATAGAGCTATGGAAGCTCTGAGTGTTAGAGCTGTGTATATTAAGAGAAGGAATGCTTAAGCTCTAATGTTAGAGCTTTGCATTTATGAGCAGGTATGTAGTCCTGCAACATGTTGGCAGGCATTATGCATGTTAGAGTATGTGCTCCTATATGCTTGTATGTGCTTATATTCATTAGTAAATTGTAACATCCTTACTTTTATACGTCTTAGGGACCATTCAGTAGCATTTAGAACCACTTACAAGACCTTAGAAGTCTATTAGCCAAATCAGGAATTTTACTCTTTCTCGCATTACTGTTCATATGGTATTCCAGATTACGCAACAAACTTTGAAAAATCATAATTAATTCTAGAAAACTCGAAATGAAGTGGTTCAAAAAGCTACATGAACATAACATATTGAAGTTTAAGAGAAAAATAATTTATATACCAAATGATTATCCAATTGATACAGTTTATTCATTGACGTTTACTGTTCATTTGGTAAAAAACTCTGGAAACAGATTCTGGTCCCTTACTTTGGAAAATCATTTCTATTGATATACACATCCAAATGAAACGTTCTACCTATGAACTTAAAGATATGGATGTGTGCTACATGTTCATAAAAGTTCATGAAATAATTCCTTCATTTGCTAGGTCAAACTGAAGCCACAACAAAACTGCTTTAGGACCTACATTTTTACCATTTCAGTTTCTTTTCTTTCATTTCCAATAATTGTTTCAGCATGCACAGGCCATCAAATAAGCTTCTTAACATTCATATACATCATTTACATATGCCATAAGTATTACAATAGTTTCATCACATAAATGGACACCTTACATGGCATTTACATACATGGAAAATGCATATCATATGCTAGAATCTTAAATACTTCACTTTCCTTCTTCCATGCTTTAGCTCTTCTCCATGCATACCTTTTCTTCATGCTTGACCTAAATTGGTTGGTTATGGGAGAGTGAGATTCTAGGGAATCTCAGTAGCAAACATTACCACTTAAATATGCAAGATGGATGCTAATGCATTGTATGTAATTTCATTAAACTTTCTTTGGTTAGTGACATGCTATCATGCTATATACTTTTACATAAAGTGCATGGCCATGGAAAACATGTTATTCACAATACATTGAACATCATTAATCATGTCACAACATCATTCAAATATCACATACATGTCAACACATAAGCATACCACATCAAGCACATAAAGAGATAAGTTCACTACCTTGCACTTAAGCTTCCCTCTTAATCTTTAGCATTTCCTTCCTAGCTTTCCAACCAATAAACCTTTATGCCAATCACTTCCCAACATGTTCTTGGATGTTTCAAGGTCCTAAACATATTAATATTCATCACATAATTCATTAGGACTCATGAACTCCAACCATGTTCAAGATTAACTTTGTTACACTCCTTATTGTCATAACTTTCCCTAATATTCACTAATCCACTTGGCTCTTGAATCAATTGATGTCTTGACTTTACCCTACACAATTTCATCTTTTGAATCCATTTATGAGCTTAGAATCATGAAATTCCAGCTCCATCATGGCCTGCTGTACAGAACTGAACATAAGCATACAATTCTTTCAAAAATTCTCATTTTGATTCTAATGCTTTCCATACTTATTTCTCCACTTTACCCCACACAACTTTTCATCTTAAAACCATTGGAACTATCAAAATCATGAAATTCCAATTACTGTTCATGCGAGTGAACAGTACCCGTAAGGAATCTCAAAGACTATAACCTTGAGATTTTAATATTTCCAAGGTTTAAAACCTTTCCAATCCTACACAAAATCATCATATAAACTCAATGGAAGAATTAAATCATTGAAATTCAATTTCCTTCCCTCATGAACAGTGCAGACCGAACAGGGCACACCATGGCAAAGTCAAGAATATCAATTTGATTCAACAACCAACCACTTAACTAGCTTGTTTAAGCTTTAATCATATGGTTCTAACTTTAATTTCTTCTTTCCCCTTTCATCTAAGGTTTTTGGGCAGCACCTTCCCTTAGAGAAAACTCAACTTTTTCCCCATGAAAACCCTAAGTTCAAGCTCCCAAATCAAAGGAGAATAAGTTAGGAAATATTGCTTACCTTTAATCTCTAGCTTGCTTGAACTTTGGAACCTTGAATCTTCTTTGTCTTGGCTTGAGTTTCCATTTTGCAAGAGTTTCCCCAAGGGTCCATGAAGCTACGGTTTGCTGCAGAATGAGGGGGTATTTATAGCAAAAATCCAAGAAAAATGAATGGCCAAGATTGATTTGGTTACTATTTGATCTAAAGGCCCACATTTAATCTTGGATTTAACTTTTTCATAAAATAATAATTATGACATCATGTGGGACAGCTCAAGGGACAGCTCAAGGGGTTAGGTGGCGTGCTGCCCATGCAAGGAACCTTCTGGAGAAATTCCAGTCTAATCCGGTACCGATCAGTGCAGTTTCACAACAACCGGACTGTGTTCTTTTCCTAATTTTTTAAAATATACCAGGATATGTATTCTATCCTGGAAATTAATGTATAGGCTTCTCATACCATTGAAAATGTTCGACTGTGTATTTATCTTCTATCCATCCCTTGGGAAATGACCAAAATACCCTTGGTGTCCTTTCTTGCACTGTAATGACCCTAAGGGCATAATTGTCATTTCACCCCTTTTGTACTGCCTCAGGGCATATATTGGCTCAAATAATCATATTTATACCATGTGTCACGTTTTTAGCCTGTCCCAGATGACCAAAATGCCCTTCATCCATCTCTGGTATAATCTGGGCATCCAGGGGCATTTTCGTAATTGTGCACTTTTTCTGGCACTGTCCCCTTCTAGTGATAGACTGGTACCCTGGGTTTTGGGCCTTCCTTGGCGTCATTATGGGCCTATATATGAGGTCATCTGATCTCATTCTATCCAGGCTTACATACCGATAAGTTCCATTATCGGATCACGGGTGTTAACAAACTCCCGTCAAAATTCACTGATATGTGAATAACTTTTTATACATAACTTCTTCTGGAGTTCTGTCAGATCCAGGATATCTGACACTGTAGGGGACACTTTCCTGTAATTTGCCCACATATATCTGATGTCCATAGAATCTGATAAAAATTCAAATAACTTTTAGACTATCAGATAATTTTCTGCTGTCTGGAGCCCTAATAAAATTTCTGTATCATGCCAGATTACCCAGCATGACTTCCTCTATTTACTGATGGAATGTGGGACTGAAATACTTACAGGCAGTTATAAACCTTTTCTGCTGAACTTTTCCATAATTACATTTATGTCCCTGACTTTTTGCTTAATTACATTTATGTCCCTAACTTTTTGGATATTTACATTTAGGTCCCTAAACTTTTGGAAATTACAACTTTTGGCCCAACTTTTGTTTCTACTTTAACTTTTGGCCTTTAAACTTTTCCAATTTTCGTTTAGGTCCCTTTCTTCCTTCAAGACTCATTTAACCTTTATTATTTCTTCTGATCATTATCATAATCCTTCTTAAACCTCTTTCCACTATCAGTACTATACAGATAGGGAAAAATTAGGATATGACATTTCTACCCCCTTAAAATAAATTTCGTCCTCGAAATTTACTGAGCACCTTAGTCAGTGATTGGGGTATCTATCTCTTATCTTTTATCGTGACATATTAACGGAGTTCTTTTTATATCCGCAATTCTTCATCTTACTATGATCATCCTTTTGTCATGAATCAACTCACTCAGAGTTGAACTCCAGTTCATTCTATTACTTACCTTCTTGCTATGCATTTATCTATATATGGACTCCTCACTATACTGGACTTGTGAGTAGTGTCCATTTCTTTCATATTAAACTCTCTCGAATACTGCTATATTCGAGAGTTTCTATTAACAACTCATCATACTTTTTAGTGCAACTACTTCTTTCTCATCTGAGTATCTAGCGGAATTCTTTGAGTATCCACACACTTTAACTCTCATTCCCATATCATCATGCATTCTTATCATCTTTAATAACTCATCATAATACAGAGAGAGGACTTATATCATTATTCTTTCTTTCAATGCTCTACTACTAAATAGGAGCACATAGGAGCATATAGGAGCATATAGGAGCACATATGAGCATATAGGAGCACATACTCTAACATGCATAATGCCTGGACAACATGCTGCAGGACTACATACCTGCTTACGAATGCAAAGCTCTAACATCGGAGCTCAAGCATTCCTTCTCTTAATATGCACAACTCTAACACTCAGAGCTTGCACAGCTTTATCATATAAAGCTTGCACTGCTCTAACATTCGGAGCTTTAGCATATTTTACAAACATAACATAACATAATGCCTGGCACTTTATGCAAGGAGTGAAAGATCTCATTTGCTCTTTCATACGTAACGTATCATTCAAATGTCTTACCCCTTTTAGCAGGGAGCCTCTCTATCTGTTTACAAGGGTAGCTATTATGCCACTTCGTATTGCATTTCTCAATATACCTTTCTCATAACATATCTTAGTTTGTATCTTTTATATCATAACATGACATATCTAGCCACATCTGGCTATATCATAGTCTATCTTTCAAATCCATTTCATTTGGATTTAACATAAGGGTTCTAGTCTCTTATTATTCATAACCCTTTTTAGCTTTTCATAGCTCTTTCTATCATCTTACATAGCTCTGTGCACATATGCCAATTTCAATGGCATTTACACACTTTTCCATCACTTCCCAGGAGGTCACCCATCATTGAATTACCCTTACCTAAGCACGCTTAACTGCAATGTGTAGATAAAAATCTAAAGCACTGGTGCTTATAGGCTTTAACCCTGGTACTTTATTATCTTAGACCCATCTTATACTATCTCTTTTGGGTCTATCTGGCCTTCTAATCTCTTTATCCTCATCTAGAGGATTTACTTGTATCTTATTTTCTGTAATCTTATCATAAGGATCTCTTCTTATATCTTACGTAATATTCCCATAAATCCTTAGGACTCAGCATTAACAACTTTAACTTTGATCACTTAGTTCCTGATACGTGTAAGGAGATTCTGAGTTCAATCCCTGATAGTAATAAGGCTATCTGAAACTAGCATCATGGGTACTCTCTCTGTTATGAGTTAATCAACTTGTGAAGCTTCTATACCTTAACTTTTCCTTGGTATTTGTCCTTCCAAAGAAATACTGTACTTATGGCTCATTACTTTCTTCCTCTAGGCTTGGTCTACTGTGACCCTCGGGATCTACTGCGATCAACCGTAAGCCTCTTCAGGATCTAACTGCGACCCTGTGAGCCATACTAGGATCTAACTGCAATCCTCTAGAATCTACTGGATTCCGTTGTACTGTATTCTCATCTCTGGAAGACCTAAACCAACGGACAAAGTTACAAGGTTAGTCACTTCCACATAGTTGTTAACTCCACAAATAATTCCCCAAAAATGGTCACAGAAGCCAATATTATCTATCAAGACTTCACTCATTTCCTCTATCACTCAGGAACTTCATATACCATTCTTATCTTTATAACTTTATTACATTTAACATTGCAGGGAGCTACACAAGCTCTACCATGCACATATTTGTCGTCATCTATTTATCTCATCAGAGGGACTTTACTCTATTGCCAGAGCAATCTAGCTCTATTGCAAAAACATTAACTTATATTACTTAAAAACTGCTCTTTCTTAGAGCCATATCATCTTTCATAACTGCGTCTCATTTCCTTTCATCTATCTTATCCCTATTAAAGGGATATGTCCTAAGTATCATAATCATTTATCTATAGGCTCACTACTAATCTTCATCTTTAATCTCATTCTCTATCCCATTGACTATCATAGTCTAATCATAAATTCTCTTTCTATCTTCTGAGAATCAAATAGCAACTTTCTAGTTTAGCACTTTGCTATTGCTTCATTCTTGCTAAGCTAAATTATTTAATTGCATGTCATAGGGCATAGGAGCAATATAACTTTCTCATCTGGTATACTCTACCCAGTACGTACTGCATAAGGGGAGTATTCATTTATCATAGTATACTCAACATGCATAATATGCAAATAGATGCAATCAGTTAAGCACTCTCTAGTATGTGTGTCATCACATGACAGCTGCAATGATATGCCAATTCTTATTATATCTTATAACAACATAAGCAATATCATTATTACATACATCTGCTCAACCATCCCTTATCACCTTAATCACTAGGTCCTGATCATTTATTCAGGTACCTGAGTCATTTACTTGTTTCACTTAGGCTGCCACATCACCCTCTTACTAGTGTATAGGCTTAACCCTTCTTTACTCTTTCTTACATAAGGAATAGGGGAGTCACTTCATCTTTGAATCTATGGCTACCTTACTAGGCTATATTTATTCTTTATGTGTCCTTGGCCTCACAACAATCCATAACTGAGTCAGCTATTCTCTTTCAGCTAACTGAGGAAGGTTTGGCTCCTATCTTTATGCCATCTGTACTTTTACATTTCTCCCTAATCCTCCTGGATTACTAACAGGCAAGAAAGTATCTCTTATTAAGCCTCAAGGTTCATATGAATGAACTCGATTAAGTATCCATCAAAAGAGTTCTCTTTCCTTAGCTCTAACCCTTAACTTCATGCTCACCTTTCTCTAATTGAGAGGAATGCTTCTTTTAAACTTTTTGAGAAAAACTTCTCAAGTGAGCGGATAATTCTCCATCTCATATGGAGTAACTTTTGTGCCTCTCTGTATCTCTTAACTCTTTTTGTCTATCAATCTCAGTCTACTCTAGACTAGATTGTGATTCTTTTCTGGTTTGCCTCTAGTCCTGACCAATTTAGGTCACTTGGATCTCATTCATCACTTAATATTACTATTTATGTTCTCTAGGTCAGAGCGTTAGGTTACTATCTCTTCGTGATAGAATCCCTTTGCTTTGGGAACATTAACTTTCTATCTATTAACCATCACGTCTTTAACCTTAGGCTGTGTATTAAATCATTCTTAGGCAAGTCTCATTCTAACTTCTCATTATTCTTTTCCGTAAAGACTAGCTGAACAAAGTCTTTCGTACTATAGATCAACTCCTAATGATCATACGGAGGATCTACTGTTGAACATCTTCTTAAACTGATCTTCTGTATCTTAGTGCTTCGTACTATTTAACTTTGCCTATACTCTGTGCTAAATCTCTAACTGATAGACTTCAGTGAGGTTGGCATCTTTAGTCTCATGACACTTGACTTACTATCATCTCATACCAATCCTCGAAAGTATATTAGGTTAATGCCCTCTACTGGATGTCTGTTTATCATTCCTGCTACGGCATTGAGGAACTGCAGATAACTAACTCTTCTTAATCTATACTTTTGTCCATCCCTTGACCTAGACTGAGTAATTCACTTTTCACAGCTTTCTTCAGACCAATATGGTCAACACTATCTGTCTTTAATGAAGAAGGCTGGGGTTGACTAGGACTAGGAACATCCCACTGATCTTTCTCTATAAAGTCACATATTCTTGGACTTTGGGAATGGACAAGAACTATCATAGGCTCTGACTGGATGTTTGAATTAGGGGACTGTTGTATCTTAATTATATTAAATATATCCTCAAACTCTGGTAGAGGAGGAATAATATATGGTCTACCCATAATCCAGTACCAATACTCAGCTTCCTCAGCCGTAATCTATCATCTCGTAAGAGGGATAAAGCTTATATCAGGGTTAGAGGGCATTCCAACAAACTTATAACGTATAGAGTCACTAGACTCAACATCAACTCGTGCATATTAGGCTTTAGGCTGAATCTCTACATCACCTCCAGACTGCAGGTTTAAGTCTACAGAAACATCTATGGGACATTCCACTGTAGATTTTCCTGACTGATCCCCTAAACTCTCATCTGGACTCTCTTCATTGTCTAAGGGATGTGGATATATATCATCTTCATATATCACTATTGGTCTGGAGTCTTCCTTATTAACTGAAGCCTCTGACTTAATCTTATAGAATCTCATATATATTCCTGCAACATTTGCTTAATTAAGCAATGTTAACCATCCCATAACATACCCTAACTTGACAAAATACTTACTGTTTAGGGTTAGGGTCTGGGTATAATCTCATATCAATCCATAAATAATCTATTCAGAGCATTTCTTAAGCCAGAATCCTATGCTCTGATACCAAAATGTAACATCCTTACTTTTATACGTCTTAGGGACATTTAGTAGCATTTAGAACCACTTACAAGACCTTAGAAGTCTATTAGCCAAATCTGGAATTTTACTCTTTCTCGCATTACTGTTCATATGGTATTCCAGATTACGCAACGAACTTTGAAAAATCATAATTAATTCTAGAAAACTCGAAATGAAGTGGTTCAAAAAGATACATGAACATAACATATTGAAGTTTAAGAGAAAAATAATTTATATACCAAATGATTATCCAATTGATACAGTTTATTCGTTGAAGTTTACTGTTCATTTGGTCAAAAACTCTGGAAACAGATTCTGGTCCCTTACTTTGGAAAATCATTTCTATTGATATACACATCCAAATGAAACGTTCTACCTATGAACTTAAAGATATGGATGTGTGCTACATGTTCATAAAAGTTCATGAAATAATTCCTTCATTTGCTAGGTCAAACTGAAGCCACAACAAAACTGCTTTAGGACCTACGTTTTTACCATTTCATTTTCTTTTCTTTCATTTCCAATAATTGTTTCAGCATGAACAGGCCATCAAATAAGCTTCTTAACATTCATATACATCATTTACATATGCCATAAGTATTACAATAGTTTCATCACATAAATGGACACCTTACATGGCATTTACATACATGGAAAATGCATATCATATGCTAGAATCTTAAATACTTCACTTTCCTTCTTCCATGCTTTAGCTCTTCTCCATGCATACCTTTTCTTCATGCTTGACCTAAATTGGTTGGTTATGGGAGAGTGAGATTCTACGGAATCTCAGTAGCAAACATTACCACTTAAATATGCAAGATGGATGCTAATGCATTGTATGTAATTTCATTAAACTTTCTTTGGTTAGTGACATGCTATCATGCTATATACTTTTACATAAAGTGCATGGCCATGGAAAACATGTTATTCACAATACATTGAACATCATTAATCATGTCACAACATCATTCAAATATCACATACATGTCAACACATAAGCATACCACATCAAGCACATAAAGAGATAAGTTCACTACCTTGCACTTAAGCTTCCCTCTTAATCTTTAGCATTTCCTTCCTAGCTTTCCAACCAATAAACCTTTATGCCAATCACTTCCCAACATGTTCTTGGATGTTTCAAGGTCCTAAACATATTAATATTCATCACATAATTCATTAGGACTCATGAACTCCAACCATGTTCAAGATTAACTTTGTTACACTCCTTATTGTCATAACTTTCCCTAATATTCACTAATCCACTTGGCTCTTGAATCAATTGATGTCTTGACTTTACCCTACACAATTTCATCTTTTGAATCCATTTATGAGCTTAGAATCATGAAATTCCAGCTCCATCATGGCCTGCTGTACAGAACTGAACATAAGCATACAATTCTTTCAAAAATTCTCATTTTGATTCTAATGCTTTCCATACTTATTTCTCCACTTTACCCCACACAACTTTTCATCTTAAAACCATTGGAACTATCAAAATCATGAAATTCCAATTACTATTCATGCGAGTGAACAGTACCCGTAAGGAATCTCAAAGACTATAACCTTGAGATTTTAATGTTTCCAAGGTTTAAAACCTTTCCAATCCTACACAAAATCATCATATAAACTCAATGGAAGCATTAAATCATTGAAATTCAATTTCCTTCCCTCATGAACAGTGCAGACCGAACAGGGCACACCATGGCAAAGTCAAGAATATCAATTTGATTCAACAACCAACCACTTAACTAGCTTGTTTAAGCTTTAATCATATGGTTCTAACTTTAATTTCTTCTTTCCCCTTTCATCTAAGGTTTTTGGGCAGCACCTTCCCTTAGAGAAAACTCAACTTTTTCCCCATGAAAACCCTAAGTTCAAGCTCCCAAATCAAAGGAGAATAAGTTAGGAAATATTGCTTACCTTTAATCTCTAGCTTGCTTGAACTTTGGAACCTTGAATCTTCTTTGTCTTGGCTTGAGTTTCCATTTTGCAAGAGTTTCCCCAAGGGTCCATGAAGCTACGGTTTGCTGCAGAATGAGGGGGTATTTATAGCAAAAATCCAAGAAAAATGAATGGCCAAGATTGATTTGGTTACTATTTGATCTAAAGGCCCACATTTAATCTTGGATTTAACTTTTTCATAAAATAATAATTATGACATCATGTGGGACAGCTCAAGGGACAGCTCAAGGGGTTAGGTGGCGTGCTGCCCATGCAAGGAACCTTCTGGAGAAATTCCAGTCCAATCCGGTACCGATCAGTGCAGTTTCACAACAACCGGACTGTGTTCTTTTCCTAATTTTTTATAATATACTAGGATATGTATTCTATCCTAGAAATTAATGTATAGGCTTCTCATACCATTGAAAATGTTAGACTGAGTATTTATCTTCCATCCATCCCTTGGGAAATGACCAAAATACCCTTGGTGTCCTTTCTTGCACTGTAATGACCCTAAGGGCATAATTGTCATTTCACCCCTTTTGTACTGCCTCAGGGCATATATTGTCTCAAATAATCATATTTATACCATGTGTCACGTTTTTAGCCTGTCCCAGATGACCAAAATGCCCTTCATCCATCTCTGGTATAATCTGGGCATCCAGGGGCATTTTCGTAATTGTGCACTTTTTCTGGCACTGGCCCCTTCTACTGATAGACTGGTACCCTGGGTTTTGGGCCTTCCTTGGCGTCATTATGGGCCTATATATGAGGTCATCTGATCTCATTCTATCCAGGCTTACATACCGATAAGTTCCATTATCGGATCACGGGTGTTAACAAACTCCCGTCAAAATTCACTGATATGTGAATAACTTTTTATACATAACTTCTTCTGGAGTTCTGTCAGATCCAGGACATCTGACACTGTAGGGAACACTTTCCTATAATTTGCCCACATATATCTGATGTCCATAGAATCTGATAAAAATTCAAATAACTTTTAGACTATCAGATAATTTTCTGTTGTCTGGAGCCCTAATAAAATTTCTGTATCATGCCAGATTACCCAGCATGACTTCCTCTATTTACTGATAGAATATGGGACTGAAATACTTACAGGCAGTTATAAACCTTTTCTGGCTGAACTTTTCCATAATTACATTTATGTCCCTGACTTTTTGCTTAATTACATTTATGTCCCTAACTTTTTGGATATTTACATTTAGGTCCCTAAACTTTTGAAAATTATAACTTTTGGCCCAACTTTTGTTTCTACTTTAACTTTTGGCCTTTAAACTTTTCCAATTTTCGTTTAGGTCCCTTTCTTCCTTCAAGACTCATTTAACCTTTATTATTTCTTCTGATCTTTATCATAATCCTTCTTAAACCTCTTTCCACTATCAGTACTATACAGATAGGGAAAAATTAGGATATGACATAAATCAATAAAAGAAAGAAAGAATAATGGCATAAGTCCTCTCTCTATGTTATGATAAGTTATTAAAGATGATAAGAAGAAAAGAAGTACAATTATATGAAAATGAGAGTAAAGTTGTGCAAATGCTAAAATAATTCCGCTAGATACTCAAATAAGTAATGAGTAATTGTACTAAGAAGTATGATGAGTAGTTAACAGAAACTCCAGAATATAGCAATATGCAAGAGAATTTGATATGAAAGAAATGGACACTACTCACAGGTCCAGTGGGGTAAGAAGTCAATATGCAAATAGATGCAAAGAAATAAAGTAGGTAGCAGAATAAGGTAGCGTTCAACTCTGATTGAGTTGATTCGGAATAAAAGGAAAGTAATGACAGTAAGGATCTGAAGATCTGTGGACATGAAAGGTACTATGCTAAATGTTAAGACAGAAGATAAGAGGTGGATACCCCAATCCATAATAAAAAAGAAGACAAGGATATTTATCCAAGATTTTTGGACTAAGGTCCTAAGTAAATTTTGAGAACGAAATTTATTTTAAGGGGGTAGAAATATCATGTCCTAATTTTTCCCTATCTGTATAATAATGATAGTGGAAAGAGGTTTGAAGAGGATTATGACAAAGATCAAAAGAAATATTAAAGGTTAAATGAGTCTTGAAGGAAGAGAGGGACCTAAACAAAAATTGAAAAAATTTTGAGGCCAAAAGTTAAAGTAGAAACAAAAGTCAGGCCAAAAGTGGTAATTTCTAAAAGTTTAGGGACATAAATGTAATTATGGAAGAGCTCAGCGAGAAAAGGCTTAGAAGTGCCTGGAAGTATTTCAGTCCCACATTCCATCAGTACATAGAGGAAGGTATGCTGGTTAATCTAGCATGATACAGAAATTTTATTAGGGCTCCAGACAGTAGATATTTATCTGATAGTCTAAAAGTTATCTAAAATTTTATCAGATTTCATAGACTTCAGATATAAGTGGGGGAATTACAGGAAAATAGGCCCTACAATGTCAGATGTCATAGATCTGATAGAACCCTGGAAGAAGTCCTGTATCAAAAAATATTCACATATTAGTCAATTTTTGTAGGAGTTTGATAACACCCATGATCTGATAAAAGAACTTATCAGTATATAAGCCTGGATAGACTAAGATCAGATAACCTCATATATAGGCCCATGATGACGCCAAGGAGGGCCCAAAACCCAAGGTATCAGTTTATCAGCAGAAGGGGCCAGTGTCCAAAAAAAGTGTGAAAATTACAAAAATGCCCATGGATATCCAGATTCTACCAGTGATGGATGGAGGGCATTTTGGTCATCTGGAATAGGCTAAAATCATGGGATATAGTATAAATATGATTAGTTAGAGACAGTATATGCCCTGAGGGCTGAAATGACAATTATGCCCTTAGGGTTAATATAGTGCAAGAAATGACACCAAAGGTATTTTGGTCATTTCCCAAGGGATGGATGGTAGATAAATATTTAGTATATAAATTTCAGTGTTATGAGAAGCCTAGACATTGATTTCCAAGAAAAAATACATATCCTGGTATATTATAAAAAAATTAGGAATAGAAAATAGTCCTATTGTTGTGAAACTGCTCTGATCGGTATTGGGTTAGACTAAAATTTTTTCAGAAACATCCTTACATGAGAATTTCGCCACATACCCCCATTAGGTGTCCCTTGAGCTATCCCTTATGATGTCATGATATTTCCTTTTTTAAAAAGTTAAATTCAAGATTAAATGTGAGCCTTTAGATCAAATAGTGCACAAAGTAATCTTGGCCTTTGATTTTCCATGAAATTTTCTATAAATAGCCCCTCAAATCTGGTTCAAAACTGTGGCCTCATGAACCTTGGGGAAACTCTTGCAAAATGGAAACTCAA
Organism: Leucaena leucocephala; assembly: GCA_037074615.1. Classification (NCBI taxonomy): domain Eukaryota; kingdom Viridiplantae; phylum Streptophyta; class Magnoliopsida; order Fabales; family Fabaceae; genus Leucaena; species Leucaena leucocephala. The sequence continues at coordinate 10,819,287 of CM073567.1, read as the reverse complement.
GCCAAGATAAAGAAGATTCAAGGTACCAAAGTTCAAGCAAGCTAGAGATTAAATGTAAGCAATCTCTCATAGCTTCTTTTCCTTTGATTTGGGAGCTTGAACTTAGGATTTTCATGGGAGAAAATTTGAATTTTCTCTAAGGTGTTGTGCTGCCCAAATACCTGAGATGAAAGGGCAAAGAAGAAATTAAAGTTAGAGACATATGATTGAAGCTTAAACAAGCTAGTTAAGTGATTGGTTGTTGAATCAAGTTGATATTCTTGACTTTGCCAAGGGTAAACCTATTTGGTCTGTACTGTTCATGAGGGAAGGAAATGGAATTTCAACTACTTAATGCTTCCATTGAATTTATATGATGATTTTGTGTAGGATTGGAAAGGTTTTAAACCTTGGAAACATTAAAATCTCAAGATTATAGTTTTTGAAATTCTTATATGTTAGTGTTTACTCATGTGAACAGTGATTGGAATTCCATCATTTTGATGCTTTCAATGGTTTTAAAATAAAAAATTGTGTGGGATAAAGTGGAGAAACAAGTATGGAAAGCATTATAATCAAAATTAGAATTTCATGTACAGTAGGCCATGAAGGAGCTAGAATTTCATGATTCTAACCTCATAAATAAATTCAAAAGATGAAATTCTGTAGGGTAAACTCAAGACATCACTTGGTTCAAGAGCCAAGTGGATTAGTGAATATTAGATAAAGTTATGACAATAAAGAGTGTAACAAGGTTAGTCTTGAACATGGTTGGAGTTTATGAGTCCTAATGAATTATGTGTTGAATATGAATGTGTTTAGGACCTTGAAACATCCAAGAAGATATTGGGAAGTGATTAACATAAATGATTCATGGTTGAAAAGCTAAGGAGCAAGTGAAAAAGATTAAGAAAAAAGTTTAAGTGCAAGGTAGTGAACTTACCCCTTTATGTGCTTGATATGGTATGCTTATTATGTGTTGACATATATATGATATTTGAATGATGTTGTGACATGATAAGTGATGTTGAATGTATTGTGAATAACATGTTTTCCATGGCCATGCACTTTATGTAAAAGTATATAGCATGATGTCGTGCTACTAATCAAAGAAAGTTTAATGAAATTACATATGATGCATTAGCATCCATCTTACGTATTTAAGTGGTAATATTTGCTACTGAGATTTCCTAGAATCTCACTCTCCCATAACCAACCAATCTAGATCAAACATGATGGAAAAGGTATACATAGAGAAGAGCTAAAGAATGGAAGAAAGCAATAGAAGTAATTGAGAGCTTAAGATATGCTATGAATTATCTAGGTATGTAAATGCCATGTAAGGTGTCCATTTATGTGATGAAACTATTTGTAAGAATTATGGCATATGTACATGATGTACATGAATATTGAGAAGCTTATTTCATCATTTATACATGTTGGAACAATTATTGGGAGTGAAAGAAAATAAACTAAAATGGTAAAATCGTAGGTCTTGTAGCAGTTTTATTGTGGCTTCAGTTTGACCTAGTAAATGAAGGAATTATTTCACAAAATTTTGTGAGCATGTAGCATACATCAAGAGATTTAAATGCATAGGTAGAACAATACATTTGGATGTGTATAACAAGATAAATGAATTTCCAAAGTAAGGTACCAGAATCTGTCTTCAGAATTTTTGACTAAATGAATAGTAATCTTTGACGAATAAACTGTATTAATTGGTTAATCATTTGGTATGGAAATTATTTTTTCCTCAAAATTCAAGATGTTATATTCACGTATCTTTTTGAACCACTTCATTTCAATTTTTCTAGAATTAATTATGATTTTTTGAAGTTCATTGCATAGTCTGGAATACCATATGAACATTAACCCAAGAAAGACAAAAAATCTAGGTTTAGCTAATGGACTTCCAAAGACCTATAAGTGGTTCTAAATGCTACTGATTGTTCCCTAAAATGTATAAAAGTAAGAATGTTTCAAAAAGTACCCTCTTCCCATAAGTGATGACGTGCTATATTAGTTGGCTGGAATCAAAACGAAATTTTTTGGAAAATAAGAGGAGGCATTTTAGTTTTATATAGTAGCCAAGGAAGTACTTTGATTTTGGAAATTATAATTTTATATTTGGATTCTACATGAAAAATTATGCGGAAATGAATCATGAGAATTTATTTTACAAAGATAGAAGTATAAGACATAAAATAGAAAAAGAATGGAAGTTAGTAAGAACCAAGTTTTGGAATTGTTTTCAAGTTGAGTTGTAACTTGATGTTTCTTTGTAATGGCTAGGTTTTAATATTTGTGTCAAAAGAAGACCATCTCAAGAAGAGTTTATCAAGGATAACCTAAGAGGTAACAAGAATACCTAACTATAATTTTATGTCTATTTGATTGTATGCTTGCTTATTAGTTATGATGTTTGGTTGAGCTTAAGATGATACGATAATGATGATGATGAAGTATGAATGATTGCAAGTCCTTACAACTAATTTCATGACAATATACATGTTAGAGTTTGCTTATATATGATTATGATGTAGCTCCCATCTCATGATAACATGTTAGACATTTAATCAATCATGTATGATATTATAGTTTATATGACTTGCTATTGAGATTTCCATGAAATCTCATTCTTTCCATATGCATAACCATGTTATAGGTGCTGGAACTTCCCAAAGGAAAAGGGTAAATGTAGATGTTTGAATTTGTATAAAAAGTTATGTGAACTACTTGACACTATGGGATACATAGTACATTATAGTGTTTTTGTATTATAAGCAGTAACATTGTGACGCTAATTACAATTACTTAACCAAATTGAGTTTATATGTGAAATTTGGCATGAACATATCAAAGATACATAGATTTAAATGGATACCAAGAATGCTTCAATTGGTTAAGTTTTAAGTTTATTATGATTTTTCTGGAATGAGATAAAACGAGCATCCAGTGGCAGTAAGATTCAATCGCTAATGCCACTTGGTAAATGAACAAATTTTCTACAAAATTTTATGAACTTAAAGAACACATCTTGAACTTTAAATCCATAGGTAAAATGTTTCATTTGGATAAGTAAGCAAGGAGAAATAAAGTTTTGAAATTAAGTCAAACAAGCTTGAACTTCCAGATTTATCAAATAAATAGTGTTTTCAACGAATAAACTAATTTCATTTGGACAATGAAACCCCAGTTTTATATTTTTCCTTCAAATTTTAATAAAATATTATTCATTATAATTTGGAATGACTCCATTTTGATTTTCCTAGATTTAATTATGCATTTTCAAATGTAGGTATGTATTATGGATTACCAAAGGAATAGTACCAGTGAACAATACTCGAGAAGCATTTTTTTGAAAATTCATGTTTCTAAAGAAAAGAGGTATTTAATTGATTCAAGTTACCAAAGGAATAGTTGATTCATCTCCTTAATTTGTTAAAATGTGGCTTATTGGATTAGTTAGGAACTTTAGCATCCATTTAGGCTCCTTGTGAATCAACCTAGGTTAGCCTCACTTTACTATTAGTTAGATTAGTTTCTTGTTTGATAATTAAAATGACAGTTATCATAATGGCATCATTTCCTAGGAGCCTTACTTTTAAGGTTTCCTAAGCAATCTGTTGGGACTAAAAACATAAAAAGAATATAGGTGTTTTAGTTTTTCTGCGAATTTAGTATTTTGTCTTTGTGAGTTGTGTCCAATTGCCTATTTAGTCACGACTATAGTGTAAAAATTGATTTATGAGAGTCTGTTTGATTTTTTTGTCGTGATCATATACATATTTGTTAACAACTTGAAATTAGTTTTTAACTCATATTTGCTCTCTACAACTTTTAGTCACAACCAGAGTACTTTTTGGTCGCAACTAAAACTCTTTATCCATCAAGTTTTCTTCTGTATAATTTCTAGTTGTAACCAAATTAACACTTAGTGATGACCAAAAATTAGTGTTTAATTTAGATGTACTCTCAGTGATTTTTAGTCACGACTAGAGTGACATTTGGCTGTAATCAGAAACTTCTAATTTCAAGTATTTGCTCTCTATGATTTTTAGTCGCATCTGATGATATTTGGTCGTGACTAAAATCTTGATTTAAAATTTTTGCTCTTTGTGACTAACAGTCATGACTTGAAGTTCATTTTTTGTCACAATTTATACTCTATGTGATTGTTAGTCAAGACTAAAGTCCTATTTCATCGCGACCTGAGTGTTTTGTGCTATGATTACATAATCTCATTTTTTGAAATTGTTGCATCTATGATGTACTTGATTTCTTGCATAATTGTTGAGTGTATTTTGCATGACTAGAAGCTCTGAATTCTTTCATTTGGACAAAGAAATCAATAGAATACTTAGGCAAATTAAGAAAACTAAAATATTAAATTAGGCTAGTGTTGCATATGTGATTGAGCTTAGTTCTTTTTATGAATCAATTACAGCTGAGACTGAATTTGCTTTTAGTGATATCTTAGATAATCATTTTGTCATGGAGTATGTTAATGAGGGTGAAGTTCATACTCATAATCAGAATAATCAAAATGATAAACATGAAGAGAATAACATGAATAATAGAAGGCATGTAGGAGGATAGGAGAAGTCACTTCTTCTAATATAAACTTTGATCCTTTTTGTACTTGTCCTGCTTTAGATGTTAATTTTGAGCTGAAACATCCTTTTATGAGTAACTTACCAAAGTTTTATGGATTGGCAAATGAGGATATGATAAGACACAAATTGTGTATGGTTTCTATGATATTTTTAGCATCTTATTACAACTTTACCATTCATTTTATACTTGTATTTGTGCTTTTGTGGTAATACATGATTGTGCTTGGCAAGGTGCTAATTAAAGGGTAAAATGGTAAATTAACTCTTCTAAACTACATAAATATTGTTCTCCACTAATTTGGATTTTTTATAGTGAGCTTTGGTTTTGAATCGTAGGTATTTTGGAGGAGAACCAAGGATTAACGTGAGAAAAAAAGTAATCACAAGACAAAGAAAATCATATCACACTTCTGTGCTTTTTAGCCTCGACCAAAGTGTCTAAAGGTCACGACCTAATTTCTTCTGGGAAGTTTCTAAGTTTACAGGTCGTGACCGAAACATGGATCTGGTTGCAACTAAAAGAGACAATCGCTGAAGATGCGCGTTTTACATTAGGTCATACGGGAATAAAAGGAAGAGGAAGCTGTGTCATATCCCTAATTTTCTTATATGATTATGATTGAGAAAGGAAAGAGAGTGACTTGTAACTAAGGAAAGTTGAATGACCTAAACAAAATTTAGAAAAGGTTTAATGCCAAAACTAAAGGTATAAATACAAGTTTGGCCAAAAGGTGTCATAACCAAAAGTCAAGTGACTTAAATATAATTTATCAAAAGTTCAAGGGCAAAAATATAATTATGAGAAAGTTGAGTCAGAAAAGGCCTAAAATTACCCAGTTTAAACCCAAATTTTACTAGTAAGCATAGAAAATTATTCTGATCAGTTTAACGAAGACCTCCAAGTCGTGACTAAACATCAATTTGCTGAGGGAGAGACATTGTGTGAAAAAGGGTTGTGACATGAGAATGATAATGTCGTGACAAAAAACTCCTGAGACTGTGTGTCGCGATGCATGGATGAAAATGTAATGACGTATAGACTCAATTGATCGATTAAGGTTTCTTTTAAGACTTAGCGGCTTTAAAACCCCATATCATATTAAGAGAAAGGATAGATAGTTTTCCATCATCATGAGTCTGTCTCAACACATTTCTTTTAAAATCCACTCATTTTCCAACTTAATAAAAAATATAAAAAATATTTAATTTACTACACCCTTATTTTATTGCTTCAAAAATCAATCAAACCCAAAAACTAAATTTTACTTTCACTCGGGTTTTCAATAGTTTTGTCACCAGTTTGCTAGGTTTCCAATAAAAATGTTCCTTGAGAAGAATGATAGGGTTGTGCCTTATACTACATTAATTTTATTTTGATGCATAGAATGACGACAATTCGTGCAAATCAAGATCCTTTCAAGCACTTGAAGACTATGTAGTAGGTTTACTTATCCATGAAACTAGTAGGTATTGATATGGATGCTATGATGAGACAAGTATTCCATTTTACACTTGAATGAAAGGCAAAGGAATAGTTTTATATAATGTCATATCTTGCACCTCAAGCCTTGGACTCATGGAATAATTTAAGGACTGTTTTCTTAAAGATATACCTCCCTACTTCCAAGACTACTGCACTAATAAAGGAAATATTTGCTACAAAATAGCTTGCTCAAGAGTTTTTTTATTATTTTTAGGGAAGGTTTCAAGAGCTCCTAGCTAGATGTCCATAACAAATACCTAGTGAATGTTTGGTGCAGTATTTTCACTTAGGATTATGCACTATAGGCAAAAATAATTTGGATGCAGCTGCTAGGGGTTATATTGATGACTTAACTCCTTATAAAGCATGGAACTTGATTGAGAACATAGCAAATAATGACCATCAGTATGGGGGTTATGATGCTAGGAAAGTTCATGAAATTTTTACCAGGTATTCTCAAAATTATAATAGCTTATCTTCTTAAATTACTGCTATGAAAGCTCATATCAATAAGTTAACTTCTTAATTGAGCAATACACATGTTCAAAGCCCATACTCTCAAGCTCTAGTTGCTCCTATTTGTTAGCTTTCGTCTTCTCCTATGCATACCAGTAACAAATATCCTATATACTATGAAAAGGTATCAACAATCTATCAGAGCAAATCAAATCAGTATCCACAAAATAACCTATACTCCAACACATATAATAAAGGATATAGAGATCATCCTAAGTTTGGATAGAGGGATGGAGGAGGAGACAGGAATTTTGGAGAAAATAGATACAATAATGACAAGCAAGTGGCTGAATCTTCTAGAGTTATGGAAGACCTTCTACTTTAAAGGATGATGGTATATGTGAGATAATCAAGAGCATTAATGTGATGAACTCAAATATAAACTCTACAAACACAAACTTCATCTCTAACTTTAAGGACTTGAGATATAGAGTGAAGAGCAACCTAGCAATACAGACTCTAAATTTGCTACCTTAGATAGTAAAATAGAACATTTGGAAACAAAAGCTGTAAATATGAATAGATGTGTATCACAGTTCTCTAATTCAGTGGGTGATATTCAAGAAAGAATTGGTGGAAATCTACCTTTAAATACATTTGTTAACCCCAAATCTATGAATGTTATGATCTTAAGAAATGGAAAAACAATGGGAAAATCATATGTTGATGATGATAAGAAGGATAATAGAGAAAATGAACAATAGAATAGATCTGGAACTCAAGGGTTGATTAAAGAAAAACCTTCATTCATTCCAAAATCAGAAAGCGACAAAGAGAAGAGGATGTTGCAGCAGAAAAATGAGCTAATTGGATTAAAGGATACTATAAAACCAGTTGGAATACATAAAGCAGTTGCTAGTTACAGAATTGAAAGTCAGAAATCAGACAAAGGCCAGCATCAAAAGGAGCATGAAGATGTAAAGCAGAGACATAAAGAGGGTCAAAATATCAAATGAAACATCCTTATTTTTGTACATCTTAGGGACCATTCAGTAGCATTTAGAACCATTTATAAGATATTGGAAGTCTATTAGCTAAATCTGAAACTTTACTCTTCTAGAGTTACTGTTCTTATGGTATTCCAGATGAAGCGATGAACTTCAAAAAATCATAATTAATTATAAAAAAATCAAAATGAAGTGGTTCAAAAAGCTACGTGAAGATAATATCTTGAAATTTAATGAAAAAAAAATTCCAGATAAAATGCTTAGTCAATTAATACAGTTTATTCATCAAATATTACTGTTTATTTGCTCAAAAATTCTAAAAATGGATTCTGGTCCCTTACTTTGGAAAATCTGTTCTCTTTGTATATATATCGAAATAAGGTGTTCTTAGTGTAACAAAGCTTGACATTTTAACTAAATGTCTGTAAAATTTCATAAATTTATCTTATCATTTACTATTTTTCATTATATCATAACCATCACTACTTGTATTGGTTAAATAGTAACATTACATATAACAATTCTTCACATAACATATATACTATTAAATCCCTAACTTCTCTTCATGCTTCCTCATCCTCTTTCATCATTAATAAACTTGCTAGGGTTGAGATTACATGGAGGGGTGAGATTTTTAGGGAAATCTCTGTAGCAAATAGTACTAAACATGGTGTCATAATGAAGCTTGACATTGTCATAATGAAGCTTGACATGTTAACTCAATGTCTATAAAATTTCATACATTAATTCCTTCATTTACTATTTTTCATTACACAAAACACTTCTTCACATAACATTTACACTCTCAAATCCCTAACTTCTCTTCATGCTTCTTCATCCTCTTTCATCATTCATGAACCTGTTGAGATTGGGATTACATGGATGGGGTGAGATTTTTGGGGAAATCTCAGTAGCAAATGATACTAAACAATGCACGCATTAATGTAAATATTTGTTCTTGCTTGTGAAAGTGTTAACATTGTGTAATGTGCATGCTTCCATGTAACATATGAAATACAATTGGTCAAAGTAATCATAGAAATAGAGCTTCAATCATAAACACATATGCAACACAATTTAACTAAGACATAGCACAACCAAGCATAACATTCAATACATACAAGTTTAGGATAAGTTTACTACCTCACTTGCTTGATTTCTTTCACTCTAACCTTGCCTCTTTCTTCTCACTTCTCTTTGAGTGCTGCCTTCTTGGAATCCACAATCAAATCCTAACATCACAAAATTTCTCTTGAACATTGAGCTCATTTAACTACATTGACTTTCCTTAATCTTAACTAATGGACTTGGCCTTTGAATCAATTGATGTCTTGACTTTACCCTACATAATTTCATCTTTTGAATCCATTTATGAGCTTAGAATCATGAAGTTCCAGCTCCTATACACTGTTCTAGACAGATTTTAAAAATATGCATAATTCTTTCAAAAATTCTCATATTGATTCCAATGCTTCTTATACTTATTTCTCTATTTCCCCTACACAACTTTTCATTTTTAAACCATTTGACTCATCAAAATCATAAAATTTTGATCACTATTCATGTGAGTGAATAGTAACAGAGAAGACCTTTAAAAACTACAACTTAGAATTCCAATGCTTCCACGGTACCAAACCTATCCAATCCTACACAAAAGCATCATATAAATTCAATGGAAGCATTAAATCATTGAAATTCGATCTCCTTCTATCATGAATAGTGGAAACCAAAATGGTTCAACCATGGTAAAGTAAAGAATATTAACTTGATTAAACAACCAATGACCTAACTAGCTTGTTTAGGCTTCAATCACCTATATCTAACTTGAATTTCTTCTTTCTCCTTTCATCTAAGGTTCTTGGACAGCATATACACCTTAAAGAAAACTCAACTTTCTTCCATGAAAACCTTAAGTTCAAGCTCCCAAATCAAAGGAAAATAAGTTAGGATAGATTGCTTACCTTTAATCTCTAGCTTGCTTGAACTTTAGTACCTTGAATCTTCTTTGTCTTGGCTTGAGTTTTCATTTTGTAAGAGGTTCCCCAAGGGTTCTCATGCCACAGTTTTAAAGCTGAAATGTGGGGGTATTTATACCAAAATTCCATGAAAAATCAATGGCCAAGATCACTTTATGCACTATTTGATCTAATGGCTCACATTTAATCTTCACATTATTTTATTCTAATATATCACATGCTTTAATTCTTCTTCCTTATCCTTGCTTCCATGTGGCATAAGTGAGCATTAGGTGGGACCCAAACAGTGCACATTATGCCACCTTTCCATTCATGAAGTTTCATACTTCTTTTCTCTCTTATCTCTTTCTTAAATATCCATAAAGTATTCATAGGCTAAAAACATGGACCTGGCATATTGGGCTTCCTATAGGACACCATATTGGCTGTCCAAATCCATCGTATTATTTTTGGCACATATTCTGAGGTAATTTCCTTTACCGGGTATCCTTAAATATATTGATTTTGAAATAAATGCTAGACACCTCTTTTAATGGTTCTAACATTTTTAGAAATTCATTCTAATATAAAATAACTCCCCTGCAAAGTCCTGATAAAAATTTCCTATATTTCTTCAAGACTCTTTATCGGTGTCCGATTTCACTTTAATTTCTCAAAGGGTATTATTGTCTTTTCACACATCATCAGAGTATTCCCAGACCTTGGTCAACTATTATAGGAACTCTCTTTGACTATCTAACCTTAGTCAAATGACCAAAATACCCTCCTTCTGACTCTAACTTAATGACACAACACAGTGGCATACATTCAGTGGCATTTTCATAATTTTTTATTTTTCCTAGTCTTTATTAGCCCTAGCCCATATACTTATCTAAAAATATTACTGGTTATATAAGATGCCAATTTGGGCCCTCTACATGGTCCACTATCTTTATGGGATAAACTCACAAGAAATTACCCCGAAACATATTTATCTGGTGTTTTAATACAATGTAAATGCCATAATAAATTATATATAACTCCTTTTTGAGCTTTATCAGTTTCATAAATTCTTATATTAATTATAAAAATTTACTACCAATTTTTATCTAATTCTGAGGTTCAGAGGATACTGTATTAATTTCCCTTTCTTTAAAAATTAATATAAATTTTTTAGGACCTCACATCAAAATTTTGTGTTGAGTCAAACTGATCATAATTATTTTCTCTATCTACTCAGAGAATTTGGGACTAATCTGATTCTGGGTATTTTTAGGCCTTTTATGGCTCAACTTTCAGCAATTACCATTTGGCCCTTAAACTTTTGAAAATTACACTTTGCACCATAGAACTTTTAAACTTTTTATTTTAGTCCCTTATCTTTATACCTTTGTATAATCATTATTTTTTCTTTCTATTCATCATCACAATCCTTTCTAAACCTTTTTCCACTATCAGTATTATACAGATAGGGAAAAGTAGGATGTGACATCAATCACCCATACTATAAAAGATATACAGTGGTCAAGTTATAACAAGATATGTGCCAAGTGAAGTAGATGATACATCATTTTATGTCAATGGCCATTTATGGGAGTTGTACAAAAGAGAACTTTAAACCCCCATGATATTTAGGTTGTCTCCTTCCTTATTTACCCACTTACAATAGTCTGCTTTAATATGTTTTACTTATATACTTGAGCTGTTATTTGTTGATAAAGTGTGGGGTAAGAGACCAAGTCAGTAGGGGTAGATAGAATCTCTCATGAATTTATTTTAGATTTTGGTTCAATTTCATTACTATTGCCTTTGCACGTGTTTCATTAGTTATTAACATTAAGGACAATGTAGAAAATAAGTGTGGGGAGGATGGACTTTAGTGTGTGAAATATGTGAATGAAAATAAGATAATTGATGTGATTACGTGTCTTTTAGTTGTGACTTATGTTGTTCTTATCATGACTAATGTGTGTGAGTATGTCAAGTTTCTTCCCTATGAAAATTAGTCGCAACCATTACCTATTTTTGTCAAGACCAATAACTCATATTTTCTAAAGTTTACCTTTCTACGATGTGTAGTCATGAATTGTGCTTATATTTGTCACAACATTAACTTTTTGTGAATTTTGGTCGTGATTGGGTTGACATTTGGGTTGCGACTAGAGCAAGTGTGTTTAACAAGATTACTCTTTGTGATTGTGAGTTGCGACCAGTGTCTATTTTTGTCGTGACTAGTATTCCTTAGTTTTTGAAGATTTCTTCTCTGTGTAAAATAGTTGTGACCTTATATCCTTTTTGTCGCAACTATAATTGATCCTCTGTTGAAAGCTTCTTCTATCTCATTCTGATTGTTGCTTGGTCTTTTGGAATTTATTGTCATGGATTTAAATTAAACTTTGAACATATACTTTTGAATATTGTCAAATTTGATGAAGTGTGAGTTGCTTGTTTCATTGATTGATTATTAGAAATTTTGCATCATGAATGATTAGTCTCATGTATTTAGTTTAATATTCATGAAATCTTGTCTTGGTGAGTAAGCTAGATAGAGGGATTTTGAGCCTCCAACATATACTCTTTATATTGTGTGACACCATCTAGTTTGGTAACTTTACAGAACTTGTCTCAATCCTTGATTCAAAACTACATTAGCTTCTTGGAATTGTAAAAATTATAAGGGTATTTCTTTTAAAACCCTTTTGACCAAACAGTAGCTATATAAATATTAAATCATTTACTTAAACCCTTTGTTGCTGCAGTAAGTCTTTAATTATGAAATAATTATTATTGTTAAGTTACAAACATTTGTTTAATTTTTTGAACCTCAATGTATTTGTCATCTGGCTCAATAGTTGAAACAAATAAAGAGGAAAAGAATAGAGAAAATAAGAGAAAAACAAATAAGAGATAGACCATATGACTATAAAATGTGATATTCAACCTATATAAAAGGAAGTTAGTTTGTCACTTGTTATTTTTTGCAGTTACACAATTGGAATTGTGATCAAATTAGGAACAACTTGAAGAAGGAAAATTATGTATAGTATTTCATTAATCATTAACATTACAACCATAATAAAGACCCTTTGATACACAACCCTTGTGGCATTTAGTGGTGGAGATGTAAGATGGATATAAGCCTATAGGAAGCCTAAGCTAGATGGTTGAGTGAAAATAACCTTGATAAGAGAGTGAGTAAAACACTAAACCCTGTGAGGAAATCTCAACCTAGTTACTTACTATGATCTAATTGCATGAGTAAGATTCCTTGATTGATTGTTGTCAATTGAAGGAAAATATTGATGATTGCAAGTACTCATCCTAAATTTGTTTTGCCAATTTTGCTAAACATGTGTGTTTGAATTTCAATTTTGATCCATAATTTTACTGGGAGTGTAAAAGCTAAGTGTGGGGTAATTGATAAACTTATTTTTATATTGAGCTTAATGTGTTTAAAGAGAGTTTTATTATTGATTTTGTCCCTGTTTACCCATATGTTGAGCAATTAATTAATAAAATAAAATTAGAACAATGGGAAATTAGTACAATTGTGTCTTTAATTCCATATCTAATTGTATCAAGTTTTTGTAGTTAACTATGGTTTTATTGATTCAATTAAAGTTAGTAGAAGATAAATGATTAGGGAACCACGTTGGATTTTCTATTTCTACATAATTGAGCTTCAATTGATCTTTATCCTTGAACTAGTTGGACATGGCTATAGTTAATTAGAGCAATTCTATAAAAGAGTCTAGTTGTATCTGTTTAATTCATCTTCTTCTACCTTTTGAGCTAAATAATTTATATTTTTCTATTCAATGTATGTGAGTTATAGTTTTGTTAGAGATTTAACTTACAAGTTGTTAGCTAAACTTTATAATTCAACTAATTAACTCCTCTTATTTTATGGATAATGAAGGTAAGGTAATCTCTAAGGGAACACACTTGTCATTAATTCATATCATTGTCATTAACACTTAGAATCATAAATAGTAGCATAGGATTTATATTTAGAAGTTATTTAATATCTCATCTCACAATTCATCTGCTTAATTTGTTAAATTATGGCTTATTGGATTAGTTAGAAACTTTAGCATCCATTTAGGCTCCTTGTGAATCGACCTAGGTTAGCCTCACTTTTCTTTTGGTTAGCTTAGTTTCTTGTTTGATAGTTGAAAAGATGGTTATCAATGTTGCGCGCATATAAGAACTGAACCATTAGTGCCTTTTGATCCTAAAATTGAGAGAAAACTTAGGAAAATAAGAAGATAATTTAGATAACAAGAAACTAGTGAAGTTGTAGTTTAAGAAGAAAGGAGATTAATAGAATATAGTTGATCCTCTAGTATCCGGGGATCTAAAATTGAACTTAATTTAGAGATTCTGTTAGAGATTTCTAATATGGTTGAGTCTAATCCTAATGGGGATAATAGAAAGGGAGAGAATGAAATACCAAATAATGTAGAAAATAATATAAGTGTGAGGGAAATAAATCATTCTCATGTGAATTATGATCCTTATGGGTTTTACACTAAATAGGCTAATTTTGAAATTAAAGGAACTTTGATTGCAGTCTTACCTAAATTTCATGGTTTTGCAAGAGAATGTTCACATTAACACTTACAAACTATGCATATGATTTGCACTTCGATGAAGCTTCCAATGATTGCATTAGATGATGTCTTGAGAAGGTGTTTCCATTTCACTATAAAATGGAAGGCTAAGGAGTGGTTATATAATATGTCAAATCATTTCTCTACTCTTACATGGGTTAAGTTGAAGACAACATTTTTAGAATAGTTTTTCCCATTCTCTAAGACTACTTGGATGAATAAAGAGATTTCAAACATTTTGCAATAGGATAGAGACGTTACATGAGTATTGGACAAGATTTATAAATTTGTTGGCTCGATGTTCGCACCATAACATTATAAATACTGACTTAGTAGACATATTATTTTATGGTTTACTTCCTCACAACAAAGTATCCTTGAATGCAACAACAAATTGATCTTTAAGAGATAAAAATCCGCAAGCAAGTTGGTTGGTAGTTATTCAATAAAATGGCTAATGAAGACCATTAGACCGAGGATCCAAGGAGAATCCCCACATCATATTCAGGTAACTCTAATGAGGTTTTGTCAGAAACAGTAGCTTTATAAAACCAAATAGAGAAGAGAATGAACTTGTGTTAAAGGGAATTGCTTTCTATGAAACATCCTTACTTTCTTACATCTTAGGGACCATTTAATAGAATTTAAAACTATTTACATGACCTTTGAAATCCATTAGCTAAATCTTGAATTTTATTCTTCACGAGTTATTGTTCATATGGTATTCCATATTTATTGATAAACTTTGAAAAATCATAATTAATTCTAGAAAAATTGAAATGAAGGGGGTTAAAAAAAGCTATATAAAGCTAACATCTTTAACTTTAAGGGAAAAATAAGTTCGTGACCAAATGCTTAGTCAATCAATATAGTTTAACCATCAAAGATTACTGTTCATTTGGTCAAAAATTTTGAAAACAGATTGTGGTTCATGAGTTTGGAAAATTCATTCTCTTTGTATAAACATTGAAATTAGGTGTTCTTAGTGTCATAACAAAGTTTGACATGTTAACTAAATGTTTGTAAAATTTTATACATTTATTCCATCATTTACTATTTTTCATTACATCATGAATATCACTACACAAGTTGGTCATATAACAATTCATCATATAACATTTATACTATCCAATTCCTAAATTATCTTCATACTTCTTTCATCATTGAAGAACTTGTTGGGATTGTGATTACATGGATGGGGTGATATTTATGAGAAAATCTCAGTAGCTAACGGTACTAAATAATGCATGCATTAATAATGTAAATACTTGTACTTGCTTGTGAAAGTGTTAACACTGTATAATGTGCATGCTTCCATGTAACATATGAAATAAAATTGGCCAAAGTAATCATAGAAATAAAGCTTCAATCATAAACAC
Source organism: Leucaena leucocephala (assembly GCA_037074615.1). Classification (NCBI taxonomy): domain Eukaryota; kingdom Viridiplantae; phylum Streptophyta; class Magnoliopsida; order Fabales; family Fabaceae; genus Leucaena; species Leucaena leucocephala. Next base: position 10,803,796 of record CM073567.1, on the reverse strand, counting down.
ATGCAACACAATTCAACCTAGCCATAACACAACCAAGTATAATATCCAATACATACAAGTTTAAGATAGTGTACTACCTCACATGCTTGACTTTTCTTTACTTTATCTTTGCTTCTTCCTTTTTACTTCTCCTTGATGTGTTGCTGTCCTCTTTTGAGCACACCAATCAATTCCTAACATAGCATTATTAGCCTTTCATTACAATCTAACTTTCTTGAATATTGAATTTACTTTAACTAACATAACTTTTTCTAATCTTTACTAATTAACTTAGCCTTTGAACTAATTGATGTCTTGACCATACCCTGAACAAGTTGGCCTTCTGAATCCATTTATGGACTGAGAATTTCCAAATTCAAGCAACTATACACTGTTATAGACAGAATTACATAAATCCCCTTTTTCTTTCAAAAATTCTCATTTTGATTCCAATGTTTCCAATACTTGTTCTCTACTTCATTCCACACAACTTTTCATTTTAAAACCATTGAAAACATCAAAATCATGAAATTTTAATCACTGTTTATGCATGTGAATAGTAATAGATAAGACTTCCAATAATTACAACTTTTTATTCCAATACTTCTAATGTTCAAAACATATCAAATCATACACAAAATTATCATATAACATCAATGGAAGCATTAAATCTTGAAATTCCATATCACTCTATCATGAATAGTGCAATCCAAAATGTCTCTTCTATGGCAAAGTCAAGAATATAAACTTAATTCAATAATCAATCATCTAACTATCTTGTTTAAGCATTAATCACATAGCTCTAACTCTAATTTCTTCTTTTTCCTTTCATCTAGGGTTTTTTACAGCATATATACCCTAGGTAAAACTCAACTTCCTTATACAAAAACCCTAAGTTCAAGCCCCCAAATTAAAAGAAAATAACCTAACATAGATTACTTACCATAATCCCTAGCTAGCTTGAACTTTGGTGCCTTGAATCTTTTTTGCCTTGGCTTGAGTTTCCATTTGAGTATAACCTCCCATGGGTTCCTCATGCCACAACTTTGTGCATAAAATAGGAGTTATTTATACAAAAATTCTATGGAAAATGAAAGGCCAAGATCATTTTGTGAACTATTTGATCTAATGGTTCATATTTGCTCTTGGATTAAGCTTTCCCTATAAGCCAAAAGATTACATCATCCTTGACATCATCAAGGGACACCTCAAAGCCACATGTGACAAAATTCTAAAGGGAAGAAGTATATGAAAAAATGTTAGTCAAATCCAGTATCGGCTTAATCCAATCTCCAAAAACCATATTGTTTTCTAAATCTAATTTTTCTGAGATTCTATAATATGTTTTTTGATCTTAAATATAGTATCTGGATTCTTCCTACATTCACATTCCTAGACTGGGTCTAAAATTAATTACTACTCCCTTAGTAAATTACCAAAATACCCCTTAGTTCTTCTTTATTGACTTTAATATCTCTAGGGTATTATCGTCTTTTAAAACCTCATCAGGGTATTCCTTGACCTTGGTCAACTATTATGGGAACTCTCCTTGACCATCTAACAATAATCAATGACCAAAATGCCCTTAGTCTATCTCTTGCTCAATGGCACAACACAATGGCATTTTCCTAATTTTATGTTTTTGGGTCTTTATTAGCACTGGCCCATATACTTATCTAAAAATATTATTAGGCCTATACGGCACTATTTTGGGCCTTCTACATAGTCCCCTCCCTTCATAGGCTGAACTCCTAAGAAATTTCCCCTAAAAGCACTTATCTAGTGTTTTAATCCATTGTAAATTCCATTATAAATTATATATAACTCCTTTTTGAGTTTTATTAGTTTCACAAATTCTCATATTAATTATAAGAATTTACAGGCAAATTATATTTGATTCTGAGATCCATAGTATACTTACTAATTTCTCTTTCTTCAAACATTCATCTAAATTTATTACGACATCAAATCAACATTTTGTGTTGCGTTAAACTGATCATAATAATTTTCTCTATTTACAGGTAAAATTTGGGATTGAAATATTTTTGGCAATGTTGGGCCTTTTCTGGCTTAACTTTTTATAATTACCATATTGCCCTTAGAAACTTTTGGAAATTACACTTTAGTCCCTCAACACTTCATAATTATACTTAAGGGCCCAAACTTATATCTACTTTCATTTTTCATCATCAAACTTTTAGACTTTTAAGTTTAGTCCCTTTCTTCAAAATGGCCATTATACCTCCAAGGACTTTCATTATTTACAATTTTATCCCTGTTTTATTATTTACAGTTTAGTCCATGAACATCATCTATATACTTAGGGGACTTATGCTTAACATAACCTAGTAGTCTACCTATTCTAGGCTACATACTGGACCTCTAGGCCTAAACTTTTATCTAATAATTATCTTTATTTCTATTTATCGTCACGATCTTTTCTAAACATTTTCCTGTATTAGTCTTATACAGATAAGGAAAAAATAGGATATGACATTCTACAAAACAAGTTTATGTAGTGGGAACTTCACAAGAATTAGTTACTAGATGTGAGTCATGTGATTCGAAGATACATGGTACAAGTATATGTGATAGACAATATGAAGTAGTGTAATATCCCAAATTTTTCCTATCTGTATAAAACTGATAGAGGAAAGAGGTTATTAAGAGATTAGGATGGTAATCAGAAGAAAAGATAATGATTAAGATAAGTGTTAACCTAAAGAAAGAGAGAAGGTATAAACTTGTAAAGCAAAAGGGCTTAAATTGCAATTTAGAAAAAGTCTAGGGACTATATTGCAATTAGTGAAAGTTTCAAATGGTCATTTTAGAAAAGAAAGGGACTAAAGTGAAAACTTTAAAAGTTCTATGGTGTAAAATAGAAGTAGACATAAGCTTTGGGCCATTAAGTGTAATTATGAAAAGTTGAGGGCCGAAAGTGCAATTTCTAAAAGTTCAAGGGCAAAACAGTAATTATGGAAATTTGAGCTAGAAAATGCCAAAAATTGTCCGAAAGTATTTTAGTCCTAAATTTTATCATAAAATAAAGAAAGTTATTATGATCAATTTAGCGCAACACAAAATTTTTATTTGACGTCCCAAAAAATTGATATAAATTTCTGAAATCAGGAGATTATTGCAGTATCTTTTAAACCTCATAATCAGATGCAATTTGGTAGTAAATTCTTATAATTAATATAAGATTTTATGATTTTGACAGAAGTAAAAAAGAAGCCTATAGAATTAATTATGAAATTCAAGGTGAAATCAGACACCGATAAAGGGTAAAAGGAAATATAGAAAATTTTTATCAAGATCTCTGGGTCTCAGAAAATTATGAGACTTTTTACAAAATTTATTTTATATTAGATTAAATTTCTAAAAATGTCAAAACCATTAAAAGAGGTGTCTAGCATTGATCTTAAAAATTAGGGTGATTTAAGAATATTAGTATAAGGAAAGTGCATTGGGATTTGTGCCAATTAGCTATTGGACCTAAAAGAGGCCCAATATGACATCAATATGAAGCCTAATAAGCCCAAGATCAAGTCTTGGAGCTTAATCTCACCTGAAAGTATTTATCAGGCATATAATTATACTGTAAATTTCATTAAGAATTCTACAGAACTTCTTTATGAGCTCTGTCAGTTTTATAGATTTCTATATTAATTATGGGAATTTACTACCACATTTTATCTGGTTAGGAGATCCAGAAGGATCTATTATAATCTTAAAACTTTAAAATTAATATAAATTATCTGGGGCCTTAGATCAAAATTTTGAAAAATATGCCTGGTCCAAATTGCATTCTATATTTACTGGTAAAATTTGGGACTACAGCATTTTTGGGTAGTTCTAGGCCTTTTCTGGCACAATTTACTCATAATTACAATTTTGCCCCTGAACTTTTGTTTAATTACATTTTGGTCCTTAAACTTTTTGAAATTACACTTAATGGCCCAACTTTCTTCTCTACTTTCTATTTTGGCCATAAAACTTTTATAAATTCCATCTAGGTCCTTGAACTTTCTATTATTTACACTTTATTCCCTTTCCTTCCATAAATTTATATACTTTCCTTAGAGAATCTCATATTTATTGTATACAAACTGTACTTACATACCAGATAAGAAAACTGGGGATATGACACTATTAAACCCAAGGAAGTCCTAGGGCAGTCCAATATTTCATCATAGGGAAGCCCAATAAGTCCCTAAAGTTGTTTTGTAGCCCAAGTCCAATAATGAATGATTTATAAATTTTTGAAAAAGAAAAGGAAAGGAATAAGGTGAGAATTAGGGTTTGCACATAGTGGGACCCACAATACCTCACATATGGCATCCAAGACAAGGGGAAGAGAAGATTTTTGTCATGTGATCTTATCTCAAGCTAGCTTGGTGGGCAAGTTTAATATAAGAGCAATTATGAGATATTAGATCAAATAGTGCACAAAGTGATCTTGACCATTAATTTTCCATGGAATTTTTCTATAAATACCCCCACTATTTCTACTCAAAACCATGGCTTTAGAACCCTTTGGAAGGTGCTGCCCAAAAGCCAACTCAAGCCAAGACAAAGAAGATTCAAGGTACCAAAGTTCAAGCTAGTTAGAGATTAAAGTATGTAATCTATCCTAGCTTATTTTTCTTTAATTTAGGAGCTTGAACTTAGGGTTTTCATGGAACAAAGTTGAGTTTTCTCTAAGGTGTATGTACTATCCAAAACCTTAGATGAAAGGAGAAGGAAGAAATTAAAGTTAGAGATATGTGATTGAAGCTTAAACAAACTAGTTAGGTGATTGGTTGTTGAATCAAGTTGAGATTCTTGACTTTGCCATGGTTGAACAATTTTAGTATGCAATGTTCATGATAGAAGGAGATGGAATTTCAATGATTTAATGCTTCCATTGAATTTATATGATAATTTTGTGTAAGATTGGATAGGTTTTGAACCTTGGAAGCATTAGAATTCCAAGTTGTAATTTTTGAAGTTCTTCTCTATTACTATTCACTTGCATGAATAGTGAATGGAATTTCATGATTTTTATTATTCCAATGGTTTTAAAATGAAAAGTTGTATGGGATAAAGTAGAGAAACAAGTATAAGAAGCATTGGAATCAAAATGAGAATTTTTGGAAGAATTATGCATGTTTTTCAAATCTGTCCAGAATAGTGCATAGGAGCTGGAATTTCATGATGCTAAGCTCATAAATGGATTCAAAATATGAAATTGTGTAGGTTAAAGTTAAGACATCAATTGATTCAAAGGCCAAGGCCATTAGTTAAGATTAAAGAAAGTTAATGTAGTTAAATGAGCTAAATGTTCAAGAGAAAGTTAGATTGTAATGGATGAATGATTATGTGATGTTAGGATTTGATTGTGGACTCCAAAGAGGCAGCCACACATCCAATAGAAGTAAGAAGAAAGAGGCTAAGTTGAAGTGAAAGAAATCAAGCAGGTGAGATAGTAAACTTATCCTAGACTTGTATGCTTGGATGTACTATAGCTTGGTTAAATTGTGTTGCATATGTTTTTATGATTGAAGCTCTATTTCTATGATTAATTTGGCTAATTGTATTTCATATGTTACATGGAAGCATGCATATTACACAATGTTAACACTTTCACAAGCAAGCACAAGTTTTTACGTTAATGCATGCATTGTTTAGTACCGTTTGTTACTGAGATTTTCCCAAAAATATCACTCCCTTCATGTAATCCCAATCCCATAGGTTTATTAATGATGAAAGATGATGAATAAGAATGAAGAGAAGTTAGGGACTAGATAATGTAAATGTTATATGATGAATGTATAAATAGTTGTAAGTAATGATATTATATGACTTGGTTGAGCCACAATGCTCATGAGGTAATGAAGAATAGTAAATGATAGAATAAATATATGATATTTTATAGACATTTAGCTAATATGTCAAGCTTTTTTTTGACACCAAGAGTGCCTTATTTTGATGTCTATACAAAGAGAACGGATTTTCCAAAGTAAGGGACCAGAATCTGTTTTCAGAATTTTTGACCAAATGAACAGTAATCTTTGACGAATAAACTCTATTAATTTACTTAGAATTTGGTCTGGAAATTATTTTTTCCTTAAATTTCAAGATGTTATCTTCATGTATCTTTTTGAACCACTTCATTTCAATTTTTCTATAATTAATTATGATTTTTTGAAGTTCATCGCCAAATCTGGAATACCATATGAACAGTAATTTGAGAAGAGTAAAAAATTTCAGGTTTAGCTAATGGACTTCCAAGGTCTTGTAAGTGGTTCTAAATACTACTAAATGGTTCCTAAGATGTATGAAAGTAAGGATGTTTCACATACAACATAGGAACAATTAAGAATAACCAGGTAAGCAATCAAATTCAGACACAAAAGTTTTACAGCAGAAAAGTTCACTAGTCGTGACTAAAATGTGTTGTTGTCACTACCAAATATCGCAGAGAGAAAAGGTCACAACTCAAGTGATGCATGGTCGCGACTTACAGTCACATAGACTGATTTTGCATAAACTTAGAAAAATACAAAGTTCAATGCAATTAAAAACAACAAACTAAAATTCAAATAAAAAATGACTTAGGTAAATAATGAAATTGACAACCAATTGCTAACAAACCAATTACTTGGTTCCCCAGCAACAGCACCATTGATTTGCACAGATTGTCATCATCCTATGCATCAAAATAAAATTAATTGCACCCTATTAATATAGTATAAGGCACAACCCTATCGCTCTTCTCGAGGAACAATTTTGTTGGAAACCTAGCAAACTGGTGACAAAATAAAATAAGGGTGTAGTAAAGTAAATATTTTTGTATTTTTGATTTAGTTGGAAAATGAGTAGATTTTGAAAGGAATGTGTTGAGACAGACTCTTGATGATAGAAAACTATATATCCTTGCTCTTAATATGGTATGGGGTTATAAAATCACTAAGTCTTAAAAGAAACCTCAATCGATCGATTGAGTCTTGAACATTAGCAATCCTTAAGCTCCTTTGATCAAAGCTAGTTTAAAAACTCTTAATGAACTATTAAATTCCACTTAGCGTGCAATTTAAATCAGATAATGTAGATGCCCTCAAATGATCATCGATCCATGACCATAGATTTCAAGCAATTGAATTAGTTAGCAACGATCGTTGATAAAAACCCAATTATCCAAAAATTGAAACTGAAATATTCATATTAAACCAACATCCAAATCATCCAAATTCAATTACAAAACTTAATTTTAGAATAATATATCGATATCCAATCCTTACTCATAAAATTAAAACCCTAGATCTAGGAATTCTAGAAACATAAGAAAGGTGAGATTAAAACATAAAACTCCCTATTTGCACTGCAGTCTATGAGCTCAATATATGCTATCCATCACCAAGAGACTAAAGATTTAGTCTCTCATGACTCCTACTATACCACAATCGCTGTCTATATATGATGCCATGAAGAAATCAGAAAGAGGTGATGGATTAATAATGTAGAGATATGAGATTATGCAAAAAGGTGCAGAAAGATGGAAGATGAGTGTGTAGGTTGTGGAGAAGGTGTAGAGAAGATTCAAGTACTGCTTCTTAGCCTAATAAGGTTAAAAAACTAGTCTCCCTATGCCTACAGCTTCCTCTTCCTTTTATTATGGCATGACCTAATCTAAAATATGTAGCTTTAATGATTGTCTCTTTTAGTCGCAACCAGATCCATGTTTTGGTCGTGACCTATAAACACAGAGAAACTTCACAGAAGAAATTAGGTCGCGACCTTTAGACACTTTGGTTGCGAATAAAAAGAACAAAAGTGTGATATGATTTTCTTTATCTTGTGATTTCTTTTATGCTAACTTTAGTCCTTTGTTTTCCTCCAAAATACCTACGAATCAAAACCAAAGTTCACTATATTGAAAGAGTTAATTTACCATTTTACCCTTTAATTTGCACATTGCCAAGCACAATCATATATTACCACAAAATCACAAATACATGCATAAAATGAATGATAAAGTTGGAATAATACCGTAAAAATGTCATAGAAACCATACACAATTTGTGTCTTATCAGAAGGACCACCCAAATTTTAGGTAGGGAAGTGGTGAAAATATACTAAACTAATTCCAAGGAGGTGGTCTTTTCAACCAACTATCAAAATAATGTAACGCCTATTGTTCATACTCAACCTAATACTTTAGTAGCATTAAGATCATATGAGACTTCTTAATTATTGAAAAGTATGGCTGCATAAATGAACAACATAAATAATAGAATGACCTATATAAATAGTAAGCTAAAAGAGAATGGTGGCAATTCACCTCCAAAGCTTCAATTCTTCAAAGTATGTAGAAAGATGATATAGATGTTTAGAAGAAACTTGAGGAGTTAAGTTGTAAGAATATTGGCATTACCATTCATCTAACTCAAGTTTCTAATACTATAAGTGATATCTAAACGAAGAGCAGTGGAAACATACCTTCGAATATTGTTATTAATCTGAAGGGTTTGAATTCTACTTCATTAAGAAGTGGTAGAAAAGTTTATTTTATGGAAGATGATGCACCAAAGGATAATATGGATGATCTTGAAGTTGAAAATTCATCACTTTCACATATGAGAATTGGGAAATCAAAGAGTGTTAAAGAGAAGCAACTCATGACAGAGAAAGTAAACCAAGTAAAGAACTCAACCACAAGAAGAAGTGTAAGAGATTCAAGAGGAAGAGATAATACAAAGTCTAGCTTACAAGAGAAAGCAAACTGAGGATAAGGCGGTCTCAAGCAAGCAAAGAGCCTCTATGCCTACTGATAAACTCTTATTTTTGTATTGATTTTAGTGTGTTAAAAGAGAGTTTTATTATTAATTTTGTCGCCATTTACCAATATGATGAGCAATTAATAAATAATATAAAATTGGAACAGTTAATATAATTTTAGTCATATATTATAATATTATCTTATTAGATAAATAATTTGTATCTTTTAAATTCCCATTTCAAGAAAATGCTTATTAACCACCATGCAAATATTGTAACATAATGGAATAGGAATTGCTCATAAAATAACTACATGGTTATTTAACCACTGGAAAGGAGAAAGGGAGTTGGTAGCAGCATGTGATGGCACATGGGGATTACAGTTCACAGTTGGGCACTGTCTCATATCCTTAGTTTTCTTATATGGTATGTATGTCAGTTTGTGTATGATATATATGAGATTCTCCAAGGAAAATGTTGCACTTTAAGGAAGGAAAAGGATTAAATTGTAAATAATAGAAAGTTTAAGGACCTAAGTGAAATTTAGAAAAGTTTTAGGGCTAAAATAGAGTGTAGACATAAATGTTAGGCCAATAAGTGTAATTACAAAAAGTTTGAGGACTTAAATGTAATTTATCAAAAGTTAAAGGGTAAAAGTGTAATTATGAGAGAGTTATGCCAGAAAAGACACATAACTGCCTGAAAATGCTACAGTCCCAAATTTTATCACAAAATAGAGAATGAAAATTAGGCCAAGCTTTTTTTTTTTAGAATTTTAATGTGAGGCCCTAGATAATTGATGTTAATTTCTAAAGTCCAGAGATTATTACATGACCTTGCTGATTTCTTAATCAGATAAAATTTGGCAGTAAATTTTCATAATTAATAAAGAAATTTATAAAACTGACAGAGCTCAAAAAGGAGTTATGTATAATATACCTCATAAATACTTTCGAGTGAGGTTTCTGGGGAATTCAACTGTAAAGGTATTGCACGCATGTAAAGGCTCAAGTTGGCATCCCATATGCCTAGTAAGATATTTGAATAGTCTTGTGGCCTAGTGTCTAGAGGAACCCTAAAAATGACTTTGTGTTGTAATTAAGTAGAGTTAGAATATGCCCTGACAAGATGTAATGAGGTGTGAAATGACAATTATGCCCTTAGAGCTAATATAGTGTAACATAATTAACTAATGGCATTCCAATATTTTTTCAAGGTACAATAAGTAGATAAATACTCAGTCTAACAATGTTAATGGTATAAAAAATCTAAACACTGGTTTTCATAACGTAATACATATTCTGGAATATTATAAAAATTATAAACATAAAACATTATGGTTTTTGTGAACCTGACTGGATCAATATCGGATTGGACTATATTTTTCCTATCAATATTTCTCTATGTTTTATACCAAACACAACCCTATTTGATGTCATGGATGATGTCATTCTTTGGCTTCTAGGGCAAGCTTGATGGAAGGTGCATTATGCATCATTGGATCAAATAGTGTTTTGATTAATCTTGGCTTTCCATTTCTACCAAAATTTTTCTATAAATACCCCCTCATAGTATATTTTAGTAGCTTAGACAACCTTAGGGAGACTCTCCCAAAATTTATTGTGGAGCTAGGAAGAAGCATACAACTTGGAGCAAAAATAAAGGAAATTAATTCCTTTGATCTTGAACTTTATTCTAGGAAGTTTGCTCTTAGTTTTAAGAGGTTTTTATGGCATTTTTCCTTTGATGTTGTTGCTAGACAAGCTGTTTATATATGGTGGTAATATGAATTTTATGTTATCGATAGTTTAGACAAGCTTACATAAGTTAGAATCAAGTAATATTGGCTTAGAAATTCAAGTGTACATGTAATTAGGGCTATGTTATTGGCTGATACTATACAAATCACTATTTATATGTAAGAATTTAATATTTTGATGCTTCCAATGAGTTTAAAATGGAAAATTGTGTGGGTTTAAAGTAGAGAAACAAGTAGTGGAAGCATTAGACTCAAAATAATAACTTTTGGTAAATAAGAGGAGGCATTTCGGTTCTGTACATTAGCAAAGGAAGGAGTTTAATTTTGGAAATTCTGATTTAATATTTTTATTCTATATGAAAAATTATGTGCAAATGAACCATGAGAATTTTTTTTTGAAAAAATAGAAGTATAAGACATAAAATGGACAAATAATAGAACTTAGTGAAAACCTAGTCTTGGTATTGTTTTGGAGTTGAGTTGGAACTTGATATTACTTTGCAATGGCTAGGTTTTGACATTTGTTTAGGAAGAAGACCATCTCAAGAATAGTTTGACAAAGATAGTTAAGTTATGTGGATGGAAAATTTTTGCAAGCATAATCCTCCAATATAATATTCGAATGGACATTTGATGCTTAAATGGTAAACAACTGGATCAGTCGATTGGAAAATATTTTCAAGGTGCTTCATTGTCCATCTAAAAGTAAGGCTCATATAGCCATTTCTCAGCTAAAAAGAGATGTAGACAGGTGGTAAAAGAATACTAATTTATTTCTATAGGAAAGGAACATTCCTATTACATGGGAAGTGTTTCTTGAACAATTTTATAAGCAGTATTTGTAAGGAATTGGAAGACACGCAGCGGAAATAAACTTTAAAAATTTTCCATTCCTTGCCAGGATCTGCCGTATGTGTTTAAGTCAAGTGGAAAGAATCATTACCCTTAGTATTGCTCAGCGAATTTCACAGCTTCTCTACGTGGGTGGTGATCTCTTTCTGATCGCAAGAAATCGACGGAGTGTTCCTCAGCGACCTTCACAGATTCTCTCCGCGGACGGTGGTCTCTTTCCGATCACAAGAAGTCAACGCCTCAGGTCGGCTTCCTCTACTGGTATCCACACGAACAGCGTTCCAACCACGAACGACGTGCTAGCGTCTCCTGTCCCTCCAAGGCTTTCACAAGTCTCCGTCTCTATTTCGGCAGTTTCTTGTCTGCAAACCTTTTGCAGATTCCGTTCGGCCTTTTGTGTTCTGTGTTATTTTCAAACGTAGCTCCTCCAATCAGATATAGAGGATGCTATGCGTTTTTCCACTTAACCTAATTGGATTTTGGAGTTAATCTTATATTAATTCCGAATTGATACAATATCATATATTGTATAATTTTATAAGAAACTAATTAAATAAAATAATATTAAATCCGTCCCACAGATTTAATTACCTATTTATTTAACTTTAAATAAAGATGAGATTGAGTTATATTTGATTTATTCCCATAAATCAAATTTGAGATATCCTATCAATTTAAATTTCGAATTTCAAACGTGATAGAGATTTAATTTATCCTTATAAATTAAATCTTATAAATATCTCTTATATGAGATATCCTATCAATTTGAATTTCGAATTTCAAACGTGATAGAGATTTAATTTATCCTTATAAATTAAATCTTATAAATATCTCTTATATGAGATATCCTATCAATTTGAATTTCGAATTCAAACGTGATAGGGATTTAATTTATCCTTATAAATTAAATCTCATATATCTCATATATATAATATATATATACACGAATTTATATATATACGAATATAAATATAAATAAATATATATACATTCACCTGGATCTTTCATTGAATCTGGACATGTCTTAGATTCAATGAATCTGGACATCATAGCTCGTGTTGGGCTATTTTGTGTGCGACCCTGTAGGCCCATATGAAGTTGGCAGTGGGCCATTTGCTATACTAGCCCACAAGTCGCAAGCGGTCTCTAGCAAGACATAACAACTACCCAAATCATATGAGGATCGATAAACGATGTAACCTTTTATACAACCATATCATGTCCCTTCTGTCACGCGATATTTTGGTCATGGATGAGGCATGGATAATGTCATCCTCCTATTCCCGACCGTTACTTTCTCAATCCCTGAGTAGTCTGACTATAGAAATGGAACTACCTTTCCATTACAGTATGGCCATACATTTCTCAGACTCACTCATCGAGGGGCCCGGTAATATCTCTCCACGAATGTGAGGGACAAATTCCATCTTGACCATTCACATTCCTCCGCATGAAAAACCACTAAGCCCGAACATAGTCTTTATGATCACTCGGTCAAAAGTGACTTTTGACTAGGTCAAAGCTGAGCGTTTTGTCATGTAGGAATCCATGATGATCTCAGGTCAAAGGGCATATTGACATGGTTTGTATATGAGAGAAGCTTATGACGTTACCCATGCAGTTCTCTCATAGCGGGTCGGTCCAACACCCTGTACTCTTACATGTGCTTATGACTTTGATTTATATCTCTATACATCTTCAAAGTCATACTGGTCTTATTTCATCTGTGCTCCCATATAGATGATCGACCAAGGACATTTAGGATAATATCATGAATTATCCAAGGATGGTCATCATAGTAAACATGCAAATAATATGATAACTCAATTAATAAATTCATAAATCAATAATGTTCATAAGACAATGATTGGCCCCTAGGGCACGATTTCCAACAGTATTTTCCTCAGTCAGTACGTGATGCGTAACATCCTTACTTTTATACGTCTTACAGACCATTCAGTAGCATTTAGAACCACTTACAAGATCTTGGAAGTCCATTAGCCAAATCTGGAATTTTACTCTTTCTCGGGTTACTGTTCATATGGTATTCCAGATTACGCAACAAATTCAAAAAATCATAATTAATTCTAGAAAAATCGAAATGAAGTGGTTCAAAAAGCTACATGAACAGAAAATCTTTAAGTTTAAGGGAAAAATAATTTCTAGATCAAATGATTATCCAATTGATACAGTTTATTCGTTGAATTTTACTGTTCATTTGGTCAAAAAATCTGGAAACAAATTCTGGTCCCTTACTTTGGAAAATCATTTCTCTTGATATACACATCCAAATGAAACGTTCCACCTATGTATTTAAATCTCTGGATGTGTCCTACATGCTCATCAAATTTCGTGAACTAATTCCTTCATTTGCTAGGTCAAACTGAAGCCACAACAAAACTGCTTCAGGACCTACGTTTTTACCATTTCAGTTTCTTTTCTTTCATTTCCAATAATCGTTTCAGCATGCTCAAGCCATCAAATAAGCTTCTTAACATTCATATACATCATTTACATATGCCATAAGTATTACAATAGTTTCATCACATAAATGGACACCTTACATGGCATTTACATACATAGACAATTTATAGTATATGCTAAAATCTCAATACTTCACTTCCTTTCTTCCATTCTTTAGCTCTTCTCCATGCATACCTTTTCTTCATGCTTGACCTAAATTGGTTGGTTATGGGAGAGTGAGATTCTAGGGAATCTCAGTAGCAAATATTACCACTTAAATATGCAAGATGGATGCTAATGCATGATATGTAATTTCATTAAACTTTCTTTGATTAGTGACATGCCAACATGCTACAAACTTTTACATAAAGTGCATGGCCATGGAAACATGTTATTCACAATACATTCAACATCATTTATCATGTCACAACATCATTCAAATAAACATATACATGTCAACACATAAGCATACCACATCAAGCACATAAAGAGATAAGTTCACTACCTTGCACTTAAGCTTTTCTCTTGACCTTTAGCCCTTGCTCCCTAGCTTTCCAACCATGAAGCATTTATGTCCATCACTTACCAACATATTCTTGGATGTTTCATGGTCCTAAACACATTCATATTCATCACATAACTCATTAGGACTCATGAACTCCAACCATGTTCAAGACTAACTCTGTTACACTCTTTATTGTCATAACTTTATCTAATTTTCACTAATCCACTTGGCTCTTGAACCAATTGATGTCTTGACTTTACCCTACACAATTTCATCTTTTGAACTCATTTATGAGCTTAGAATCATGAAATTCCAGCTCCTTCATGGCATGCTGTACAGAATTGAACATAAGCACACAATTCTTTCAAAAATTCTCATTTTGATTCTAATGCTTCCCATACTTGTTTCTCCACTTTATCCCACACAACTTTTCATTTTAAAACCATTGGAACCATCAAAACCATGAAATTTCAATCACTGTTCATGTGAGTGAACAGTAACCGTAAGGAATCTCAAAGACTACAACCTTGAGATTTTAATATTTCCAAGGTTCAAAACAATTTCCAATCCTACACAAAATCATCATATAAACTCAATGGAAGCATTAAATCATTGAAATTCAATTTCCTTCCCTCATGAACAGTGCATACCGAACAGGGCACACCATGGCAAAGTAAAGAATATCAATTTGATTCAACAACCAACCACTTAACTAGCTTGTTTAAGCTTTAATCATATGGTTCTAACTTTAATTTCTTCTTTCCCCTTTCATCTAAGGTTTTTGGGAAGCACCTTCCCTTAGAGAAAACTTAACTTTTTCCCCATGAAAACCCTAAGTTCAAGCTCCCAAATCAAAGGATAATAAGTTAGGAAAGATTGCTTACCTTTAATCTCTAGCTTGCTTGAACTTTGGTACCTTGAATCTTCTTTGTCTTGGCTTGAGTTTCCATTTTGCAAGAGTTTCCCCAAGGGTCCATGAAGCCACGGTTTGCTGCAGAATGAGGGGGTATTTATAGCCAAAATCCAAGAAAAATGAATGGCCAAGATTGATTTGGTTACTATTTGATCTAAAGGCCCACATTTAATCTTGGATTTAACTTTTTATTAAAATAATAATTATGACATGATGTGGGACAGCTCAAGGGACACCTCAAGGGGTTAGGTGGCGTGCTCATAGTTTAAGGAACCTTCTGGAGAAATTCCAGTCCAATCCGGTACCGATCAGTGCAGTTTCACAACAACCGGACTGTGTTCTGTTCCTAATTTTTTATAATATACCAGGATATGTATTCTATCCTAGAAATTAATGTATAGGCTTCTCATACCATTGAAAATGTTAGACTGAGTATTTATCTTCCATCCATCCCTTGGAAAATGACCAAAATACCCTTGGTGTCCTTTCTTGCAGTGTACTGACCCTAAGGGCATAATTGTCATTTCACCCCCTCTTATACTGCCTCAGGGCATATATTGGCTCAACTAATCATATTTATACCATGTGACACATTTTTAGCCTATCCCAGATGACCAAAATGCCCTTCATCCATCTCTGGTACAATCTGGGCATCTAGGGGCATTTTCGTAATTTCGCACTTATCCTGGACTGCTCTGTACTCTGGCCCACTTAACTGTCTAGTCGTCACATTGGGCCTACTATGGTGCCATTTGGGCCTTGGTTTGGGCTTATTGTCTTTATGCCCTTTATGGCACAAATCCCAAGACACCTCTCCCGATCCTATTTATCAGGTATTCTATTCTACCATAAAATCCCGTAAGAATTCTACAGGATTCCTTTTCTGACTCTGTCAGTTTGATAAATTCATATATTAAATATAAGAATTTATTGTAAAATTTCATCTGATTCTAAGATATGAAAAATACTGCAATAATTCCTGCTGACTTCAGGAATTTATATCAAGTAATCGGGACCTCAAATCAAAATTCTGTGTTGCATTAAACTGACCGGAATAATTATGTCTATCTACTAATAAAATTTGAGTCTGATATGATTCCGACCATTTTTGGCCTGTTTTGACTTAACTTTTCCATAATTACATTTGGGTCCCTGACTTTTTACTTAATTACATTTAGGTCCCTAAACTTTTGAAAATTACCACTTTTGGCCCAACATTTATTTCTATTTTAACTTTTGGCCTTTAACCTTTTTCAATTTGCGTTTAGGTCCTTCTCTTTCTTTAAGACTTATCTAACCTTTATTATTTCGTCTGATCTTCATCATAATCTTTTCTAAACCTCTTTCCACTATCAGTACTATACAGATAGGGAAAATTTACGATATGACATGATGAATGGGAGGTTGAATTCCTTGTGCTGAGGCAAGGAGATGAGGATCCATTTGATGAATATCTAGCTAAGTTTATTTGCCTTTCTCAGTATTCCATGTATCTCTAAAATTGGGTAATGAATGATGGATGACAGAGATAATGATTATAGGACCAAATGCTACGTTAAAAGAAAAGATGACTCCCCAATAGTACAATCAATTTAAAAAAGTAGTGGAGGCATGCCGAATAATTGAAAATAACCTGAATCATTGCACGTTATTTACGCTTGTGAGAGAACTATTACTCCTAAAAAGACCAGTCAAAGCTGAGATACTACTAATGGTAGTGGCTATAAGAAGAGAAAAAGGCATGGCAAGATAAAAGGCTTGATTGAGGAAACTTTTGGAGAAATACTCGCAACCGACACCCAAGGTTCCAAGTATGCAATAAGTATGGAAAGAATCATGGTGACAGGTCATGTTTGATAGGGCATAATGTGTCGTATCCTTATTTTTAACCTCAATTATACTCATTTGAAAGTCATTGGAACGAATTACAAGATCATTTGCCTTAGAAATAAGCATTTTCAAAAGAATTGCTCTCGGCTACTGTTCATGTTACTGTTTATTTGGTAATTCTAGAACATGTACCCAACTTTGAAAATTAATAATTAAATGTAGAAAAATCAAAATAGGTTGGTTCCAATTTCTAATGAAATCTCTTCATTGAACTTTAGGGAAAAAATATAAAACTAAGGTTCCATTGTATCAATAAAATCAGTTTATTAATTGAAAACACTATTCATTTGGTAAAATCTGGAAGTTCCAGTTTCTTTGCCTTAACTTTAAAAATTCATTTTTCTTTCATTACTTGTCCAAATGAACCATGTTACCTATGGATTTAAATCTCTAGATGTGCTCTTTAAGCTCACCAAATTTCACAGAAAAACTCGTTTATTTAGTATACAAAATTCATGTCAGAAGGTCACTGCCTCCAGTTAATTACTTTCTCTTAGTTCCCGATTTTAACACCAACTTGGAAAAATCATAAAAATTCAAATACTTAACCAATTAAAGCATTCTTGGTGTTCATTTAAATCTTCCTATCTTAGCTATTATACTAAATTTTAGATTCAGACTCGTTGGTTTAGGTGTCATAATCATCGTCACAAGGTCACAGCCTCAGAACAACACTACTTAAACATACACCATACATGCTATCATATACTTCCACAGTGTCATGTACATATTGTAACTCATTATACAAACTCATCCATCGATGTTTACCCTTTTTCCTTGTGAGATTCCAGCACCTATAACATGGTTATCTGTCATATCTCAATTTTTAGGCCTCAAAGCCCAGTTTGTAGCATGGAAAAGGTACGCTACTAGGCCCTATAGAGCAGAAGTCCCAGAAGTATACATATGATATTTGGGGACTAAACTAAAATGTCTAAAAGGTTTAATGGTGCCAAAAAGAAGCCAACATAAAGTTTGGGCCATTATGTGTAATAATGAAAAGTTAAGGAAAATAAGAGGGGCTAGGGCATTTTAGTAATTTGCTGAATAATGTTTCTTGGGAACCGAGCCATTATAGTGCTTGGACTTGATTATAAACCCAAGATGACATTCCTAGATGTTCAAAAATGTGGCCTAAGAGTTATGTGGGTCCAAGTGGCAATAAAATATTATTTTATTACTTTTTCAATAAAGTAAAATTACCCGATCAAAGATAGAACTGGGGAAAGTGATTAGATAAGGCTTTAGACTTATCTAGAATCATGAGGTGGCATGAAAGGTGTCTTCATGGGAACCAGATCCACAAGGTGCCACATGTCATGAGTATAGAAAAAGAAAAAAAAGCTAAGGACAAGTGGCACAATCTCAGCCGTTCAATCTAGGAAAATACTCTGGAATTCTCTAGAAATATTTAATCAGCTTGTGAGGTATCCTAAGGGCCCCACCATTGCTCCACCTAGCAAGTGAGGTGTTCCATGGATGATGTCATTTTGATGAGTCATATAGGATGATCATGTCATCGTAATTATGAAGG
The DNA here is from genome assembly GCA_037074615.1 of Leucaena leucocephala. Taxonomy (NCBI): domain Eukaryota; kingdom Viridiplantae; phylum Streptophyta; class Magnoliopsida; order Fabales; family Fabaceae; genus Leucaena; species Leucaena leucocephala. Next base: position 10,785,141 of record CM073567.1, on the reverse strand, counting down.
CAAGACTTCTTGAGGAAGCTAAGCGATCTGAGCCATTCATCGCGATTCAATTTGAGCCATCCATTCCACCTCCCTTCAACTATAAATAGACCCTTCCCCTTACTTCATTCCCACGACCAACCAAGAAGAAAGAGAGGAAGAAGAGAGAGAAAGAGAAAGAGAGAAAGAGAGAAAGAGAGAGGAAGAAAAGAAGGAATCTTAGAGCAAAGGTTAAGGGCTAAAGGAAAGGCTCCACGTCAGGTAGTAAACTTACCTACTTGTATGCTTATGTTGCTTGGATGTTTTATGTGATGTTTACTTACTTTGATGATGTGAAGCATGTATGATTAAGTAATGCTATGTTTCTTTTTATACTATAGCCATATGTTATAATTAAGTAACATGGAAGCATGTATGTTATCATTATGCAAGCATGATCATTAAGTGTACACAGTAACATCGAGCATATAGTTGTATATATGGTATGGTTTCCGTTTACTATTAAGATTTCCCTAGAAATCTCACCCATTCCATATCTATCCAATTACAACAGGTCTTCTCAAGATGGAGGAGATAAAGATATACAAAGACGAGTTAATGATTATTTAGTATGATTTATGTGTGATTGATGTATGTAATATTGATTGCTAGAAATTGTCATTGTGAACAGTAACTCTTGATGATGCAGTGACATTTGAGCTGTAATAAGTAATAATAAAAGGTTGAATAAATGCAAGTTATTTTTCCAATAAGTAGTATACATGTCAAGCTTCTATTTGATACATATAATGTCTTATTTGGATGTCTACACATGGAGATATGATTTTTTAAAGATGGGACCAAAAATGCTGGAATTAGTGGAAGACGCTGGATGAATAGTAAACTTTGAGCTTTTACCGATGTTGACTTGGTCAAGGCGTGGTCAACGACTTATTTTTCCCTAAAAGAGCATTCAGTTATATTTGAGTTGCAATTTGAACCACTTCATTTCAATTTTTTTAGAATTAGTTATGATTTTTTGAAGTCATGTTACTTCTCTAGAATTTTCATAGTGAACAGTATTTGCTAGAGTAAAATTTTAGATTGTGTAATTTGACTTCGAAAACCTTAAAAGTGGTTCCCGATGCTATTGTTTGGTCCCTGAGATATAACAAAATAAGGATATTTTATTTTGGTATCAGAGCAATATCACATCCTTAATTTTAACCTCAATTATACTCCATTAGAAGTGATTGAAACCAATTACATGCTCATTTGCTTTGAAAACATCCATTTTCAAAAGATTTGCTCTCGGGTACTGTTCACTATTACTGTTCATTTGGCAATTCTAGAACATGTACTCTACTTTGAAAATTCATAATTAATTGTAAAAAAATCGAAATAATGTGGTTCCAATTTATAATGAAAGCTATTTCATAAATATTTGAGGAAAAAATATGAAACGGAGGTTATCTTGTTCCCACTAAATCATTTTATTGGTTAACAATTACTGTTCATTTGGTAAAATCTGGAAGTTCCAGTTTCTTTGCCTTAACTTTAAAAGTTTATTTCTCTTTAGTTACTTATCCAAATGAACTATGTTACCTATGGATTTGAAGGTCTTGACTTCCTCTTTGAACTCATAAAATTTCATAGAAAAACTCGTTCATTTGGTATATGAAATCATTGCATGAACGTTACTGCCTCTCAGCACTGGTTTTATCTCAATTCCAGATCTTACTTCCACCTTTGTAAAATCATAACAATTGGGATACTTATCCAAATGAGGCATTCTTGGTGTCCATTTAAAGATATGTATCTTAAATTTAATCATACCAAGTTTCATACTAAAACAGGTTGATTTGGGCATCATAAATATCATCACATCACCACGGTCACAAAACAGAATTACAGAACCATACACCATTCAACCATACATGCTATCATATGCTTCCATAAGGTCAAGTAACTCATGTGACTTATTATAAAAACTCATTCATCTATGTTTACCCTTTTTCCATGTGAAGTTCCAGCACCTATAACAAGATTATGCAAATGGAAGGAATGAGATTTCATGGAAATCCCAATAGCAAGTTACACAAACCATAATATCATGCATGAATAATTGAATGCTTAACATGTTATCATGTGATGGGAGCTACTTCATAATAGTACATAATCAAACTCTAACATGCATATTGTCATGACATAACTTGCAAGGAGTTGCAATCATTCATACTTCATCATAACATGATGATATAAGCTCAAGTTCAACCAAACACCATAATCAACAAGCAAGCAAAACAATTAAACAAACATGAGTTATAGTTAGGTATCCTTGCTACCTCTTAGCTATCTTGGTCAAGACCCTCTTGAAGTGCTTTCTTTCCTTCACAAATGTCAAAACCTAGTCATTACAACATAATATCAAGTTACAACTCAACTTGAAACTAAATCCAAGACTAGGTTTTCACTAACTCCCTTTCTTTCTCTACTTTATGTTTCCTACTTCCACCTTTCCAAAATAAATTCTCATGGTTCATTTCCACATAATTTTTCATGTAGAATCCAAATATGAAATCAGAATTTCCAAAATCAAAACATACCAATTGCTACAGTACCAAACCTAAATGCATGCTCTTGTTTTCCAAAAATTCACATTTTGATTCCAACACTTGTTCTCCTACTTTATCCCCACACAATTTTCCATTTTAAACTCATTGGAAGCATTAAAATCATGGAATTCCATCATATGAACAGTACCACATACAGTACCAGCAAGAACACAAAACCCTAAATCCAAACATACTTGAATTCCCAAGCTTATACCACTTGATTCTAGCTTGTTTAAGCTTGTCTAAACTATCCATAACATAAAACTCATATTTTAACAATATATGATAAGCACTTCCAGCAGCAACCATAAGGGAAATATAGCATGAAAATCCCTTAAAACCATAAGCTAACTTGCTAGAACAAAGCTCAAGATCAAGGGAGATGATTACCTTGCTTGTTACTTCACTTTGGTTGCTTCTTTCTTGGTTGAATGGAAATTTTGCAAGAGTTTCCCTATGGTTCACCATGCATGCCAAAGTGATCTGAATACGGGGGTATTTATAGAGAAATTTGGGTTGAAATGGATGGCCAAGATTGATTTGGTTACTATTTGATCTAAAGGCTCACATTTAACTTGGATTTAACTTTTTCATAAAAGAATAATTATGACATCATGTGGGATAGTTCATGGGACACCTAAGAGGGTTAGGTGGCGTGCTTCCCATGTAAAGAAGGTTCTGGAAAAATTCCAGTCCAATCTGGTACTGATCGGAGCAGTTTCACTGCAACTGGACTGTTTTCTGTTCTGAATTTTTTTATAATATACCAGGATATGTATTATGTCCTGGAAATTAATATCTAGGCTTCTCATACCATTGAAAATGATATAATGTATATTTATCTGCCATCCATCCCTTGGGAAATGACCAGAATACCCTTGGTGTCCTTTCCTACACTGTACTAACCCTAAGGGCAAAATTATCATTTCACACCTCTTTACAATGCCCCAGGGCATATATTGACTCTATATAATCATATTTACACTATGTTCCACATTTTTGGCCTGTCTATAATGACCAAAATGACCTCCATCTATCACTGGTACAGTATGGGCATCTAGGGGCATTTTCATAATTTCACATTTTTCCTGGACTGCTCTGGTCTCTGGCCCACATAACTATCCATTCACCTTAATGGGCTCATGATGGCACCATTTAGGCCTTATTATGGGCTTATTGCCTGTATTGCCTTTATGGCCCAATTTCCAATACAACTTTCCTGAACTTATTTATCGGGTATTTTATTTCACTGTAAAATCCCGTATGGTTTCTACAGGATTCCTTTTCTGACTGTCTCAATTTTATAAATTCATATATTAAATATATGAATTTTCTATAAGGTCTCATCTGATTATGAGATCTGAAAAATACTGTAATAATTCCTTCCGACTTCAAAAATTTATATCAATTAATCGGGACCTCAAATCAAAATTATGTGTTCCGTTAAACTGATCGGAATACTTTTGTCTATCTATTGGTAAAATTTGGGTCTGATATGATTCTGGGCATTTTTTGGCCTATTTTGGCTCAACTTTTCTATATTTACATTTGGGTCCCTTAACTTTTGAATAATTGCACTTTAGTCCCTAAACTTTTCATTAATTGTATTTAGGTCCCTCCTTTTATTTCTACTTTAACTTTTTGCCTTCAAATTTTTCAATTTACATTTTGGTACCTATTCTTTCCTTAGTTATTAATCCTTCCTTTTCTTTTCACAATCTGATACAGTTTATTCCAAGAATCTTATATCCATTGCAGATAAACTGTACAGGTACATCAGGTTAGAAAATTGGGGATATGACAAGCAAAGTGTTATGCCTTAAAGCATAAGATTCTGGCACAGAACATAAGGTTATGGCTTAGTGATGCTTTGGTTTAGTTAGACTAACTTATTAAACAAGTTAGAGATTTGAACTAAAGAGGTTCATTCCCTAGTATGAGATATGGGGATAGTGCTCACTACTTAGAGAATGATTCAGATAAGAGACAGTGACACCTAGATAAATAGAACAATACCCTATACCTTACAGCTTTACGAGGTAGTCTTCAAGGAAATGACTACGATAGACTAGTCTTAGTCAGCCATTACCACTGAGGTCTCGTGTTTCTTAGCACGATGTGACTAGGCTAAGTAGGATAATGTCTAGGGAGCAGTTTCCTCTATTGATAAAGACAGAAGCTGGCCAGTCTAAGGTAAAAGGAAGCTACAATAATAGCTTGAGGTATCATTATATGGCCAGACGTTATAGTGACGATGATAATGAAGGTACCAATCTCGTTGAAGTTCATCAGTAAGATGATTGGTATAAAGCGAGATCAAGCCAGATAGTAAAAAGTACTGAGATATGAAATATTAGTTTAAGATAATGTTCAAAAGTATATCCCCCATGTGAGTATATCTACATTACGAAGAATTTGTTCAGCTAATGTTTCCTAAATAAAAGAATCAGAAGTTAAAGATGAGATGGTTAATAGATAGAGATGAGCATGAGTCTAAGGGTTAAAGCAAGGAAAGAGAAACCCTTTAATGAATACTTAGCCAAGTTCTTCCACATGAACGTTGAGAGTTGAATGACTATAAAGTTAGCTCATGGATTGAATTTCATGTTACAAAGAAAGAGTTTTCTCAGGTAGCTGCAAAAGTTCAACAGAGCGGTATATGTAAGATAAGAAAAATAAGTTTATGATGTCTAGAGAGAAAAAGGTCACCACAGTTTTAAAGATAAAGAGACTCCCCAATTTAAGAAAGAGTAAAGAGCAAGAGTCAGATAAAGCAATGAAGGGTTGAGTCTATACCCTAGTAAGAGGGTAATGTGACAGCCTAAGTTAAATGAGTAGTTATTTCAGGTTCCTAAATGAATGTTTGGGATCTGGCAAATAATGTGATAGAGGAAATAATGCTTTAAATTTTACTTAGTTAATTGTTTAATTGCAGTGTACATATGATGGATGGTTGAGCAAATTTATAAGGTTTATGTTGCCATGAGTTATGATGAGAAGTTGCATCTTCTTGCAGTTGTCATATGATGACACGCATGTTAGAGTATGATATGATAAATGAATACTCCCCTCATACAGTACATGCAAGGTAGAGTATATGATAAGAAAGTTATGTTGCTCTTATACCAAACGACATGCAATAAGAATGTACCCAGGATGATAGATAGTCTCATTAAGAAGGATAATTGTTACAGTATAATTAGGGTTACTCAGGTATTTCTATAGACTTACAAATATAGTACTCAGGGCTATTGCTTACGTTAGGGTTATAGAAAGTACCAAGAAGGTGGTAGTGTTATAACTCTATCAAAAGAAATAGTATGCAGAAAGAGCAAAAGATAGCAGTAAAGAGATTGTTTTCATATTACCCTTAAGATAAGAGTTGGATCTAAATCAAATGGCTCTCAAATAGAGCTAGATTCAGATAAGTTCAGATTACTCTTTAAATAAGAGTTATATCTGATATAGATTGCTCGCAGTTAGAGCATAGTTTAAATGGCTCACAGTTAGAGCACATATTTAAATAAGAAGTTATGATAAGGCCATAGCAACTGAATGCAATGGCAGGTGGTTAGACCATAATTGGTAAGCCATAACAGAGATAAGAAGGAACTCCAGAGTAGGAGGGAAAATAAGTAAAGTCTTAGTAAATAATATGGGCTATTGAATGTATTTATTAAAATTTATTGATTAAGTTATTAACAAGTGGAAGCAGTTAACCTTATAACTTAGTCTGTTGGTTTGAGATCTCTCAGAGATGATGATACAGTACAACAGAATCACAGAGGATTCTGAAGGGTCACAGTTAGATCCTAGCATGGCTCAAGGGTCGCAGTTAGATCCTAACAGCTTCAGAGTCACAATTAGATTCTGAAGAGGCTTACAGTTTATCACAGTTAGATCCCAAGGACACAGTTAGACCTAGCCTAAAGAAAGTAATGAGCCATGAAGAAATGAGAATAGTATAGGATCTCTCTAGAAAGATAATTACCAAGGACAAAGTTAAGGTAAGGAGCTTTACTAGTTGATTAACTCATCCAGAAAGCTTATTTATAATGATTTTCCTCAAATAGCCTAAATTATATACAGACTAAACTTAGTTTTTCTTAAACGAAGAAAGGAGTCCAAGTTCAAGTCTGAGTGTTGATATTCAAAAGTGTTGTAGAAGTATGCCTGAGGAATAGAGAAGAGAACCCCACATATTTTAATAATAGAAAAGTATGAGTAGATAGATCCTACAGATAAGGATAAAGAAATTAAAAGGCTAGCAAGACCCAGAGAAGTGAAAATAGAACACAGTTCTATGAGAAAGAATATGCTAGGGCATAAAGCTATAAGAAAGTAACCTAGCCCTAACCCAGTAGAACAGTTAGCTGAAAGTTGCTCAGGCAAAGAGTAGCCTAATGATGGGTGACCCCTGGGAATTAATGATAAAGGGTATAAATGCCATAAAAGTTTGGCATAGATACACAAAGTTATGTAAGATAGAAGAAAAGTTAAAAAGAGCTAGAAAAGTCAAGAAAATATTATAAAATAAAAGGGACATTCTCCTCAGAGAAACTCTTCATCAAAGAATGAATAGAGATTTAACCCTGAAATTTCGAGGATGAAATTTATTTCAAGGAGAGGAGAAATATCATATCCCAATTTTTAGGCCTAAAAGGCCAGTTTGTAGCTTGGAAAAGGTAGGCTAGCATGCCCTATTGAGCATAAGTCCCAGAAGTATACATATGATATTTAGGGACTAAACTAAAAGGTCTAAAAGGTTTAATGGTGTCAAAAAGAAGCTGACATAAAGTTTGGGCCATTATGTTTCATAATGAAAAGTTAAGGAAATCAAGAGGGGCTACTGAATAATATTTCTTGGGAACTGAGCTACCAGAGTACTTGGACTTGATAAGAAACCCAAGATGACATTACTAGATGTTAAAAAATGTGTGCCAAGAGTTATGTGGGTCTAAGTGGCATTAAAATATTAGTTTCATACTTTTTCAATAAAGTAAAGTTACCCAGTCAAAGATGGAACTGGGGAAAGTGATCAGATAAGGCTTTAGATTTATCTAGAACCATGAGGTGGCATGAAAGGTGTCCTCATGCGACCCACAAGGTGCCACATGTCATGAGTCTAGAAAAAGAAGAAAAAGCTAAGGACACGTGGCACAATCTCATCCGTTCATTCTAGGAAAATACTCTGGAATTCTTTGGAAACATTTAGTCAGCTTGTGAGGTATCCCAAGGGCCCCACCATTACGCCACCTAGCATGTGAGGTATCCCATGGATGATGTTATTTTGATGAGTCATCAAGGATGATGATGCCATCATAATGATGGAGGCAAGACTTCTTGAGGAAGCTAAGCGATCTGAGCCATTCATCGCGATTCGATCTGAGCCATCCATTCCACCTCCCTTCAACTATAAATAGACCCTTCCCCTCACTTTATTCCCATGGCCAACCAAGATGAAAGAGAGGAAGAAGAGAGAGAAAGAGAAAGAGAGAAAGAAAGAAAGAAAGAGGAAGAAAAAAAGGAACCTTAGAGCAAATGTTAAGGACTAGAGGAAAGGCTCCACGTCAGGTAGTAAACTTACCTACTTGTATGCTTATGTTGCTTGGATGTTTTATGCGATGTTTACTTACTTTGATGATGTGAAGCATCTATGATTAAGTAATGCTCTATTTCTTTTTATTCTATGGCTATATGTTATAATTAAGTAACGTGGAAGCATGTATGTTATCATTATGCAAGCATGATCATTAAGCGTACATATAGTAACATCAAGCATATAGTTGTATACATGGTATGGTTTCCATTTGTTACTGAGATTTCCCTAGAAATCTCACCCATTCCATATCAATCCAATTATAGCATGTCTTCTCAAGATGGAGGAGATAAAGATATATGAAGACAAGTTAATGATTATTTAGTATGATTGATATGTAATTGTTGTATGTAATATTGATTGCTGGAAATTGTTACTGTGTACAGTAGCTCGTGATGAGGCAGTGACATTTAAGCTATAATAAGTAATAGTAAATGGTTGAATAAATGTAAGATATTTTTATACTAAATATTAGACATGACAAGTTTGATTTGATATATATAATGTCTTATTTGGATGCCTACACATGGAGATATGATTTTTCAAATTTGGGACAAGAAATGCTAGAATCAGGGGAAGACGCTAGATGAACAGTAAAATTTGAGCATTGACCAATGTTGACTTGGTCAAGGCATGGTCAACAACTTATGTTTCCCCGAAAAAGCATTAAGTTAGCTTTGTGTATCAATTTGAACCACTTCATTTTGATTTTTCTAAAATTAGTTATGATTTTTCGAAGTCAGGTTACTTCTCTAAAATTTTCACAGTGAACAATATTCAATATAGTAAAATTCCAAATTGTGTAATTTGACTTCAAAAACCTTAAAAGTGGTTCTAGATACTTGTTGGTACCTAAGATGTAAGAAAATAAGGATGTTTCATCATACATATGGAAGGAATGAGATTTCATAGAAATCCCAATAGTAAGTTACACAAACTATAATATTATGCATGATTAATTTGATGCTTAACATGTTATCATGAGATGGAAGCTACTTCATAATGGTACATAAGCAAACTCTAACATGCATATTGTCATGACATAACTTGTAAAGAGTTGCAATCATTCATACTTCATCATAGACATGATGACATAATCTCAAGCTTAACCAAACACCATAATCAACAAGCAAGCAAACAATTAATCAAACATGAAACTATAGTTAGGTATTCTTGCTACCTCTTAGCTATCCTTTTCAAAGTCTTCTTGAGATAATTTCCTTCCTTCAGAGATATCAAAACCTAGTCATTACAAAGCAACATCAAGTTACAACTCAACTTGAATACAAAACCAAGACTAGGTTTTCATTAGTTTCCATTCTTTCTCTACTTTATGTTTTATACTTCCATCTTTCTAAAATAAATTCTCATGGTTCATTTCCATATAATTTTTCATGTAGAATCCAAATATAAAACTAGAATTTCCAAAATCAAAACACATCATAAAGTGCTGCTCTTGACCGAAGCACTCCCTCTTGTTTTCCAAAATTCATATTTTGATTCCAATGCTTCCAATACTAGTTCTCCTACTTTATCCCCACACAATTTTCCATTTTAAACTTATTGGAAGCATCAAAATCATAAAATTCCAATATATGAACAGTGTCATGAATAGTACTAGTCAAGAACACAAAACCTTAATTCCAAACATACTTGAACTTCCAAGCTTAAACCACTTGATTCGAGCTTGTTTAAGCTTGTCTAAACTATCCATAACATAAAACTCATATTCTAACCATATATGGGCAGAACTTCTAGCAGTAACCACAAGGAAAATATAGCAAAAAAATCCCTTAAAACCATGAGCTAACTTGCTAGAACAAAGCTCAAGATCAAGGGAGCTGATTACATTGCTTTTTGCTTCAAGTTGTGTGCTTCTTCCTTAGTTGAATGGAAAATTTTCAAGAGGTTCCCTATGGTTCTCCAAGCATGCCAAATGGGTCTGATTTGAGGGGGTATTTATAGATGAGCTTGGGTTGAAATGGATGGCCAAGATTGATTTGGTTACTATTTGATCTAATGGTCCATATTCATTCTTGCACAAGCTTTCCCTAGAAGCCTTACCTTTTGATGCCATGCATGACATCATTTAGGGTCATGTTTGGCTAGAAAAAGTAGAATATACTGATAGGAAAAATTTTAGTCCAGTTTGGTTCCGATTGGAGTAGTTTCATAAAAAACAGACTATTTTCTGTTATTAATTTTTATAATATTCTAGGATATGTATCCTGTCCTGGAAACCAATGTCTAGGTTTCTTATACCATTGACATTGTTAAACTAAGTATTTATCGACCATTGACATGTCTAGGTTTCATAATTTCATACTTTTCTGGACTGCTCTGGACTCTAGCCCACTTAACTGTCCAGTCACCATATTAGGCTCATGATGGCGCCATTTGGGTTTTGGCATGGGCTTGTTGCCTTTATGCCCATTATAGCACAAATCCCAAGATAACTCTCCCGACCATATTTATCAGGTATTCTGTTCCACCGTAAAATCCCATAAGAATTCTACATGACTCCTTTACTGACTCTGTCAATTTTATAAATTTATATATTTAATATAAGAATTTATTATAAAGTTTCATCTAATTCTGAAGTCTAAAAATACTGTAATAATTCTTTCTGGCTCCATGAATTTATATTAATTAACCGGGACCTCAAATCAAAATTCTGTGTTACGTTAAACTGACCAGAATAATTTTGTCTATCTACTGGTAAAATTTGGGTCTAATATGATTCTGGGCGTTTTTGAGCATTTTTTATTTCAACTTTCTCATAATTACATTTAGGTCCTGACTTTTTGCTTATTTACATTTAGGTCCTACACTTTTAGAAATTACTGCTTTTGGCCCAACTTTTGTTTCTACTTTAACTTTTGGCCTTTAACCTTTTCTACTTTGCGTTTAGGTCCCTATATTTTCCTTAGTCAATAATCCCCCTATTTCCTTCCTTAATATGATACAGTTTATTCCAAGAATCACATGTCCATTTCATATAAATTGTACAATTACATCATGTAAGAAAATTGGGGATATGATATTTCTCTCCCCCTTAAAATAAATTTTGTCTTCAAAATTTATGTTACATATACACTAAAAAACAATTCAGGATATGCTTCCTTCATCCTTTCTTCTGCTTCCTAGGTAGCTTTATTCTCCGTTAATCCTTTCTAGACTACCTTAACTAAAGAGATTTGCTTATTTTGTAACTACTTGACCTTTCTATCTACAATCTGTACTGGTCTGACTTTATAAGTTAGGTCATCTTGCAATGCAACATCATCCTGCTCAATCATATGTGATGGATCTGGAACGTACTTCTTTAATTGGGAAACATGGAATACATCATGGATCTTGCTGATATTTGGAGGAAGAGCTAACTTATAAGCCACTAATCCTATTATTTTGATGATCTGGAATGGCCCAATGTATATAGGATGCAGCTTCTTCACTTTAATTGATCGTTCGACTCCTGTTGTTGGAGTCAACTTTAGGAATACATGTTCTCCTTCTTCAAACTCCAACGTCTTTCTTCTGATATCAACACAACTTTTCTGTCTACTTTGAGATGTTAGCTGTCATATCCTAATTTTTTCCTATCTGTATAGTACTGATAGTGGAAAGAGGTTTAGAAAGAATTATGACGAAGATCAGACGAAATAATAGAGGTTAGATAAGTCTTAAAGAAAGAGAAGGACCTAAACGCAAATTGGAAAAGGTTAAAGGCCAAAAGTTAAAGTAGAAATAAATGTTGGGCCAAAAGTGGTAATTTCCAAAAGTTTAGGGACCTAAATGTAATTAAGCAAAAAGTCAGGGACATAAATGTAATTATGGAAAAGTTCAGCCAGAAAAAGCTTAGAAATGCCTGTAAGTATTTCAGTCCCACATTCCATCAGTAAATAGAGGAAGTCATGCTGGGTAATCTGGCATGATACAAAAATTTTATTAGGGCTCCAGACAGCAGAAAATTATCTGATAGTCTAAAAGTTATCTAAATTTTTATCAGATTCTCTGGACATCAGATATATGTGGGGGAATTACAGGAAAGTGTGTCCTACAGTGTCAGATGTTATGAATTTGACAGAACCCCGGAAGAAGTTATGTATAAAAAGTTATTCACATATTAGTGAATTTTGACGGGAGTTTGTTAACACCCGTGATCCGATAATGGAACTTATCGGTATGTAAGCCTGGATAGAATGAGATCAGATGACCTCATATATAGGCCCATAATGACGCCAAGGAAGGCCCAAAACCCAGGGTACCAGTCTATCTGTAGAAGGGGCCAGTGCCAGAAAAAGTGTGAAATTATGAAAATGCCCCTGGATGCCCAGATTGTACCAGAGATGGATGAAGGGCATTTTGGTCATCTGGGATAGGTTAAAAATGTGGCACATGGTATAAATATGATTAGTTGAGCCAATATATGCCCTGATGTAGTACAAGAAGGGGTGAAATGACAATTATGCCCTTATGGTCAATACAGTGCAAGAAAGGACACCAAGGGTATTTTGGTCATTTCCCAAGGGATCTGCAATTAAGTTGTGGCCAGTACAAGTATGTCAATGGTGTGAGAAGCCTAGACATTGATTTCTAGGACATAATACATATCCTGGTATATTATAGAAAAATTCAGAACAGAAAACAGTCCGGTTGTTTTGAAACTACACTGATCGGTGCCAGATTGGACTGGAATTTCTCCAGAAGGTTCCTTGCATGGGCAGCACACCACCTAACCCTCTTAGGTGTCCCTTGAGCTATCCCACATGATGTCATAATTATTATTTTATGAAAAAGTTAAATCCAAGATTAAATGTGGGCCTTTAGATCAAATAGTAACCAAATCAATCTTGGCCATTCATTTTTCTTGGATTTTGGCTATAAATACCCCCTCATTCTGCAGCAAACCGTAGCTTCATGGACCCTTGGGGAAACTCTTGCAAAATGAAAACTCAAGCCAAGATAAAGAAGATTCAAGGTTCCAAAGTTCAAGCAAGCTAGAGATTAAAGGTAAGCAATCTCTCCTAACTTATTTTCCTTTGATTTGGGAGCTTGAACTTAGGGTTTTCATGGGGAAAAAGTTGAGTTTTCTCTAAGGGAAGGTTCTGCCCAAAAACCTTAGATGAAAGGGTAAAGAAGAAATTAAAGTTAGAAACATATGATTGAAGCTTAAACAAGCTAGTTAAGTGGTTGGTTGTTGAATCAAATTGATATTCTTGACTTTGTCATGGTGTGCCCTGTTCGGTCTGCACTGTTCATGAGGGAAGGAAATTGAATTTAAATGATTTAATGCTTCCATTGAGTTTGTATGATGATTTTGTGTAGGATTGGAAAGGTTTTGAACCTTGGAAACATTAAAATCTCAAGGTTATAGTCTTTGAGATTCCTTACGGTTACTGTTCACTCGCATGAACAGTGATTGGAATTTCATGATTTTGATGGTTCCAATGGTTTTAAAATGAAAAGTTGCGTGGGGTAAAGTGGAGAAACAAGTATGGGAAGCATTAGAATCAAAATGAGAATTTTTGAAAGAATTGTGTGCTTATGTTCAATTCTGTACAGCATGCCATGAAGGAGCTGGAATTTCATGATTCTAAGCTCATAAATGAGTTCAAAAGATGAAATTATGTAGGTTAAAGTCAAGACATCAATTGGTTCAAGAGCCAAGTGGATTAGTGAATATTAGATAAAGTTATGACAATAAAGAGTGTAACAAAGTTAGTCTTGAACATGGTTGGAGTTCATGAGTCCTAATGAATTATGTGATGAATATGAATGTGTTTAGGACCATGAAACATCTAAGAAGATGTTGGGAAGTGATTGACATAAAGGCTTATTGGTTGGAAAGCTAGAGAGCAAATGCTAAAGATCAAGAGAAAAGCTTAAGTGCAAGGTAGTGAACTTATCTCTTTATGTGCTTGATGTGGTATGCTTATGTGTTGACATGTATATGTTATTTGAATGATGTTGTGACATGTTAAATGATGTTGAATGTATTGTGAATAACATGTTTCCATGGCCATGCACTTTATGTAAAAGTATATAGCATGACAGCATGTCACTAATCAAAGAAAGATTAATGAAATTACATATCATGCATTAGCATCCATCTTGCATATTTAAGTGGTAATGTTTGCTACTGAGATTCCCTAGAATCTCACTCTCCCATAACCAACCAATTTAGGTCAAGCATGAAGAAAAGGTATGCATGGAGAAGAGCAAAAGCATGGAAGAAGAAAAGTGAAGTATTTAGGATGTTAGCATATGCTATGCACTTTCCATGTATGTGAAAGCCATATAAAGTATCTATTTATGTGATGAGATTGTATGAAACAATTATTGTATAACCCCATGATGTGTATGAATTCAGAAAAGGCAAAAGAGATGATTTATGTATGCTGAAACAATTATCGGAAATGAAAGAAAAGAAACTGAAATGGTAAAAACGTAGGTCCTGAAGCAGTTTTGTTGTGGCTTCAGTTTGACCTAGTAAATGAAGGAATTAGTTCACGAAATTTTATGAGCATGTAGTACACATCCATATCTTTAAGGTCATAGGAAGAACATTTCATTTGGATGTGTATATCAAGAGAAATGATTTTCCAAAGTAAGGGACCAGAATCTGTTTCCAGAGTTTTTGACCAAATGAACAGTAAACTTCAACGAATAAACTGTATCAATTGGCTAATCATTTGGCCTATAAATTATTTTTCCCTTAAACTTAAAGATGTTATGTTCATTTAGCTTTTTGAACCACTTCATTTCTAGTTTTCTAGAACTAATTATGATTTTTCAAAATTCATTGCGTAATCTGGAATACCATATGAACAGTAACCCGAGAAAGAGTAAAATTTTAGATTTGGCTAATGGACTTCCAAGGTCTTGTAAGTGGTTCTAAATGCTACTGAATGGCCCCTAAGACATGTAAATGTAAGGATATTACATTAGCAATCTTTCCTTGATCTTATCGATATGTGCTACTGTATAGTCTACTATATCAGGACTAAACATCCTCCTTTCATTGAGCTCCACTCAACACAAGGGAGATCTACACTTTCATTCATAAAGTGCTTCAAATAGGGCCATCTGAATACTAGCCTGATAATTATTGTTATAGGCAAACTCTATTAATGGTAGATGGACATTCTAACTCCCTTTGAAATCCAAGTCACATGCTCTCAACATATCCTCTAAGGTTTGAATCGTTCTCTCAGATTGACCATCTGTCTGAGGATGGTAAGCTGTACTAAATCTGAGAGTAGTATCCATTTGTTTATGTAAAGCCTACCAAAATTTTGACATAAATTGAGGATCTCTGTCAGATATGATACTACTTGGAATACCATGTAGTCTAATAATCTCCTTTACATATAACTTTGCCAGCTTCTCAAGAGAATCTTTCTTGTTGATTGTCAGGAAATGAGCCGACTTAGTCAATTGGTCAATTACTACCCATATAGCATCATGCTTAGTAGGAGTCATGGGCAATCCTTTAACAAAATCCATGGCAATGCTATCCTATTTCTACTCAGGTATCTCTAGTGGTTACAATTTCGTACTGGCCTTTAGTGCTCAACTTTCACCTTTTGACATGTTAAGCACTTGGACACATAATCCACAACATCCTTCTTAAATCCAGGCCACCAAAATAAACTTTTATCATCATGATACATCTTGGTCATACCTGGATGTACTATATATTTACTTTTATGTGCCTCATCTATAATCTTCTCTCTTAATCCTATTGTATTAGGAATATATGACTGTCTCCTAAACTGTAATAATCCATATTGGGAGACATCAAAATTCTCAGTTTCCCCTCTTTCCAGTTTATTCTTGAAGATCTCTATGAGCTTATCATACATCTGAGCTTATTTTATTTCATCCTCATTGAAAGTTTTAATCTACATTCCTCCACAAGAATTTTCTACTGTCTGTATTTGATACAAAGGACTCTAGTCTCTAACATCTTCTATTAATTCTAGCTCTTTGATCATTAAACTTGCCACCTGCACCACCTTCTTACTCAAGGTATCAGCTACCACATTTGCCTTCCATGGATGATACTTGATCTGGAAATCATAATCCTTCAGAAATTCCATCTATCTCCACTGTGTCATATTCAATTCTTTCTGATCTTGTGGTACTTCAGGCTTTTGTGGTTATAGTATAGCTCTATGGTAGCTCCACATAGGTAATATCTCCAGATCTTGAGAGCATAAACTACCACTGCAAGCTCCAGATTATTAGTGGAAAATAAGTCAGCTTAATGTTCAAGAGGAAGTTATGTTAGTTAAAGTGAGTTTAATGCTCAAGGAAATTAGATGATGATGGATGAATGGTTATGTGATGTTAGGGATTGATTGATATGTTCTAAAAGAGGTAGCCACATATTCAAGAAAAGTGAGAAGAAAGAGGAAAGATAATGTGAAAGAAAGTCAAGTGTATAAGGTAGTAAACTTATCCTAAACTTGTATGCATTGAATGTTACGCTTGATTATGCTATGACTTTGTTGAATTGTGTTGCATATGTTCTTATGTATGAAGCTCTGTTGCTATGATTACTTTGGCCAATTGTATTTCATATGTTACATGGAAGCATGCATATTACACAATGTTAACATTTTCACAAGCAAGCACAAGTATTTACATTAATGCATACATTGTTTAGTACCGTTTGCTACTGAGATTTCCCAAGAAATCTCATCCCTTTCCATGTAATCCTAATCCCACAGGTTTTAAGAATGATGAAAGAGGATGATGAAGCATGAAGAGAAATTAGGGATTTTATAGTATATATGTTATGTGATTAATTGTTATATGTAATGTTACTATTTGATCAATGCAAGTAGTGATGATCATGATGCAATGAAAAATAGTAAATGATGATATAAATGTATAAAATTTTACAAAAATTTAGTTAACATGTCAAGCTTCATTTTGACACTAAGAACGCCTTATTTCGATGCGTGTACCAAGGGAAATGAATTTCCAAAGTAAGGGACCAAAATTTGTCTTCAGAATTTTTGACCAAATGAACAGTAAACCTTGACGAATAAATTGTATTAATTGATTAATCTTTTGGTATGGAAATTATTTTTTTCTTAAATTTCAAGATGTTATCTTCACATAGTTTTTTGAACCACTTCGTTTCAATTTTTCTATAATTCATTATGATTTTTTGAAGTTTCTTGTGTAATCTGGAATACCTTATGAACAGTAACCCGAGAAAGAGTAAAATTCCATATTTGGCTAATAGATTTCCAATGTCTAAATACTACTGAATGGTCCCTAAGATGTATAAAAGTAAGGATGTTATATTTTGGTATCAGAGCATAAGTTTCTGGCATGATTTAGGATAGTTCCCATACCCTAACTCTAAATAGTAAGTACTTTGTTAAGTTAGGGTATATATTGAGATAGTTAGCATTGCTTAATTAAGCAAATATTGCAGGAGTAGATATGGGATTTCATAAGGTTAAGTTAGAGGCTTCAGTTAATAAGGGAGACCCCCGGCCAGTAGTGATATGCAAGGATAATGTATATCCATACTTTGATGTCTTACAGGTGATGAGAGATGTTATGATAAGAATGAATATAGCCTAATAAGGTAGCCACAACTTCAAAGATAAAGTGACTCCCCTATTCCCTATATAAGAAAGAGTAAAGAAGGGTTGAGTCTATATCTTAATAAGAGGATGATGTGGCAGCCTAAGTGAAATAAGTAAATGATTCAAGATCCTGAATAAATGATCAGGACCTAGTGATTAAGGTGATTAAGGGATAGAATACTTTAAAGTCTACCTGGTTAATTGTTTAATTGCAATGTGAGTATAAGGGATGGTTGAGCAAACTATGTAATAGTGATATGGCTTATGTTGCCATAAGTTATGATAAGAAAGTTTTGAAAAATTTATTACTCCCATATCCTACGACATGCAATTAAATAATTTAACTTGATGATGATAGAGCAATAGAAAAGTGATAAACAAAATATTTAGCTAATTAATTCCCAAATAATGGAATGAGAATTTATGATCAGACAATGATAGTCAATGGGATTCAAGATGAAAGATTAATAATAAATTTATAGATAAATGATTATAGTACTCAAGACATATCCCTTTAGTAGGGATAAGATATATAAATGATGTGCTATGAATATGAAATGAAATGAGATGCAGTTATGACAGATTATGCGGCTCTAAGAAAGAGCAGTTTTTAAATAATATGAGTTAATGTTTTTGCAATAGAGCCAGATTGCTCTTCCGATAAAGTAAGATTGCTTTTAAAATAAAACCAAAAGATAGGACAATTTAACTCAGATAAAGTAAGGTCCCTCTGATGAGATGAATAGATGATGATAGATATGTGCGTGGTAGAGCCTGTGTAGCTCTCTGTAGTAATGGATATTGTAAAGTTATAAAAGATGAGAATGATATGAGAAATTCCTGAGTGATAAAGGAAATGAGTAAAGTTCTAATAGATAATTTTGGCCTCTATGATTATTTTTGGGGAATTATCTATTGAGTTAACAACTATGTGGAAGTGACTAACCTTGTAACTTTGTCTATTGGTTTAGATATTCGAGAGATGAGAATACAGTATAACAAAATCACAGTAGATTCTTGAAGACTGCTGTTATATCCTAGTATGGCTCACAGAGAATAGAATTATAGGGTTGCAGTTAGATCCTGAAAACGCTTACAGTTGATCGCTGTAGATCCCGAGGGTCGCAGTAGACCTAGCCTAGAGAAAGAAAGTAGAGCCATAAGTACAGTATGTCTTTTGAAAGACAAATACCAGGGATAAATTTTAAGTATAGAAGCTTCACACGTTAGTTAGCCCATAACAGAGAGATTGCCCATGATGTTAGATTCATATAGCCTTATTACTATCAGGGACTAAACTCAGAATCTCCTTACACATAACAGGAACTAAGTGATCAAAGTTGAAGCTGTTAATCATAAGTCCCATGGATTTATAAGAATATTTCATAAGATATGAGAAAGGGTTAAATTAGAATAAAGAGATCCTTACGATAAGATTACAAAGAATAAGAATCAAAGGTAAATACGTCCTCCAGACGAGAATAAAGAGATTAGAAGGCCAGATAGACCCAAGAGAGATAGTATAAGACAGGTCTAAGATAGTAAAGTACTAGGGTTGCAGCCTGTTAATACCAGTGCTTTAGATTTATATCTTCACTTTTCAGATGATGATTTTGTGTAGGATTGGAAAGGTTTTGGACCTTGAAAGCATTAAAATTCCAAGATTGTAGTCTTTCAAATCCTTCTTTGTTACTGTTCACTTGCATGAACAGTATTTGGAATTTCATGATTTTCATGCTTCCAATGGTTTTAAAATGAAAAATTGCGTGGAATAAAGTAGAGAAAACAAGTATGCGAAGCATTGGAATCAAAATGAGAATTTTTGAAATAATTGAGCACAGTTTTGGTTATGTACAGCATGTGATGAAGGATCTGGAATTTCATGATTCTAAGCTCATAAATGGATTCAAAAGATGAAATTGTGTAGGGTAAATTCAAAGCATCAATTGATTCAAAGACCAAGTCCATTGGTTAAGATTAAAGAAAGTTAATGAGATTAATGTTCAAGAAGAAGTTATGTTAGTTAAAGTGAGTTTAATGCTCAAGGAAGTTAGATTATAATTGATGAATGATTATGTTATATTAGGAATTGATTGGTATGCTCCAAGAGAGGCAGCCACGTGTTCAAGGAAAGTGAGAAGAAAGAAGCAAGTTAAGGTGAAAGAAAGTCAAGTGTTCAAGGTAGTAAACTTATCCTAAACTTGTATGCATTGAATGTTATGCTTTATTGTGCTATGACTTGATTGAATTGTGTTGCCTATGTGCTTATGTATGAAGCTCTATTTATATGTTTACTTTGGCCAATTGTATTTCATATGTAATATGGAAGCATGCACATGACACAATAGTAACACTTTCACAAGCAAGCATAAGTACTTACATTAATGCATGTATTGTTTAGTACCGTTTGCTACTGAGATTTCCCCCAAAATCTCATCCCTTTCCATGTAATCCAATTCCCACAGGTTTATGAATGATGAAAGAGGATGATGAAGCATGAAGAAAAACTAGGGATTGGATAGTATATATGTTATGTGAATGTGTGATGTTGCTGTATGACCAATGTAAGCAGTGATGGTTATGATGTAATGAAAAATAGTAAATGATGGAATAAATGTATGAAATATTACAGACATTTAGATGACATGCCAAGCTTCATTTTGACGGTAAGAATGCTTTATTTGGATGTCTGTACAAAGAGAACTAATTTTCTAAAGTAAGGGACCAGAATCTGTTTCTAGGATTTTTGACCAAATGAACAGTAAATTTTGGCGAATAAACTGTATTAATTGGCTAATCATTTGGTCTGGAAATTATTTTTCCCTTAAATTTCAAGATGTTATCTTCACGTAGCATTTTGAACCACTTCATTTTGATTTTTCTAGAACTAGTTATGATTTTTTGAAGTTTGTTGCGTAATCTGGAATACCATATGAACAGTAACCTGAGAAAGAGTAAAATTCCAGATTTAGCCAATGCACTTCCAAGGTCTTGTAAGTGGTTCTAAATGCTACTGAATGGTTCATAAGACTTATAAAAGTAAGGATGTTACATTTTAGTATCAGAGCAAGTTGTGAGATGGCTAAGATTCTTCACCATGATCGGGGGTTCTCACTGCGTGAGAGTGGGATGAAGCGTTGGCTGTTACCCTGACATGGCCAACCGGCTTCACCACCGGGAGGTTGCATTGCAGTCAAGAGGCTGGTGCATAAAACTTGCATCTGAGGTACCTTATGTAGTCTCAAGAAGGACTCTGTATTTTTGTTTCAGAGCAGAAGTTTCTGGCATGATATAAGATATTTCCTAGACCCTAACCTTAAAAAGTAAGTGTTTTGTTAAGTTAGGGTGTTTATTGGGATAATTAGCATTGCTTAATTAAGCAAATATTGCAGAAATAGATATGAGATTCTACAAGGTTAAGTCAAAGGCTTCAGTTAATAAGGGAAACCCTAGGCTAGTAGTGATATATGATATATGGATATGGACTCAAACCTGCAGTCTGGAGGTCACGTAGAGATATAACCTGAAGCCCAGTATATCCCAGATAATGCTGAGTCTAGTGACTCTACATAGTATGAGTTTGTTTGAGTGCCATCTAACCCTGATGTATGTTCTATTCCTCTAATAAGAGGACATATTATGACCAAGGAAGCTGAGTACTGGTACTGGATTATGGGTAGACTAGATATTATTCCTCCTCCATCAGAGTTTGAGGACAGAGTTACTATGAGTAATATACCACAATCCCCTAATTCAGATATCCAGTTAGAGTTTATGACAACATGTTCATTCCCACAGTCCAGGAATATGTGGCTTTATAGAGAAGGATTAGTGTGATGTTCCTGGCCCTAGTCAACCCCAGCTTTCTTTGTTAAAGACATATAATGCTGACCATATCTCAAGAAACTATGGAGAGTAAACTACTCATTCTAGTTCAAGGAATGGACAGAAGTTGAGAATAAGAGCAGTCAGTTTACTTACAGTTCCTTAATGTCGTATCAGGGATGATAAATAGATATACAGTAGAGGGCATTAACCT
This sequence comes from Leucaena leucocephala, assembly GCA_037074615.1. Taxonomy (NCBI): domain Eukaryota; kingdom Viridiplantae; phylum Streptophyta; class Magnoliopsida; order Fabales; family Fabaceae; genus Leucaena; species Leucaena leucocephala. The sequence goes on along the minus strand of CM073567.1, from coordinate 10,763,316 downwards.
AAATCAAGTTTATACTCTAGAGGACTGGCATGAGATGATAGTAAGCCAAGTACTACCATATACCCCTACATAGCATATAGAGCTAAGTGAGTATCTGGCAAATGATCCGCCAGCTGATATTCAGGGGTGGCATATCCGTGTACAGAAGTATGTGCAGTCCATGATCCCTTAGAAAGAAATGTAGAAGTAGATGAGGGGTAATGTAAATAGGTAAAGTGAAAAGAAAAGTAATTCTCATGTGTATGATAGTTATGATGTACCCCAAATATGTAATTGATATGTATGTAATGTGTGTACAAATGTTATGGTAATATGGAATACGGATGTTGGTTGAACATGTATGTGAATATGTTCCTTAAGTGTGATTATGATGTATATATATGAATGCACTTTAATTAATTTAGAGTCATCCAAAGACAAGAGTTTTTACGAGCTGTTAGGCCGCGACAGAAGATAACCTATGGTCATGACGGAAGAATACATAGCTGTTAAGCTGTGACAAGTAACTCGAGATGGTCATGACTAAAGTTACAAAGAATATGAGACAGCTAGCAAGTACTTAGGTGGTGACTAAAATGCACAGAGACCTGATAATAAGAATAAGATGCTGACCTCACTGAAGTTTATCAGTTAGAGGCTTAGTAGAGAGTGCGGGCAAGTTAGATAGTACAATACACTAAGATACAGAAGATCAATTAAAGAAGAGGCTCAAAAGTATATCCTCCGTATGATCATCAGGAGTTGATCTATGTTACGAAAGACTTGCCTAGAAAGAAGCCTAACGTATGACTTAAGGATAAAGATGTGATGGTTAATAGATAGAAAGTTAATGTTCCCAATGCAGAGGGATTCCATCATGAAGAGATAGTAACCTAATGCTATGCCCTAGAGAGTAGAAATAGTAATGTTAAGTGATGAATGAGATCCAAGTGACCTGAATTGGTCGTGATCTATAGGCAGACTAGAAAAGAATCACAGTCTAGTCCAGAGTAGACTAAGACTGATGGACATAAAGAGTTAAAATAATTAAGAGATACAGAAGTTACTCCATACGAGATAGAGAGTGATCCACTCACTTGAGAAGTTTTTCTCAAAGAAGTTTAAAGGAAGCAGTCCTCTCAATTAGAGAGAGAGGTGAGCGTGAGGCTAAGGGTTAGAGCTAAGGAAAGAGAACTCTTTAGATGGATACTAAATCAAGTTCATTTTTATGAACCTTGAGGCTTAGTAAGAGTTACTTTCTCTCGCTTGTTAGTAATTCAGGAGGATAGGGGAAAACTTAAAGGTTTAAATGGCATAAAGATATGAGCTAGACCTTTCCTCAGTTAGCTGATAGGAAATAGCTGACTTAGTTATGGATTACTGCTAGATTGCGATGAGGCCAAGGACACATAAATCCTTCAGCCTAGAGACACAGAAGTCTTACAAGCGATAAAAGATGATATGATAGAATGAATATGACCTAGTAAGGTAGCCACAGATTCAAAGATAAAGTGACTCCCCATTTCTTATGTAAGCAAGAGTAAAGAAGGGTTGAGTCTATACCCTAGTAAGAGGGTAAAGTGGCAACTTAAGTGAAATAAGTAAATAATTAAGGTTCCTAAATAAATGATCAAGACCTAGTGATTAAGGTAATGAAGGAACATAATACTTTAAAGTCTACTTGGTTAATTATTTAATTGCAATGTGAGTATAAGGGATGATTGAGCAGATATATGTGATAGTGGTATGGCTTATGTTGCCATAAGATATGATGAGAAGTTGTATCTCCTTGCAATTGTCATATGATGACACGCATGTTAGAGAATAGTTAAATGATTGCACCTCCTTGCATATTATGCATGTTAAGTATGTTATGATAGATAAATACTCCCCTTTACACTACATGCAGGGTAGAGTAGATATGGTGAGAAAGTTATGTTGCTCCCATGCCCTACGGCATGCAATTAAATAATTCAACTTGGTAAGGATGAAGCAATAGCAAAGGGCTAAACGAGATAGTTAGCTAGTTAAGTCCCAAAGAGTAGAAAGAGAAATTATGATCAAACAGTGATAGTCAATGAGATAGAGAATGAGATTAAAGATGAGAATTAATAGTGAATTTACAGACAAATGATTATGATACTCAGGATATATCCTTTCAGTAGGGGTAAGATGTATAAATAGATGATGATGGACATGTGCATGATAAAGCCTATGTAGCTCTCTGCAGTAATGGATAAAGTAAAGTTATAAAGATGAGAATCGTATATGAAGTTCCTAAGTGATAGAGGGAATGAGTCAAGTCCTAATAGATAATATTGGATTCTATGATCATTTTTAGGGAATTATCTATGGAGTTAACAACGATGTGAAAATGACAAACCTTGTAACTTTGTCCATTAGTTTAGTTCTTCCAAAGATGAGAATATAGTACAATAGAATCGCAGTAAATTCTGGAGGATTGCAGTTAGATCCTAGTATGGCTCACAGGATCGCAGTTAGATCCTAAAAGGCTTACAGTTGATCCCGAGGGTCGCAGTAGACCAAGCATAAAGCAAGAAAGTAATGAGCCATAAGTACAGTATTTCTTTGGAAGGACGAATACAAGGAAAAGTTAAGGTATAGAAGCTTCATAAGTTGATTAACTCATAACAGAGAGAGTACCCATGATGCTAGTTTCAGATAGCCTTATTACTATTAGGGACTGAACTCATAATCTTCTTACACGTAACAGGAACTTAGTGATAAAAGTTAAAGTTGTTAATCCTGAGTTCCAAGGATTTATGAGAATGTTTCATAAGATATGAGAAAGGGTCAAATGAGAATAAAGAGATCCTTACGATAAGATTACAAAGACTAAAAATAAAGGTAAGTATATCCTCCAGATGAGGACAAAGAGATTAGAAGGCCAGATAGACCCAAGAGAGATAGTATAAGATGGGTCTAAGATGATAAAGTATCAGGGTTGGAGCCAGTGAGCACCAGTGCTTTAGATTTTTATCTGCACATTTCAGTTAAGCGTGCTCAGGCAAGAGTAGCCCAATGTGGGTGACCTCCTGGGAAGTGATGAAAAAGGTATGAATGCAATAGAAATTTGGCATATGTGAGCAGAACTATGTAAAATTATAGAAAGAGCTATGAAAAGCTAGAAAGGTTTATGAACGGTAAGAGACTAGAACCCTTATGTCAAGTCCAAATGAAATGGATTTGAAAGATGAAGTGTGATATAGCCAGATTTGACCATATATGCCATTTTATGTCATGAAAGATACAAAATGAGAAGATATATCTTGAGAAGCGGCTGTATTGCTAGCTTTGTAAACATATAGAGAGGCTTCCGTTCAGGAAAAGATAGATGTTTGAATGATGAGCTACATGTGGAAGAGCAAATGATATCTTTGAGAGCTTCCACTCCTTGCATAGAATGTTAGGCCTTATGTTACGTTATATTATGTGATGTTTACATAATATGCTAAAGCTCCAAATGTTAGAGTAGTGCAAGCTCTGAGTGTTAGAGCTGTGCAAGCTCCGAGTGTTATAGCTGTGCATATTAAGAGAAGAAATGCTTAAGCTCCGATGTTAGAGCTTTGCATTCATGTGCAGGTATGTAGTCCTGCAATATGTTGGCTAGGCATTATGCATGTAACATCCTTACTTTTATACATATTAGGGACCATTCAGTAGCATTTAGAACCACTTACAAGACCTTGGAAGTCCATTAGCCAAATCTGGAATTTTACTCTTTCTCAGATTACTGTTCATATGGTATTCCAGATTATGTAATGAACTTCAAAAAATCATAACTAATTCTAGAAAACTCAAATTGAAGTGGTTTAAAAAGCTACATAAATATAAAATCTTGAAATTTAAGGGAAAAATAATTTACAGACAAAATGATTATCAAATTAATACAGTTTATTTGCCAAAGTTTACTGTTCATTTGCTCAAAAATCCTGGAAATAGATTCTGGTCCCTTACTTTGGAAAATTAGTTCTCTTTGTACAGGCATCCAAATAAAGCATTCTTGGTGTCAAAACGAATCTTGGCATGTCTGTAAAATTTCATACATTGATTCCATCATTTACTATTTTTCATTACATCATGACCATCACTACTTACATTGGTCATACAGCAACATCACACATTCACGTAACATATATACTATCCAATCCCTAGCTTTTCTTCATGCTTCATCATCCTCTTTCATCATTCATAAACCTGTGGGATTGGGATTACATGGAAAGGGATGAGATTTCGGGAGAAATCTCAGTAGCAAACGGTACTAAACAATGCATGCATTAATGTAACTACTTGTGCTTGCTTGTGAAAGTGTTACTATTGTGTCATGTGTATGCTTTCATGTTACATATGAAATACAATTGGCCAAAGTAAACATATAAATAGAGCTTCATACATAAGCACATAGGCAACACAGTTCAATCAAGCCATAGCACAATCAAGCATAACATTCAATGCATACAAGTTTAGGATAAGTTTACTACCTGAGCACTTGACCTTCTTTCACCTTAACTTCTTCTTTCTTTTCACATTCCTTGAACATGTGGCTGCCTCTCTTAGAGCATACCAATCAATTCCTAACATCACATAATCATTCATCCATTACAATCTAACTTCCTTGAGCATTAAACTTACTTTAACTAACATAACTTCTTGAACATTAATCTCATTAACTTTCCTTAATCTTAACTAATGGACTTGGTCTTTGAATCAATCGATGCCTTGACTTTACCCCACACAATTTAATCTTTTGAATCCATTTATGAGCTTAGAATCCTGAAATTCCAGATCCTTCATCACATGCTGTACAGAACCAAAATTGCACTCAATTATTTCAAAAATTCTCATTTTGATTCCAAAGCTTCCCATACCTTTTTTCTCTACTTTATTCCACACAATTTTTCATTTTAAAACCATTGGCAGCATCAAAATCATGAAATTCCAATCACTGTTCATGTGTGTTAATAGTAACAGAGAAGGGTTTCAAAAACTATAACCTTGGAATTTCAATGCTTTCAAGGTTCAAAACCTTTCCAATCCTACACAAAATCATCATCTAAATTCAATGGAAGCATTAAATCATTGAAATTCCATTTCCTTCACTCATGAAAAGTACAGACCAAACAGGTTCCATTAAGGCAAATTCAAGAATATCAACTTGATTCAACAACCAATCTCCTAATTAACTTATTTAAGCTTCAATAATATGTTTCTAACTTTAATTTCTTCTTTCCCCGTTCATCTAAGGTTGTTGGGCAGAACAACCCCTTAGGTAAAACTCAACTTTTCTCCCATAAAAACCTTAAGTTCAAGCTCCCAAATCAAAGGAAAATAAACTAGGATAGATTGCTTACCTTTAATCTCTAGCTTGCTTGAACTTTGGAACCTTGATCTTCTTTGTCTTGGCTTAAGTTTTCATTTTACAAGAGTTTCCCCAAGGTATCACAAGGCCACAGTTTTGGACAGAATGAGGGGGTATTTATAGCCAAAATCCAAGAAAAATCAATGGCCAAGATTGATTTGGTTACTATTTGATCTAAAGGCTCACATTTAATCTTGGATTTTACTTTTTCATAAAAGAATAATTATGACATCATGTGGGAAAGCTCAAGGGACACCTCAAGGGGTTAGGTGGCGTGCTCATAGTGTTAGGAAGATTCTGGAAAAATTATAGTCTAATCTGGTATCGATCAGAGCAGTTTCACAACAATCGGATTATTTTCTGTTATGAATTTTTCTATAATATACCAGGATATGTATTCTGTCCTGGAAATCAATGTCTAGGCTTCTCATACCCTTTACATGGTTATACTGAGTATTTATCTGCCATCCATTCATTGTGAAATGACCAAAATACCCTTGGTGTCCTTTCTTACACTATATTGATCCTAAGGGCATAATCATCATTTTACCCCTCTTTATATTGCCTCAAGGTGTATCTAGGCTCAACTAATCATATTTATACCATGTGCCACATTTTTAGCCTGTCCCAACTGACCAAAATGCCCTTCATCCATCTCTGGTACAATCTGGGCATTTAGGGGCATTTTCATAATTTCACAATTTTTCTAGACACTGGTCCCTTCTACTGATGGACTTGTACCCTGGGTTTTGGGCCCTTCTTGGCATCATCATGGGCCTATATATGAGGTCATCTGATCTCATTCTATCCAAGCTTACATACCAATAAATTCTATTATCGGATCATCCTTGTTATCAAACTCCCGTCAAAATTCACTAATGTGTCAATAACCTTTTATACAGAACTTCTTCTGGAGTTCTGTCATATTCATAACATCTGACACTGTAGGGCACACTTTCCTGTAATTCTCTCACTTATATCTGATGTCCATGGAATCTGATAAAAATTTAGATAACTTTTAGACTATCAGATAATTTTCTATTGTCTGGAGTCCTAATAAAATTTCTATATGATGCCAGATTAACCAGCGTAACTTCCTCTATTTGCTGATGGAATATGGGACTGAAAAACTTCTAGGCAGTTCTAAGCCTTTTCTGACTGAACTTTTCCATAATTACATTTATGTCCCTGACTTTTTGCTTAATTACATTTAGGTCCCTAAACTTTTGGAAATTATTACTTTTGGCCCAACATTTATTTCTACTTTAACTTTTGGCCCAACATTTATTTCTACTTTAACTTTTGGCCTTTAACATTTTCCAATTTTTATTTAGGTCCTTCTCTTTCTTCAAGACTTATCTAACCTTTATTATTTCTTCTGATCTTTGTCATAATCCTTTCCAAATCTCCTTCCACTATCAGTATTATATGGATAGAGAAAAATTAGGATATGACAATGCATGTTAGAGTATGTACTGCTATATACTCCTATATGCTCCTATGTGCTCCTGCTTAGTAGTAGAGCAATGAAAGAAAGAATAATGATATGTCCTCGCTCTGTATTATGATGAGTTATTAAAGATGATAAGAATGTATGATGATATGAGAATGAGAGTTAAAGTGTGCGGATATTCAGAGAATTCCTCTAGATACTCAGATGAGGAAGAAGTGATTGCACTAAAAAGTATGATGAGTTGTTAATAGAAACTCCAGAATATAGTAGTATTCGAAGGAGTTTGATATGAAAGAAATGGACACTACTTACAAACCTAGTATGGTGAGAAGTCCATATGCAGATAGATGTATAGCGAGTAAGTAAGTAATAGAATGAACTGGAGTTAAACTCTAATTGAGTTAATTCAGAATAGATGAATCACCATAGTAAAGATAAGAAGAATTGCAGATATAAAAAGTACTCCGCTAAGATATTTATTTTAAGAGATAGATACCCTAATTCTTAGTCATAAGGAGCACAAGGATACCTATCCAAGATTGTTGACTAAGGTGTTAAGTAAATTTCGAGGACAAAATTTATTTTGTTAAGTAAATTTCGAGGACAAAATTTATTTTAAGGGGGGTAGAAATGTCATATCCTAATTTTTCCCTATCCGTATAGTACTGATAGTGGATAGAGGTTTGGAAAGGATTATGATGAACATCAGAAGAAATAATAAAGGTTAGATGATTCTTTAAGGAATAGAAGGACTAAAATGAAAAGTATAAAAGGTTAAAGGCAAAAAGTGAAAGTAGAAACAAGATTTCGGCCAAAAGTGGTAATTTCCAAAAGTTAAGGGACTTAAATGTAATTAAGTAAAAAGTTCAAGGGCAAAATTGTAAATATAACTGCCCAAAAGTTTTTCAGTCCCACATTCCATCAGTAAATAGAGGAAGTTACGCTGGTTAATATGGTATGATATAGAATTTTTATTAGGACTCCAGACAACTGAAAATTATCTAATAGTCTAAAAGTTATCTAAAATTTTATCATATTTCATGGACTTCAGATGTAAGTGGCAAATTATAGGAAAATGTGCCCTATAGTGTCAGATGTCCTGGACATATTAATGAATTTTGACGGGAGTTTGATAACACCCATGATCCGATGATGGAATTTATCAGTATGTAAGCCTGGATAGAATGAGATCATATGACCTCATATATAGGCCCATGATGACGCCAAGAAAGGCCCAGAACCCAGGGTACCAGTCCATCAGTAGAAGGGGCCAGTGTCCAGAAAAAGTGTGAAATTATGAAAATACCCCTAGATGCCCAGATTATACCAGAGATGGATGAAGGGCATTTTGGTCACTTGGGACAGGCTAAAAACGTGGTACATTGTGTAAATATGATTATTTGAGCCCAGATACACCCTGAGGCATATAAAGAGGGGTAAAATGATTATTATGCCCTTAAGGTCAATATAGTGTAAGAAACGTCACCAAGGGTATTTTGGTCATTTTCCAATGAATGGATGGCAGATAAATACTCAGTATAGCCATGTCAAGGGTATAAGAATCCTAGACATTGATTTCCAGGATAGAATACATATCCTGGTATATTATAGAAAAATTCAGAACAGAAAATAGTCCGGTTGTTGTGAAACTGCTCCGATCGGTACCAGATTGGACTGAACTTTTTCCATAAGCTTCCTTACACTATGAGCACGCCACCTAAACCCTTGAGGTGTCCCTTGAGCTATCCCACATGATGTCATAATTATTCTTTTATGAAAAAGTAAAATCCAAGATTTAATGTGAGCCCTTGGATCAAATAGTAACCAAATCAATCTTGGCCATTGATTTTTCATGAAATTTTCTATAAATACCCCCTCAATTCTGCATCCAAACCGTGGCCTCATGAACCTTGGGGAAACTCTAGCAAAATGAAAACTCAAGCCAAGATAAAGAAGATTCAAGGTACCAAAGTTCAAGCAAGCTAGATATTAAAGGTAAGCAATCTCTCCTATCTTATTTTTCATTGATTTGGGAGCTTGAACTTAGATTTTTCATGGAGGAAATGTTGAGTTTTCTCTAAGGTGTGGTGCTGCCCAAATACCTTAGATGAAAGGGAAAAGAAGAAATTAAAGTTAGAAACATATGATTGAAGCTTAAACAAACTAGTTAAGAGATTGGTTGTTGAATAAAGTTGATATTCTTGACTTTGCCATAATGGAACCTGTTCGGTATGCACTTTTCATGAGGGAAGGAAATTGAATCTCAATGATTTAATGCTTCCATTGAATTTAGATGATGATTTTGTGTAGGATTGGAAAGGTTTTGAACCTTGAAAGCATTGAAATTCCAAGATTGTAGTTTTTGAAAGACTTCTCTATTACTGTTCACTCACATGAACTGTTATTGGAATTTCATGATTTTGATGCTTCCAATGGTTTTAAAATGAAAAGTTGTGTGGGATAAAGTAGAGAAACAAGTATGGGAAACATTGGAATCAAAATGAAATTTTTTGAAATAATTAAGTGCAGTTTCAGTTCTATACATCATGTGATGAAGGAGCTGGAATTTCATGATTCTAAGCTCATAAATGGATTCAAAAGATGAAATTGTGTGGGGTAAAGTCAAGGCATCATTTGATTCAAAGACCAAGTCCATTGGTTAAGATTAAGGAAAGTTAATGAGATTAATGTTCAAGAAGAAGTTATGTTAGTTAAAGTGAGTTTAATGCTCAAGGAAGTTAGATTATAATTGATGAATGATTATGTGATATTAGGAATTGATTGGTATGCTCCAAGAGAGGCAGCAACATGTTCAAGGAAAGTGAGAAGAAAGAAGCAAGTTAAGGTGAAAGAAAGTCAAGTGTTCAAGGTAGTAAACTTATCCTAAACTTGTATGCATTGAAGGTTATGCTTAATTGTGCTATGGTTTGATTGAATTGTGTTGTGTATGTCCTTATGTATGAAGCTCTGTTTATATGTTTACTTTGGCCAATTGTATTTCATATGTAACATGAAAGCATGCATATGACACAATAGTAACACTTTCACAAGCAAGCACAAGTATTTACATTACTGCATGCATTGTTTAGTACCATTTGCTACTGAGATATCCCCTTAAATTTCATCCCTTTCCATGTAATCCCAATCCCACAGGTTTATGAATGATGAAAGAGGATGATGAAACATGAAGAAAAGCTAGGGATTGGATAGTATATATGTTATGTGAATGTGTGATGTTATTGTATGACTAATGTAAGCAGCGATGGTCATGATGTAATGAAAAATAGTAAATGATGGAATAAATGTTTGAAATTTTACAAACATTTAGATGACATGCCAAGCTTCGTTTTGACACCAAGAATGCTTTAGTTGGATGTCTGTACAAAGAGAACTGATTTTCCAAAGTAAGGGACCAGAATCTGTTTCCAGGTTTTTTGACCAAATGAACAGTAAATTTGGCGAATAAACTGTATTAATTGGATAATCATTTGGTCTAGAAATTATTTTTTCCTTAAAGTTCAAGATGTTATCTTCACATAGCTTTTTGAACCAATTCATTTTGATTTTTCTATAACTAATTATGATTTTTTGAAGTTCGTTGCATAATCTGGAATACCATATGAACAGTAACCCGAGAAAGAGTAAAATTCCAGATTTAGCTAATGCACTTCCAAGGTCTTGGAAGTGGTTCTAAATGCTACTGAATGGTCCCTAAGAGGTATGAAAGTAAGGATGTTGCATAATACATATCCTGATATATTAAAAAAATTAGGAACATGAAATAGTCCAGTTGTTGTGAAATTGCTCCGATCGGTACCAGATTGGACTAGAATTTTTCCATAAGCTTCCTGGCATAGTAAGCACGCCACATACCCCCATGAGGTCTCCCTATGGCTGTCCCACATGATGTCATAATTATTCTTTTTAGAAAAAGTTAAATCCAAGATTAAATGTGAGCCCTTGGATCAAATAGTAACCAAATCAATCTTGGCCATTGATTTTTCATGAAATTTTCTATAAATACCCCCTCAATTCTGCATCCAAACCGTGGCCTCATGAACCTTGGGGAAACTCTAGCAAAATGAAAACTCAAGCCAAGATAAAGAAGATTCAAGGTACTAAAGTCCAAGCAAGCTAGAGATTAAAGGTAAGCAATCTCTCCTATCTTATTTTCCATTGATTTCAGAGCTTGAACTTAGGGTTTTCATGGAGGAAAAGTTGAGTTTTCTCTAAGGGGTGGTGCTCCCCAAATACCATAGTTGAAAGGGAAAAGAAGAAATTAAAGTTAGAAACATATGATTGAACCTTAAACAAGCTAGTTAAGAGATTGGTTGTTGAATCAAGTTGATATTCTTGACTTTGTCATAATGGAACCTGTTCGGTATGCACTGTTCATGAGGGAAGGAAATTGAATTTCAATGATTTAATGCTCCCATTGATTTTATATGATGATTTTGTGTAGGATTGGAAAGGTTTAGAACCTTGAAAGCATTGAAATTCCAAGATTTGTTGTTTTTGAAACCCTTATCTGTTAATGTTCACACGCATAAACAGTGATTGGAATTTCATGATTTTGATGCTTCCAATGGTTTTAAAATGAAAAAATGTGTGGGATAAAGTGGAGAAACAAGTATGGGAAGCAGTGGAATCAAAATGAGAATTTTTTAAATAATTAAGTGCATATGTTCGGTTCTGTGCAGCATGTTATGAAGGATCTGGAATTTCATAATTCTAAGCTCATAAATGGATTCAAAAGATGAAATTTTGTAGGGTAAAGTCAAGGTATCAATTGATTCAAAGACCAAGTCCATTGGTTAAGATTAAGGAAAGTTAATGAGATTAATGTTCAAGAAGAAGTTATGTTAGTTAAAGTGAGTTTAATACTCAAGAAAGTTAGATTGTAATGGATGAATGATGATGTGATGTTAGGAATTGATTGGTATGCTCCAAGAGAGGCAGCCACATGTTCAAGAAAAGTGAGAAGAAAGAAGCAAGATAAGGTGAAAGAAAGTCAAGTGTATAAGGTAGTAAACTCATCCTAAACTTGTATGCATTGAATGTTATGCTTTATTGTGCTATGACTTAATTGAATTGTGTTGCCTATGTGCTTATGTATGAAGCTCTATTTATATGTTTACTTTGGCCAATTGTATTTCATATGTAATATGGAAGCATGCACATGACACAATAGTAACACTTTCACAAGCAAGCATAAGTACTTACATTAATGCATGTATTGTTTAGTACCGTTTGCTACTGAGATTTCCCTAGAAATCTATTCCCTTTCCATGTAATCCTGATCCCACAAGTTTATGAATGATGAAAGAGGATGATGAAGCATGAAGAGGGATTAGGGATTGGATAGCATATATGTTATGTGATTATTTGTTATATGTAAAGTTATTGTATAACCAATGTAAGTAGTGATAGTCATGATGTAAAGAAAAATAATAAATGATGGAATAAATGTATGAAATTTTACATCCATTTAGATGACATGCCAAGATTCGTTTTGACACCAAGAACACTTTATTTGGATGTCTGTACAAAGAGAACTGATTTTTCAAATTAAGGGACTAGAATCTGTTTGCAGAATTTTTGACCAAATGAACAGTAAAGTTTAGCGAATAAAATGTATCAATTGGCTAATCATTTGGTCTAGAAATTATTTTTCCCATATATTTCAATATGTTAGCTTCACGTAGCTTTTTGAACCACTTCATTTTGATTTTGCTAGAATTAATTATGATTTTTTGAAGTTCCTGACATAATTTGGAATACTATATGAACAATAACCGAGAAAGAGTAAAATCCAGATTTGGCTAATGGACTTCCAAGGTCTTGTAAATAGTTCTAAATGCTACTGAATGGTCTCTAAGATGTATAAAAGTAAGGATGTTACAAATCTCAGTAGTAAACATTACCACTTAAATATGCAAGATGGATGCTAAAGCATGATATGTAATTTCATTAAACTTTCTTTGATTTGTGACATGCCATCATGCTATATACTTTTACATAAAGTGCATGGCCATGGAAACATGTTATTCACTATACATTCAACATCATTTATCTTGTCACAACATAATTCAAATAACATATACATGTTAACACATAAGCATACCACATCAAGCACATAAAGAGATAAGTTCACTACCTTGCACTTAAGCTTTCCTCTTGATCTTTATCACTTGCTCCCTAGCTTTCCAACCATGAAGCCTGTATGTCAATCACTTCCCAACATCTTCTTGGATGTTTCATGGTCCTCAACACATTCATATTCATCACATAATTTATTAGGACTCATGAACTCTAACCATGTTCAAGACTAACTTTGTTACACTCTTTATTGTCGTAACTTTCTCTAATTTTCACTAATCCACTTGGCTCTTGAATCAATTGATGTCTTGACTTTACCCGACACAATTTCATCTTTTGAATCCATTTATGAGCTAAGAATCATGAAATTCCAGCTCCTTCATGGCCTGCTATACAGAACTGAACATATGCATACAATACTTTTAAAAATTCTCATTTTGATTCTAATACTTCCCATACTTGTTTCTCCACTTTACCCCACAGAAATTTCATTTTAAAACCATTGAAACCATCAAAATTATAAAATTCCAATCACTGTTAATGCGAGTGAACAGTAATCGTGAAGGATTTCACAAACTACAACCTTGAGATTTTAATGTTTCCAATGTTCAAAACATTTCCAATCCTGCACAAAACCATCACATAAATTCAATGGAAGAATTAAATAATTGAAATTCCATTTTTTTCCCTCATGAACAGTGCAGAGTGAACAGATTCACTATTGGCAAAGTCAAGAATATCAACTTGATTCAACAACCAATCACTTAACTAGCTTGTTTAAGCTTCAATCATATGTTTCTAACTTTAATTTCTTCTTCCCCCTTTCATCTAAGGTATTTGGGCAGCACCACCCCTTAGAGAAAACTTAACTTTTCCCTCATGAAAACCCTAAGTTCAAGCTCCCAAATCAAAGGAAAATAAGCTATGAGAGATTGCTTACCTTTAATCTTTAGCTTGCTTGAACTTTGGTACCTTGAATCTTCTTTGTCTTAGCTTGAGTTTTCATTTTGCAAGAGTTTCCCCAAGGGTTGACAAGCCATGGTTTGGATGCAGATTTGAGGGTGTATTTATAGAAAAATCTTGGTGGAAATCAATGGCCAATATTACTTTGCACACTATTTGATCTAATGGCCACGTTTAATCTACGATTTTCCTTTTTCAAAAATGAATAATCATGACATCATGTGGGACAGCTCAAGGGACACATCATGGGGGTATGTGGTGAAATTCCATTGTGGGGAAGCTTCTAGAAAAATTCTAGTTCAATCCGGTACCGATCAGAGCAGCTTCACAACAACCTGACTATTTTCTGTTATGAATTTTTCTATAATATACCAGGATATGTATTCTATCCTGGACATCAAGGTCTAGGCTTCTCATACCTTTGCAAATGATATACTCAATATTTATCCACGTTCCATCCCTTGGGAAATGACCAAAATACCCTTGGTGTCCTTTCTTGCACTGTACTAGCCCTAAGGGCATAATTGTCATTTTACCCCTCTTTACACTGCCTCAGGGCATATACTGGCTATAATTAATCATATTTATACTATGTTTCACATTTTTTCCCTGTCCATAATGACCATAATGACCTCCATCCTTCACTGGTACAGTATAGGCATCTAGGGGCATTTTTATAATTTCACACTTTTCCTGGACTGCTGTGGACTCTGGCCCACTTAACTGTCCAGTCATCATATTGGGCTTACCATGGCTCTAGTTAGGCCTTGATATGGACTCATTGCCTTTATGCCCTTTATGGCACAAATCTCAAGACATCTCTTCCGATCCTATTTATCGGGTATTATATTTTACCGTAAAATCCCGTAAGAATTCTACAGGATTCCTTTTCTGACTCTGTCAATTTTATAAATTTTTACATTAAATATAGGAATTTTCTATAAAGTTTCATCTGATTATGATGTCTGAAAAGCACTATAATAATTCCATCTAATTTCAAAAATTTATATTAATTAATCGGGACCTCAAATCGAAATTCTGTGGCTCCTTAAACTGGCCGGAATCACTTTGTCTATCTACTGATAAAATTTGGGTATAATCTGATTATAGGCATTTTTTGCCTGTTTCGGCTCAACTTTTTCATAATTACACTTAGGTCCATGAACTTTTGAATAATTTCACTTTGGCCCCCAAACTTTTAGCTATTTGCATTTAAGTCCCTTAACTTTTGAAAATTACACTCAAGGGCTCAACTTTTGTTTCTACTTTCACTTTTTGCCTTTAACCTTTTCTACTTTTTGTTTTAGTCCATCTCTTTCTTCAAGACTCATCTAACCTTTATCATTTCTTCTGATCTTCATAATCCTTTCTAATCCTCTTTCCGCTATCAGTACTATACGGATAGGGAAAAATTTAGGATATAACATTTACCATGGTTGAACCATTTCAGTCCGCATTGTCCATTATAGAAGGAGATGAAATTTCAATTATCTAATGCTTCCATTGAATTCATATGATGATTGTGTCATATTGGATACGTTTTAAACCATGGAAGCATTGGAATTCCATGTTGTAGTTTTTGAAGTTCTTCTCTATTACTATTCACTCATATGAATAGTGATTGGAATTTCATGATTTTGACGTTTCCAATGGCTTTAAAATAAAAAGTTATGTGGGATAAAGTAGATAAACAAGTATGGGAAACCTTGGAATCAATGAGTTTTTTTATAAGAATTATGCATATTTTTTAAATCTGTCCAGAATAGTGCATGAGAGCTAGAACTTCATGATTCTAATCTCATAAATGGATTCAAAAGGTGGAATTGTATAGGGTCAAGTCAAGACATCAATTGGTTCAAAGGTTAAGTCAATTAGTAAAGATCAAAAGAAGTTATGTTAGTTAAAGTAAGTTTAATGTCCTAGGAAGTTAGATTGTACTGGATAGATGATTATGTGATGTTAGGATTTGATAGTGGACATCAAAGAGGCAGCCATACATCAAAAATAAGTGAGAAGATTACAACCTTGAGATTTTAATGTTTCCAAGGTTCAAAAGCTTTCCAATCCTACACAAAATCATCATATAAATTCAATGGAAGCATTAAATAATTGAAATTCCATTTCTTTCCCTCATGAATAGTGCAGAGCGAACAGATTCACTCTTGGCAAAGTCAAGAATATCAACTTGATTCAACAACCAATCACTTAACTAGCTTGTTTAAGCTTTAATCATATGTTTCTAACTTTAATTTCTTCTTCCCCCTTTCATCTAATTCTTTGGGCAGCACCTCCCCTTAGAGAAAACTCAACTTTTCTCCCATGAAAACTCTAAGTTCAAGCTCCCAAATCAAAGGAAAATAAGCCAGGAGAGATTGGTTACCTTTAATCTCTAGCATGCTTGAACTTTGGTACCTTGAATCTTCTTTGTCTTGGCTTGAGTTTTCATTTTGCAAGAGTTTCCCCAAGGGTCCATGAAGCCACAGTTTTGATGCAGAATGAGAGGGGGTATTTATAGCCAAAATCCATGAAAAATGAATGGCCAAGATTGATTGGGTTACTATTGAATCTAAAGGCCCACATTTAATCTTGGATTTAACTTTTTCTAAAAAGAATAATTATGTCATCATGTGGGATACCTCAAGGGACACCTCATGGGGGTATGTGACGTGCTTACCATGCCAGGAAGCTTATGGAAAAATTCTAGTCTAATCCAGTACTGATCGGAGCAGTTTCACAGCAACCGGACTGTTTTCTATTCCTAATTTTTTTAAAATATACCAGGATATGTATTTTGTCATAGAAATCAAGGTCTAGGCTTATCATATCATTGAACTTGATATACTGATATTTTTTGCCATCCATCCTTTAGAAAATGACCAAAATACCCTTAGTGTCCTTTCTTATACTGTACTAAGCCTTAGTGTCCATCATTCATTAATGTAACCCTTGGTGTTATTTCACCCCTCTTTACACTGCCTCAGGCCATATATTGGCTCTAACTAATCATATTTATACTATGTCCCACATTTTTGGCCTATTCAGAATGACCAAAATGACCTCCATCTAACACTGGTACAGTATGGGCATCCAGGGGTATTTTCATAATTTCACACTTTTCCTGGACTGCTCTGGACTCTGGTCCACTTAACTGCCTCATTACTTTATTGGGCTCATTATGGCGTCATTTGGGCCTTGGTATGGGCTTATTAGCCTCATTACCTTTATAGTACAAATCCCAATAAATCTCACCCGATCCTATTTATCGGGTATTTTATTTCACCGTAAAATCTCATAAGACTTCTACAAGATTCCTTCTCTGACTCTCTCAATTTTATAAATTCTTACATTAAATATAGGAATTTCCTATAAAGTTTCATTTGATTCTGCCATCTGAAAAATACTGTAATAACTCTTCTGACTTTATAAATTTATATCAATTAATCGGGACCTTAAATCAAAATTCTATGCTGCGTTAAACTGACCAGAATAATTTTGTCTATCTACTGGTAAATTTTTAGTCTTATATGATTTCGGGTATGTTTGGCCTGTTTCGGCTCAACTTTCTCATATTTACATCGGGTCCCTGAACTTTTGCATAATTGCACTTAGGCCCTGAACTTTTGGCTATTTGCATTTTAGCCCCTTAACTTTTGAAAATTTCCCTTAAGGGCCTAACTTTTATTTCTACCTTCACTTGTTGCCTTCAGTCTTTTCTAATTTTCATTTTAGTCCTTCTCTTTCTTCATGACTCATTTAACCTTTATCATTTCCTCTGATCTTCATCATAATCATTTCCAAATCTCTTTCCACTATCAGTACTATACGGATAGGGAAAAATTAGGATATGACATTAGTTAAAGTGAGTTTAATGCTTAAGGAAGTTAGATTGTAATGGATGAATTATTATGTGATGTTAGGAATTGATTGGTATGCTCCAAGAGAGGCAGCCACATGTTCAAGGAAAGTGAGAAGAAAGAAGCAAGTTAAGGTGAAAGAAAGTCAAGTGTTCAAGGTAGTAAACTAATCCTAAACTTGTATGCATTGAATGTTATGCTTGATTGTGCTATAGCTTGATTGAATTGTGTTGCCTATGTGCTTATGTATGAAGCTCTGTTTATATGTTTACTTTGGCCAATTGTATTTCATATGTAACATGGAAGCATGCACATGACATAATAGTAACACTTTCACAAGCAAGCACAAGTGTTACATTATTGCATGCATTGTTTAGTAATATTTGCTACTGAGATTTCCCCCAAAATCTCATCCCTTTCCATATAATCCCAATCCCACAGGTTTATGAATGATGGAAGAGGATGATGAAGCATGAAGAAAAGCTAGGGATTGGATAGTATATATGTTATGTGAATGGGTAATGTTGCTGTATGACCAATGTAAGCAATGATGGTCATGATGTAATGAAAAATAGTAAATGATGGAATAAATGTATGAAATTTTACATCCATTTAGAAGACATGCCAAGCTTCGTTTTGACACCAAGAATGCTTTATTCAGATGTCTATACAAAGAGAACTAATTTTCCAAAGTAAGGGACCAGAATCTGTTTCCAGGATTTTTGATCAAATGAACAGTACAACTTGACGAATAAACTGTATTAATTGACTAATCATTTGGTATGGAAGTTATTTTTCCCTTAAATTTCAATATGTTATCTTCACGTAGCTTTTTGAACCACTTCATTCTGAGTTTTCTAGAATTAGTTATGATTTTTCAAAGTTCATTAAGTAATCTGGAATACCATATGAACAGAAACCCGAGAAAGAGTAAAATTCCAGATTTAGCTAATGAACTTCCAAGGTCTTGTAAGTGATTCAAAATGCTACTGAATGGTCCCTAAGACGTATGAAAGTAAGGATGTTACAAGCTGAATCTTCTAGAGTTATAGAATTGCCTACTGTGTCAAAAGATTATGGAATATCTGAGATAATCAAGAGCATCAATGTGATGAATTCAAATATAAACTCCATCAACACAAATTTCTGCTCTAACTTCAAGGACTTGAGATCTACTGTGGAGAACAATTAAGCAATGACAGAGTCCAAGTTTATTGCCTTGGATAACAAAATAGAATAGTGGGAAACAAAAGTTGTAAACATGAATGGTTGTGTATCACAATTAAGCGAGAGAAAAATGGTTGGTTATAATATAGTAGATTAAATTGCAATATAGATTGACATGATCAGAAAAAGACTATTAACAGCTCAAAGTAGTCAGAAATGTTATCCTAATGTGAGAAGAAAACCATTGGAGTTTGAACAAGGAGAACATGTGTTTCTTAAGTTGACTCTGAAACATCCTCATTTTCATACGTCTTAAGGACCAAACGGTAGCATATGGAACCACTTTTAAGGTTATTGAAGTCAAATTACTCAATCTGGAATTTGACTCTTAGCGAGTACTATTTACTGTGTAAATTCTAGTGGAGTGTCCTGACTTCAAAAAATCATAACTAATTCTAGAAAAATTGAAACGAAGTGGTTCAAATTCCTACATGAAGCTAACTTAATGACCTTTCAGGTAAAAATAACTCATTGAAAACACCTTGACCAGGTCAACTGCAGTAAATATATGAAATTTACTGTTCATCTAGCATTTTTCCCTGATTCGAGCATTTTGTCATATACTAATTTTTCTCTATCTGTATAGTACTGGTAGTGGAAAGAGGTTTAGAAAGGATTATGACGAAGATAAGAAGGAATGATAAAGGTTATGAGTCTTGAAGAAGGAGAAGGACTAAAATGCAAAGTATAAAAGGTTAAAGGCCAAAAGTTAAAGTAGAAACAAGATTTGTGCCAAAAGTGGTAATTTCCAAAAGTTATGGGACTTAAATGTAATTAAGTAAAAAGTCAGGGACCCAAATGTAATTATGAAAAAGTTGAGCCAAAACAAGCCAAAAATGCCCGGAATCAGATCAGACTCAAATTTTACCAGTAGATAGAAATAATTATTCCGGTCAGTTTAACGCAACACAGAATTTTGATTTGAGGTCCTAATTAATTGATATAAATTCCTGAAGTCAGCAGGAATTATTGCAGTATTTTTCATGTCTAAGAATCAGATAAAACTTTACTGTAAATTCTTATATTTAATATATGAATTTATCAAACTGACAGAGTCAGAAAAGGAATCCTGTAGAATTCTTATGGGATTTTATGGTAAAATAGAATACCCGATAAATAGGATCGGGAGAGGTATCTTGGGATTTGTGCCATAAAGGGCATAAAGGCAATGAGCCCAAACCAATGCCCAAATGGCGCCATAGTAGGCCCAATGTGATGACTAGACAGTTAAGTGGGCCAGAGTACAAAGCAGTCCAGGATAAGTGCGAAATTACGAAAATACCCCTGGATGCCCATACTGTACCAGTGATGGATGGAGGTCATTTTGGTCATTCTAGACAGGCCAAAAACGTGGGAAATAGTATAAATATGATTATATAGAGTTAATATATGCCCTGAGGTAGTACAAGAAGGGGTGAAATGACAATTATGCCCTTAGGGTCAGTACAGTGCAAGAAATGACACCAAGGGTATTTTAGTCATTTCCCAAGGGATGGATGGCGGATAAATACTCAGTCTAAAATTTTCAATGGTGTGGGAAGCCTAGACATTGATTTCCAGGACAAAATACATATCCTGGTGTATTATAAAAAATTAGGAACAAAAAACAGTTTGGTTGCTGTGAAACTGCACCGATCGGTACTGGATTTGACTGGAATTTTTCCAGAAGCTTCCTTACACTATGATCACACCACCTAACCCCTTGAGGCGTCCCTTGATGGGTCCCACATGATGTCATAATTATTATTTTATGAAAAAGTTAAATCCAAGATTAAATGTGGGCCTTTAGATCAAATAGTAACCAAATCAATCTTGGCCATTCATTTTTCTTAGATTTTGGCTATAAATACCCCTCCAATTCTGCAGCAAACCGTAGCTTCATGGACCATTGGGCAAACTCTTGCAAAATGAAAACTCAAGCCAAGACAAAGAAGATTCAAGGTTCCAAAGTTCAAGCAAGCTAGAGATTAAATGTAAGCAACCTCTCCTAGCTTATTTTCCTTTGATTTGGGAGTTTGAACTTAGGCTTTTGATGGGAGAAAAGTTCAGTTGTCTCTAAGGGGTGGTGCTGCCCAAAGACCTTAAAGGAAAGGGGAAAGAAGAAATTAAAGTTAGAACCATATGATTGATGCTTAAACAAGCTATTTAAGAGATTGGTGGTTGAATCAAATTGATATTCTTGACTTTGCCATAGTGTGCCCTGTTCGGTCTGCACTGTTCATGAGGGAAGGAAATGGAATTTCAATGATTTAATGCTTCCATTGAGTTTGTATGATGATTTTGTGTAGGATTGGAAAGGTTTTGAACCTTGGAAACATTAAAATCTCAAGGTTGTAGTCTTTGAGATTCCTTATGGTTACTGTTCACTCTCATGAACAGTGATTGAAATTTCATGATTTTGATGGTTCCAATGGTTTTAAAATGAAAAGTTGTGTGGGTTAAAGTGGAGAAACAAGTATGGGAAGTATTAGAATCAAAATGAGAATTTTTGAAAGAATTGTATGCTTATGTTCAGTTCTGTACAGCAGGCCATGAAAGAGCTGGAATTTCATGATTCTAAGCTCATAAATGGATTCAAAAGATGAAATTGTGTAGGGTAAAGTCAAGACATCAATTGATTCAAGAGCCAAGTGGATTAGTGAATATTAGGGAAAGTTATAACAATAAAGAGTGTAACAAAGTTAATCTTGAACATGGTTAGAGTTCGTGAGTCCTAATGAGTTATGTGATGAATATGAATGTGTTTAGGACCATGAAACATCCAAGAAGATGTTGGGAAGTGATGGACATAAAGGCTTCATGGTTGGAAAGATAGGGAGCAAATGCTAAAGATCAAGAGGAAAGCTTAAGTGCAAGGTAGTGAACTTACCTCTTTATGTGCTTGATGTGGTATGCTTATGTGTTGAGATGTATATGTTATTTGAATGATGTTGTGACATGATAAATGATGTTGAATGTATTGTGAATAACATGTTTCCATGGCCATGCACTTTATGTAAAAGTATATAGCATGATGGCATGTCACTAATCAAAGAAAGTTAATGAAATTACATATCATGCATTAGCATCCATCTTGCATATTTAAGTGGTAATGTTTGCTACTGAGATTCCCTAGAATCTCACTCTTCCATAACCAACCAATTTAGGTCAAGCATGAAGAAAAGGTATGCATGGAGAAGAGCTAAAGAACGGAAGAAAGGAAGTGAAGTATTGAGATTTTAGTATATACTATAAATTGTCCATGTATGTAAATGCCATGTAAGGTGTCCATTTATGTGATGAAACTATTGTAATACTTATGGCATATGTACATGATATATATGAATGTTAAGAAGCTTATTTGATGGCTTGTGCATGCTGAAACAATTATTGGAAATGAAAGAAAAGAAACTGAAATGGTAAAAACGTAGGTCCTGAAGCAGTTTTGTTGTGGCTTCAGTTTGACCTAGCAAATGAAGGAATTAGTTCACGAAATTTTATGAGCATGTAGCACACATCCAGAGCTTTAAATTCATAGGTAGAACGTGTCATTTGGATATGTATATCAAATGAATAGTAAGGGACCAGAATCTATTTCCAGAATTTTTGACCAAATGAACAGTAAACTTCAACGAATAAACTGTATCAATTGGCTAATCATTTGGTCTAGAAATTATTTTTCTCTTAAATTTCAAGATGTTATCTTCATGTATCTTTTTGAACCACTTCATTTCGAGTTTTCTAGAAATAATTATGATTTTTTGAATTTCATTGTGTAATCTGGAATACCATATGAACAATAACCCGAGAAAGAGTAAAATTCCAGATTTGGCTAATAGACTTCCAAGGTCTTGTAAGTGGTTCTAAATGCTACTGAATGGTCCCTAAGACGTATAAAAGTAAGGATGTTACACATTTTGGTCAAAACATTTGCACTATCTAATGCCAAGTTTCTCTCCATGATTCTTTAATCCTCTTCTAACATACCTGTGGGATTGGGATTACATGGAAGGGGGTGAGATTTATGAGGAAATCTTAGTAGCAAACAGAAACCATACAATGTATGAAACTATATGCTTGATGTTACTATGTGTGTACTTAATGATTATGCTTGCATAATGATAACATACATGCTTCAATGTTACTTAATTATAACATATGTCCATAGCATAAAAATAAATAAAGCATTACTTAATCATACATGCTTCACATCATCAAGATAAGAAAACATCACATAAAACATCCAAGCAGTATAAGCACACAAGTAGGTAAGTTTAGTACCTGGCATGTAGCCTTTCCTTCCAGCTCTTAGCCTTGCCTCTAAGGTCCCTTCTTTTCATAAGTCAGAGCCTATACATAGCATAATAATATCTTTATTATTATCCAGTATAGCTCTACTTACCTCATGCTTAACTAGGGGTAATATCCTTACTCTGATATTCCACTAACTTTCTTTCTCTTTTTAGCTACCTTTATTAATAGAGATATTTCTCTATTCTAACCACTAAGAGCAATCCTTTACTTTATTAGAGCAGGGACTAGATAACTTACTTATCTTATTCCTAAGCTTTACCCAGTCTCTCAGCTCCTTATACTGCTCCTGGCTCGACTAGAACTCCTCCTTTCTTTCTCTTCCTTCCTTTCTTTCTCTCTTTCTCTGTTTTCTCTTCTTTCTCTCCTTTTCCTTGCTCTTGGCCGTGGCTTCCATGGAGGGAGGGGTGGCCTATTTATAGGTGGAGGTAGGTGGAATGGATGGCTCAGATCAAATCATGATGAATGGAACAGATCGTTTAGCTTCCTCAAGAAGCTTTACCTGCATCATCATGATGACATCCTCCTCCTTGATGACTCACCATTATGACATTATCCAAGGACACCTCAGGGGGTATGTGGCGTAATTGGTGGGGCCCTTGAGACACCTCACCAGTTGACTCAGTCTATCCAGAGAATTCCATATCCTTTTCCTAGAATGAGCGGCTAAGATTGTGCCACGTGTCCTCTTTACTTTTTCTCCTTTTTCTAATCTCATGACATGTGTCCTTAACTTTTCTTCTTTTCCTGTAATAATGCCATGTGGCACATTATGGGTCCTATGAGGACACCTTTCATACCACCCCATGGTCTAAAGTTGAAACATCTTCATTTTCTTACGTCTTAGGGACCAAATGGTAGCATCTGGAACCACTTATAAGGCTATTGAAGTCAAATTACTCAATCTGGAATTTTACTCTTAGCGAGTACTGTTTACTGTGTAAATTCTAGAGGAGTGACTTGACTTCGAAAAATCATAACTAATTCTAGAAAAATCAAAATGAAGTGGTTCAAATTGCTACCTGAAGCTAGCATAATGTTCTTTTAGGAAAAAATAACTCGTTGAGCATGCCTTGACCAGGTCAATGTCAGTAAATGTCTTAAGTTTACTGTTCATCCTACATTTTTCCCTCATCCAGCACTTTGGTCCCAACTTTGTACTCTCCAATCCCAATCTTCTCTCCATGCTTCTTCAATCCTCTTCTAACATACCTGTGGGATTGGGATTATATGTAAGGGGATGAGATTTTGGGGGAAATATTAGTAGCAAATGAAAACCATACAATGTATGCAACTATATGCTTGATGTTACTCTGTGTGTACTTAATGATCATGCTTGCATCATGATAACATACATGCTTCTATGTTACTTAATTACAACATATGGCCATAGTATAAAAAGAAACAGAGCATTACTTAATCATACATGCTTCACATCATCAAGGTAAGAAAATATCACATACAACATCCAAGCAGTATAAGCATACAAGTAGGTAAGTTTACTACCTGGCATGCAGCCTCTTCCTCTAGCTCTTAACCTTGTCTCTAAGGTCCCTTCTTCTCATAAGTTATAGCCTATGCATAGCATAATAATATCTTTATTATTATCCAGTACAGCTCTACTTGACTCACACTTAACTAGGGGTAATATCCTTAATCCGACATTCCCCTATCTTTCTTTCTATGAATAGCTAACCTTATCAATAGAGATATTTCTCTATTATAACCATTAAGTGAAATCCTCTACTTTATTATAGCAAGAACTAGATAACTTACTTACCTCATTCCTAAGCTCTACCCAGTCCCTAAGCTCCTTAGACTGCTTCTGGCTCTGCCATAACTCCTTCCTTTCTTTCTCTCTTTCTCTTTTCTTTCTCTTCTCTGCCTTTGCTTGTCCGTGCATAACATGAAGGGTGAGGTGTCCTATTTATAGATGAGCAGTGGTGGAATGAATGGCTCAGATCAAATCGTGATGAATGGCCTAGATCGCTTAGCTTCCTCAAGAATCTTTGCCTGCATCATCATAATGACATCATCTTCCTTGATGACTCACCGTTATGACATCATCCAAGGACACCCCAGGGGAC
Organism: Leucaena leucocephala; assembly: GCA_037074615.1. NCBI lineage: Eukaryota > Viridiplantae > Streptophyta > Magnoliopsida > Fabales > Fabaceae > Leucaena > Leucaena leucocephala. The sequence goes on along the minus strand of CM073567.1, from coordinate 10,737,984 downwards.
ACCTCAGGTGGTATGTGGCATAAATGGTGGGGCCCTTGGGATACGTCATCAGCTGACTCAGCCTTTCTAGAGAATTTCAGACTCTTTTCCTGGAATGAGCGGCCGAGATTGTGCCACGTGTCCGTTTTACTTGTTCGCCTTTTTCTAATCTTATGACATGTGTCCTTATATTTTCTTCTTGTCCTATAATAATTCCATGTGGCACTTTGTGGGTCCCATGAGGACAACTTTCATGCCACCTCATGGTCTACAGTCATATCTGATCACTTTTTCCAGTTTTATCCTTAACCAAGAAACCTTATTTTATAGAAAAACACTAAAATATTATTTTAATGCCTCTTAAAATCCATAATCCTTGGGCCTACGTTTTTGGGCTCTTGGATTTCTAACTAAGCCCAAGCACTCTAGTGGCTTGGCTCCCAAGAAACACGTCTTACTTTTCCATTATGCCCACAAGGACTTTCACTATTATCCCTAAATTTTCACTTTCTTGAAGTTTAGTCCCTAAGCATCATTTGTATACTTCTAGGACATCTGCATAATAGGGTCTAGTAGCCTTTCTTTTTCAGGCTACATACTAAGCTTCTAGGCCTAAAAATTAGGATATGACAAAAGTCATACCTGATCACTTTTCCCAGTTCTATCCTTAACCGGGTAACCTTACTTTATGGAAAAGCGCTAAAATATTATTTTAATGCCTATCAAACTCCCATAACTACTGGGCCTACGTTTTTGGGCTTTGGACTGCTATCTTGGGTTTCTAACCAAGCCCAAGCATATGGTGGCTCAATTCCCAAGAAACACCTCTTACTTTTCCATTATGCTCACAGGGACTTTCACTATTTATGCTTTAGTCCCTGAATTTTCACTTTCTTGCAGTTTAGTCCCTAAACATCATTTGTATACTTCTGGGACTCCTGCACAATAGGGTCTAGTAGCCTACCTTTTTCAGGCTACATACTAGGCTTCCAGGCCTAAAAATTAGGATATGATAGACTCTAACCATAGGAGCCACACGATCAATCAAGGTAAAGAAGTTACATCCTAAATATATAAGACCATTTCAGATTCACATAAAAATAGGATTAGAGGCTATAAGTTAGGACTTCCCCCAAATCTCAGTCAAATACATGATGTATTTCACATTTTCAAGTTAAAAAATTATGTTCCAGACTCATCACATGTGATTGAACAAGATGATGTCGCACTAGAAAATGACCTAACATATGAAGTTGAACCAGTACGAATTATTGATGGAAAAGTTAAGCAACTACAAAATAAATAGATTTTGTTAGTTAAAATGGTCTATAAAGGATTAACTGAAATTGAAGCTACATTGAAAACAGAGGAAAGAATAAAGCAGATATATTCTAAGTTATTTCCTTAATATGTATATATTGTAAATTTCAAGTTTGTGTGGTATGTATGCATAGTTTGTGTGCGATATATATGAGATTCTTCAAGGAAAATGTTGCACTTTAAGGAAGGAAAGGGATAAAATTATAAATAATAGAAAATTCAAGGACCTCAATGAAATTTAGAAAAATTCTAGGGCCAAAATAGAATGTAGACATAAATGTTGGCCAATAAGTGTAATTACAATAACTTTGAGGACTTAAATATAATTTATCAAAAGTTCAAGAGCAAAATCGTAATTTTGAGAAGTTGTGGAATAATAGGCCTATAACTGCTAAACAATGATGTAGTCCCGAATTTTAGCATTAAATAGAGAATGGAAATTGGGCGAGACATATTTTTCAGAATTTTGATCTGAGGACCCAGATAATTGATATTACTATCTAAAGTCTGGAGATTATTATAGTACCTTTAGGATTTCCTAATCAGATAAAATTTGGCAGTAAATTTCCATAATTAATATAGAAATTTATAAAATTGACAGAGTTTAAAAAGTAGTTCTATAGATTTTTTAATAGAATTTATAGTAGAATGATATACTTATAAATACTTTCAGGTGAGGTTTCTTGGGAATTGAGCCGTAAAAGTATTAGACACATGTCAAGGCCCAAGTTGGAATCCTATAGGTTCAGTAAGATATTTGAATAGTCATGTGTGCTAGTGTCCCGAGGAACCCTGAAATATACAAAATTGCAAAAAAGCCTTGTATTCTAATAATAAATAAGAGATGGATTAATGGCATTTTGGTCATTTTGGATAGGTCAAAATGGCAAGGTAGGTAAAAAGATGATCAAGCAGAGTCAAAATAAGCCCTGATAAGATGTAAAGAGGTATGAAATGATAATTATATCCTTAGGGTTATATAGTGTAAGATAATAAACCAAGGGCATTTTGATCATTTTCCATGGGATAGTAAGCAGATAAATACTCAGTCTAATAATATCAGTGGTAGAAAAAATCTAAACAGTGGTTTTCATGACATAATATATATTATAGAATATTATAAAAATTAGAAACATAAAACAGTGTAGTTTTTCTGAAACTGACTAGATCAATACAGGATTAGACTGGATTTTCCTATCAATATTTCTCCATGTTTTGTGCCAAACACAACCCTATTTGATGTCATGGATGATGTCGTTCTTTGGCTTCTAGGGCAAGCTTAATGGAAGGTACATTATGGATCCTTGGATGAAATAGTGTTTGGATGTTCCATATTCCCTTTGATGTTGTTGCTAGACATGCTATTTATATGTGGTAGTAATATGAATTTTATGTTATAGATAGTTTATACAAGCTTAAATAAGTTAGAATCAAGTAATATTGGCTTGGAAATTAAAGTATACATGTAATTAAGGCTATGTTCTTAGCTCCTACTATGTAAAACACTATTCATATGTGAGAATTTCATGATTCTCATGTTTTCAATGGTTTAAAATGGAAAATTGTGTGGGAGTAAAGTAGAGAAATAAGTAGTGGAAGCATTTGAATCAAAATGAGAATTTTTGGAAAATAAGAGGAGGTATTTTGGTTCTATACAGGAAGCACGAGCCACGGAGAGAAGCTGTGAACGTCGTGACCATAAGCTGTGGAAGTCGCTGAGGAACACTGAGGGTAATGCTTCTTCCCACTTGACTTAAACACATACGGTAGATCCTAGCAAGGAATGGAAAATTTTTAAATTAATTTCCGCTGCGTGTCTTTCAATTCCTTATAAACTATGGGTAAAAATAAGGATTATACACATTTCACATGATAGACATACAAAGATGACACATTACAGTTACATAGGTTGGATCTAAGAATTGAGGAGCTAATAACATAAGCAAGTGGAAGAGGATTCACAAGTGCTGCACTGATATACACAAAGGATATATGACCATATATGTAAAGAAGAGTTTGATTCATTAACCTGAATAATTCATTCCATACTTCTCACACATCATTCACTCTATCTGAATTTGTTTCCATTCTCTCTCACGCCATCACCCTCTTTTTGATTCCACACTCCACTCTATCACATATTCTCATTCTATCTCTATTCTCTCTCATCTGGGCACTATTTCTCTATTCTAAGCAATAGAATTAGAGGAACCTGCTATTGCATCTTCATCTTCTTCTTCATTCACATGACTTCTACTACTATACTTGTTACTGCTATTGAGGTCTTGACAGTTATGGAAGGCTATATTTGTTGTGCTCTCTTGGAGATAATGTTGAACCAAAGTCCTTAAACTACAACAGGGAGTTTAATTGTGTCATTAATTCAAGATCTGATTGTATCAGTTGATATAGTTAAGTCTGGTTTTATTGATTCATTTAGAGTTAGTAGATAATAAATGATTAGGGACCCAAGTTGAATTTCCTATTTCTATATAATTAAGCTTTAATTGATTTTCATCCTTGAATTAGTTGGACATTGTTGTGGTTAATTAGTTTAACTCTTTAGCAGAGTATAATTTTACCTGTTTAATTTATCTTCTTATACCTCTTGAGTTGAATGATTCAGATTTCTCTATTCAATGTCTGTGAGTTGTAGCTTTGATAGGGATATGGTTAAAGATTTGTTAGCTAACACATTTTAATTCAACTAATTAACTCCTCATATTCTATGGATAATGATGGTAAGGTAATCTCCAAAGGAACACACTTGTTATTAATTTATAACAACATTATTAACACCTAAAATCATAAGCAGCAGAATAGGATTTACATTCAGAATTTATTCAAACATTTAATCTCATATATCATTGCATTAATTTGTTAAACTATGTCTTATTAGATTAGTTAAGAACTTTAGCATCCATTTAGGCTCTATCACATCCTACTTTTTCCCTATATGTATAATACTGATAGTGGAAAGAGGTTTAGAAAGGATTGTGATGATGAATAGAAAGGAAAAACAATGATTAGACAAAGGTATAAAGATGAGGGACTAAAATGAAAAGTTTAAAAATTCTATGGTGCAAAGTGTGAAATAGATAAAAGGTTTAGGCTATTAAGTGTAATTATGAAAAGTCGAGGGTCTAAAGTGTAATTTTTACAAGTTAAAGGGTAAAATGGTAATTAATGAAAGTTAAGATGAAAAATGCCCAAAAATGCCTAGAATCATATTAATCTCAACTTTTTCAGTAAATAGAGAAAATTATTCTGATCAGTTTGACGCAACACATAATTCTAATGTGAGGTCCTTAAAAATTTATATTAATTTCTAAAGGAAGGGAAATTAATACAATATCCTCTGGACCTCAGAATCAAATGAAATTTGGTAGTAAATTCCTATAATTAATATAAGAATTTATGAAACTGATAAAGCTCAAAAAGGAGTGATGTATAATTTATTCTGAAATTTATAGTGTATTAAAACACCATATAAATATGTTTAGGGGAATTTCTTGGGAGTTTATCCCATGAAGGTAGTGGATTATATAGAGGGCCCAAAATGGAATCTTATAGGCCCAGTAATATTTTTAGATAAGTATATGGGTCAGGGCTAATAAAGATCGGGAAAAATATAAAATTATGAAAATGCAACTGAATGTATGCCACTATGTTATGTCATTGAGTAAGAGTCAGACGAAGGGCATTTTCATCATTTGACTAAGGTTAGATAGTCAATAAGAGTTCCCATAATAGTTGACCAAAGTCAGGGAATACTCTGATGATGTGTGAAAAGATTATAATGCCCTTAAGATGTTAAAGTAAATAAAGAAGAACCAAGGGCCATTTTGGCAATTTGCCAAGGGATCTGTAATTAAGATTAGACCCAGTCCAAGAATATCAATGGTAGGAAGAATCCAAATACTAGATTTAAGGTTAGAAAGTATATTATGGAATCTCAGAAAAAATAGATTGAGAAAACAATATGGTTTTATGGAATCGGACTGAGTCAGTATCGGATTGAACTGAAATTTTTCCATAAGCTTCTTTCCCTTAGAATGGCACCACATGTCTTATGAGTTGTCCCTTGATGATGTCATGGATGATGTCATATTTATCTTTTTGGAAAAGTTAAATCCAATTTTAAATATGAGCCATTAGAACAAATAGTGCACAAAGTAAACTTGGCCATTGATTTTCCATGGGTTTTGGCTATAAATACCCAGAAAAATTCTAAAGCAAACTGTGGCATGAGAACTCTTGGGGAACCTCTTGCAAAATGAAAACTCAAGCCAAGACAAAGAAGATTCAAGGTACTAAAGTTCAAGCAAGCTAGAGAGTAAAGGTAAGCAATCTATCCTAGCTTATTTTCCTTTGATTTGGGAGAATGAACTTAGAGTTTTCATAGAAGAAAGTTGAGTTTTCCCTAAGGTGTTATGCTGTCCGAAAACCTTAGATGAAAGGAAAACGAAGAAGGTAAAGTGAGAGATATGTGATTGATTCTTAAACAAGCTAGTTAAGTGATTGGTTGTTGAGTCAAGTTGATATTCTTGAATTTGCCATGGTTGAACCATTTTGGTTTGCACTGTTCATGATAGAAGGAGATAGAATTTCAATAATCTAATGCTTCCATTGAATTTATATGATGATTTTGTGTAGGATTGGATAGGTTTTTAACCTTGAAAGCATTGGAATTTCAAGTTGTAGTTTTTAAAGTTCTTATCTATTACTATTCACTCACATGAACAGTGATTCGAATTTCATTATTTTGATGATTACAATGGTTTTAACATGAAAAATTGTGTGGGATAAAGTAGAAATTAAGTATGAAAATCATTTGAATCAATATGAGAATTTTTGGAAGAATTATGCATATTTTTAAAATCTATCGAGAACAGTGCATAAGAGCTAAAATTTTATGATTCTAAGCTTATAAATGGTTTCAAAAGATAAAATTGTGTGGGGTAAAGTCAAGACATCAATTGATTCAATGGACAAGTCAATTAGTTACGATTAAGGAAAGTTAATTTAGCTAAATGAGCTCAATATTCAAGCGAAAGTTAGATTGTAATGGATGAATGATTATGTGATGTTAGGATTTGATAGTAGACTCCAAAGAGGTAGCCACACATCCAATAGAAGTAACAAGAAAGAGGCATAGTTAAATTGAAAGAAATCAAGCAAGTGAGGTAGTATACTTATCCTAAACTTGTATGTATTGAATGTTATACTTGGTTGTGCTATGACTTTGTTGAATTGTGTTGCATATGTGCTTATGATTGAAGCTATATTTCTATTATTACTTTGTCCTATTGTATTCCATATGTTACATGGAAACATGCACATTACACAATGTTAACACTTTTACAAGCAAGCACAAGTATTTATATTAATGCATGTATTGTTTAGTGCCATTTGCTACAGAGATTTCCACAAAAATCTCATCCTCTTCCATATAATCTCAATCCCACAGGTTTGGTAATGATGAAAGAGGATTGAAGAAGCTTGAAGAGAAGCTAGGGATTTGATAGTATAAATGTTATTTGAATATGTAATGTTACTATTTGACCAATGTAAGTAGTGATGGTCATGATGTAATGAAAACTAGTAAATGATGAGATAAATGTATGAAATTTTACAAACATTTAGTTATTGACACCAATAATGCCTTTTTTCAATATCCGTACAAAGAGAACGAATTTTCCAAACTAAGGCACCATAGTCTATTTATAGATTTTTTGACCAAATGAACAGTAATATTTGATGAATAAACTATATTAATTGGCTAAGCATTTGGTCTAGAAATTATTTTTTCCTTATATTTCAAGATGTTATCTCCATGTATCCTTTTAAACCACTTCATTTTGATTTTTCTATAATTAATTATATTTTTTTGAAGTCCGTCGCTTAATCTAGAAATACCATATGAACAGTATCTCAAAAATAGTAAAATTCCATATTTAGTATTAGAGTATAAGTTTTTGGTATAATATAAGATAGTTCCCATACCCTAACTCTAAATAATAAGTATTTTATTATGTTAAAGTATTGGTTGGGATAGTTAGTATTGCTTATTTAGGCAAATATTGCAGGAGTTGATATGGGATTTCATAAAGTTAAGTTAGAGCCTTCAGTTAATAAGGGATATCCAGTAATAATATATGAAGATGATGTACATCCACCTCCTTCAGATAGTGAAGAGAATTCATATGGTAGTATGGGGGATCAGTCAAGGAGGTATACAATAAAATATCCCATAGATATTTCCATAGACTCAAACATACAGTCTAGAGGTTATGTAGATATTTAGCCTGAAGCTTTGTATGTACCAGATGATGCTGAGTCTAGTGACTCTATACAGTATGAGTTTATTGGAGTGCCCTCTAACCCTGATATAAGCTCTATTCCTCCAGTGAGAGGACATATTACAGCTGAGGAAGCTGAGTACTGGTATTGGATTACAGGTAGACCCGACATTATTCCTCCTCCACCAGAGTTTTAGGATAGATTTGTTATGAGTAATATGCAACATTCCATTAATCCAAAGATCTAGTTAGAGTCTATGACAATCCCTGTCCATTCTCAAAGTCCGGGAATATGTTATTTTATAGAGAAAGATCAGTGTGATGTTCCTAGTCCTAGTCAACCCCAGCCTTCATTGCTAAAGATAGATAATGTTGACTATATCAGTCTCAACAAAGCTGTGGAGAGTGAATGACTCAGTCTAGGTCAAGGGATGGACAAAAGTATAGATCAAGAGCAGTCAGTTTATCTACAGTTCCTCAATACTATAGTAAGGATGATATACAAATATAAAATAGAGGGCATTGACTATAATCAAGTTTATACTCTAAAAGACCGGCATAAGATGGTAGTAAGTCAGATACTGCCATATACCCCTAAATGGTATGTAGAGCTAAGTGAGTTTTTGGCAAATAATCCACCGACTGATATACAGAGGTGACACTTTTGTATCCATAAGTATTTGTAGTTTACGATTCCCTAAAAAATAATGTAAAAAGAGATGAGAGGTAATGTAAATTTGTAAATGGTGTAAAAGTAAAGTAAATACATAGATGTATGATAGTTACAATGTACCCATAATAGATCGTGGACATGTATGTAATATATGTGCAAATGTTATGGTGATATGAAATATGAGTTTTGATATGATATAATAAAATGATAGTTGATTGAACATTTATGTGAATATGTTCCCTATTTAATGTGATTAAGATAGATAGATATAAATAAGTTTTAATTGACCTAGGCTCATCAAAGTCAATAACATTATAAGAGAATGTTTTGAAAAAATTATGCCTAGGCCGCGATGTGAATCATTTTCGGTCGCGACTAGAAGTTCCAGAGAAGTTAAGTCGTGATGAGTTAAGCCACAGGTCATGACAAATATTTACAGAAGCTTTTGGTCATCACGAGTAAAGACCATTGGTCAAGACAAGAAGCTCTAGAGCTATCAGGTCGCGATGAGTCCAAGTCATAAGACACGACTAATGTATAAGCATATCAAGTCACGACAGAAGATGGCCTATGGTCGAGACTGAAGAACATAGAGCTATCAAGTCATGACGAGTAAGTTGAGATTGTTGCAACTAAAGTTCACAGAATCTGAGTCACGACTAGCCAGTACTCAGGTCGCGACTAGAATGCATAGAGACCTAATGACAAGAATAAAGATGTTAGTCTCACTGAAGTTTATCAGTTAGAGATGAGACTTGCCTAATATATGGCTTAGCATTAGAGACATGATGGTTAACAGATAAAAACTTAAAGTTTCATAACAAAGGGATACCATCATGAAGAAACTGTAACCTAGCAGAGCCAGGGTAAAGCACCCTAGTGAACAAAAGTAATAGTGCTAGATGATGAATGAGATCCATGTGACTTAAGTTAGTCAGGATCAAGAAAAGACTAGAAAGGAACCATAGTCTAATCTAGAGCAGATTGAGACTGACAAACAGAAAAAGTTAAGAGATAGTAAATAGATGTAAAAGTTACTCACTAGATAAGAGATTGCTCCGTTCACCTGAGAAGTTTTTCTCAAATAGTTACCAGAAGCATTCCTCTAAGTTAGATAGAGATGAACGAGAGGCTAAGGGTTAGAGTAGGAAAAGGGAAACCCTTTGATGAATACTTAGCTGAGTTCATCCACATGAACCGTGAGAGTTGAATGATTGAGAAGTTAGTTCACGAATTGAATTTCGTGTTACAAAGGAAGAGTTTTTCTCAAGTAGTTGTAAAAGTTCAATAGAGTGGTAGATGTATGCAAGATAAGAAAAAGAAGTTTATGATGTTTAGATAAAGAAAGGTAGCCACAGTGAAAAAGATAAAGTAACTCCCCTATTCCATATATAGGAAAGAGTAAAGAAGGGTTGAGTCTATACCTTAGAATAGTTACTTTAGGATCTGACAATGATCTGACCAGATAATATGATAGATAGTCTGACAGATATTATGATAGAGGAAAGAATTCTTTAAAATTTATCTAGTAATTGTTTAATTGCAATGTGAGTATAAGGGATGGTTGAGCAAATTATGTAATAATGATATGGCTTGTGTTGCCATAAGTTATGATGAACAGTTGTATCTCCTTGCAGTTATCATATGATGGCATGCATATTAGAGAATGCTTAAATGATTGCATCTCCTTGAATATTATGCATGTTAGAGTATGCTATGATGAATGAACACTCTCCTTTCGCATTACATGCAGGGTAGAGTACATATAATGAGAAAGTTTTGAAAAAAAAATTATTTCTCCCATGCCATACAACATGCAATTAGATAATTCAACTTGGTAATGATAAAGCAATAGAAAAGCAATAAATGAGATAAGAGATGAAGGTTAGTAGTGAATCTATAGATACATGATTATAGTACTTAGGACATATCCCTTCAGCATGAATAAGATATATGAATGATGTACAATAAACATGAAATGAAATGAGACGTAGTTATGAAAGATAATGTAGCTTTGAGAGAGAGCAGCATCTATGTAATAAAAGTTAACGTTCTCGTCATAGAGCTAGATTTATCTTGTGATAGAGTCAGATTGCTCTTGTGATAAAATCAAGAGAATGGACAATATAGCTCATGTAGAGTAATGTCCATCAAATGAGATCAATATATTATGACATATATGTGTATGGTAAAGCCTATGTAGCTCTCTACAATGCTAAATATAGTAAAGTTATAAAAGATGAGAATGATATGTGAAATTTCTAAGTGATAGATTAAATGAGTAAAGTCCTAATAGATAATATTGGCTTTTGTGATCGTTTTTGGGGAATTATCTGTTGAGTTAACAACTATGTGAAAGTGACTAACCTTGTAACTTTGTCCATTGGTTTAGGTCTTACAGAGATGAGAATACAGTACAACGGAATCATAGTAGATTCTAGAGAATTACAGTTAGATCCTAGCATGGCTCATAGAGAATAAAATTCTAGGGTTGCAGTTAGATCCTGAAGAGGCTTACGATTGATCGTAGTAGATCCTAAGTGTTGCAGTAGACCTAGCCTAGAGAAAGAAAGTATTGAGCCATAAGTACAATATTTCTTTGGAAGGATGAATACCAAAGAAAAGGTTAAGATAGACAAGCTTCACAAGTTGGTTAACTCATAACAGAAAGAGTACCCATGATGTTAATTTCATATAGCCTTATTACTATTATGGACTAAACTCATAGTCTTCTTACATGCAACATGGACTAAGTGATCAAAGTTAAAGTTGTTAATCTTAAGTACCAAGGATTTTTGAGAATATCTCATAAAATATGAGAAGGGGTCAAATAAGAATAAAAAGATCCCTAAGATGAGATTATAGATCATAAGAATGAGAGACAAATAGATCCTCTAGATGAGGATAAAGAGATTAGAAGGACAGATAGACCCAAGAAAGATAGTATGAGAAGGTTCTAAGATAATAAAGTACTAGGGTTGGAGCCTATTAGCACTAGTGCTTCAGATTTTTATCTGCACTTTCTAGTTAAGCGTGCTCAGGAAAGAGTATCCCAATGAGGGTGACCCCCTGGGAAGTGATGAAAAATGATGTAAGTACCACAAAAAGTTGGCATATGTGCATAAAGTTATGTAAAATAATAGAAAGAGTTATGAAAAGTTAGAAAGGGTTATGAATGGTAAGAGATTAGAAACCTTATGTCAAGTCCAAGTAAAATGGATTTGAAAGGAAATATTTATAAGAGTTTTCTCAAAAGCTAGCAAAATTATAAGTTAAAGAGAATGTTAGACTTATGGTATCTCAGGATACATCATGATAAGGCAAGATAGACTATGATATAGCCAGATTTGGCTAGATATGCCATGATAGGGCATGACAAGTATGTAATGAGATATGCATGAAAATATGTATTGAGAAGTAGAATACAAAGTGGCTTTATAGCTAGCTTTGTAAACAGAAAGAAAGGCTCTCTTTTTAAAAGGGATAAGATGTTTAAATATTATATTACAAATGAAATAGCAAGTGAGAGCTTTCACTCCTTGCATGAAATGCCATGCATTATATTATGTGTGTTAAATATGCTAAAGCTCCAAGTGTTAGAGCATTGCAAGCTCTATGTGATAGAGATGTGCAAGCTCTGAGTGTTAGAGCTATGCATATTAAGAAAAGGAATGCTTGAGCTCTGATGATAGAGCTTTGCATTCATGGGCAAGTATGTAGTCCTATAACATGTTGGCGAGGCATTATGCATGTTAAAGTATATGTCCTACTTAGTAGTAAAGTAAAGAAAGAAAGAATAATGACATAAGTCCTCTCTCTGTATTAAGATGCGTTATTAAAGGTGATAAGAAGAAGAAGAAGTATGATGAGTAGTTGACAGAAACTCTAGAATATAGTAGTATTCGAGAGAGTTTAATATGAAATAAATGAACACTGCTAACAAGTCTAGTATGGTGAGAAGTCCATGTGCAAATAGATGCATAGCAAGTAAGCAAGTAATAGAATAAAGGAGAGTTCAACTCTGACTGAGTTGATTTAGAACAGAAGAATAATCATAGCAAATATATAAAGATCTGCGGATATAGACAAATACTCCGCTAAATGTCAAGATAGAAGATAAGAGATAAATACCCCAATCCTTAGTCGTAAAGTGGGAAAAGGATATATATCTAATATATTTGACTAAAGTGCTAAGTAAATTTTGAGGACGAAATTTATTTTAAGGGGGTAGAAATGCCACATTGAAACATCCTACTTGTATCACCTCAGAGTACATATTTAGAAGCATATTTGATTAGCGGAAGCATTACAATAGCCCAAAAATTAAAATTTTAAAACTTACTTATTGGGTATTGTTCACTTGGTGATTTCTAGATCTATAGTCCAATTTTAAAAATTTATAACTGATTGTAGAAAAATCATATGGAGGTGATCCAAATTTCTAATTGTATCACTTGCAAAGATATTTAAGGGAAAAATATAAAATTGGACATTTACTTTGCCAATTGATACAATTAAATCGTTACTTGTTGCTGTTCATGTGGCAAATTCTGCAAATTCCAGATTCTGTCTCTTAACTTTGGAAATTCATTTCTCTTGATATACACATCCAAATAATGTGTACTACACATGAATTTAAATATATGGATGTTCACTAAATGCTCATAAAATTTCATGGATTAATTCATTCATTTGCTACGTCAAACTGAAGTCACAATAAAACTGCTTCAAGACCTACGTTTTTACCATTTCAATTTCCTTTCTTTCACATTCAACAATTGTTCCAGCATGCATAAACCATCTCTTTTGCCTTTCATGCATTCATACAAATCATTTACATATGCCATAATTCTTTCACACAATTTCATCACATAAATAGATACCTTACATGGCATCTACATACATGGATAATTCATAGCCTATGCTAGGATCCCAATTATTCCACTTCTTTTCTTCTATTCTTTAGCTTTTCTCCATACATGCATTTTCCTTCATGCTTGACCTAAATTGGTTGGGTATGGAAGGGTGACATGGAGGGTGGCATTCTAGGGAATCTCAGTAGCAAACATTATCACTTAAATATGCAAAATGGATGCTAATGCATGATATGTAATTTCATTAAATTTTATTTGATTAGTGACATACCATCATGCTATATACTTTTGCATAAAAGTGCATGGCCATAGAAAACATGTTATCCACAATAAATTCAACATCATTTATCATGTCACAATATCATTCAAATATCATATACATGTCAACACATAAGCATATCACATCAATCACATAATGTCCACTACCCTGCACTTAACCTTTTCTCTTGATCTTTTGCACTTGCTCCCTAGCTTTCCAACCATAAAGCCTTTTGGTCAATAACTTCCTACATATTCTTGGATGTTTCAAGGTCCTAAACACATTCATATTCATCACATAATTCAGTAGGACCAAGAACTCTAACAATATTCAAGACTATCCTTAATAAATTCTTAACTATTTACTAACATAACTTTCTCTAGTCTTCACTAATCAACTTGGCCTTTGAACCAATTGATATCTTGACTTTAACCTACACAATTTCATCTTTTGAATCTATTATTGATCTTAGAATAATGAGATTCCAGCTCCTATACACTATTTTGTATAGAATTACATAACACCTTCTTTTCTTTCAAAAATTCTCATTCTGATTCTAATGACTCCAATACTTGTTTCTCCACTTTATCCCACACAACTTTTCATTTTAAAACCATTGGAAGCATCAAAATCACAAAATTCCAATTATTGTTTATGCGAGTGAATAGTAATAGAGAAGGATTTCAAAAACTACAATCTTGGAATTTCAATGCTTCCAAGGTTCAAAACCTATCCAATCTTACACAAAATCATCATATAAATTCAATGGAAGCATTAGATAATTGAAATTCCATTTCTTTCCATAATGAACAGTGCAAACTGAACTGATTCAACTATGGCAAATTCAAGAATGTCAACTTGATTCAACAACCAACCACTTAACTAGCTTGTTTAAACTTCAATCATATAACTCTAACTTTAATTTATTCTTTATCCTTTCATCTAAGATTTTTGGACAGCACAACAACTTAGAGAAAATTCAACTTTTCTCCATGAAAACCCTAAGTTCAAGCTCCCAAATCAAAGGAAAATAAGCTAGGATAGATTGCTTACCTTTAATCTCTAGCTTGCTTGAACTTTGGTACCTTGAGTTTTCATTTTGCAAGAGTTTCCCCAAGGGTTATTGTGAACATGGTTTGCTTTAGATTTGAGGGGGTATTTATAGAAAATTTCATGAAAATCAATGGCCATGATTAGTTTGTGCACTATTTGATCTAATGGCTCACATTTAATCTTGGATTTTCCTTTTTCAAAAAGATAATTATGACATCATCCATGACATCACCAAGGGACAACTCATAGGGCTAGGTGGGAAAATTCCAATGGGGGAAGCTTCTGGAAAAATTCTAGTCCAATCTGGTACCGGCTCAGTCCGATTCCCCAAAAACTATACTATTTTATAAATCTAATTTTTTTGAGATTTCATAATATGCATTCTGCCCTTAAATCCAATATCTAGATTTTTCCTTCCATTGACATTCTTGTACTAGGTTAGTACTTAATTACATATCCCTTGAGGAAAGACTGAAATGCCCTTGGTTTACTATCTTGCACTATATTAACCATAAGGGCATAATTGTCATTTCACACCACTTTATAATGTATTAGGGTATACACTGGCACTAACTAATCATATTTATACTAGCATGCACATTTTTGGCCTATCCAAAATGAAAAAAATGCCCTCCATCCATCATTGGTACAATCTGGCCACCCAGGGGCATTTTCATAATTTCACACTTTTCCTGGGTTGCTCTGGACTCTGGCCCACTTAACTATCTCACCGCCTTATTAGGTTTCTCGTGATGCCATTTGGGCCTTAGTATTTGTCTATTACCTTTATGGCACAAATCCCAATGAATCTCTCCCGACCGTATTTATCGGGCATTTTATTCCATTGTAAATTCTCGTAATAATTCTATAGGATTCTTTTTCTGACTCTATCAATTTTATAAATTCTTATATTAATTATAAGAATTTACTATAAAGTTTCATGTGATTCTGAGGTCCAAAAAATATTGTAATAATTCTTCCTATCTTTAGTATAACATCCTCCTTTTCATACATTTTAGGGACCAAACAGCAGCATCTGGAAACACTTCCAAGGCTGTTGAAGTCAATTTATTCAATCTGGAATTTTACTCTTAGCGAGTACTGTTCACTGTGTGAATTCTAGAGGAGTGACCTGACTTTGAAAAATCATAACTAATTCTATAAAAATTGAAATGGAGTGGTTCAAATTGCTACACGAAGCTAACATAATTATATTTCATGGAAAAATGACTCTTTGACCATAAATTGACCAGGTCAACGTTGGTCAACGTATGAAGTTTACTGTTCCTCCAGCATCCTGTCCCTGATTCTAGCATTCTGGTCCCAATTTTGATCAATCATATCTTTATGTGTAGACATCCAAATAAGATGTTCTATATATCAAATCGAAGCTTGGCATGTCTACTATTTACTGGAAAATTATCATACATTTATTCAATCATTTACTATTTATAATTACAGCTCAAATGTCACTGCCTCAATCACGAGTTACTGTTCATAGTGACAATTTCCATCAATTATACATACATGACTCACATATCAATCATGCTAAGCAATTAATATTTCTTCATGCATCTTTATCTCCTCCATCTTGAGAAGACCTGCTGTAATTGGATTGATATGGAAAGGGTGAGATTTCTAAGGAAATCTCAGTAGCAAACAGCACTAAACAATACATGCATTAATGTGAATACTTGTGCTTGCTTGTGAAAGTGTTAGCATTGCATAATGTGCATGCTTCCATGTTACATATGAAATACAATTGGCCAAAGTAATCATAGGAACAGAGCTTCATACATAAGCATATGTTCAACACAATTCAACAAAGCCATAGCATATCAAGCATAACATTCAATGCATACAAGTTTAGGATTAGTTCACTACCTGACATGTAGCTTTCCTTCTAGCTCTTTGCCTTTGCTCTAAGGTTCATTCTTTCCATAGGTTAGAGCCTATACATAGCATAATAATATTTTCATTATTACTCTATCAGCATAGCTCTATTTAACTCATGCATAGCTAGGGGAAATATCCTTACTCTGACATTCCTCTAACTTTCTTTCTATCTATAGCTAACTTTATTAATAGAGATATTTCTCTATTCTAACCATTAAGAGCAATCCTCTACTTTATTCCTAAGCAATGCCCAGTCCCTCGGCTCCTCAGACTGCTCCTGGCTCCACCATAACTCCTTCCTTTCTTGCTTTCTTCCTCTCTTTCTCTCTTTCTCTCTTCTTTCTCTTCCTTTTCTTGCTAGATCCGTGGTGTGCCTTGAAATGGGAGGGGAGTGGCCTATTTATAGGTGAGAGGAGGTGGAATGAATGGTTCAGATTGATTCGCGATGAATGGCTCAGATTGCTTGCTTCTTCAAGAAGCTTTGCCTGCATCATCACGATGACATCACCCTCCTTGATGACTCACCACTCATGACATCACCTAGTACACCTCAAGGGACACCTCAAGGGTATATGTGGCGAAATGTGTGGCCATTAGGACACCTCCCCAGCTCACTCAGCCTTTCTAGAGAGTTCCAGAGTCTTTCCCTGAATGGACGGCCGAGATCGTGCCACGTGTCCTCTTGCTTTTTCTCCTTTTTCTATAATCATGCCATGTGTCCTTTGATTTTCCTCTTTTACTGCAATCATGCCATGTAGCATCTTGTAGGCCCCATCTATGTCATCTCATGATTCCAGATCACTTTACCCAGTTCTATCTTGGACTGGGTCACTTTACTTTATTGAAAAAGCACTAAAACATTATTTTAATGCCTCTTGGGCCCACTTTACTCTTAGGCTACGTTTTTGCGCCTCTAAATATCATCTTGGGTTTCTAACCAAGCCCAAACACTCTGGTGGCTCGATTCCCAAGAAACATCCTTAGTAAATTACCAAAATGCCCTTACTACCTCTTTAGTCCTTCTAGGGTCACTATTGTCTTTTCATACCTTACCAGAGTATCTCTTGACCCTGGTCAACTAACCATATACCCTTTCTTGACTGTCTAACCTTAGTCAAATGATCGTAATTCCCTTCGTCTGACTCAGACTTAATGACACAACACAGTGGCATACCTTCAGTGGCATTTTCGTAATTCTTCATTTTTCTCGGTCTTTATTAGCCCTGGCTCACATATTTATCTGAAAATATCATTGGGCCTATAAGGTGCCATTCTAGACCCTCTGTATGATCCACTATCTTCATGGGCTCAATTCCCCAGAAATTCCCCTGAAACCTATTTATCGGGTCTTTTAATCCATTGTAAAATCTGTAGTAAATTCTACAGAACTCCTTTTTGAGCTCTATCAATTTTAGAAATTCTTATATTAATTATAGGAATTTACTGCCACATTTCATCTAATTATGAGGTCTAGAGAATACTATATTAATTTTTCTTCTCTTCAAAAATTAATATAAATTTTTTGAGACCTCATATCAAAACTTTGTGCAGCATCAAACTGATCATCATAATTTTCTCTATTTATTGAGACCTCTGCTCAATAGCGTCTGGTAGTATCCCTTTTTCAGGCTATATATTGGGCTTTAAGGCCTAAAAATTGGGATATGACATTTCTCCTCCCTTTAAAATAAATTTCGTCCTCGAAATTTCAGGGCTAAATCTCTATTCATCCTTCGATGAAGAGTTCCTTTGAGGAGAATGTCTCTTTCTTTCATACTAAACTTTCTCATATCCTCCTATATTCTGGAGTTTTTGTTGACTACTCATCATGATTCTTTGTGTAGTTACTTATTACTCATCTGAGTATCCAGCGAAATTCTCTTCATCTTTCATTCTCATATCATCATATGCTTTTATCATCTTTACTAACTCATCATGATACAGAGAGAGAACTTATATCATTATTTTTTCTTTCGTTGAACTACTGCTAAATAGGAGCACATAATAGCATATAGGAGCACATACTCTAACATGCATAATGCCCGGCCAACATGCTGCAAGACTACATACCTGCCTATGAATGCAAAGCTCTAACGATGGAGCTTAAGCATTCCTTCTCTTAATATGCACAACTCTAACACTCGGAGCTTGCACAGCTCTATCACATAGAGCTTGCACTGCTCAAACATTCGGAGCTTTAGCATAATGTAACATAATATAACATAATGCCTGGCATTTCACGCAAGGAGTGAAAGCTCTCATTTGCTCTTTCACACGTAACTCATCATTCAAACATCTTTTTCCTTGCAAAAAGGGAGCCTCTCAATCTGTTTATAGGGCTAACTATAAAGCTACCTTATATTGTACTTCTCATTACATATTTCTCATCATGTATCATATCACATATTTCTCATAACGTATCTCATTATGTACTTTTTGTAGCATATCTCATTAGGTATCTTTCATGCCATATCTCATCATGTACCTTTTATGACATAAAATGGCATATATGGCCAAATCTGGCTATATCATACTTCATCTTTCAAATCCATTTCATTTGGACTTGACTAAGGGTTCTATTCTCATTCTGTTCATAACCCTCTCAACTTTCCATAGCTTTTTCTATAATTCTGTGTACATATATGCTAACCTCTTGTGGCATTCATACCTCTTTCATCATTTCCCAGGGAATCACCCATCATTGGGCTACTCTTGCCTGAGCACGCTTAACTGAAATGTGCAGATATAAATCTGAAGCACAGATGCTTATAGGCTCAAACCCTGGTACTATACTATCTTAGACCTATCTTATGCTATTTCTCTTGGGTTTATCTGGCCTTCTTATCTCTTTATCCTCATCTGGAGGATCTATCTGTCTTGTATAATCTTATCGTAAGGATCTCTTTATTCTCACTTGACCCTTTCTCATATGAGATTTACTCATAACTCCTTGGTACTCAGGATTAATAACTTTAACTTTGACCACTTAGTTCCTGTACGTGTAAGGAGATTTTGAGTTTAGTCCCTGATAGTAATAAGGCTATCTAACATCATGGGTACTCTCTCTGTTAGGAGTTAACTAACTTGTGAAGCTTTTGTACCTTAACTTTTCCTTGGTATTCGTCCTTCCAAAGACATACTGTACTTATGGCTCAATACTTTCTTGCTCTAGGCTTGGTCTACTGTGACCCTCGGGATCTACTACGATCAACCGTAAGCCTCTTCAGGATCTAACTGTGACCCTAGAATTCTATTCTCTGGGAGCCATACTAGGATCTAACTGCAATCCTCCAGAATCTACTGCGATTCTGTTATACTGTATTCTCATCTCTGGAAGACTTAAACCAATGGACAAAGTTACAAGGTTAATCACTTCCACATAGTTGTTAACTTAACAAATAATTCCCCTAAAATGATCACATAGGCCAATATTATCTATCAGGACTTTACTTATTTCCTCGATCACTCAGGAACTTCTCATACCATTCTCATCTTTCATAGCTTTACTATATCCTTTACTGCAGAGAGCTACACAGGCTCTACTATGCACATATCTATCATCATCTATTCGTCTCATTAGAGGGACCTTACTCTATCTGAGTTATACTGTCCCATCTCTTGGCTTTATTTCAAAAGGAATCCTTTTCTATTGCAAGAGCAATCTAGCTCTATTGCAACAATACTAACTTATGTCTTTACTGCTCTTTCTTTAGAGCTGTACCATCTTTCATACATGCTTCTCTTTTCATTTCACTTTTATCACTTATATACCTTACCCTTGAAGGGCTATATCCTGAATATCATAATCATCTATCTATAGATTCACTATTAATCATCATCTTAATCTCATTGCCTATCATTGTCTGATCATATTGTCTAGATCCCAAACATTCATTTAGGAATCAGAAATAACTATTTATCTGACTTAGGCTACCATATTACCCTCTTACTAGGGTATAGACTCAACCCTTCATTACCCTTTCTTACATAGGGAATAGGAGAGTCACTTTATCTTTAAAACTGTGGCTACCTTTCTCTTTATCAGTCTTAGTCTACTCTAGACTAGACTGTGGTTCCTCTATTTTGGGAACATCAGTGGCCCATCTCATCTCTAACTTTAGGCCATGTGCTAGAATTATTCCTAAGCAAGCCTCATTCTTTTGTTCAGGAAATACTAGCTGAACAAATTCATTCATAATGTAGATCTACTCACATAGAGGATCTACTTATGAACATTATCTAACCTTTCACATCTCCTTACTTTATACTATCTGGCTTGATCATGCTTTGTACCAATCCTCTAGTTGATTAATTTTAACCAGGTTGGTACCTTCATTTACTATAACGTCTGACAGTTTCCCTTGACCTGGGAATGGTCAGATTCTATCTCTATTCATAGAGGAAACTGCTCCCCAGATGTTATCCTGCTTAGTCCAGCCATATCGTGCTAAGAAACACGAGACCTCGGCGGTAACAGCTGATTAAGACTAGCCACTTCCTTGAAGATTACCCCGTATCGCTGTAAGTTATGGGGTACTATTCTATCTGTCTGGGTGTCACTATATCTTGTTCAAATCATTCTCTAGGTAGTGAACACCATCCCCATATCTCATACCAGGGAGGAAACCTCTCTAACTTTTTAAGTGTTAGTCTATCTACTCCAGAGCATCACTGAGCCAGAACCTTCTGTTCTGTGCCAGAATCTTATGCTATGATACCAAATTATAACATCCTCCTTTTCATACATTTTAGGGACCAAACAGTAGCATCTGGAACCACTTCCAAGGCTGTTGAAGTAAATTTACTCAATCTAGAATTTTACTCTTAGCGAGTACTGTTCACTGTGCGAATTCTAGAGGAGTGACCTAACTTTGAAAAATCATAACTAATTCTATAAAAATCGAAATGGAGTGGTTAAAATTGCTACACGAAGCTAACATAATTATATTTCATGTAAAAATGACTCTTTGACCATAAATTGACCAGGTCAACGTTGGTCAACGTCTGAAGTTTACTATTCCTCTAGCGTCCTATCCCTGATTCCAGCATTCTGGTCCCAATTTTGATCAATCATATCTTTATGTGTAGACATCCAAATAAGACGTTCTATATATCAAATCGAAGATTGGCATGTCTACTATTTACTGGAAAACTATCATATATTTATTCAATCATTTACTATTTATAATTACAGCTCAATTGTCACTGCCTCAATCACGAGTTACTGTTCATAGTGACAATTTCCATCAATTATACATACATGAATCACATATCAATCATGCTAAGCAATTAACATTTCTTCATGTATCTTTATCTCCTCCATCTTGAGAAGACCTGCTGTAATTGGATTGATATGGAATGGGTGAGATTTCTGGGGAAATCTCAGTAGCAAACAGCACTAAACAATGCATGCATTAATGTGAATACTTGTGCTTGCTTGTGAAAGTGTTAGCATTGCATAATGTGCATGCTTCCATGTTACATATGAAATACAATTGGCCAAAGTAATCATAGGAACAGAGCTTCATACATAAGCATATGTTCAACACAATTCAACAAAGCCATAGTACATCAAGCATAACATTCAATGCATACAAGTTTAGGATTAGTTCACTACCTGACATGTAGCTTTCCTTCTAGCTCTTTGCCTTTGCTCTAAGGTTCATTATTTCCATAGGTTAGAGCCTATACATAGCATAATAATATTTTCATTATTACTCTATTAGCATAGCTCTATTTAACTCATGCATAGCTAGGGGAAATATCCTTACTCTGACATTCCTCTAACTTTCTTTCTATCTATAGCTAACTTTATTAATAGAGATATTTCTCTATTCTAACCATTAAGAGCAATCCTAAACTTTATTAGATCAGGGACTAGATAACTTTCTTACCTCATTCCTAAGCTTTGCCCAGTCCCTCGGCTCCTCAGACTGCTCCTGGCTCCACCAGAACTCCTTCCTTTCTTGCTCTCTTCCTCTCTTTCTCTCTTTCTCTCTTCTTTCTCTTCCTTTTCTTGCTAGATCCGTGGTGTGCCTTGAGATGGGAGGGGAGTGGCCTATTTATAGGTGAGAGGAGGTGGAATGAATGGTCCAGATTGATTCGCGATGAATGGCTCAGATTGCTTGCTTCTTCAAGAAGCTTTGCCTGCATCATCACGATGACATCACCCTCCTTGATGACTCACCACTCATGACATCACCTAGTACACCTCAAGGGTATATGTGGCAAAATGTGGGGCCATTAGGACACCTCACCAGCTCACTCAGCCTTTCCAGAGAGTTCCAGAGTCTTTCCCTGAATGGACGGCCGAGATCGTGCCACGTGTCCTCTTGCTTTTTCTCCTTTTTCTATAATCATGCCATGTGTCCTTTGATTTTCCTCTTTTACTGCAATCATGCCATGTGGCATCTTGTAGGCCCCATCTATGTCATCTCATGATTCCAGATCACTTTACCCAGTTCTATCTTGGACTGGGTCACTTTACTTTATTGAAAAAGCACTAAAACATTATTTTAATGCCTCTTGGGCCCACTTTACTCTTAGGCTACGTTTTTACGCCTCTAAATATCATCTTGGGTTTCTAACCAAGCCCAAACACTCTGGTGGCTCGATTCCCAAGAAACATCCTTAGTAAATTACCAAAATGCCCTTACTACCTCTTTAGTCCTTCTAGGGTCACTATTGTCTTTTCATACCTTACCAGAGTATCTCTTGACCCTGGTCAACTATCCAGATACCCTTTCTTGACTGTCTAAACTTAGTCAAATGATTGTAATGCCCTTCGTCTGACTCAGACTTAATGACACAACACAGTGGCATACCTTCAGTGGCATTTTCGTAATTCTTCATTTCCCTCGGTCTTTATTAGCCCTGGCTCACATATTTATCTGAAAATATCATTGGGCCTATAAGGTTCCATTCTAGACCCTCTGTATTATCCACCATCTTCATGAGCTCAATTCCCGAGAAATTCCCCTGAAACCTATTTATCGGGTCTTTTAATCTACTGTAAAATCTGTAGTAAATTCTACAGAACTCCTTTTTGAGCTCTATCAATTTTAGAAATTCTTATATTAATTATAGGAATTTACTGCCGTATTTCATCTGATTATGAGGTCTAGAGAATACTATATTAATTTTTCTTCTCTTCAAAAATTAATATAAATCTTTGGAGACCTCATATCAAAACTTTGTGCTGCATCAAACTGATCATCATAATTTTCTCTATTTATTGAGACCTCTACTCAATAGCGTCTGGTAGTATCCCTTTTTCAGGCTATATATTGGGCTTTAAGGCCTAAAAATTGGGATATGACATTTAGGAATTTATATCAATTAATCGGGACCTCAAATCAAAATTATGTGTTGTGTTAAACTGATCAGAATAATTTTCTCTACTTACTTGTAAAATTTGGGACTAATCTGATTCTGGGTATTTTTAGGCCTTTTCCGGCTCAACTTTCTCATTATTACATTTAAGCCCCTAAATTTTTAGTTAATTGCATTTAAGGTCCCTACAGTTTTGGTTAATTGCATTTAGATCTCTAAACTTTTGGTAATTACACCTTTTGGCCAAATTTTTGTTTCTACTTTCACTTTTAGCCTTCAACCTTTTCTAATTTTCATTTAAGTCCTTGATCTTTTGAAAATTACACTTTAGGCCATTAACTTTTTATAATTGTACTTAATG
This sequence comes from Leucaena leucocephala, assembly GCA_037074615.1. Taxonomy (NCBI): domain Eukaryota; kingdom Viridiplantae; phylum Streptophyta; class Magnoliopsida; order Fabales; family Fabaceae; genus Leucaena; species Leucaena leucocephala. The sequence continues at coordinate 10,713,935 of CM073567.1, read as the reverse complement.
GCCTAAAGTTTATTTCTACTCTCGTTTTTCACCATAGAACTTTTAAACTTTTTATTTTAGTCCCTCTCTTCCTTCAAGACTCATTTAACCTTCATTATTTATTCTTATCATCATCATAATCCTTTCCAAACCTCCTTCAACTATCAGTATATCCTAATTTTTTCCTATCTATATAATACTAATAGTGGAAAGAGGTTTAGAAATGATTGTGATGATGAATAGAAAGGAAAAATAATGATTAAAGAAAGGTATAAAGATGAGGGACTAAAATGAAAAGTTTAAAAGTTCTATGGTGCAAAGTGTGAAGTAGATAAAAGCTTTAGGCCATTAAGTGTAATTATGAAAAGTTGAGGGCCTAAAGTGTAATTTTTAAAAGTTTAAGGGCAAAATGGTAATTAATGAAAGTTGAGCTGAAAAAAGCCCAAAAATGCCCAGAATCATATTAGTCCCAAATTTTCCTAGTAAATAGAGAAAATTATTCTAATCAATTTAACGCAACACAGAATTTTGATGTGAAGTCCCAAAAAAATTATATTAATTTCTGAAGAAAGGGAAATTAATAAGTATCCTCTAGACCTCAAAATCAGATGAAATTTGGTAGTAAATTCTTATAATTAATATAAGAATTTATAAAACTATCAGAGCTCAAAAAGGAGTTATGTAAAATTTACAGTATATTAAAACACCCGTTAAATATGTTTCAGGGGAATTTCTAGGAAATTTAGCCCACAAAGGGCGTGGATCATATAGAGGGCCCAAAATGGCATCTTATAGGCCCAGTAATATTGTCAAATAAGTATATGGGCTAGGGCAATAAAGATCAGGAAAAATATAAAATTATGAAAATGCTACTCAATGTATGCCACTATGTTGTGTCAGTGAGTCAGAGTTAGACGAAGGGCATTTTCATCATCTGACTAAGGTTAGACAGTCATGGAGAGTTCCCAAAATAGTTGACAAAGGTCAGGGAATACTCTAATGATGTGTGAAAAGACGATAATGCCCTTTGTTAAAGTAAATAAAGAAAAAACCAAGGGGCGCTTTGGCAATTTGCCAAGGGATCTATAATTAAGATTAGATCTAGTCCAAGAATGTCAATGGTAGGAAGAATCCAGATACTAGATTTAAGGTTAGAAAGTATATTATGGAATCTCAAAAAAATTAGATTCAGAAAATAGTTTAGTTTTAAGAAATCGGACTGAGTCGGTACTAGATTGGACTAGAATTTTTCCACAAGCTTCTTTCCCTTAGAATGGCGCCATATGTCTTATGATTTGTCCCTTGATGATGTCATGGATGATGTCAAAATTATCTTTTTGAAAAAGTTAAATCCAAGATTAAATGTGAGCCATTAGATCAAATAGTGCACAAAGTGATCTTGGCTATTGATTTTCCATAGGATTTGGCTGTAAATACCCCCACAAGTTCTAAAGCAAACCATGGCATGAGGGCCCTTGGGGAACCTCTTGCAAAATGTAAAATCAATCCAAGACAAAGAAGATTCAAGGTACCAAATTTCAAGCATACTAGAGATTAAAGGTAAGCAATCTATCATAACTTATTTTCGTTCAATTTGGGAGCATGAATTTAGGGTTTTCATGTAAGAAAGTTGAGTTTTCCCTAAGGTGTTGTGCTGTCCAAAAACCTTAGATGAAAGGAAAAAGAAGAAGTTAAAGTTAGAGATATGTGATTGAAGCTTAAACAAGCTAGTTAAGTGATTGGTTGTTGAATCAAGTTGATATTCTTGACTTTGCCATGGTTGAACCATTTTGGTTTTCACTGTTCATAATAGAAGGAGATATAATTTCAATGATATAATGCTTCAATTGAATTTATATGATGATTTTGTATAGGATTGGATAGGTTTTGAACCTTGGAAGCATTGAAATTCCAAGATTATAGTTTTTGAAATCCTTCTATGTTACTGTTCACTCGCATGAACAGTTATTGGAATTTCATGATTTTGATGGTTACAATGATTTTAAAATGAAGAGTTGTGTGGGATAAAGTAGAAAAACAAGTATGAGAAGCATTGGAATCAATATGAGAATTTTTGAATGAATTATGCATATTTTTAAAATCTATCCTGAACAGTGGATAAGAGCTAGAATTTCATGATTCTAATCTCATAAATGGATTCAAAAGATGAAATTGGGTAGGGTAAAGTCAAGACATCAATTAATTCAAAGGCCAATTCTATTAGTTAAGATTAAGGAAAGTTAATGTAGTTTAATGAGCTCAATGTTCAAGAGAAAGTTATATTATAATGGATGAATAATTATGTGATGTTAGAATTTGATTGTGGACTCCAAAGAGGCAGCCACACATCCAAGAGAAGTACGAAGAAAGTGGCAAAGTTAAAGTGAAAGAAATCAAGCAAGTGAGGTAGTAAATCCTAAACATGTATGTATTGACTGTTATGCTTGGTTGTTATATAGCTTTGTTGAATTATGTTGCATATGTGCTTATGATTAAAGCTCTATTTCTATGATTACTTTAGTCAATTGTATTTCATATGTTACATAGAAGTATGCACATTGTACAATGTTAACACTTTCACAAGCTAGCACATGTATTTATATTAATGCATGCATTGTTTAGTACTGTTTGCTATTGAGATTTCCCCAAAAATCTCATCCCCTTCCATTTAATCTCAATCCCATGGGTTTGTTAATGATGAAAGAGGATAGAAGAAGCATGAAGAGAAGCTAGGGATTGGATAGTATAAATGTTATGTGAAGAATTGTTATATGTAATGTTACTATTTGACCAATGCTAGTAGTGATGCTCATGATGTAATGAAAAATAGTAAATGATGAGATAAATGTATGAAATTTTACGCTTTGTTTTGACACCAATAACACCTTATTTCAATGTCTTTACAAAGAGAACAAATTTTCCAAAGTAAGGGACCAAAATCTGTTTCCAAAATTTCTGACCAAATGAATAGTAATCTTTGACAAATAAAATGTATTAATCGGTTAAGCATTTGGTCTAGAAATTAGTTTTCCCTTAAATTTCAAGATGTTATCTTCATGTATTCTTTTGAACCACTTCATTTTGATTGTTGTATAATTAATTACGATTTTCTAAAGCATGTCATTTAATATGGAAATACCATATAAATAATAACTCGAGAATAGTAAAATACCAAATTTAGCTAATGGACTTCCAAGGTCTTGTAAGTAGTTATAAATGCTACTAAATGGTCCATAAGACGTATAAAAGTAATGATGTTTTAGGTTCCTTATGAATTGACCTAGGTTATGTTGACTTCACTATAGGTAAGCTTAGTTTCTTTTGATAATTAGAAGAACAGTAATCACCTACAGGTAAGGAGGTAAGTATAAATGATCTCCTTTTCCTACGGCCTAAATTTACAAAAGATGCTTATACTCTTTTTAATAAATTAGATATAAATATTCCTATGGTTGAATTTCTCAAGAGGAATCCTAAGCATACTAATTTTTTTAAAAAGGTGTGTGCTGATAAGAAAAAGTTTAGGCCTCGTGAGAAAATTCACGTGATTGCTAATATGTCATCTCTTTTTAAGGCTGAGTTATTGGTTAAGTATTATGACTAAGACCCAGGATCTTACACTCTCCCATGCACAATAGGAAAGATTCATGAAAAGGGAGAATTATTATATCTAGGGGCTACCATCAATGTAATGCCTTGGTCAGTATACTTAGCCTTAGGTATTAATAATTTTAGAGACACAAGTGTAGTACTTCAATTAGCTAATAGATCAATTTTGTATCTTAAGAGAAATCTTGAGAATATTCTAGTACAGGTCATGGACCTTAGTGTTCCTATATTATTTTTATATCCTAGATATGTCTAGCGAGCTAGTAAATGAGAGTAGTTTGACCTAGGTAGACCTTTTCTCCAAACTTCCAAGACAATCACTTGGATAAAGCATAGCTTTATTACAATGGAAGTTGGGGAACATGTAGTCACTTTTAATATGAATTAAGCAATGAAATATCATTTTGACAATTATGCTTTGTTGGGTTAAATGATATTGATTATGCTACTGAGGAAATTCGAGATGACATGAATTGAGTTTGCATGATGGGTATAATTCTATACTACATAATTCACAAAATTCTCATGAAGCGTCTAGTGAGCATATTGATTCAGATTCGCCTTTGTGTGCCTATGACGATTATTTTGCATCTCTATCTTCTGTTTATTCTTTCCTTGTTCTTATGGAAGTGATACAACATGTTTTAATTGTTTGAACATTAATAGAATGCTCTTTATTTCTCAAGATTTATCATACTAATCAAATTTCAATTATATTTTATCATTCGTGAGTGACATTGACCTTGGCAAGGCTTCGTTGACAAATTTTGCATGTTCAAGAGTTATCATGGAAGTTGAAAGTGGAACAAATTATGAGGATTTGAGTCTCTTTGATTTCACGTTGCGATAAGATAGACCACATATCGCGACTAAATATGAACTTACTGAGGGAGGAGTCTCTGTGAAAATGAGTCACGACTAGATGATTGTCTAGTCCAAACAAAGGAGTAGAATAAGTAGAAGAGAAGCCTCTGTGATTTTGAGTCATGACCAAAGGATGTAAAAATTGTGACTAGAAACTTCAGAGATGCTCTATCTGAATTAGTGTCACGACGAGAAGTTAAAAACAAGACAGAGAGGTCATAAACTGAAATGTTAGATACAACAAGTGAACTTCAAATTTCTTTAGTTTCACAATATAGTGATTTGGTTAAAAGGCTAACATATTCTAATTTTACTTTTCGTTACTCGTATTCTAAAATTACATCACATATCTTAAGGTTTTTGAATTATTTGATCTCTAATATTGATGCAGGTATGAATGACAATAAAATCAAGTATGTAACAGTTGTAGACCAACCTAAGCTTGGTGCAACGCTTGAGGAAGCTAATAGCCACATGGATAATCTGAATGAGCTGAACATGAGTAGCCTCTAAGAATCTACAAAGGGGAGTATTTCTCATTTAATTTATTTCCCTCATCTAATTCCTTCTAATATTCAACCCCCAAAATTATAATTAAAAGATTTACCCTCTAACCTTAAAGTATGCTTATCTTGAGCTATACTCGAAGTTGCCTTTACCATTTATAGTTCTTTAATTGTTAGTGAAGAGTCTAGGCTATTAAGTGTAACATCCTCATTTTCATACGTCTCAGGGAACAAATGGTAGCATATTGAACCACTTTTAAGGCTATTGAAGTCAAATTACTCAATCTAGAATTTTACTCTTAGCGAGTATTATTCACTGTGTAAATTCCATAGGAGTGACCTAACTTCTAAAAATCATAACTAATTATAGAAAAATTGAAATGAAGTGGTTCAAATTGCTACACGAAGCTCACATAATTCTATTTCAGGAAAAAATAGCTCATTGACCACACCTTGACTAAGTCAACGTCAATAAATGTCTGAAGTTTACTGTTCATCCAATATTTTTCCCTGATTCCAGCATTTTGGTCCCAATATTTGCACTATACAATCCCCAGCTTCTCTCCATGATTCCTCAATCCTCTTATAACATACATGTGGGATGGGGATTACATGGAAGGGGATGAGATTTCTGGGGAAATCTCAGTAGCAAACATAAACCATACAATGTATGAAACTATATGCTTGATGTTACTATGTGTGTACTTAATTATCATACTTGCATAATGATAACATACATGCTTCCATGTTACTTAAGTATAACATATGGCCATAGGATAAAAAGAAACAGAGCATTACTTAATCATACATGCCTCACATCATCAAGGTAAGTAACCATTACATAAAACATCCAAGCAATATAAGCACACAAGTAGGTCAGTTTACTACCTAGCATATAGCCTTTCCTTCTAGCTCTTAACCTTGTATCTAAGGTCCCTTATTTCATAAGTTAGAGCCTATACATAGCATAATAATATCTTTATTATTATCCAGTATATCTCTACTTACTCATGCTCAACTTTGGGGTAATATCCTTAATCCGACATTCCCCTTTCCTTTTATTTATAGCTAACTTTATTAATAGAGATATTTCTATATTCTAACCACTAAGAGCAATCCTCTGCTATATTAGAGCAGGGACTAGATAACTTACTTACCTAATTCCTAAGCTCTACCCAGTCCCTCAGCTCCTTAGACTGCTCTTGGCTCTACTAGAGCTCCTTCCTTTCTTTCTCTTTCTCTTTTTCTCTCTTTCTCTTTTATTTCTTTTGCTCCTTGGCCATGCATAACATGAAGGGAGGGGTGGCCTATTTATAGGTGAGTAGAGGTGGAATGAATGGCTCATATCACTTAGCTTCTTGAAAAAGCTTCGCCTGCATCATCACGATGACATCACCCTCCTCAATGACTCACCAATATGACATCATCCAAGGACACCTCAGGGGACACCTTAGGGTGTATGTGGTGGAATTAGTGGAACCCTTGGGACTCCCCACTAGCTGACTCAGCCTCTCCAGAGAATTCCAGAGCCTTTTCCTGGAATGAAAGGCCGAGATTGTGCCATGTGTTCCTTTTACTTTTTCTCCTTTTTCTAATCTCATGACATGTGTCATTAACTTTTCTTCTTCTCCTGTAATCATGCCATGTGGCACCTTGTGGGTCCTAGGAGGACACCTTTCATGCCACCTCATGGTCTACAGTCATATCTGATCAATTTTCCCAGTTCTATCCTTAACCGGGTAACTTTACTTTATGGAAAATCACTAAAACATTATTTTAATGTATCTTAAACTTCCATAACTACTGGGCCTACGTTTTTGGGCTTTGGATTGCTATCTTGGGTTTTTGACCAAAGTCAAGCATTCTGGTGGCTCGGTTCCCAAGAAACACTTCTTACTTCTTCTTTATGCCCACGGGGACTTTCACTATTTTTCCTAAATTTTCACTTTCTTACAGTTTAGTCCATGAACATCATCTGTATACTTCTGGGAGTCCTACATAATAGGGTCTAGTAGCCTGCCTTTTTAGGCTACAAATTGAGCTTCTCAGCCTAAAAATTTTGACATGACATTTCTCCTCCCCTTAAAATAAATTTCATCCTCGAAATTTCAGGGTTAAATCTCTGTTCATTCCTTTATGAATAGTTTTCTCTGTTAAGAATGTCCCTTTCATTTCATAACACTTTCTTGACTTTCTTAGCTCTTATTAACTTTTCTTACTACCTTTTATAACTTTGTGTATTATGCCAAACTTTTATGGCATTTACACCCTTTCTCATATAAATGTGTTATTTCTTTACTCTATCTTAGACCCTCTTCTCTGGGTCTTGCTAACCTTTTAGCTTCTTTATCCTTATCTAAAGGATTTATTTATTCATACTTTTCCATTCTCACAACATATGGGGTTCTCTTCTTTATTCCTCAGGCATACTTCTACAAAACTTTTTCAATATCAGCACTCATACTTGAACTTGGACTATATCTTCATAAAGGTAAACTAAGTTTAGTATGTATATAATACAGGCTGTTTGAGGAAAATCATTATAAATAGGTTTTCTAGAGGAGTTAATCAACTCGTGAAGCTCCTTACCTTAACTTCATCTTTGGTACTCATCTTTCCAGAGAGATAATGTATTGTTCTCATTTCTTCATGGCTCCTTACTTTCCTTAGGCTAGGTATAACTGCTACCTCGGGATCTAACTGTGACTATGAAGCTATTAGGATCTATTGTATCTAAGGTCCCTTATTTCATAAGTTAGAGCCTATACATAGCATAATAATATCTTTATTATTATCCAGTATATCTCTACTTACTCATGCTCAACTTTGGGGTAATATCCTTAATCTAATATTCCCCTTTACTTCTATTTATAACTAAATTTATTAATAGAGATATTTCTCTATTCTAACCACTAAGAGCAATCCTCTACTTTATTAGAGTAGGGACTAGATAACTTACTTACCTCATTCCTAAGCACTGCCTAGTCCCTTGGCTCCTTAGACTGCTCCTGGCTTTATTATAACTCCTTCCTTCCTTTCCTTTCTTTCTCTTTCTCTCTTCTTTCTTTTGCTCCTTGGCCATGCATAACATCAAGGGAGGTTTGTCCTATTTATAGGTGAGTAGAGGTGGAATGAATGGCTTAGATCAAATTGTGATGAATGACTCACTGACTCACCACGATAACATCACCCTCCTCAATGACTCACCACATCCAAGGACACCTCAGGGTGTATGTGGTGCAATTGGTGGGGCCCTTGGGACACCCGACCAGCTGACTCAGGCTCTCCAGAGAATTCTGGAGCCTTTTCCTGGAATGAAAGGCTAAGATTGTGCCACGTGTTCCTTTTACTTTTTCTCCTTTTTATAATCTCATGACATATGTCATTAACTTTTCTTCTTTTCCTATAATCATGCCATGTGACACCTTGTGGGTCCTATGAGGACACCTTTCATGCCACCTTATGGTCTACAGTCATATCTGATCACTTTTTCCAGTTCTATCCTTAACCAGGGTAACTTTACTTTATGGAAAATCACTAAAATATTATTTTAATGTCTCTTAAACTTCCATAACTACTGGTCCTACGTTTTTATACTTTGGATTGCTATCTTGGGTTTCTAACCAAGCTCAAGTACTCTGGTGGATCGGTCCCCAAGAAACACTTCTTACTTCTTCATTATGCCAATAGGGACTTTTACATTTTCCCTGAATTTTTACTTTCTTGTAGTTTAGTCCCTGAACATCATCTGTATACTTGTGGGACTCCTGCATAATAGGGTCTAGTAGCCTTCCTTTTTCAGGCTACAAACTGTGCTTCTGGCCTAAAAATTGGGATATGACATTAAGCGTGCTTAGGAAGAATAGATAGTCTTTGGGTTTACGATTAGATGATATAAAATGGATAGATGCTACTATTTTCACTCATATAATATTGTTAAATGAAGATTCCAAAATAAATAAACAACTACAAAGGAGATTGAATCCATTGTTCTCTTATTTTGTTAGAAAATAAATTAATAAATTGATAAAGGTAGGGATAATCTATTATATTTTAGATAGTGAATGGGTATTTCCTATTCATGTAGTTCCCAAAAAAAGTGGAACCATAGTAGTAAAGAATGAGCATAATTAATTGATATGTACTAAAGTGCAAAATTCAGGGAGGGTTTGTATTGATTATAGGAAGTTGAATGACTCTACTAGGAAAAACTATTTTACTTTGCTTTTTAGAGAGATTAGCAAGGAAAAGTCACTATTTTTTCCTATACTAGCATTCAGGATATTTCCATATTATAACAGATCTAATGGACCAAGAAAATACCACATTTACATGTCTATTCTGTACATATGGTTATAAGAGAATGCTATTTTGTTTGTGTAATGCTCATATCACATTTTAGTGTTGTATGCTTTCTATATTTGCTGATTTGATGGAGAAATGCATGGATATATTCATGGATAATTTTGCTGTATATGGAAATTCTTTTGACTAGTGTCTAGAGAGTCTTGGTTAAATCCTTGCTAGATACATTATTGAAAAAAACTGGTTTTGAACTTTGAAAAGTGTTATTTCATGGTTGATCATGGAATAATACTTGGACATCTCATATCTATCAAAGTAATTGAGGTAGATAAAGGAAACACTTTAAAAGAATCACTAGTACAAAATATGCTTTTTAAAGCCCCATTTTTTAATTGGTCCTTACGGAGACGGTCTAAAAAATATGACCGGTGGCTTTTTTTGTAAATAAGATAAAATAGTTACACCAAATAAACACGTCACTGGTGTAAACTATAATTACTATGCCAGATACTAATATCAATAGGTGTATATCAGCTGCGTCATATTCTAACTCTTCAGTCTCTTGTTTATGCTTTCCCACTTTTTTTGTTTAACTTCTTTAGACCTTGTGGAGAAGCTTTTAGAACAAATGAAATATGGTATTTTTGTAAATAAGATGAAATATTTACATTGGATTTAAATTGAACTGGTGTAAAATATATATAACCGGTGTTAAATAAACTATCTATTATAACTCTTCAGTTTCTTATCTATGCTTTACCGCTTCTTTTCTTTAACTTCTTCATACCTTGCGAAGAAGCTTTTAGAACAAATGAAAGGCAGCATTTTTGTAAATAAGATGAAATATTGACACTGGATTTACATTGAACCGGTGCAAAATATATATAACTAGTGTTAAATATACTTTCTATTTTGACTCTTCAGTTTCCTGTCTATGCTTTCCCGCTTATTTTCTGTGTAACTTCTCAAGCTGTTAATTTTACATCTTCAGTTCCCAATGTTTGTACTCATTATGGTAGAAGGCCAATTGCATTCTTCGATATTCTTTTCTGAAATCATTCTTATTCCTCAACCATATGTATACCATTACTATAATCAGTACTTTTATCTCATCACTTTATATATCTCTATTTTATTTTCTTTCCTTTTATCTAAACTCACTAATAGCTTCTTCCTCACGCTGATGAACTCATATTTGTAGTGATTTTTAGTGTCTTTAAAGTGAGTTTTATAACTAATTTTATCCCCATTTACTAATATGATGAGCAATTAATTAATAAAATTAAAATGGAGCATGTGGAAATTAATTGATTTAAGTTTAGTGATAAATTGGATAAATAATCTATTAAATTTTTACTTTGCAGTGACCAATCAGCATGTTAATTGACAGCTAGATATTGAAGCATGTGCTGGAGAAGATGCTAATAGAATCACATGGAATATTTGCTGTAACAGATTAAACATGTGTTGGATCCATATCTGATAATAGATTGTAAGTGGGAGATCATGCATGTGTTACCACATGGAGGAGCATTGTTCAAACACACAACACTTATTGCACTATTCACACACACACATTATCTGAACATAATCACATATTTCAGTAGCTATTAATGCACTCCACACAAGAGTCATACCATTCACACACCTCTCCTATATATTATATGTAGATTCCACACTTAAGAGGAGCTAGACGCATAGTTCCAGGAGCTAAATACTATCATATCCTTATTTTTTCTCTATCGGTATAATACTGATAGTGGAAATAGGTTTGGAAAGGATTATGATGATGATCAAAAGAAATAATAAAGGTTAGATGAGTCTTGAAGGAAGAAAGGGACTAAAATGAAAAGATCAAAAGTTCAAGGACCTAAACAAAAATTAGAAAAGGTTAAAGGCTAAAAGTGAAAGTAGAAACAAAAGTTGGGCCAAAAGGTGTAATTACCAAAAGTTTAGGGACCTAAATGCAATTAACCAAAAGTTTAGGGACCTAAATATAATTATGAGAAAGTTGAACCGAAAAAGGCTAAAAAATGCCCAGAATCATACTAGTCCTAAATTTTAGTAGTAGATAGACAAAATTATTATGATCAGTTTAATGCAACAGATAATTTTGATTTGAGGTCCCGATTACTTCATATAAATTCCTAAAGTCAGGAAAAATTATTGCAATATTTTTTGGATCTCAAAATCATATGAAACTTTACAGTAAATTCCCATAATTAATATAAGAATTTATAAAATTGATAGAGTCAGAAAAGGAATTCTGTAGAATTATTACGGGAATTTATAATGGAAGAAAATACCCGATAAATATGGTCAAGAGATGTTCCTTGAGATTTGTACCATAAAGGCAATGGACCAATACTAAGGCCTAAATTGCTTCCCAAGAGTTCCAATAAGGTGGTGAGACAGTTAAGTGGGTCAGAGTCGAGAGCAATCCAGGAAAAGTGTGAAATTATGAAAATGCCTCTATGTAACCAGATTATACAGTAATGGATGGAGGGCATTTTGGTCATTCTGGACAGGCCAAAAATGTCCAATGTCATATCCTAATTTTTTCCTATTTGTATAGTACTGATAGTGGAAAGAGGTTTGGAAAGGATTATAACGAAGATTAGAAGAAAACATAAAGGTTAGATAAGTCTTAAGGGAAGAGAAGGACTAAAACGCAAAGTAGAAAAGGTTAAAGGAAAAAAGTGAAAGTAGAAACAAAAGTTAGTCCCTTAAGTGTAATTTTCAATTAAGGGACTTAAATACGAATAGCTAAAGGTCCAGGAGCCAAAGTGTAATTATTCAAAAGTTCAGGGATCTAAATATAAATATGAGAAAGTTGAACTGAAACAGGCAAAAAATGCCCAGAATCATATTAGACCCAAATTTTACCAGTAGATAGACAAAATTATTCCGGTCAGTTAAACGTAACACAGAATTTTGATTTGAGGTCCCGATTAATTGATATAAATTTCTGAAGTCAGAAGAATTATTATAGCATTTTTCAGACATCAGAATTAGATAAGACTTTCCTAGAAATTCTCATATTTAATGTAATAATTTATAAAATTGATAGAGTCATTGAAGGAATCCTGTATAATCCTTACGGGAGTTTACGGTGAAATAAAATACCTGATAAATAGGATAAAGAGAGTTGTCATGTGAATTGGGCCATAAAGGTAATAAAGGCAATGAGCCCATATCAAGGCCCAAATGGTGCTATCATAGGCCTAATAAGGTAGTGAGACAGTTAAGTGGGCCAGAGTTTAGAGCAATCTAGGAAAAGTGCAAAATTATGAAAATGCCCTAGATACCCATATTGTACCAACAATGGATTGAGGGCATTTTGGTCATTCTGGACAGGCCAAAAATATATCATATAGTATAAATATGATTAGTCAGAGCCAGTATATGCTCTAAGGCTGTGTAAAGAGGGGTAAAATGATGACTATGCCCTTAGGTTTAGTACAGTGCAAGTAAGGACACCAAGGGTATTTTGGTCATTTCCCAAGGGATAGATGGTAGATAAATATTTAGTATATCATTGTCAATGGTTTGAAAAGCCTAGACATTGATTTCCAGGACATAATACATAACCAATTATATTATAAAAAATTAGGAACAGAAAATAGCTTAGTTACTGTGAAACTGCTCTGATCGGTCCCGGATTGGACTAGAATTTTTCCAGAAGGTTCCCCCATTAGAATTTTGCCACCTAACCCCTATGAGGTGTCCCTTGAGCTGTCCCACATGATGTCATAATTATTATTTTGAAAAAGTTAAATTCAAGATTAAACATGGGCCTTTAGATCAAATAGTAAGCAAATCAATCTTGCACATTGATTTTCCATGGATTTGGCTATAAAAACCCCCTCGTTTCTGCATCCAATCTGTGGCCTTGTGATACCTTGGGGAAACTCTTGCAAAATGAAAACTCAAGCCAAGACAAGGAAGATTCAAGGTACTAAACTTCAAGCAAGCTAGAGATTAAAGGTAAGCAATCTCTCCTAGCTTATTTTCCTTTGATTTGGGAGCTTGAAATTAGGGTTTTCATGGGAGAAAAGTTGAATTTTCTCTAAGGGTTGGTGCTTCCCAAAGACCTTAGATGAAAGGGGAAAGAATAAATTAAAGTTAGAAACATATGATTGAAGCTTAAACAAGCTAGTTAAGTGATTGGTTGTTGAATCAAGTTGATATTCTTGACTTTGCCAAGGGTGAACCTGTTAATTATGTACTGTTCATGAGGGAAGAAAATATAATTTCAATGATTTAATGCTTACATTGAATTTATATGATGATTTTGTGTAGGATTAAAAAGGTTTTGAACCTTAGAAACATTGAAATTCTAATATTGTAGTTTTTGGAATTCTTCTCTATTACTGTTCACTCTCATGAACAGCAATTGGAATTTCATTATTTTGATGCTTCCAATGGTTTTAAAATGAAAAATTTGTGTGAGATAAAGTGGAGAAACAAGTATGGGAAGCATTAGAATCAAAATGATAATTTTTGAAAGAATTGTATGCATATGTTCTGTTCTGTATAGCAGGCCATGAAGGAGCTGGAATTTTATGATTCTAAGCTTGTAAATGGATTCAAAAGATGAAATTGTGTAGGGTAAAGTCAATATATCAATGGGTTCAAGGGCCAAGTGGATTAGTGAAGATTAGAGAAAGTTATGATAATAAAGAGTGTAACAAGGTTAGTTTTGAACATGGTTAGAGTTCATGAGTCCTAATGAATTATGTGATAATATGAATGTGTTTAGGACCTTGAAACATCCAAGAAGATATTGGGAAGTGATTGAGAAAAAGGCTTCATGGTTGGAAAGCTAGGGAGCAAGTGCAAAAGATCAAGAGGAAAGCTTAAGTGCAAGATAGTGAACTTATCTCTTTATGTGCTTGATGTGGTATACTTATGTGTTGGCATGTATATGATATTTGAATGATGTTGTGACATGATAAATGATGTTGAATGCATTGAGAATAACATGTTTTTCCATGGCCATGCACTTTATGTAAAAGTATATAGCATGATGTCATGTCACTAATCAAAGAAAGTTAATGAAATTACATATCATGCATTAATATCCATCTTGCATATTTAAGTGGTAATGTTTACTACTGAGATTCCCTAGAATCTCACTCTCCCATAACCAACCAATTTAGGTCAAGCATGATGGAAAATGTATGCATGGAGAAGAGCTAAAGAATGGAAGTAATTGGGAACCTAGCATATGCTATGGATTATCTATATATGTAAATGCCCTATAAGGTGACCTTCTATGTGATAAAACTATTTGTAATACTTATGGCATATGTACATGATGTATATGAATATTGAGAAGCTTATTTGATGGCTTATGCATGCTGGAACAATTATTGAAAGTAAAAGAAAGGAAACTGAAATGGTAAAAACGTAGGTCCTAAAGCAGTTTTGTTGTGGCTTCAGTTTGACCTAGAAAATAAAGTAATTATTTCATGAAGTTTTACAAGCGTGTAGCGCACATCCAGAGCTTTATGTACATAGGTAGAACGTTCCATTTAGATGTGTATATCAAGAGAAATGAACAGTAAACTTCAACGAATAAACTGTATTAATTGGTTAATCCTTTGGTCTATAAATTATTTTTCCATTAAATTTCAAGATGTTAGATTCACGTAGATTTTTGAACCATTTAATTTTTATTTTTCTAAGATTAATTATGATTTTTTAAAGTTTATTGTATAATGTGGAATACCATATGAACAGTAATCCGAGAAAGAGTAAAATTCTAGATTTGGCTAATGGACTTCCAAGGTCTTGTAAGTGGTTCTAAATGCTACTGAATAGTCCCTAAGACGTATGAAAATAAGGATGTTACATCTAAGTTAGTATAAAGATGATTATTTAGAGCCAGTACATACCCTGATGCAGTATAAAGATGTGTGAAATGACAATTATGCCCTTTGGGTTAATATAGTGCTAGACAGTGAACCAAGGGTATTTCCATCATTTGCCAAGGGATCTATAATTAAGTACTGACCTAGTACAAGAATGGCAATGGTAGGAAGAATCTAGACTGAATTTAAGGTCAGAAAACATATTATGAAATCTTAGAAAACATAGATTTATAAAATAGTCTAGTTTTTAGGGAATCGGACTGAACTAGTACTGGATTGGACTGGAATTTTTTTAGAAGCTTCCTGATGTCATGGATGATGTCATAATTCTCCTTTTTGGAAAATTTAAATCCAAGATTAAATATGAGCCATTAGGTCAAATAATACACAAACTAATCTTGGCCATTGATTTTCCATGAGATTTTTCTATAAATACCCCTCAAATCTGATTCAAAACTATGAGCACAAGAACCCTTGGGGAAACTCTTGCAAAATAAAAACTCAAGCCAAGACAAAGAAGATTCAAGGTACCAAAGTTCAAGCAAGCTAGAGATTAAAGGTAAGCAATCTTTCCTAGCTTATTTTCCTTTGATTTAGGAGCTTGAGCTTAGGGTTTCCATAGAGAAAAGTTAAGTTTTATCTAAGGTGTTGTGCTATCTAAAAATCTTAGACGAAAGGAAAAAGAAGAAATTAAGTTAGAGATAGGGGATTTAAGCTTAAACAAGTTATATATGGATTGATTGTTGAATCAAGTTGATATTCTTGACTATGCCATAGGTGAACCAGTTCGGTTTACACTGTTCATGAGGGAAAGAAATGGAATTTCAATTATCTAATCCTTCTATTGAATTTATATGATGATTTTGTGCAAGATTCGATAGGTTTTGAATCTTGAAAGCATTGAAATTTCAAGATTATAGTTTTTGAAATTCTTCTTTGTTATTGTTTACTCACATGAACAGTGATTGGAATTTCATGATTTTGATGCTTCCAATAGTATTAAAATGAAAAGTTGTGTGGGATAAGGCTGAGCAATGGGCAGGGCAGGTTGGCCTGATGGTCAGCCCATACCCTGCCCATTTATTTTTTTATGGGCACGGGCTAGCCCATGCCCGTGCCTCAGCCTGATTAAGCCAGTATTAAATGGCCTGGGCTAAACCCATTGGGTTCCAATAGGCATGGGCAGCCCGTTTATAAAAAATAAAAATATTTTTTTTATTTAAACCCATTTGAAGTTCTAATAACAACAAAAATAAAACAACAATAGTACACACATGATATAATTGTTCATCATAAAATTAGAAAATAAAATATCATAATAATAGCTATAAATTTCTAATCACACAGTCCATAATGCTTACATAATATAATCATTCATAATCTTAATTATTCAATTGGTTTATGATTATACATAATCTACATTATATTTACTTGTGATGGTTGTAGATATAATTACCCATACCTCTACAAAATAAATTTTAAAAAGTATATTAGTATGTAATAAAAATAAATTTAAATAAATATAATATAATAAATTAATAAAAATTGGGCAGCCCGTAGCCCGCCCATATAATTTAATGTTTGAGCTCGCCCGTTATAGGCCTATTTTGGGCGGGCTTAGACGGGCTCAAATAGTACCCATTTGTGGGTGGGCCCACAGGCTATGGGCTAATTGCTCACCCCTAGTGTGGGATAAAATGGAGAAACAAGTATGGGAAGTATTAGAATCAAAATGGGAATTTTTGAAAGAAAAGAGGGTATTATGTAATTATGGACAAAATAGTACATAGGAGCTAGAATTTCATGATTCCAAGCTCATAAATGGATTAAAAAGATGAAATTGTGTAGGGTAAAGTCAAGACATCAATTGGTTCAAGAGCCAAGTGGATTAGTGAAAATTAGAGAAAGTTATGACAACAAAGAGTGTAACAAAGTTAGTCTTGAACATGGTTGGAGTTCATGAGTCCTAATGAGTTATGTGATGAATATGAATGTGTTTAGGACCTTGAAACATCCAAGAACATGTTGGGAAGTGATTGACATAAAGGCTTCATGGTTGGAAAGCTAGGGAGCAAATGTTAAAGATCAAGAGGAAAGCTTGAGTGCAAGGTAGTGAACTTACCTCCTTATGTGCTTGATGTGGTATGCTTATGTGTTGACATGTATATGTTATTTGAATGATGTTGTGACATGATAAATGATGTTGAATGTATTGTGAATAATATGTTTCCATGGCCATGCACTTTATGTAAAAGTATATAGCATGATGTCATGTCACTAATCAAAGAAAGTTAATGAAATTACATATCATGCATTAATATCCATCTTGCATATTTAAGTGGTAATGTTTACTACTGAGATTCCCTAGAATCTCACTCTCCCATAACCAACCAATTTAGGTCAAGCATGATGGAAAATGTATGCATGGAGAAGAGCTAAAGAATGGAAGTAATTGGGAACCTAGCATATGCTATGGATTATCTATATATGTAAATGCCCTATAAGGTGACCTTCTATGTGATAAAACTATTTGTAATACTTATGGCATATGTACATGATGTATATGAATATTGAGAAGCTTATTTGATGGCTTATGCATGCTGGAACAATTATTGAAAGTAAAAGAAAGGAAACTGAAATGGTAAAAACGTAGGTCCTAAAGCAGTTTTGTTGTGGCTTCAGTTTGACCTAGAAAATAAAGTAATTATTTCATGAAGTTTTACAAGCGTGTAGCGCACATCCAGAGCTTTATGTACATAGGTAGAACGTTCCATTTAGATGTGTATATCAAGAGAAATGAACAGTAAACTTCAACGAATAAACTGTATTAATTGGTTAATCCTTTGGTCTATAAATTATTTTTCCATTAAATTTCAAGATGTTAGATTCACGTAGATTTTTGAACCATTTAATTTTTATTTTTCTAAGATTAATTATGATTTTTTAAAGTTTATTGTATAATGTGGAATACCATATGAACAGTAATCCGAGAAAGAGTAAAATTCTAGATTTGGCTAATGGACTTCCAAGGTCTTGTAAGTGGTTCTAAATGCTACTGAATAGTCCCTAAGACGTATGAAAATAAGGATGTTACATCTAAGTTAGTATAAAGATGATTATTTAGAGCCAGTACATACCCTGATGCAGTATAAAGATGTGTGAAATGACAATTATGCCCTTTGGGTTAATATAGTGCTAGACAGTGAACCAAGGGTATTTCCATCATTTGCCAAGGGATCTATAATTAAGTACTGACCTAGTACAAGAATGGCAATGGTAGGAAGAATCTAGACTGAATTTAAGGTCAGAAAACATATTATGAAATCTTAGAAAACATAGATTTATAAAATAGTCTAGTTTTTAGGGAATCGGACTGAACTAGTACTGGATTGGACTGGAATTTTTTTAGAAGCTTCCTGATGTCATGGATGATGTCATAATTCTCCTTTTTGGAAAATTTAAATCCAAGATTAAATATGAGCCATTAGGTCAAATAATACACAAACTAATCTTGGCCATTGATTTTCCATGAGATTTTTCTATAAATACCCCTCAAATCTGATTCAAAACTATGAGCACAAGAACCCTTGGGGAAACTCTTGCAAAATAAAAACTCAAGCCAAGACAAAGAAGATTCAAGGTACCAAAGTTCAAGCAAGCTAGAGATTAAAGGTAAGCAATCTTTCCTAGCTTATTTTCCTTTGATTTAGGAGCTTGAGCTTAGGGTTTCCATAGAGAAAAGTTAAGTTTTATCTAAGGTGTTGTGCTATCTAAAAATCTTAGACGAAAGGAAAAAGAAGAAATTAAGTTAGAGATAGGGGATTTAAGCTTAAACAAGTTATATATGGATTGATTGTTGAATCAAGTTGATATTCTTGACTATGCCATAGGTGAACCAGTTCGGTTTACACTGTTCATGAGGGAAAGAAATGGAATTTCAATTATCTAATCCTTCTATTGAATTTATATGATGATTTTGTGCAAGATTCGATAGGTTTTGAATCTTGAAAGCATTGAAATTTCAAGATTATAGTTTTTGAAATTCTTCTTTGTTATTGTTTACTCACATGAACAGTGATTGGAATTTCATGATTTTGATGCTTCCAATAGTATTAAAATGAAAAGTTGTGTGGGATAAGGCTGAGCAATGGGCAGGGCAGGTTGGCCTGATGGTCAGCCCTTACCCTGCCCATTTATTTTTTTATGGGCACGGGCTAGCCCATGCCCGTGCCTCAGCCTGATTAAGCCAGTATTAAATGGCCTGGGCTAAACCCATTGGGTTCCAATAGGCATGGGCAGCCCGTTTATAAAAAATAAAAATATTTTTTTTATTTAAACCCATTTGAAGTTCTAATAACAACAAAAATAAAACAACAATAGTACACACATGATATAATTGTTCATCATAAAATTAGAAAATAAAATATCATAATAATAGCTATAAATTTCTAATCACACAGTCCATAATGCTTACATAATATAATCATTCATAATCTTAATTATTCAATTGGTTTATGATTATACATAATCTACATTATATTTACTTGTGATGGTTGTAGATATAATTACCCATACCTCTACAAAATAAATTTTAAAAAGTATATTAGTATGTAATAAAAATAAATTTAAATAAATATAATATAATAAATTAATAAAAATTGGGCAGCCCGTAGCCCGCCCATATAATTTAATGTTTGAGCTCGCCCGTTATAGGCCTATTTTGGGCGGGCTTAGACGGGCTCAAATAGTACCCATTTGTGGGTGGGCCCACAGGCTATGGGCTAATTGCTCACCCCTAGTGTGGGATAAAATGGAGAAACAAGTATGGGAAGTATTAGAATCAAAATGGGAATTTTTGAAAGAAAAGAGGGTATTATGTAATTATGGACAAAATAGTACATAGGAGCTAGAATTTCATGATTCCAAGCTCATAAATGGATTAAAAAGATGAAATTGTGTAGGGTAAAGTCAAGACATCAATTGGTTCAAGAGCCAAGTGGATTAGTGAAAATTAGAGAAAGTTATGACAACAAAGAGTGTAACAAAGTTAGTCTTGAACATGGTTGGAGTTCATGAGTCCTAATGAGTTATGTGATGAATATGAATGTGTTTAGGACCTTGAAACATCCAAGAACATGTTGGGAAGTGATTGACATAAAGGCTTCATGGTTGGAAAGCTAGGGAGCAAATGTTAAAGATCAAGAGGAAAGCTTGAGTGCAAGGTAGTGAACTTACCTCCTTATGTGCTTGATGTGGTATGCTTATGTGTTGACATGTATATGTTATTTGAATGATGTTGTGACATGATAAATGATGTTGAATGTATTGTGAATAATATGTTTCCATGGCCATGCACTTTATGTAAAAGTATATAGCATGATGTCATGTCACTAATCAAAGAAAGTTAATGAAATTACATATCATGCATTAATATCCATCTTGCATATTTAAGTGGTAATGTTTACTACTGAGATTCCCTAGAATCTCACTCTCCCATAACCAACCAATTTAGGTCAAGCATGATGGAAAATGTATGCATGGAGAAGAGCTAAAGAATGGAAGTAATTGGGAACCTAGCATATGCTATGGATTATCTATATATGTAAATGCCCTATAAGGTGACCTTCTATGTGATAAAACTATTTGTAATACTTATGGCATATGTACATGATGTATATGAATATTGAGAAGCTTATTTGATGGCTTATGCATGCTGGAACAATTATTGAAAGTAAAAGAAAGGAAACTGAAATGGTAAAAACGTAGGTCCTAAAGCAGTTTTGTTGTGGCTTCAGTTTGACCTAGAAAATAAAGTAATTATTTCATGAAGTTTTACAAGCGTGTAGCGCACATCCAGAGCTTTATGTACATAGGTAGAACGTTCCATTTAGATGTGTATATCAAGAGAAATGAACAGTAAACTTCAACGAATAAACTGTATTAATTGGTTAATCCTTTGGTCTATAAATTATTTTTCCATTAAATTTCAAGATGTTAGATTCACGTAGATTTTTGAACCATTTAATTTTTATTTTTCTAAGATTAATTATGATTTTTTAAAGTTTATTGTATAATGTGGAATACCATATGAACAGTAATCCGAGAAAGAGTAAAATTCTAGATTTGGCTAATGGACTTCCAAGGTCTTGTAAGTGGTTCTAAATGCTACTGAATAGTCCCTAAGACGTATGAAAATAAGGATGTTACATCTAAGTTAGTATAAAGATGATTATTTAGAGCCAGTACATACCCTGATGCAGTATAAAGATGTGTGAAATGACAATTATGCCCTTTGGGTTAATATAGTGCTAGACAGTGAACCAAGGGTATTTCCATCATTTGCCAAGGGATCTATAATTAAGTACTGACCTAGTACAAGAATGGCAATGGTAGGAAGAATCTAGACTGAATTTAAGGTCAGAAAACATATTATGAAATCTTAGAAAACATAGATTTATAAAATAGTCTAGTTTTTAGGGAATCGGACTGAACTAGTACTGGATTGGACTGGAATTTTTTTAGAAGCTTCCTGATGTCATGGATGATGTCATAATTCTCCTTTTTGGAAAATTTAAATCCAAGATTAAATATGAGCCATTAGGTCAAATAATACACAAACTAATCTTGGCCATTGATTTTCCATGAGATTTTTCTATAAATACCCCTCAAATCTGATTCAAAACTATGAGCACAAGAACCCTTGGGGAAACTCTTGCAAAATAAAAACTCAAGCCAAGACAAAGAAGATTCAAGGTACCAAAGTTCAAGCAAGCTAGAGATTAAAGGTAAGCAATCTTTCCTAGCTTATTTTCCTTTGATTTAGGAGCTTGAGCTTAGGGTTTCCATAGAGAAAAGTTAAGTTTTATCTAAGGTGTTGTGCTATCTAAAAATCTTAGACGAAAGGAAAAAGAAGAAATTAAGTTAGAGATAGGGGATTTAAGCTTAAACAAGTTATATATGGATTGATTGTTGAATCAAGTTGATATTCTTGACTATGCCATAGGTGAACCAGTTCGGTTTACACTGTTCATGAGGGAAAGAAATGGAATTTCAATTATCTAATCCTTCTATTGAATTTATATGATGATTTTGTGCAAGATTCGATAGGTTTTGAATCTTGAAAGCATTGAAATTTCAAGATTATAGTTTTTGAAATTCTTCTTTGTTATTGTTTACTCACATGAACAGTGATTGGAATTTCATGATTTTGATGCTTCCAATAGTATTAAAATGAAAAGTTGTGTGGGATAAGGCTGAGCAATGGGCAGGGCAGGTTGGCCTGATGGTCAGCCCATACCCTGCCCATTTATTTTTTTATGGGCACGGGCTAGCCCATGCCCGTGCCTCAGCCTGATTAAGCCAGTATTAAATGGCCTGGGCTAAACCCATTGGGTTCCAATAGGCATGGGCAGCCCGTTTATAAAAAATAAAAATATTTTTTTTATTTAAACCCATTTGAAGTTCTAATAACAACAAAAATAAAACAACAATAGTACACACATGATATAATTGTTCATCATAAAATTAGAAAATAAAATATCATAATAATAGCTATAAATTTCTAATCACACAGTCCATAATGCTTACATAATATAATCATTCATAATCTTAATTATTCAATTGGTTTATGATTATACATAATCTACATTATATTTACTTGTGATGGTTGTAGATATAATTACCCATACCTCTACAAAATAAATTTTAAAAAGTATATTAGTATGTAATAAAAATAAATTTAAATAAATATAATATAATAAATTAATAAAAATTGGGCAGCCCGTAGCCCGCCCATATAATTTAATGTTTGAGCTCGCCCGTTATAGGCCTATTTTGGGCGGGCTTAGACGGGCTCAAATAGTACCCATTTGTGGGTGGGCCCACAGGCTATGGGCTAATTGCTCACCCCTAGTGTGGGATAAAATGGAGAAACAAGTATGGGAAGTATTAGAATCAAAATGGGAATTTTTGAAAGAAAAGAGGGTATTATGTAATTATGGACAAAATAGTACATAGGAGCTAGAATTTCATGATTCCAAGCTCATAAATGGATTAAAAAGATGAAATTGTGTAGGGTAAAGTCAAGACATCAATTGGTTCAAGAGCCAAGTGGATTAGTGAAAATTAGAGAAAGTTATGACAACAAAGAGTGTAACAAAGTTAGTCTTGAACATGGTTGGAGTTCATGAGTCCTAATGAGTTATGTGATGAATATGAATGTGTTTAGGACCTTGAAACATCCAAGAACATGTTGGGAAGTGATTGACATAAAGGCTTCATGGTTGGAAAGCTAGGGAGCAAATGTTAAAGATCAAGAGGAAAGCTTGAGTGCAAGGTAGTGAACTTACCTCCTTATGTGCTTGATGTGGTATGCTTATGTGTTGACATGTATATGTTATTTGAATGATGTTGTGACATGATAAATGATGTTGAATGTATTGTGAATAACATGTTTTCCATGGCCATGCATTTTATGTAAAAGTATATAGCATGATGGCGTGTCACTAATCAAAGAAAGTTTAATGAAATTACATATCATGCATTAGCATCCATCTTGCATATTTAAGTGGTAATATTTGCTACTAAGATTCCCTAGAATCTCACTCTCCCATAACCAACCAATTTAGGTCAAGCATGATGGATAATGTATGCATGGAGAAAAGCTGAAGCATGGAAGAAGAAAAGTGAAGTATTTCATATATTGGCATATGCTATATACTTTCCATGTATGTAAAAGCCATGTAAAGTATCTATTTATGTGATGATATTGTATGAAACAATTATTGCATAACCCCATGATGTATATGAGTTCATAAAAGGCAAAAGAGATTATTTATGTATGCTAGAATAATTATTGAAAGTGAAAGAAAGGAATCTGAAATGGTAAAACGTAGGTCCTCAAGCAGTTTTATTGTGGCTTCAGTTTGACCTAGCAAATGGAGGAATTATTTCATGAAATTTCGTGAGAATGTAACAAACATCCAGAGATTTAAATTCATAGGTAGAAAGTTTCAATTGGATGTGTATATTAAGAGAAATGAATCTCCAAAATATGGGACCATAACCTGTTTCCAGAATTTTTGACCAAATGAACATTAAAATTTGGCGAATAAACTGTATTGATTGACTAATCATTTGGCCTGAAAATTATTTTTCCCTTAAATTTCAAGATGTTTTCTTCACGTAGCTTTTTGAACCACTTCATTTCGAGTTTTCTAGAATTAATTATGATTTTTCAAAGTTCGTTGTGTAATCTGGAATACCATATGAACAGTAACTCGACAAAGAGCAAAATTCCAGATTTGGCTAATGGACTTCCAAGATTTTGTAAGTGGTTCTAAATGCTACTGAATGGTTCCTAAGATGTATAAAAGTAAGGATGTTACAATTTAAACTATCCATAATATAAAACTCATATTTTAACCATATATGGAAAGCACTTCCAGCAGCACCCTCAAGGGAAATATGGCACAAAAACCCCTTAAAATCAAGAGCTAGCTTGCTAGAATAAAGCTCAAGATCAAGGGAGATGATTACCTTGCTTTGTGCTCCAAGTTGTGTTCTTCTTTCTTAGTTGAATGGAAATTTTGAAAGAGTTTCCCTATGGTTCTTCAAGCATGCCAAAACCAATATGAATGAGGGGGTATTTATAGATGATCTTGGGTTAAAATGGATGACCAAGATTGATTTGGTTACTATTTTATCTAATGGTCTATATTCATTCTTAATCTTGGCTTGCCCTAGAAGCCATGCTTTTGATGCCATGCATGATGTCATATCCTAATTTTTAGGCCTGGAAGCCCAGTATGCAGACTAAAAAAGGAAGGCTACTAGGCCCTATTATGCAAGAGT
Source organism: Leucaena leucocephala (assembly GCA_037074615.1). Classification (NCBI taxonomy): domain Eukaryota; kingdom Viridiplantae; phylum Streptophyta; class Magnoliopsida; order Fabales; family Fabaceae; genus Leucaena; species Leucaena leucocephala. The sequence goes on along the minus strand of CM073567.1, from coordinate 10,688,944 downwards.
CCCAGAAGTATACAAATGATGTTCAGGGACTAAACTGCAAGAAAGTGAAAATTCAGGAAAAATAGTGAAAGTCCCTGTTGGTATAAAGAAGAAGTAAGAAATGTTTCTTGGGAACTGAGCCACTAGAGTGCTTGGGCTTGGTTAGAAACCCAATATGACATTTACAATTTCAAAAACGTAGGCCCAATAGTTATGGGAGTTTGAGAGGCATTAAAATAATATTTTAGTACTTTTCAATAAGGTAAAGTTACCCGGTTGACGATAGAAATGGGAAAAGTGATCAGATATGACTTTAAACCATGAGGTGGCATGAAAGGTGTCCTCACGGGACCCACAAGGCGCCACATGGCATGATTATAGAAAAAGAAGAAAAGTTAAGGACACATGTAATGAGATTAGAAAAAGGAGAAAAAGTAAAAAGGACACGTGGCACAATCTCGGCCATTCATTCCAGGAAAAGGCTCTGGAATTCTCTAGAAAGGCTGAGTTAGCTAGTGAGGTGTCCCAAAAGCCCCACCATTTATGCCACATATCCCCTGAGGTGTCATTGGATGATGTCATATTGGTGAGTCATCAAGAAGGATGATGTCATCGTGATGATGCAGGCAAAGCTTCTTGAGGAAGCTAAGCAATATGGGCCATTCATCACAATTCGATCTAAACCATCCATTCCACCTCCCTCCACCTATAAATAGACCTCTCTTCCCTCCAAGGAAACCATGGCCAAGAGAAAGAGAAAGAGGAGAAAGAAGAGAGAAAAGAGAAAGAGAGAAAGGAAGGAAGGAAGAGAAAGAAAGGAAGGAGTTCTAGTTGAGCAGGAGCAATCTAAGGAGCTAAGGGATTAGGAAAAGCTTAGGAAGGAGGCAAGTAAGTTATCTAGTCCCTACTCTAATAAAGTAGAGGATTGCTCTTAGTGATTACAATAGAGAAATATCTCTATTAATAAAGTTAGCTATAGATAGAAAGAAAGGGGAATGTCGGATTAAGGATATTACCCCTAGTTAAGCATGAGATTAAGTAGAGTTATACTGGATAATAATAAAGATATTATTATGCAATGTATAGGCTCTGACTTATGATAAGAATATAATAAGAAGGGACCTTAGAGACAAGGCTAAGAACTGGAAGGAAAGGCTTCACGCTAGGTAGTAGACTTACCTACTTGTATGCTTATACTACTTAGATGTTTTATATGATGTTTTCTTACCTTGATGATGTGAAGCATGTATGATTAAGTAATGCTCTGTTTCTTTTTATACTATGGCCATATGTTATAATTAAGTAACATGGAAGCATGTATGTTATCATGATGCAAGCATGATTATTAAGTACACACATAGTAACATCAAGCATATAGTTGCATACATTGTATGGTTACCGTTTGCTACTAAAATTTCCCCATAAATCTCACCCCTTCCATGTAATCCCAATCCCACAAGTATGTTAGAAAAGGATTGAAGAAGCATGAAGAGAAGCTGGGGATTGGATAGTACAGCTGTTGGGACTAAAATGCTAGAATCAGGGAAAAACATGGGATGAACAATAAACTATAGACATTGACTTACATTGACCTAGTCAAGACGTAGTCAAAGAGTTATTTTTCCCTGAAAGCAAATTAAGTTAGCTTCGTGTATCAATTTAAACCACTTAATTTCAATTTTTTAAGAATTAGTTATGATTTTTTGAAGTTAGGTCACTACTCTAGAAATTACACAGTGAATTGTACTCGCTAAGAGTAAAATTCTAGATTGAGTAATTTGACTTCAATAGCCTTAAAAGTGGTTCTAAATGTTATCGTTTGGTCCCTAAGACATAAGAAAAGAATGATGTTTCATTTTAGTATCAGAGCATAAGGTTCTGGTATAGAATCGAGAGGGTTCTAGTACAGAGCAAAGAGTTATGACACAGAGCATAAGATTCTAGCACAAAACAGAAGGTTCTGGCTCAGTGATGCTCTGATGTAGTTAGAGATTTGAACTAAGAGGTTCTCCCCCTATTAGAAGATATGGGGATGGTGTTCACTACTAAGAAACAGAGACACCTAGATAGATAGAATAGTACCAGGGTAATCTTCAAGGAAGTAGTTAGTCTTAGTCAGCCGTTACTGCCGAGGTCTCGTGTTTCTTAGCACGATGTGGCTGGACTAAGTAGGATAACATCTGGAGAACAATTTCCTCTATGGATAGAGATAGAAGCTAACTAGTCTCAGGTTAAGGGAAGCTGCCATACGTTATAGTGGCGATGATAATGAAGGTACCAACCTGGTTGAAGTTAATCAACTAGAGGATTAGTACAAAGTATAATCAAGCCAGATAGTATAAAGTAATGAGATATGAAAGTTAAGATGATGTTCAGAAGTAGATCCTCTATGTGAGTAGATCTACAGAATTTGTTCAGCTAGTGTTTCCTGAATAAAAGAATTAAAAGTTAGAATGAGGCTTGCCTAGGAATGATCCTAGCATATGGCTTAAAGTTAGAGATAAGATGATTAATAGATAGAGAGAGCTGATGTTCCCAAGATAGAGGAACCACAGTCTAGTCTAAAGCAGACTAAGATTGATAGAGAGAAAGGTAGCCACAGTTTTGAAGATAAAGATACTCCCCAATTTAATAAAGAGTAATGATCAAGAGTAAGATAAAGTAATGAAGGGTTGAGTCTATAGCCTAGTAAGAGGGTAATGTGGCAGCCTAAGTTAAATGAGTAGTTATTTCATATTCCTAAATGAATGTTTGGGATCTAGCAGATAATGTGATAGAGGAAATGATGTTCAATTACAGTGTACGTATGATGGATGGTTGAGCAAATTTATGTGATGATGATATGGCTTATATTGCCATAAGTTATGATGAAAAGTTGCATCTCCTTGTAGTTGTCATATGATAACACGTATGTTAGAGTATGCTATGAATACTCCCCTCATGTAGTACATGTAAGGTAGAGTTTATGATGAGAAAGTTATGTTGCTCCCATACTATACAACATGCAATAAGAATATAGCAGGATGATAGACAGTCTTAGTAAGTGAGACAGTTGTTACAGTATGATTGGGGTTACTCAGGTATTTTTACAGACTTATGAATATAGTACTCAGGGACATTTCTTAGGTTAGGGTTACATCAAGTACCAAGAAGGTGGTAGTGTTATAACTCTATTAAAAGAAATTGTATATGGAAAGAGGAAGAGATAGCAGTAAAGAGATTGTTTTCATATCACTCTTCAAATAAGAGTTGGATATGAAACAGATAGCTCTAAGATAGAGCTAGATTCATATGAGTTAAGATTACTCTTCAGATAAGAGTGAGATCTAATACAGATTGCTCGTAGTTAGAGAATAGTTTAAATGGCTCGCAGTTATGATGAGGCCATAGCAATAGAATGCAATGGCAGGTGGTTTGACCATAATTGGTAAGCTATAATAAAGTAAGAAGGATGAGAAGGAACTCCTGAGTAAGAGGGAAAATAAGTAAAGTCTTGGTAAATAATATGGGGTATTGAATGTATTTTAAAATTTTTATTGAGTTATCAACAAGTGGAAGCAATTAACCTTATAACTTAGTCTGTTTGATGAGATCTTTCAGAGATGATGATACAGTACAATAGAATCACAGAGGATTCTGGAGGGTCACAGTTAGATCCTAGCATGGCTCAAGGGTCGCAGTTAGATCCTAACAGCTTTAGAATCACAGTTAGATTCTGAACAGGCTTACAGTTGATCGCAGTTAGATCCTAAGGTCGCAGTTAGACCTACCCTAAGGAAAGTAAGGAGCCATGGAGAAATGAGAATAGTACGGTATCTCTCTGGAAGATGAGTACCAAAGACAAAGTTAAGGTAAGGAGCTTCACGAGTTGATTAACTCCTCTAGAAAACCTATTTATAATGATTTTCATTAAACAACCTATATTATATACAAACTAAACTTAGTTTTCCTTAAACAAAGAGGGAGTCCAAGTTCAAGTCTGGGTGCTGATATTCAAAAAGTTTTGTAGAAGTATGCCTGAGGAACAAAGAAGAGAACCCCATATGTTTTAAGAATACAAAAGTATGAGTAGATAGATCCTTCATATAAGGATCAAGAGATTAAAAGGCTAGCAAGACCCAGAGAAGAGGATCTAAGATAGAGTAAAGATAGAACATATTTCTATGAGAAAGAATATGCTTGGGCATAAAGCTATAAGAAAAATAGCCTAGCCTTGACCAAGTATAACAGTTAGTTGAAAGATGCTCAGGCAAGAGTAGCTCAATGATTGGGTGACCCCTAAGAATTAATGAGAAAGGGACATTCTCCTCAGAGAAACTACTAATCAAGGAATGAATAGAGGTTTGACCCTCAAATTTTGAGGACGAAATTTATTTTAAGCGAAAGAGAAATGTCATATCCCAATTTTTGGGCCTGGAAGCCCAATATGTAGCCTAAAAAAGGAAGGCTACTAGGCCCTATTATGCAGGAGTCCCAGAAGTATACAAATGATGTTCAGGGACTAAACTGTAAAAAAGTAAAAATTCAGGGAAAATAGTGAAAGTCCCTGTAGGCATAAAGAAGAAGTAAGAAGTGTTTCTTGGGAACTGAGCCACTAGAATGTTTGGACTTGGTTAGAAACCAAAGATGACATTTAAAAGTCCAAAAACGTAGGCCCAATAGTTACGGGAGTTTGAGAGGCATTAAAATAATATTTTAGTACTTTTCAATAAAGTAAAGTTACCCAATTAACGATAGAACTGGGAAAAGTGATCAGATATAACTTTAGACCATGAGGTGGCATGAAAGATGTCCTCACGGGACCCACATGCCATTATTATAGGAAAAGAAGAAAAGTTAAGGACAAATGTCATGAGATTAGAAAAAGGAGAAAAAGTAAAAAGGACAAGTGGCACAATATCGGCCATTCATTCCAGGAAAAGGCTCTAGAATTCTCTAGAAAGGCTGAGTTAGCTGGTGAGGTGTCCCAAGGGCCCCACCATTTATGCCACATACCCCCTGAGGTATCCCTTGAGGTATCCTCAGATGATGTCATATTGGTGAGTCATCAAGGAGGATGATGTCATCGTGATTACACAGGCAAAACTTCTTGAGGAAGCTAAGCAATTTGGCCCATTCATCACGATTCGATCAGAACCATCAATTCCACCTCCCTCCACCTATAAATAGACCCTTCCTCCCTCCAAGGAAGCCACGGCCAATAGCAATAGAAAGAGGAGAAAGAAGAGAGAAAAGAGAAAGAGAGAAAGGAAGGAAGGAAGAGAAAGAAATGAAGGAGTTCTAGTGGAGCCAGGAGCAGTCTAAGGAGCTGAGGGACTGTGCAAAGCTTAGGAATGACGTAAGTAAGTTATATAGTCCCTACTCTAATAAAGTAGAGGATTTCTCTTAGTGATTAGAATAGAGAAATATCTCTATTAATAAAGTTAGCTATAGATAGAAAGAAAGGGGAATGTCGGATTAAGGATATTACCCCTAGTTAAGCATGAGATTAAGTAGAGCTATACTAGATAATAATAAAGATATTATTATGCTATGTATAGGCTCTGACTTATGATAAGAATATAATAAGAAGGGACCTTAGAGACAAGGCTAAGAGCTGGAAGGAAAGGCTTCACGCCAGGTAGTAGACTTACCTACTTGTATGCTTATACTACTTGGATGTTTTATATGATGTTTTCTTACCTTGATGATGTGAAGCATGTATGATTACGTAATGCTCTGTTTCTTTTTATACTATGGCCATATGTTATAATTAAGTAACATGGAGGCATGTATGTTATCATGATGCAAGTATGATTATCAAGTACACACATAGTAACATCAAGCATATAGTTGCATACATTGTATGATTACCGTTTGCTACTGAAATTTCCCCATAAATCTCACCCCCTTCCATGTAATCCCAATCCCACAGGTATGTTAGAAAAGGATTAAAGAAGCATGAAGAGAAGCTGGGGATTGGATAGTGCAGGTGTTAGGACCAAAATGCTAGAATCAGGGAAAAATACAAGATGAATAGTAAACTTTAGACATTGACTTACATTGACCTGGTCAAGGCATGGCCAAAGAGTTATTTTTTCCTGAAATATAATTAAGTTAGCTTCGTGCGTGTATCAATTTGAACCACTACATTTCAATTTTTCTATAATTAGTTATAATTTTTCGAAGTCAGGTCACTTTTCTGGAAATTACACAGTGAACAATACTCGCTAAGAGTAAAATTCTAGATTGAGTAATTTGACTTCAGTAGCCTTAAAAGTGGTTCCAAATGCTAGCGTTTGGTCCCTAAGACGTATGAAAAGAAGGATGTTTCACATGACATCATTTAGGGTCATGTTTGGTTGGAAAAAGTAAAATATACTGATAGGAAAAATTCCAGTCCAGTCCAATACTGATCGGAGCAGTTTCACAAAAACTAGACTGTTTTCTATTCCTACTTTTTATAATATTATAGGATATGTATTCTGTCCTAGAAATAAGTGTCTAGGTTTCTTATACCATTAACATTATTAGGTTGAGTATTTATCTGGCATCCATCGCTTAGGAAATGACCAAAATACCCTCAGTCCTTTCTTGTACTATATTAAGCCTAAGGGCATAATTGTCATTTTACCCCTCTTTGTACTTCCTCATAGCATATACTGGCTCTAACTAATTATATTTATACTATATTCCACATTTTTGTCCTATTCAAAATGACCAAAATGCCCTCCATCTATTACTAGTACAATATGACTACACAGGGGTATTTTCATAATTTCACACTTTTTCTGTATTGCTTTGGACTCTGGCCCACTTAGCTGTCCAGTAATGGCACAATTTGGGCCTTGATATGGGCTTATTGCCCTTATGGCATAAATCCCAATACATCTCTTCTGACCATATTTATCAGGTATTTTATTCTAACTTAAATCCCATAAGAATTCTACAGGACTCCTTTTTTGGCTCTGTCAGTTTTATAAATTATTATACTAAATATAGGAATTTACTATAATGTTTCATCTGATTCTGAGATCTAAAAAATATTGTAATAATTCCTTCTAACTTCAAAAATTTATATCAATTAATCGAGACCTCAAATCAAAATTATGTGACCCCTTAAACTGATCGAAATAACTTTATCTATCTATTGGTAAAATTTGGGTCCAATCTAATTCTGGGCAATTTTGAGCCTTTTTTAGTTTAACTTTCTCATAATTACATTTAGGTCCCTGACTTTTTGCTTATGTATATTTAGGTCCCTAAACTTTTAATAATTACTACTTTTGGCTCAACTTTTGTTTCTACTTTAATTTTTTGCCTCCAACCTTTTCTAATTTGCGTTTAGGTCCCTGAACTTTCCTTAGTTATTGTTCCCTTTCTTTCCTACCTCAATCTGATACAGTTTATTACAATAATCTCATCTCTATTTCATATAAACTGTACAGTTACATCAGGTAAGAAAATTGGGGATATGATAGTTATATAGTCAAGGAGATTTCCCATAATAGTTGACCATAGTTTTCATATCCTAATTTTTCCCTATCCATATAGTACTGATAGTGGAAAGAGGATTGGAAAGGATTATGATGAAAGTCAGAAGACATAATAAATGTTAGATGATTCTTTAAGGAAGAGAAGGACTAAAATGAAAAGTAGAAAAGGTTAAAGGCAAAAAGTGAAAGTAGAAATAAGATTTGGGATAAAAGTGGTAATTTCTAAAAGTTAAGGGACTTAAATATAATTAAGTAAAAAGTTCAAGGGCAAAATTGGAATTATAGAAAGATCAATTCGGAAAGGGTTATAACTGCCCAAAAGCTTTTCAGTCTCATTTTCCATCAGTGAATAGAGGAACTTACGCTAGTTAATCTGGCATAATACAGAAATTTTATTAGGGCTCTAGACAGCAGAAAATTATCTGATAGTCTAAAAGTTATCTGAATTTTTATGAGATTCTATAGACATCAAATATAAGTGGGGGAATTATAGGAAAGTGTGCCCTACAGTGTCAGATGTTATGAATTGGATAGAACCCCGGAAGAAGTCCTGTATAGAAAGTTATTCCCATAACAGTGATTTTTTACGGGAGTTTAATAACACTCGTGATCCGATAATGGAACTTATCGGTATGTAAGCCTGGATAGAATGAGATCATATGACATCATATATAGGCCCATGATGACACCAAGAAGGGCCCAAAACCCAGGATACTAGTCCATCAGTAGAAGGGGCTAGTGTTCAGAAAAAGTACAAAATTACGAAAATACCCCTGGATGCCCAGATTGTACCAGAGATGGATGCAGGGCATTTTGGTCACCTGGGATAGGCTAAAAATGTGGTACATGGTATAAATATAATTAGTTGAGCCTAAATACACCCTGTGGCAGTATAAAGCGGGGTAAAATGATGATTATGCGTTTAGGGTCAATATAGTGTAAGAAAAGACACCAAGGGTATTTTGGTCATTTTCTAAAGAATAGATGGCAGGTAAATACTCAGTATAACCATGTTAAGGGTATTAGAAGCCTAGACATTGATTTCCAGGACATAATACATATCTTGGTATATTATAGAAAAATTCAGAACATAAAACAATCCAGTTGTTGTGAAACTACTCTGATCGGTACCTGATTAGATTGGAATTTTTCCAGAAGCTTCCTTACACTATGAGGATGCCACCTAACCCCTTGAGGTGTCCCTTGAGCTGTCCCACATGATGTAATAATTATTCTTTTATAAAAAAGTTAAATCCAAGATTAAATGTGGGGATTTAGATCAGATAGTAACCAAATCCGTCTTGGGCATTCATTTTTCTTGGATTTTGGCTATAAATACCCCCTCATTCTTCCCAAAACTTTGGCCTTGTGTATATAGAATGTCTCATTTGGATGTCTACATATAAAGATATGATTTATCAAAGTTGGGAGCAGAATGCTGGAATCAGGGACAGGACGCTGGAGGAAGAGAGATTTTGGAACGTTGACCAAAGTTGACCTATTCAAGACTTTGTCAACGAATTATTTTTACCTGAAATATAATTATGTTGGATTCGTTTAGTAATTTGAACCACTCCATTTCAATTTTTCTAGAATTAGTTATGATTTTTTGAAGTCAGGTCACTCCTCTGGAATTCGCACAGTGAACAGTACTCGCTAAGAGTAAAATTCTAGATTGAGTAATTTGACTTCAACAACCTTAAAAGTGGTTCCAGATACTACCATTTGTTCCCTAGGACGTAAGAAAATGAGGATGTTACACTAATGTACCCAAGGAAGACATAGGAAAGCCCAATATTTCATCCTAGGGCAGCCCAAAAAGTTCCAACAGTTGTAATGGAGTATAAGTCAAATAATGAATAATTTATGATTTTTTAAAAAGAAAAGAAGAAGGAATAAAGTGAGAATTAGGGTTTGAACATGGTGGGACCCACAAGACCTCACACATGGCATCCAAGGCAAGGGAAAGAGAAGATTTTTGTCATGTGATCTTATCTCAGGTTGGCTTGGTGGGCAAGTTTGATGTAAGAGCAATTATGAGCCATTAGATCAAATAGTGCACAAAGTGACCTTGGCCATTCATTTTCCATGAGATTTTTCTATAAATACCACCACTATTACTGCTCAAAACCGTGAAGGAGAACGCTTGTGGAACCTCTTGCAAAATGAAAACTCAAGACAAAATAAAGAAGAATCTAAGATCTAAAGTTCAAGCAAGCTAGAGATTAAAGGTAAGCAATCTATCCTAGCTTATTTTCCTTTAATTTGGGAGCTTGAACTTAGGGTTTTCAGGGAAGAAAGTGGAGTTTTCTCTACGGTATATATGCTTTCTAAAACCTTAGATGAAAGGACAAAGAAAAAATTAAAGTTATAGATATGTCATTAAAGCTTAAACAAGCTAGTTAGGAGATTGGTTGTGGAATCAACTTGATATTCTTGACTTTGCTAATGGTTGAACCAGTTCAGTCTGTACTATTCATGATAGAAGGAGATATAATTTCAATGATCTAATGTCATATCCCCAATTTTTTTGACCTGATGTACCTGTACAGTTTATCTGCAATGGATATAAGATTCTTGGAATAAACTATATTAGATTGTGAAAGGAAAGGGAAGGATTAATAACTAAGGAAAGAATAGGGACCAAAATGAAAATTTAAAAGTTTGAAGGTGAAAAGTGAAAGTAGAAGAAAACGGAGGGACCTAAATGCAATTAATGAAAAGTTTAGGGACTAAAGTGCAATTATTCAAAAGTTAAGGGACCTAAATGTAAATATGGAAAAGTTGAGCCAAAACAGGCCAAAAATGCCCGGAATCAGATCAGACCCAAATTTTACCAGTAGATAGACAAAAATATTCCGGTCAGTTTAACGCAAGACAGAATTTTGATTTGAGGTCCCGATTAATTGATATAAATTCCTGAAGTCAGAAGGAATTATTACAGTATTTTTGAGATCTCATAATTAGATGAGACTTTATAGAAAATTCATATATTTAATATATGAATTTATAAAATTGACAGAATCAGAAAAGGAATCATGTAGAAGCCATACGGGATTTTACAGTGAAATAAAATACCCGATAAATATGATCGGGAGAGTTGTACAGTGAATTGGGCCATAAAGGCAATATAGGCAATAAGCCCATAATAAGGCCCAAATGGCGCCATCATAAGCCCATTAAGGTGACTGGACAGTTATGTGGGCCAGAGACCAGAGCAGTCCAGGAAAAGTGTAAAATTATGAAAATGCCCCTGGATACCCATACTATACCAGTAGTGGATAGAGGTCATTTTAGTCACTTTAGACAGGCTAAAAATGTGTCATATAGTATAAAGAGGATTATTTAGAGCCCATATACACCATGATCCAGTATAAAGAGGGGTGAAATGACGATTTTGCCCTTAGGGTTAGTACAGTGCAGGAAAGGACACCAAGGGTATTTTGGTCATTTCCCAAGGGATGGATGGCAGATAAATACTCAGTATAATATTTTCAATGATATGAGAAGCCTAGACATTAATTTCCTGGATAGAATACATATCCTGGTATATTATAAAAAATTAGGAACAGAACACAGTCCGGTTGTTGTGAAACTGCACTGATCGGTACTGGATTGGACTGGAATTTCTCCAGAAGGTTCTTTACATGGGCAGCACGTCACATAACCCTCTTAGGTGTCCCATGAGCTGTCCCACATGATGTAATAATTATTCTTTTTAGAAAAAGTAAAATCCAAGATTAAATGTGGGCCTTTAGATCAAATAGTAACCAAATCAATCTTGGCCATCCATTTCAACCCAAATTTCTCTATAAATACCCCCCTATTCAGAACACTTCAGCATGCATGGTGAACCATAGGGAAACTCTTGCAAAATTTCCAGTCAACCAAGAAAGAAGCATCCAAAGTGAAGTAACAAGCAAGGTAATCATCTCCCTTGATCTTAAGCTTTGTTCTAGCAAGTTAGCTCATGGTTTTAAGGGGTTTTCATGCTATATTTCCCTTATGGTTGCTGCTGGAAGTGCTGCTCATATGTGGTTAAAATATGAGTTTTAAGTTATGGATAGTTTAGACAAGCTTAAACAAGCTAGAATCAAGTGGTATAAGCTTGTGAATTCAAGTATGTTTGGATTTAGGGTTTTGTGTTCTTGCTGGTACTGTACGTGGTACTGTTCATATGATGGAATTTCATGATTTTGATGCTTCCAATGAGTTTAAAATGGAAAGTTGTGTGGGGATAAAGTAGGAGAACAAGTATTGGAAGCATTGGAATCAAAATGAGAATTTTTGGAAAACAAGAGCATGCATTTCGGTTTGGCACTGTAGCAATTGGTATGTTTTGATTTTGGAAATTCTGATTTCATATTTGGATTCTACATGAAAAATTATGTGGAAATGAACCATGAGAATTTATTTTGGAAAGGTGGAAGTAGGAAACATAAATTAGAGAAAGAAAGGGAGCTAGTGAAAACCTAGTCTTGGATTTGGTTTTAAGTTGAGTTGTAACTTGATATTATGTTGTAATGGCTAGGTTTTGACATTTGTGAAGGAAGGAAAGCACTTCAAGAAGGTCTTGACCAAGATAGCTAAGAGGTAGCAAGGATACCTAACTATAACTCATGTTTGTTTAATTGTTTTGCTTGCTTGTTGATTATGGTGTTTGGTTGAGCTTGAGCTTATGTCATCATGTTATGATGAAGTATGAATGATTGCAACTCCTTGCAAGTTATGTCATGACAATATGCATGTTAGAGTTTGCTTATGTACCATTATGAAGTAGCTCCCATCTCATGATAACATGTTAAGCATACAATTATCCATGCATGATATTATAGTTTGTGTAACTTGCTATTGGGATTTCCATGAAATCTCATTCCTTCCACATGCATAACTATGTTTTAGGTGCTGGATCTTTTCAAGGGAGGAGAGTAAATGTTGATGAATAAGTTTGTATAATAAGCTACATGACTTACATGACACTATGGGATGATATGCTAGTATGCATGGTGTATGTTTCTCTAGTCCTGTTTTGAGGCCGTGGTGATTTGACAATGTTTTTGGCATCTAAATCAACGAGTTTTAACCTGAAAGTTGTCCTGCTTAAATTTAAGACACGGAGCTTCAAAATCAACACCAAGAACGCCTCATTTGGATAAGTATCTGAATTGTTATGATTTTCCAAAGTTGGAAGTAAGATATGGAATTGAGTAAAACGAGTGCTGAGAGGCAGTGACGGTTACACAAAGATTTCATATACCAGATGAATGCGTTTTCCTACGAAATTTTATGAGCTTAAAGATAACGTCTAAATCTTCAAATCCATAGGTAACACAGTTCATTTGGATAAGTAACCAAAGAGAAATGAATTTTTGAAGTTAAGCAAAGAAACTGGAACTTCCAGATTTTACCAAATAAACAGTGATTTTCAATGATTAAAATGATTTTATTGGGACAAGAAAACCTCAGTTTCATATTTTCCCTCAAAGATATGTGAAAGAGATTTTATTAGAAATTGGAACCATGTTATTTCGATTTTTCTACAATTAATTATGAATTTTCAAAGTAGGGTACATGTTCTAGAATTACCAAATGAACAGTAAAAGTGAACAGTACCCGAGAGCAAATCTTTTGGAAATGGATGTTTTCAAAGCAAATGATCATGTAATTGGTTCCAATCACTTCTAATCAAGTATAATTGAGGTTAAAAGTAAGGATATGACATCTAATGCTGCTGTTGAATTCATATGATGATTTTGTGTAGGATTGGATAGGTTTTGAACCTTGGAAGCATTAGAATTCCAAGTTATAGTTTTTAAAGTTCTTCTTTTTTATTGTTCACTCACATGAACAATGATTGGAATTTCATGATTTTGATGTTTCCAATGGTTTTAAAATTAAAAGTTGTGTGGGATAAAGTGGAGAAACAAGTATGGGAAGCATTATATTCAAAATGAGATTTTTTGAAAGAAAAGAGGTTGTTATGAAATTCTGTATAGAACAGTGCATAGGAGCTGGAATTTAATGATTCTAAGCTCATAAATGGATTCAAAAGATGAAATTGTGTAGGGTAAATTCAATACATCAATTTGTTCAAATGTCAAGTCAATTAGTAAAGATCAAAGGAAGTTATGTTAGATAAAGTAAGTTTAATGTCCAATGAGGTTAGATTGTAATGGATGGATGATTATGTGATGTTAGGATTTGATGGTGTACTCCAAGGAGGAAGACACACATCAAAGACAAGTAAGAAGAAAGAGGCAAGATAAAGTGAATGAAAGTCAAATATATGAGGTAGTAAACTTATCCTAAACTTGCATGTATTGAATACATGTTTGGTTGTGCTATGACTATGTTAAATTGTGTTGCAATGTGTTTATGTTTGAAGTTCTATTTCTATGATTACTTTGATCAATTGTATTTCATATGTTACATGGAAGCATGCATATTACACAATGTTAACACTTTCACAAGTAAGCACAAATATTTACATTAATACATGCATTGTTTAGTACCATTTGCTACTGAGATTTCTCCAGAAATCTCACCTCTTCCATGTAATCCCAATCCCAGTAGGTTTATGAATGATGAAAGAGGATGAAGAAGCATGAAGAGAAGCTAGGGATTGGATACTATAAATGTTATGTAAAGAATTGTTATATGAAATATTGCTATATGACTAATATAAGTAGTGATGGTCATGATGTAATGAAAAATAGTAAATGTATGAAATTTTATAGACATTTAGTTAACAAGTCAAGCTTCATTTTGACACCAAGAATACCTTATTTTGATGTATGTACCTAGAGAACAAATTTTCCAAAAGTAAGTGACCAAAATCTATTTTCAGAATTTTTGACCAAATGAACAGTAATATTTGATGATTAAATTGTATTAATTAACTAAGTATTTGGTCTGGAAATTATTCATCTTCCATCACTGATTTTTCTGCTTTCTTCATGGCATCACATATGAGCAGCGATTGTAACACAACAGGAGTCATGATAGGCTAAAGTGTTAGTCTCTTGGTGATGGATCACATATCATGAGCTCATGGACTGCATTGTGTTATATTCTGATTTTTACACATCGAAGCCCAATATGTAGCTTGAAAGAGGTATGCTACTACCAGGCCTTGTGAGCAAAAGTCCCAGAAATATACATATGATGTTTAGGGACTAAACTGTAAGTAAGTAAAATATCAGGGGCTAAATTGTAAATAGTGAAAGTCCCTAAGGGTATAATGGTCGTGTTGAAGAAAGAGAGGGACTAAAATGAAAAGTCTAAAAGTCCCAAAGCCAAAAATGAAAGTAGATACAAGTTATGGGCCATTAAGTATAATTATGAAAAGTTGAGGGACTAAAGTATAATTTCTAAAAGTTTCTAAGGGTAAAATTGTAATTATAGAAAATTCAGCCAGAAAAGGTTAGAACTGCCCAGAAGCATTTCAGTCCCAAAATTGATCAGTAGATAGAGAAAGTTATGTCGGTTAATCTAACATGATACAAAAATTTTATTAAAGTTACAGATAACCGATATTTATCTGATAATCTAAAAGTTATTTGAAACTTTTATCAGATCTTATGAACCTTAGATATAAGTGAAAAAGTTATAGGAAGGTGTGCCCTATGGTGTCAGATGTCATGGATCTGACAGAACCCCCAAAGGAGTCATGTAAGAAAAGTTATTCACATTTTAGTGAATTTTGACGAGAGGTTATGAACGCCCGCAATCTGATTATGAAACTTAGCAGTAAGTTATAGCTGAATGAGCTCATATGATGTCATAGAGAGGCCCATGATGATGCCTAGTGAGGCCTAAACCCATGATATCAGTTAATCGGTCAAAGGGGCTAGTGTTAAGAAAAAATGCAAAATGACAAAAATACCCCTATGTAGTAAAATAATTAAATAATGGCAAAGTATGAAAAGACAATAATGTCCCTAGAATTATTGAAAGAAATAAAGAGTAACCAAGGGCATTTTGGTAATTTGCTAAGAGATATTTCTTAGGAATTGAGCCACCAGATTGGTTGAGCTTGATTAAAGGCCAAGATAGCATTCCAACGGTCAAAAAAGTGGCCCAACTATTATGTTAGGTTTAAGTAGCATTAAATCAATAGTTTAATACTTTTTCACAAAGTAAAGTTACCTAATTAAAGATATAACTGGGGAAAGTGATCAGAATAGAGCTTTAGACTCATCCATAACCATAAGGTGGCATGAAAGGTGTCCTCATGGACCCACAAGGCACCACATCGCATGATTCTAGGGAAAGAAGAAAAAGCTAAGGGTACGTGGCACGATCTCAGCCGTTCATTCTGGGAAAAGACTCGA
The DNA here is from genome assembly GCA_037074615.1 of Leucaena leucocephala. Classification (NCBI taxonomy): domain Eukaryota; kingdom Viridiplantae; phylum Streptophyta; class Magnoliopsida; order Fabales; family Fabaceae; genus Leucaena; species Leucaena leucocephala. Next base: position 10,673,157 of record CM073567.1, on the reverse strand, counting down.
ATTCTCTGGAAATGCTGAGTCAACTGGTGAGGTATCTCAAGGGTGTAAGGAATTGGAAGACACGCAGCGGAAATTAATTTAAAAAATTTTTCCATTCCTTGCCAGGATCTACCGTATGTGTTTAAGTCAAGTGGGAAGAAGCATTACCCTCAGTGTTTCTCAGCGACTTCCACAGCTTCTCTCCGCGGCTCGTGCTCTCTTTTTGATCTCAAGAAGTCGATTCCTCAGGTCATCTTCCTCTACTAGTATCCACACGAACAGCGTTCCAACCACGAACGAATTCCGTTCCTGTCCCTCCAAGGCTTTCTCAAGAGTTCATCATCTCCATCTCTACTTCAGCAGTTTCTTATCTGCAAACCTTTTGCAGATTCCGTTCGGCCCCTTTTGTGTTATGTGTTGTGTTCAAAACGTAGCTCCTAAAATCGGATATATAGGATGCTCTGCGTTTTCTCAACCGAATTGGATTTTGGAATTAATCTATATTAATTCCGAATACAATATCACATATTGTATAATTTGATAAGAAACTAATTAAATAAATAATATTTATATTAAATCCGTCCCACAGATTTAATTCACCTATTTATTTAATTTAAATAAAGATAAGATTCGACTGTATTTGATTTATTCCCATAAATCAAATTTGAGATATCCTATCAATTTGAATTTCAAATTCAAACGTGATAGAGATTTAATTTATCCTTATAAATTAAATCTTGTAAATATCTCTTATATGAGATATCCTATCAATTTGAATTTCAAATTCAAACGTGATAGAGATTTAATTTATCCTTATAAATTAAATCTTGTAAATATCTCTTATATGAGATATCCTATCAATTTGAATTTCAAATTCAAACGTGATAGAGATTTAATTTATCCTTATAAATTAAATCCTATATATCCCTTATATATAATATATATACGAATATAAATATAAATAAATATATACATCAACCCTGGATCATTTATTGAATCTAGACACGTCTTAGATTCAATGAATCTGGACATCATAGCTCGTGTTGGGCTATTTTGTGTGCGACCCTGTAGGCCCATATGAAGTTGGCAGTGGGCCATTTGCTATACTGGCCCACAAGTCGCAAGCGGTCTCTAGCAAGACATAACAACTACCTAAATCATATGAGAATCGATAAACGATGTAACCTTTTATACAACCATATCATGTCCCTTCTGTCACGCGATATTTTGGTCATGGATGAGGCATGGATAATGTCATCCTCCTATTCCTGACCGTTACTTTCTTGATCCCTAAGTAGTCTGACTATAGAAATGGAACTACCTTTCCATTACAGTATGGCCATACATTTCTCAGACTCACTCATCGAGGGGCCCAGTAATATCTCTCTACGAATGTGAGGGACAAATTCCATCTTGACCATTCACATTCCTCCGCATGAAAAACCACTAAGCCCGAACATAGTCTTTATGATCACTCGGTCAAAAGTGACTTTCGACTAGGTCAAAGTTGAGCGTTTGTCATGTAGGAATCCATGATGATCTCAGGTCAAAGGGCATAGTGACATGGTTTGTATATGAGAGAAGATTATGACGTAACCCATGCAACTCTCTCATAGTGGGTCGGTCCAACACCTTGTACTCTTACATGTGCCTATGACTTTGATTTATATCTCTATACATCTTCAAAGTCATACTGGTCTTGTTTTATCTCTGCTCCCGCACAAATGACCAACCAGGGACATTTAAGATAAGATCATGAATTATCCAAGGATGGTCATCACAGTAAACATGCAAATAATATGATAACACAATTAATAAATTCATAAATCAATATTGTTCATAAGACAATGATTGGCTCCTAGGGCACGTTTTCCAACAAAGGGCCCCACTATTGTGTAACCTAAGCACATTAGGTGTCCATGGATGTCATTTTTCATGAGTCATCTAGGATGATGATGTCATCATGATGATGTAAGCAAGGCTTCTTGAGAAAGCTAAGCGATATTAGCCGTTCATCGCAATTCGATATGAGCCATCCATTCTACCTCCCTCCACCTATAAATAGACCTCCCCCTTCCATTCAAGGCATCTACGGAAAGCAAGAGAAAGAGAGAAAATAAGAGAGAGAAAGAGAAAGAGAGAAAGAAGGAAAGAAAGAAAGAGAAAGAAAGGAAGTAAAAAGGAGGTGTTCTGGCGGAGCTAGGAGCAATCTAAGGAGCTTAGGGACTTGGCAAGCTTAGGAATAAGGTAAGTAATCTATTATAGTCCCTACTATAATAATTAGAGGATTGTTCTTATGAAGTTAATAGTTTGAATAAAGAAATATCTCTCTTGATAAGGTTGGCCTTGGATAGAAAGAAAGTTAGGGGATTGTCAGATTAAGAGTATTACCTCAACTTAAACTTTAGATAAGTAGAGCTATATTGGATAGAGTAATAATAAAGATATTATTATGCTATGTATAGGCTCTAACCTATATAAAGAAGGAACCTAGAGCAAAAGTTAAGGACTAAGGAAAGGCTACACGTCAAGTACTATACTTATCCTAAACTTGTATACATTAAATGTTATGCTTGGTTGTGCTATGTCTTTATTGAATTGTGTTACATATGTGCTTATATTTGAAGCTCTGTTTTCTACGATTATTTTGGCCAATTTTATTTTATATGTTATATGGAAGCATGCACATTACACAATGTTAACTCTTTCATAAGCAAGCACCAGTATTTACATTATTGCATGCATTGTTTAGTACCATTTACTACTGAGATTTTCCCATAAATCTCATCCCTTTCCACGTAATCCCGATCCCACAGGTTTGTTAAAAGAAGATTGAAGAAGCATAAAGAGAAGCTAGGGATTGGATAGTACAAATATTATGTAAAGTTGGGACCAAAATGATAGAATATGGGAAAATGCTGGATGAACAGTAAAATTATAGTGTTGACCAATGTTGACCTGGTCAAGGAGTGGTCAATGAGTTATTTTCCCTAAAAGAGCATTAAGTTAGCTTTGTGTAGCAATTTGAACCATTTCATTTTAATTTTTCTAGATTTAATTATGATTTTTCGTACTCAAATCACTCCTATGGAATTTACATAGTAAACAATACTCGATAGAGTAAAATTTTAGATTATGTAATTTGATTTCAATGACCTTAAAAGTGGTTCCAGATGCTACCATTTGGTCCCTAAAATGTAAGAAAAGAAGGATGTTTCCCACTACACTTCACAGGGAGTTTTCTGTTTTGATCTCACCTTTTTCATATTTTAGGACTGCTAGATCTAAGGTTTTCATTGTTTGAGTAGGGATAGGATATTGATCGATTATTTTAAGATTATGTTTTGTAATTGAATTTGGACAATTTGGATGTTGGCTTAATATGACTACTTCAGTTTTCATTTTTGGATAATTGGGCTTTCATCAACGATCGTTGCTAACTAATTCGGTTGCTTAAAATCTATGGTCATCGATCGATGAACAATCCAAGGGCATCATCTTCTGCTATTTAATTACACGCTAAGTGGCTTTTAACAGTGTATTAGTGGTTTTTAAACTAGCTTTGATCAAATGAGTTTTAGGATTGTTAATGTTATTGACTCAATCGGTCGATTGAGGTTTCATTTTAGACTTAATTATTTTAAAACCCCCATATCATATTAAGAGCAAGGATAAATAGGTTTCCATCACCAAGAGTCTTTCTCAACATATTTCTTTATCAATCCACTTACTCTCCATCTTAAACAAAAAAATACAAAAATATTTACTTTTTTGCACCCATACTTTATTGCATCAAAAATCAATCAAACCCCGAAACCCATTTTACTTTCACTATGTTTTCAATTGTTTTGTCACCTATTTGCTAGTTTTCTAATAAAAAGCTCCTAGAGAAGTACGATAGGGTTATGCCTTCTACTATATTAATAGGGTGAATTTATTTTTATTTTGATGAGTCAGTCGATGACAATCCGTGCTCTAAATCAATCACATATGAGCAGCGATTGCAGCATAATAGGAGTCATGAGAGGCTAAATATTTAGTCTCTTGGTGATGGACGTCATATCTTGAGCTCATGGACTACACTGTGCTGGGGAGTTCTCTATTTTAATCTCACCTTTCTTATGTTTTAGAATTCCTAGATCTAGGGTTTTGATTTTATGAGTAAGGATTGGATATCAATCACTTATTCTGAGATTAGGTTTTGTAATTGATTTTGGATTATTTGGATGATGGTTTAATATGAATATTTTAGTTTTGAATTCTGTATAATTGGGTTTTTATCAACGATCATTGCTAACTTATTCGATTGCTTAAAATCTATGGTCATCGATCGATGATCATTCCAGGGCATCTTCATCTTCTGATTTAATTACAAGCTAAGTGGTTTTTACACAATGCATTAGTGGTTTTTGAAATAGCTTTGATTAAAGGAGTATAAGAAATATTAATGTTGTGGACTCAATCAATCGATTAAGGTTTTATTTAAGCCTCAGTGATTTTAAAATCCTCATATCATATTCAGAGCAAGGATAGATAGGTTTCCATCATCAAGAGTCTTTCTCAACATATTTCTTTAATAATCCACTTATATTCCATCTTAATCAAAAATATAAAAGTATTTACTTTACTATACCCTTATTTTGTTGCAATAAAAAAGCTCCTTGAGAAGAACGATAGGGTTGTGCCTTATACTACATTAATAGGTTGCAATCACTTTTATTTTGATGAGTCGGACGATGACAATTCACTCTAATCAATGGAGCTATTTCCAGGGAGCCAAGTAATTAGTTCATTAGCAATTAGTCATCAATTTTATTACTTACCTGAGTCATTTTTTGTTTAAATTTTAGTTTTTGTTGTTTACATTACATAGCACTATGCATTTTACAAGTTTATGCGAATTTGCTATCTGCACCTTTGAGTCACGACCAAACATAATTGTGTCGCTATCAGATTGCCCCTTTGTAGTGCTTGATTACTCTCTGTGAACTCCAATCGCTACAGTAACAACATCTGGTCACGACTATGTTGGAAAATTTCCTCTTTGTGATTTTTGGTCATGACTAAACAACATTTTAGTCGTGACACTGAACCAAATTTTTAGAACTTTTATTCTCTGTTTTATTGAGTCGCTACCTAACACCATTGTGTCGAGACCAGTTGAATTTTTCTACTGTGAAATTTCTGTGTCTGATTATGATTGCTTGCCTGGTTTTCTTGATTTTTCTAGCATTGCATGCATAGAATAGCTGACCATTAGTGCCTTTTAAACCTAAAATTGAGAAACAACTTAGGAAACTAAGGAAAGAATTTAGGGAAGAGGCAAAATCAACAAAATATAGTTCACTTTCTAGTGCTTAGGGATCTGAAATTGAACTAGATTTAGAGATTTCATTAGAAATTTCTAAAATGGCTGAGATTAATCTTAATGGGCATTATGGGCATAATAGACAAGGAGATAATGAAATGCCAATGAATGTATAAGATACTAGAAGTATGAGGGAAATAAATCGTTCGCATGTGAATTATGATCCTTATGGCTTTTACACTGAAGAGGCTAATTTTGAAATTAAAGGAGCTTAAATTACATCCTTATCTAAATTTCATGATTTTATAGGAGAATGTCCATATCGGCACTTACAAACCATGCATATGATATGCTCCTCAATGAAGCCCCCAATGATTGTATTGGATTATATCTTAAGGAGGTATTTCTATTTCACTTTGGAAGGGAAGGCTAAGGAGTAGTTATACAATCTACCAACCTATTTCTCCACTCTTACATGTGATCAGTTGAAGTTAACATATTTAAAACAGTTCTTCTTGGCCTCTAAGATAACTCAGATGAAGAAGGAAATTATAAATATTTTGTAATAGGATGGAGAGTCATCATTACATGAATATTCGACAATACTTATCAACTTATTAACTCGATATCCACACCGCAACATGACAAAGGTCTAGTAGTTATTTTCTTTTATGGTCTACTCCCTCACAATCAGGTGTCCTTAAATGCAGTAGCAAATAGATCTTTGCGAGATAAGACTTCACAAGCAAGTTGGGAATTATTCTATAAAATGGCTAATGAAGACTATCAAACTGAGGATCCAAGGAGAATAACATTGTAACATCCTTACTTTTATACGTCTTAGGGATCATTCAGTAGTATTTGGAACTACTTACAAGACATTGGAAGTTCATTAGCCAAACCTGCAATTTTACTCTTTCTCGGGTTACTGTTCATATACTATTCTAGATTACGCAACAAAATTCAAAAATTAATAATTAATTCTAAAAAATCAGAATAAAGTGGTTCAAAAAGCTACGTGAAGATAACATCTTAAGACTTAAGGGAAAAATAATTTCCAGACCAAATGACTCCTCAATTAATACAGTTTATTCGCCAAATATTACTGTTCATTTGGTCAAAAAATATGGAAACAGATTCCGGTCCCTTACTTTGGAAAATTAGTTCTCTTTGTAAAGACATCAAAATAAGGCGTTCTAGGTGTCAAAATGAAGCTGGCACGTCATCTAAATGTCTGTAAAATTTCATACATTTATTCCATCATTTGCTATTTTTCTTTATATCATGACATTTACTACTTACGTTGGTCATATAGCAACATTACACATTTACATAACATATATACCATCCAATCCATAGCTTTTCTTCATGCTTCATCATCCTCTTTCATGAAAAGGAATGAGATTTCTGGGGAAATCTTAGTAGCAAATATTACTAAACAATGCATACATTAATGTAGATACTTGTTCTTGCTTGTGAAAGTGTAAACATTGTGTAATATTCATGCTTCCATGTAGCATATGAAATACAATATGCCAAAGTAATCATAGTAACAGAGCTTCATACATAAGCACATATGCAACACAATTCAATAAAGCCATAACACATTCAAGCATAACATTCAATGAATACAAGTTTATGATAAGTTTACTACCTCGTATACTTGATTTCTTTCACTTTATCTTGCTTCTTTCTTCTCACTTCTCTTGGATATGTGGCAGCCTCTTTTGGAGCATATCAATCAATCCCTAACATCAGATAACATTCATCCATTACCATCTCACTTCCTTGAGTATTAAACTTACTTTAACTAACATAACTTTCTCTTGATCATTAACCTCACTAACTTTCCTTAATCTTAACTAATGGACTTGGCATTTGAATCAATTGATGTCTTAACTTTACCCTGCACAATTTTATCTTTTGAATCCATTTATGATCTTAGAATAATGAAATTCTAGCTCCTTCATGTCCTGTTGTACATAACCAAACATATGCATACAATTCTTTCAAAAAATCTCTTTTCGATTCTAATGCTTCTCATACTTGTTTTTCTAATTCATCCCACATAATTTTTCATTTTAAAACCATTGGAAGCATCAAAATTATGGAATGTCAATCACTGTTCATGTGAGTGAACAGTGCAGAAAATTTCAACAACTACAATCTTAGAATTTCAATGCTGCCAAGGTTTAAAACCTTTCCAATCATACACAAAATCATCATATAAATTCAATGGAAGCATTAGATCATTGAAATTCCATTTCCTTCTCTCATGAATAGTGCATACCTAACAAGTTCACCCATGGCAAAGTCAAGAATATTAATTTGATTCAACAACCAACCGCTTAACTAGCTTGTTTAAGCTTCAATCATATGTCTCTAACTTTAATTTATTCTTTTCCCTTTCATCTAAGATTTTTGGACAGCACAACACCTTAGAGAAAACTCAATTTTTTTCCAATGAAACCCTAAGTTCAAGCTCCTAAATCAAAAGAAAATAGCTAGGATAGATTGCTTACCTTTAATCTCTAGCTTGCTTGAACTTTGGAACCTTGAATCTTCTTTGTCTTGGCTTGAGTTTCCATTTTGCAAGAGCTTCCCCAAGGTATCACAAGCTCATAGTTTTAGGCAGAATTTGAGGGGTATTTATAGAAATTTTCATGGAAAATAATGGCCAAGATTACTTTGTGCACTATTTGACATTTAATCTTGGATTTAACTTTTTCAAAAAGGAGATTTATGACACCATCCATGACATCACAAGGGACAACTCATGGGACACCTAATGGTACATGTGGAAAAATTCTCATGGTAGGAAGGCTCTGGAAAAATTTCAGTCCAACTTAGTACCGATCAGAGCAGTTTCACCAAAACCTGAACTATTTTCTGTTTCTAATTTTTATAATATACTATGATATGTATTCTATCCTAGAAATCAATGTCTAGGATTATCATACCATTGACATTGTTTTACTGAGTATTTATCTACCATCCATCCCTTGGGAAATGACCAAAATACCCTTGGTGTCATTTCTTGCACTATATTAACCCTAAGGGCATAATTGTCATTTCACCCCTCTTTGTACTACCTCAGGGCATATACTGGCTCACCTAATCATATTTATACCATGTGCTACATTTTTAGCCTATCCTAAATGACCAAAATGCCCTCCACCCATCACTGGTACAATATGGGCATCCAGGGGCATTTTCATAATTTCACACTTTCTCTGGACACTAGCCCCTTCTACTAATGAACTGGTACCCTGGGTTTTGGGCCCTCTTTGGCGTAATCATGGACCTATATATGAGGTCATCTGATCTCATTCTATCCAAGCTTACATAGCAATAAGTTCCATTATCGGATCACGGGTGTTATCAAACTCGTCAAAATTCGATAATAAGTGAATAACTTTTTATACATAACTTCTTCCGGGGTTTTGTCAGATCCAGGACATCTGACACTATAGGCCACACTTTCTTGTAATTCTTTCACTTATATTTGAAGTCCATAAAATCTGATAAAATTTTAAATAACTTTTAGACTTTCATATGAATATATGTTGTATAGAGCCTTAATAAAAAATATGTATCATGCTGTCTAGAGCCTTAATAAAATTTCTGTATCATGCTAATAAAATTTTTGTATCAAGCTTATCATGTTAATAAAATTAACTAGTGCAACTTCCTCTATTTACTGATGGAATATGGGACTGAAATACTTTTGGGTAGTTTTAACCCTTTTCGGGCTGACCTTTCTATAATTATAATGTTGCCCTTAAACTTTTTACTTAATTACATTGAAGTCCCATAACTTTTGAAAATTACCACTTTTGGCCCAACTTTTGTTTCTACTTTAACTTTTGGCCTTTAAATTTTTTTAATTTTCATTTAGGTCCCTTTCTTCCTTCAAGTCTCATTTAACCTCTATTATTTCTTCTGATCATTGTCATAATCCTTTCCAAACCTCTTTTCTCTATCAGTATTATACAGATAAGAAAAAAGTAGGATATGACATTTCTACCCCCTTAAAATAAATTTCGTCCTCAAAATTTACTCAATACCTCAATCAAGGATTGGGATATCTATCTCTTATCCTTTATCTTGACATCTTAGCAGAGTACTTTCATATCCGTAATTCTTCATATCTTTACTATGATCATTCTTCTGTTCAGAATCAACTCAATCAAAGTTGAACTCCAGTTCATTCTATTACTTACTTTCTTGCTATGCATCTAACTACATATAGACTTCTTACCAAAATAAACTTGTGAGTAATGTCTATTTCTTTCAGAGTAGACTCTCTTGTATACTACTATACTCTGGAGTTTCTGTTAATGATTCATCATACTTCTTAAAGCAATTACTTATTGCTCATCTGGGTATCTATCAGAATTCTCTGAACATCTACAAAACTTTATCTCTCATTTTCATATCATCATACTTATCATTTTTAATAACTCATCATAATACAGAGAGAGGATTTATGTCAGATCTAACATGCATATAGGAGCACATAGGACTTATGTCAAAGAGAGGACTCATTTTTATTTCTTCACTACTAAATAGGAGCACATACTCTAACATGCATAATGCCTGGCCAACATATTGTAGGACTACATTGGACCTCAAGCATTCCTTCTCTTAATATGCATAGCTCTAACACTTGGAGCTTTAGCATATAATATAAACATAACATAATGCCTAGCATTTCATGCAAGGAGTGAAAGCTCTCACTTGCTCCTTTATCTGTAACTTATCATTCAAACATCTGATCCCTTTAAAAAACATAGCCTCTCAATTTGTTTACAAGGCTAGCTATAAAGCCACTTCATATCGTACTTCTCAATACATATTTCTCCTAACATATCTTATTACTTATTTTTTATAGCATATCTCATTTCATATTTTTTTCATGCCGTAACATGGGATATCTGGCCAAATCTGGCTATCTCATAGTCTATCTTGCTTTGTCATAATGTATTCTGAAATACAACACTTTAACCATTCTCTTTAACTTATAACTTTGCTAGCTTTTGAGATAATTCTTCTAAATATTTCCTTTCAAATCTATTTCATTTGGATTTTACATAAGGGTTCTATCTATTACTGTAACATCCTTCTTTTCATACATCTTAGGGACCAAACAGTAGCATCTGAAACCACTTTTAAGGCTATTGAAGTCAAATTACTCAATCTGGAATTTTACTCTTAGTGAGATTGTTCACAGTGTAAATTCTAGTGGAGTGACCTGACTTCGAAAAATCATAACTAATTCTAGAAAAATTGAAATAAAGTGGTCCAAATTGCTACACGAAGCTAACTTAATTCTCTTTTAGAGAAAAATAACTTGTTGACCACTCGTTGACCAGGTAAACATCAGTCAACATCCAAAGTTTACTATTTACCCTGTATTTCCCCTTATTTCAGCATTTTGGTCCCAACATTTGCACTATCTAATCCCCAGCTTTTCTTTATTCTTCTTTAGCCCTTTCTCATCATAAACCTGTGGGATTGGGATTACATCGAAGGGGGTGAGATTTATGGGGAAATCTCAGTAGAAAATAGAAACCATATGCTTGCATCATGATAACATGCATACTTCCAAGTTAATATGTGTACTTAATGATCATGCTTGCATCATGATAACATACATGCTTCCAAGTTACTTAATTATAACATATGTCTATAGTATAAAAAGAAATAGAGCAATACTTAATCATACAAGCCTCACATCATCAAGGTAAGAAAATATCACATAAAATATCCAAGCAGTATAAGCATACAAGTAGGTAAGTTTACTACCTGACGTGTAGCCTTTCCTTCCAGTTCTTAGCCTTGCCTCTAAGCTCCCTTTTTCTCATAAGTCAGAGCCTATACATAGCATAATAATATCTTTATTATTATCCAGTATAGGGGTAATATCCTTACTCTGACATTCCCCTAACTTTATTTCTACCTTTAGCTACCTTTATTAATAGAGATATTTCTGTATTCTAACTATTAAGAGAAATCCTCTACTTTATTAGAGCAAGGACTAGATAAATTACTTACCTTATTCCTAAGCTCTACCCAGTCCCTAAGCTCCTTGGACTACTCCTGCTCCGCCAGAACTCCTTCCTTTCTTTCTCTTCCTTCCTTTCTTTCTCTCTTTCTCTCTTCTTTCTTGGCTCTTGGCCGTGCATAAAATGAAGAGAGGGGTGGCCTATTTATAGGTGAGTGGAGGTGGAATGAATGGTCTAGATTGAATCTTGATGAATGGCTCAGATTACTTAGCTTCCTCAAGAAGCTTTGCCTGTATCATCACAATGACATCACCCTCCTCAATGACTCACCAATATGACATCATCAAGGACACCTCAGGGGGTATGTGGCACAATTAGTGGGGCCTTAGGGACACCTCACTAGCTGACTCAACCTCTCCAAAGAATTACAGAGCCTTCTCCTGGAATGAGTGGCCGAGATTGTACCACGTGTCCTCTTTACTTTTTCTCCTTTTTCCTATCTCATGACATGTGTCCTTAACTTTTATTCTTTTCTTGTAATAATGCCATGAGGCACCTTGTGGGTCCCATGAGGACACCTTTTATGCCACCCATGGTCTACAGTCATATATGATCACTTTTCCCAGTTCTATCCTTAACCGGGTAACTTGACTTCATGGAAAATCTCTAAAATATTATTTTAATGCCTCTTAAACTCCATAATCATTGGGCCTAAGTTTTTTGGCTATTGGATTGCTATCTTGGGTTTCTAACCAAGCCCAAGCACTCCTTCTTTATGCCTACAGGGACTTTCACTATTTTCCCTTAATTTTTACTTTCTTGCAGTTTAGTCACTAAACATCATTTATATACTTCTTGGACTCCTGCATAATAGGGTCTAGTAGCCTACCTTTTTTAGGCTACATACTGGGCTTCTAGGCCTAAACATTTGGATATAACATTTCTCCTCCCCTTAAAATAAATTTCGTGCTCAAAATTTGAGGGTCAAATCTCTATTCATACTTTGATGAATATTTTCCTCTGAGGAGAATGTCCCTTTCATTCCATAACATTTTCTTAACTTTTTAGCTCTTCCTAACTTTTCTTACTACCTTTCACAACTTTATGTATTTATGCCAAATTTTTGTGGTATTTACACCCTTTCTCATTATCTCAGACCCTCTTCTCTAGGTCTTACTAGCCTTTTAATCTCTTTATCCTTATCTTAAGGATTTATCTGCTCATACTTTTCTATTCTCACAACATATAGGGTTTTCTTCTCTATTCCTCAGGCTTACTTCTACAAAACTTTTTGAATATAAGCACTAAAACTTGAACTTGGACTCCATCTTCATAAGGGTAAACTAAGTTTAGTCTGAATATAATATAAGCTGTTCGAGGAAAATCATTATAAATAGGTTTTCTAGAGGAGTTAATCAACTCGTGAAGCTCCATACCTTAACTTCGTCTTTGGTACTCATCTTTCCAGAGAGATAATGTACTGTTCTCATTTCTTTATGGCTCCTTACTTTCTTTAGGCTAGGTCTTACTACGACCTTGGGATCTAACTGCGATCAACCGTAAGCCTCTTCAGAATCTAACTGCGACTCTGAAGATGTTAGGATCTAACTGCGACCTTCTAGAATCCTCTGTGATTCTGTTGTACTGTATCATCATATCTAAAAGATCTCATCCAACAGACTAAGTTATAAGGTTAACTACTTCCACTTGTTGATAACTCAATAGAAATTTTAAAATACATTCAGTAGCTCATCTTTCTTACTCTATTGTGGCTTACCAATTAGGGTCTAACCACCTGTCATTGCATTCTATTGCTATGGCCTCATCATAACTTCTCATTTCCATCTGTGCTATAACTGCGAGCCATTGAACTATGCTCTCACTGCGAGCAATCTGTATCAGATCTAACTCTTATATGAAGAGTGATTTGAACTCATATAAATCTAGCTCTATCTGAGAGCCATCTGTTTCATATCTAACTCTTATCTGAAGAGTGATATGAAAACAATCTCTTTACAGCTATCTCTTACTCTTTCTGTATACCATTTCTTTTGATAGAGTTATAACACTACCACGTTCTTAGTACTTGCTGTAACCCTAATATAAGAAATGGCCTTGAGTACTGTATTAACAAGTCTTTAGAAATACCTGAGTAACCCTAATCATATTGTAGCAACTGTCCCACTTACTAAGACTGTCTCTTATCCTGGGTACATTCTTATTGCATGTCGTATGGTATGGGAGCAACATAACTTTCTCATCATAAACTCTACCCTACATGTACTACATGAGGGGAGTATTCATAGCATACTCTAACATGTGTGTCATCATATGACAACTGCAAAGAGATACAACTATTCCTTATAACTTCTGGCAACATAAGACGTATCATCATCATATAAATTTGCTTAACATCCATTATACATACATTACAATTGAACAATTAACTAAACTTTAGAACATTCTTTCCTCTATCACATTATCTGCTAGGTCCCAAATATTCATTTAGGAACCTGAAATAACTACTCATTTAACTTAGGCTGCCATATTACCTTCTTACTAGGGTTTTGACTCAACCCTTTATTACTATATCTTACTCTTGCTTATTACTCTTTCTTAAATTGGAGAGTCTCTTTATATTTGAAACTGTGGCTATCTTTCTCTCTATTAGTCTTAGTCTGCTCTATACTATATTGTGATTTCTCTATCTTGGGAACATTGGCTCTCTCTATCTATTAATCATCTTATCTCTCACTATTGATTCTTTTGCTCAGGAAACACTAGCTGAACAAATTCTTTTGTAATGTAGATCTACGCACCTGGAGGATCTACTTCTAAACATTGTCTTAACTAATCTTTCATATCTCCTTTCTTTATACTATTTGGCTTGATTATACTTTGTACCAATCCTCTAGTTGATTAACTTCAACCAGGTTGGTACCTTCATTATCATTGTCACTGTAACGTTTGGCAGTTTCCCTTGACGTGGGACTGGTCAGCTTCTGTCTCTATCCATAGAGGAAACTGCTCTCCAGACGTATCCTGCTTAGTCCAACAACATCATGCTAAGAAACACGAGACCTCATCGTTAACGGCTTACTAAGACTAACTACTTCCTTGAAGATTACCCCGTAAAACTGTAAGGTATAGGGTACTATTCTATGTATCTGGGTGTCAGTGTCTCTTAGTAGTGAACACCATCCCCATATTTTCTACTAGGGGAAAACTTCTTAGTTCAAATATCTAACTATACCAGAGCATCACTAAGCCAGAACCTTCTATTCTATGCCAGAATCTTATGCTCTATGTCGTAACCCTTTGCTCTATACTAGAACCCTCTCGATTATGTACCATAACCTTATGCTCTGAGCTAGAATCCTCTACTCTATACTAGAACCCTCTCGATTCTATACCAGAACCTTCTGCTCTGAGCTAGAATCCTCTGTTTTGACACCAAAATGAAACATCCTCATTTGTATGCATCTCATACACAAGGAATTTCAAAAACTGCATAGAAGAATTTGTATAACATAGAAGAATTTCAAAAACTGCAATCATGGAATTTCAATGCTTCTAAGGTTCAAAACCTTTCCAATCATACACAAAATCATCATATAAATTCAATTGAAGCATTAGATCATTGAAATTCCATTTCTTTCCCTCATCAACAGTGCAGACCTAACAGGTTCACCCATGGTAAAGTCAAGAGTATCAACTTGATTCAACAACCAACCACTTAACTAGTTTGTTTAAGCTTCAATCATATGTGTCTAACTTTAATTTATTCTTTTCCCTTTTATCTTAGGTTTTTGGACATCACAACACCTTAGAGAAAACTCAACTTTTCTCCTATGAAACCCTAAGTTCAAGCTCCCAAATCAAAAGAAAATAAGATAGGATAGATTGCTTACCTTTAATCTCTAACTTGCTTGAACTTTAGAACCTTGAATCTTCTTTGTCTTAGATTGAGTTTCCATTTTGCAAGAGTTTCCCCAAGGTATCACAAGCTCACGGTTTTGGGCAGAATTTGAAAGAGTATTTATAGAAAAATTCATGGAAAATCAATGGCCAATATTACTTTGTACACTATTTTATCTAAAGGCTCACAACCAGTGCAACTTCCTCTATTTACTGATGGAATGTGGGACTGAAATACTTCTGGGTAGTTCTAACTCTTTTCGGGCTAACCTTTCCATAATTACAATTTTGCCCTTGAACTTTTTACTTAATTACATTTAAGTCCCTTAACTTTTGAAAATCACCACTTTTGGCCCAACTTTTACTTAATTACATTTGTCAAGGTCTTCTTGAGGTGCTTTCCTTCCTTCACAAATGTCAAAATCTAGCCATTACACAATAATATCAAGTTACACTCAACTTGAATACAAAACTAAGACTAGGTTTTCACTAGCTCCCTTTCTTTCTCTACTTCATGTTTCTTACTTCCATCTTTCCAAAATAAATTCTCATGGTTCATTTCCACATAATTTTTCATGTAGAATCCAAATATGAAAATAGAATTTCCAAAATCAAAATACTTAAGTTACTACAGTACCAAATCGAAGTCAAGCCCTTGATTCCCAATTTGATTCCAATGCTTCCAATACTTGTTCTCCTACATTATCCCTACACAATTTTCCATTTTTAAACTCATTGGAAGCATCAAAATCATAAAATTCCATCATGTGAACAGTACCATATATAGTACCAGCAAGAACACAAAACCCTAAATCCAAACATACTTGAATTTCCAAGCTTATACCACTTGATTCTAGCTTGTTTAAGCTTGTCTAAACTATCCCTAACATAAAACTCATATTTTATCCATATATGGACAGCACTTCTAGCAGCAAACATAAGGGAAATATAACACAAAAACCCCTTAAAACCAAGAGCTAACTTGCTAGAACAAAGCTCAAGATCAAGGGAGATGGTTACCTTGATTGTTACTTCACTTTGTGTACTTCTTTCTTGGTTGAATAGAAATTTTGCAAGAGTTTCCCTATGGTTCACCATGCATACTGAAGCCATCTGAATAGGGGGTATTTATAGAGAAATTTTGATTGAAATGGATGGCCAAGATTAATTTGGTTACTATTTGATCCAAGGGCTCATATTTAATCTTGGATTTAACTTTTTCTAAAAAGAATAATTATGACATCATGTGGGACAGCTCATGGGACACCTAACTATGCAGTCACCTTAATGGGCTCACGATGGCGCCATTTGGGCCTTGATATGGGCTTGTTGCCTGTATTTCCTTTTTTGCCCAATTCACAATACAACTCTCCCGATCCTATTTATCGAGTATTTTATTTCACTGTAAAATCCCGTATGGCTTCTACAGGATTCCTTTTCTATCTCTGTCAATTTTATAAATTCTTACATTAAATATATGAATTTCCTGTAAGGTCTTATCTGATTATGAGGTTTGAAAATACTATAATAATTCCTTCTAACTTCAAGAATTTATATCAATTAATCAGGACCTCAAATCAAAATTATGTGTTGCGTTAAACTGACAAGAATATTTTTATCTATCTACTGGTAAAATTTCAGTTTGATCTGATTCTGGGCATTTTTGGCCTGTTTTGGCTCAACTTTTCCATATTTACATTTAGGTCCCTCAACTTTTGAATAATTGCACTTTAGTCCCTGAAGTTTTCATTAATTGCATTTAGGTCCCTCCTTTTTCTTCTACTTTCACTTTTTGCCTTCAAGCTTTTCTAATTTGCATTTTGGTCCCTATTCTTTCCTTTGTTATTAATCCTTCCCTTTCCTTCCTGAATCTGATACAGTTTATTCCAATAATCTCACATCTATTGCAGATAAACTATACAGTTATATCAGGTAAGAAAATTGGGGATATGACACATTCATTTCTAAACCCTTATATCCCAAACACAAGCCTACACATATTATATCCATAGTCACCCCCTTTGAGCCCATCATTTCTTTTCCATCATAGAAAGTCATATATGCATGAGCATCTCTTTGAAATAAACTTCTTATTCATATCAGAAAATCATTATGATTGTGAAATTGTGCTACATCTTTTATGTACAAGGTGCCAAATAAAGGAGAGAGAAAGCAGATTGAATGAGGATATTATCAACTTCTATTAGCACAATTAACACCTCTACTTCTCATAAGACATAAATTCATGCTATATATACATTATTGAATGCATATGGTACTTTCTATCCTTCATATTCCATTTCATATGGCCTATCTCTATCATTAAACCCCTAAAAGGCCTCTTGATTCTTTGCATAAGTATTATATAGTTGATGAAATTTAGAGCTATTACAAGCATATGGTAGGATGTTTTCCAATTTAAATATGAGTGAAAGAACCCTAATAATGAGAGGACATGGAGAGCTAAATACTTACATCCTTAGAGAGAATCTAAGGCGCTTATATAGTTGAGGTTGATTTTATTTAGTAGTTGATTACTTGGCATTGCTCGCATTATCACTTTTGCATTCCCAAAAGTTGGTGCATTAATTATCTTAAGGTTTCACTATGGAATATGTTAATACCTCAGATTTAACAGCTTTAGCTTAGGTGTATTTCATGTCTTTGTCTAGGAGTACAAGGGTTCAAGTATAGGGGAATTGATAGGACACAAATTATGTGTGGTTTATGTAACATGTTGAAAGTTTTGTGACAATTTTACCATTCATATTATGCCTGTAATTGTGTTTTTGTAGTAATACATGATTGTGCTTGGCAATATGATAATTTAAGGGTAAAATGGTAAAATAACTCCTTTAAACTGTATATATGTGGTTTTTTAGTAACTGGTTAGGCTTTTATAATGAGTTTTGATATTGAATTGCAGGTATTTTGGATGAGAACTAAGGATTAACGTGAGCAAAAAATGGATCACAAGACAAAGAGAACCAAATCAAGGATGGCAGCCTCTACACTTTTCAGTCGCGACCAAAGTGTCCAAAGGTAGCGACCTCACTTCTTCTGGGAATTTTTCCTGCGTTCATAGGTCGTGACCAAAAAGAGGACCTGGTCACGACCGAAGAAGGAATTAGTGAAGTTGCGCATCTTTGATTAGGTTATCCTAGCTTTAAAAGGAAAAGGAAGCAATAGGAGTCGAGGAGGCTAGTTTTTTACCTGATACGGCAAAGAAGCAGTACTCAAATATTCTCTCCACAACCTACCCTCATATCTTCCATCATTCATCCTTCCATCAACATTTTTCTACTTTCTTCATGCCGTCACATCTGAGCAGTGATTGTAGCAGAGCAGGAGTCATGAGAGGCTAAATCTTTAGTCTCTTAGTGATGGATCATAAATCTTGAGCTCATGGACTGCATTGTACTGGGGAGTTCTCTGTTTTAACCTTACCTTTCTTATGTTTTGGAATTCCTATAGCTAGGGTTTTGATTTTATGATTTAGGGTTGGATATCGATTGATTATTCTAAGATTAGGTTTTGTAATTGAATTTGGATGATGGTTTAATATTAATATTTCAGTTTGATTTCTAGATAATTGGGTTTTCATCAATGATCCTTGCTAACAAATTCGATTGCTCAAAATCTATGGTTATTGATAGATAATTATTTGAGTGCATCTTCATCAACTGATTTAATTACACAATTGAGGTTTTATTTAAGACTTAGTGATTTTAAAATCCCCATATCATATTCAGAGCAAGGATAGATAAGTTTCCATCATTAAGAGTTTTTCTCAACATATTTCTTTAACAATCTACTTATCTTCAATCTTAATCAAAAATACAAAAATATTTACTTTTCTACACCCTAATTTTGTTGCATAAAAAATAAACCAAAACTAAAACCTAATTTTACATTCACTCAGGTTTTCAATAATTTTGTCACCAATGTACTAGGGTTCCAATAAAAAGGCCCCTTTAAAAGAACGATAGGGTTGCCCCTTATAGTGCATTAATATGGTGCAATTACTTTTATTTTGATAAGTCAAAAGATGACAATCTACCCCAATCAAGACCAAAAGGTATTTTCCATGGCAAAGTCAAGAATATAAACTTAGTTCAACAACCAATTATCTACCTATCTTGTTTAAGCATCAATCATATAACTCAAACTTTAATTTCTTCTTTCTCATTTCATCTAGGGTTTTTCTATAGCACATACCCTAGGTAAAGCTCAACTTTCTTCCATAGAAACCTTAAGTTCAACCCCCCAAATTAAAGGAAAATAGGATAGGATAAATTGTTTACCTTAATTCCTAGCTAGCTTGAAGGTTCAATTCTTCTTTGTCTTGGCTTGAGTTTCCATTTGGGTAGTACCTCTCTAAGTATTCTTCATGCCACATTTTTGGGCAAATGAATGGGGTATTTATAGAAAAATCTCATGGGAACTAGAAGGCCAAGGTCACTTTGTGCACTATTTGATCTAATGGCTCATATTTGCTCTTGATCAAGCTTGTTCTAGAAGTCAAAAGATGATATCATCAAGGGACATGTCATAGAACATGGGATGAAATTGCAAAGGCAGGAAGTATCTGGAAAAATTCTAGTCTGATTTCCTAAAAGCTAAACTATTTTATGAATCTATTTTTTCTAAGATTCCAAATATGTATTTTGACAATAAATTCAGTATCCAAATTCTTCATACCATTGACATTCTTTGTGTCACATCCTAATTCTTCCTTATCTGTATAAGACTGTTAGAGGAAAGAGATAGAAAGGATTATGATAATTAATATAGCATAAAAGATAATGATTAGACAAAAGTTTAATCCTAGAGGCACAATATGTAGCCTAAAATAAGTGGGCTAGCATGTCCTGTTGAGCAGAAATCCTAAAAGTATACAGATTATGTGCAGGGACTAAACTACAAATAATGAAAGTAGAGGGACTAAATTGTAAATAGTGAAAGTCCCTGGAGGCATAAGGTTATTTTGAAGAAAGGGAGGGACTAAACTAAAACGTCTAAAAGTTCCATGGTGAAAAATGAAAGTAGACAAAACTGTGGGCCATTAAGTATAATTATGAAAAGTTGAGGGCCAAAGTGTAATTTTCAAAAGTTGAAGAGCAAAACGGTAATTATGAGAAACTTAACCTAGAAAAGGCCCAAAACTGCCCAAAATCAATTAAGTCCAAAATGGTAATTCTGATCAGTTTAACACCACATAGAATTTTGATTTGAGGTCCTAAAAAATTGATATAAATTTTTAAAGAAACAAATTGATATAAATCTATACCTCAAAATCATATGAAATTTGGTAGTAAAATTTTATAATTAATATGAGAATTTATGCAACTGACATAACTCAAAAAGGAGTTATGTATAATTTATTATGGAATTTACAGTGGATTAAAACACTCGATAAATATGTTTCAGGGAATTTCTTGGGAGTTAAGCCCATAAAGGTAATGGACCATGTAGATGGCCCAAAATAGTGTTTTATAGGTCTAATTATATTTTCATATAACTATATGGACTAGGGCCAATAAATACTCAGGAACAAATAAAATTACAAAAATGCCACTAAATATGCCACTGTGTTGTACAATTGAGCAAGAGATAGAATAAGAGCATTTTGGTTATTTGACTTAGGTTAGACGGTGAAAGAGAGTTCTTAGAATAGTTGACCAAGGTTTGGCAATACTCTGATGATGTGTGAAAATATGATAATGCCATTAAGATAGTAAATAAAGAAGAACCAAGGGGCGTTTTGGTAATTTGCCAAGGGATATGTAATTAAATTTAGACTTAGTCCAATAGTGTTAATGTTAGAAAGAATCTAGATACTAGAATTAAGGTTAAAATACATATTATGGAATCTTAGAAAAATATATTAAGAAAATAATCTGTTTTTTTTTAAATCGTTGTGAGCCGGTATTAGATTAGACTGGAATTTTTCCATATGCTTCTTGCCCTTGCAATTTCATCACATGTGCTATGAGATGTCCCTTGATGATGTCACCTTTTGGCTTATAGGGCAAGCCAAGATTAAGAGCAAATATGAGCCATTAGATCAAATAGTGCAAAAGTGATATTGGCCTTCAATTTTCCATGAGATTTTTCTATAAACACCCCCATATGTTTGCATAAAACTATGGCCCTTGGAACCCTTTTGGAGGTACTACTCAAATGGAAACTAAATCCAAGACAAAGAAGAATTCAAGGACCAAAGTTCAAGCTAGTTAGGAATTAAGGTAAACAATCTTTGCTAGCTTATTTTCCTTTAATTTGGGGGCTTAAACTTAGGATTTCTATGGAATAAATTTGAGTTTTACCTAGGGTATATGTGATATCCAAAAACCCAAGATGAAAGGAGAAAGAAGAAATTAAAGTTAGAGTTATGTGATTGATGCTTAAACAAGCTATCTAGATGATTGGTTGTTGAATCAAGTTGATATTCTTGACTTTGACATGGAAGAGACCTTTTTGTCTGCACTATTAATGATAGAAGGAGATGGAATTTCAATGATTTAATGGTCTCATTGAATTTATATGATGATTTTGTGTAGGAGTAGATGTTTTGTACATTGGATGTATTGGAATTAAAAGTTATAATTCTTGGAATTCTTATATGTTACTATCACTTATATGAACATTGACTGTAATTTCATAATTTTTATGCTTCTAATGGTTTTAAAATGAAAAGTTGTGTGGGATAAAGTAGAGAAACAAGTATTGGAAGCATTCAAATCAAAATGAGAATTTTTGAAAGAAAAAGGGTTATTATGCAAATCTGTCTATAATAGTACATAGGAGCTGGAATTTCTTGATTATAAGCTCATAAATGTATTCAAAAGATAAAATTGTGTAGAGTAAAGTCAAGACATCAATTGATTCAAAGGCTATGTCAATTATTAATGATTAAGGAAACTTAATATAGTTAAGTAAGCTCAATATTCAAGAGAGGTAGTTTATAATGAATGGATGGTAATGTTATGTTAGGAATTGATTGGTGTGCTCAAAAGAGGCAGGCACACATCATGAAGAAGTAAGAAGGAAAAGGCAAATATAAAGTAAAGGAAGGTCAAGCATGTGAGGTAGTCAACTTATCCTAAACTTATATGTATTGAATGTTATACTTGGTTGTGCTATTGCTATGTTGAATGGTGTTGCATATGTGTTTATGATTGAAGCTCTATTTTTATTATTACTTTGGCCAATTGTATTTTATATGTTATATGGAAGCATGCACATTACACAATGTTAACACTTTTACAAGCAAGCACAAGTATCTACATTAATGCATACATTGTTCAGTACCGTTTGCTACTGAGATTTCCCATAAATCTCACCCCATCCACGTAATACCAATCCCAACAGGTTCATGAATTATGAAAGAAGATGAATAAGTATAAAGAGAAGTTAGGGATTGGATAGTATAAATGTTATATGAAGAATTGTTACCTGTAAAGATGTAATATGACCAATTTGAGCAGTGATGTTCATATTGTAATGCAAAATTGTAAATGATAGGATAAATGTATAAAAATTTATAGACATCTAGTTGACATGTCATACTTCATTTTGACACTAAGTATGCCTTATTTCAATGTCTGTACAAAGAGAAAGAATTTTCCAAATTTAGGGACCAGAATATGTTTTCAGATATTTTTGACCAAATAAACTGTAATCTTTGACAATTAAACTGTATCAATTGACTAAGTATTTGATCTGGAAATTATTTTTTCCTTAAATTTTAAGATGTTATCTACACGTACTTTTTGAATCACTTCATTTCAAATTTTGTAGAATTAATTATTATTTTTTCAAGTTTATCGTTGAATCTGGAATACAAAATGAACAGTAACTCGACAAGAGTAAAAAATTCATATTTAGTTAATGGATTTCAAAGGTCATGTAAGTGGTTCTAAATTCTATTGAATGGTCTCTAAGATATACAAAAGTAAGGATGTGATACTTTAAATAGGTCTAAACTTAATTACATATCCCTTAGCTAATTACCAAAATGTCCATATGTTCTTTGTTTACTTTCTTATCTCAAAGGCATTATCATCTTTTCACACATCATTAGAGTATTCCCTAACCTTAGTCAACTATTATGGGAACTCTCATTGATTGTCTAACCTTAGTCAAATGACCAAAATGCCCTTCTTCTATCTCTTGCTCAATGGTACAACACACTTGCATACTCAATGCTTTTTCATAATTTTATATTTTATGGATCTTTATTATCCCTAGCCCACACACTTATCTAAAAATATTATTGAACCTATAAGGCACTATTTTAGGCATTCTACATTGTATACTACCTTCATGGGCTCAACTCCCGAGAAATTCCCCTGAAATATATTTATCAGGTATTTCATCTACTGTAAATTCCATAATATATTCTATAGAACTCCTTTTTGAGTTTTGTCAGTCTCATAAATTCTCATATTAATTATAAGAATTTACTGCCAAATTTTATATGATTCTGAGGTCTAGAGGCTATTGTATTAATTTTTTCTTCATAAATTCCTATCAAATTTTTAAGACCTCAAATTAAAATCATTTGTTGTGTAATACTAATCATAATAATTTTCTCTATTTATTGGAAAAATTTGGGACTAAACTTATTCTAGGTAGTTTTGAGCCTTTTCTGGCTCAACTTTCAATAAATACCATTTTACCCTTGAACTTTTGAAAATTACACTTTAGGCCCTCAACTTTTCATAATTACACTTAATGGCCAAAAGTTTATGTATGTCTACTTTACATTTTGCACCATAGAACTTTTAGACCTTTTAGTTTAGTCCATCTTCTTTATATCTTTATCTAATCATCATTTTTCCTGTCTATTTATCATCACAATCCTTTCCAAAACTCTTTCCTTTATCATTCTTATACATATGGGAAAATTAGGATATGGCACTTTGTGAGTAGTGTTCATTTCTTTCATATCTTTCCCTTCTGAATTTTGAAGTAATTATGGGGTCTTTGTCATTTCTCTTATAACTTTATCAACCTCTTAGGAGAATAGTGCTCTTTTGCATTTCTTTCTCCTATGTATGGCTATGTATCACAGCTAGCCAATTTAATAAGTGATGTTCAGGCAAGGATTAGTGAAACTCTACCTTCAAATATAGTTGTTATCCCAAAATCTGTGGATGTTATAAGTTTGATTAATGAAGAACAAGTTATAATTGATAAAAGTGAAGAGGAATGTGAGGTAGATATTGATTCTAGCGGTAACATTCAGAAGTCTGAAAAGTAAGAAAGAAGCACAACTACTTGGGAAGGAGCATGTTACAAAAATTCAAATCAATTATGCACTAGATTTAGAAGGTTGTGGATAGCTAAATAGTAAGGAAATTGAGCTACATGAAGCTATGGATTCTTATTTAAGGAATCCTAGAGTGGACATAACTAAAGAAATATAACCAGCAGTAAATTAATAGCTCAAGTAGCAAGAAACAATCTCTAGTTTAGCTAAGAAAAAGGTGCATCTTAAGGAACTACCTATCCCAAGAGAATTCATGAGCAACAAGAAGAAAGACTTAAAGGAGTAGAACAAGGAAGAGAGTAATTCTTTCAGCAAGATTGAAGTGAATGTGCCTATGCTGGAGAGAATTCAAAGAGTGTCAGAATATGTAAAATGTTTGAAGGATAGTTGAACACAAAAGGAAAGACATAAACCTAATGAACTGGTGCAAGTGGGACCTAAAACTTCTATATTCTTCAACTCTCAACTTCCATCGAAGTGTAAAGATCCAGGTTCTTTTTCTATTCCTTGTACAATTAGCAAGATAACTATTCTAAAAGCATTGCTAGATTTAGGTGTTGCTATTAATGTAGCATACTTTGAGAGACAAGGAATTGGAACCTCTAAGCTAGGGAGTTTTTAATTCAATAATTATATCCTGCATTATAGCCCTATTCATGAGAAGTTTAACTTGGAATTTTTAGATATTTTAGGACTGCAATAATTGAAGGATATTGTCCAACATCTATAGAATTTCATTACAGGGATAAAGATAGATAATACAATAGTTATATCATCAAGACCATTCCTATTATCTATTGGATATGCCTATATTCTGCTAGCCGTGGATTATCTCTTAAGATGGATAAAGGCTATACCAATAAGACAAAATGAAGCAGATTTTACAACTTTATAGGTTAATGGCTAATTATTCAAGCTGTACAAGGAGAACTTCAAACCCCTATAATACTCAGGTTGTCTCCTTCCTTGTTTCTCACTTACAATAGTCTGGTTTATGCTATTTTACTTATATACTTGAGCTGATATTTATTGATTAAGTATGGGGGAAGAGACTAAGTCAGTAGGGGTAGATAAAAATTAATAAGTTCATCTTGGATTCTGATTGAGCTGTGTCATCTTCATTGCTTCAGCCTTTGCATGTGTTTCTCTACTTCTTCACATGGATAACAATATGGAAATTAAGCATAGGGGAGTAGTTTGTTAAATGGGGTAAATAAAATAAGATAATTACTGTGACTTTGTATTCTTGTCGCGACCATGTGGTGCTCTCGTTGTGACTAATGTGTGCAAAAATATCTAGTTTCTTCTCTGTGAAAATTAGTCACGACCAGTAATTCTTACTTTATGATGATTACCTATATGTGATGTTTTAGTCGTGATTTGTGTTTATCTTTATCGCGACTATAACTCTCTGTGAATTTTTGTCGGGACTAGATGGACACTTGGTCACAACCTGAGCTTGTGTGTTTGTCAGGATTACTCTCTGTGATCATGCGTCATGACTAGTGTACATGTTAGTTGCAACCATTATTCCCTATTCTAAAAATTTCATCTATGTGTAAAATAGTCACGACTTGAGGTCCTGTTTGTCGCGACTAAAATTGATCCTCAGCTGAAAAATTCTCTTGTTTCATCTTATTGTTGCTTATGCTAATTGAATTTACTGTCATGAATTTAAAATTGAATTTTGAACACTGGCAAGCATGATGTAGCATGAGTTGCTTGTTTTGTTGATTGATTTTTAAAAATTGTGCAGCATGAATGATTAATCTCATGTATTTAATTAATATTCATGCAATATTGTCATTGTGAGTTTATTAGGGTAAGTCAAATGAAAGGATCTTTGAGCCTCCAATAGATACTTATTACATTGTGTGACACCATTTAGTTTGGTAACTTTGCAGAACTTGTCTCAATCCTTGATTCAAAATGACATTAGCTTCTTGGAATTGAGGATATGATAAGGGCATTTATTTCTAAACCCTCTTTACCAAATAGTAGCCACATAAAAATTAATTCCTTTGATTACCCCTTTGAGATCTTCACTTTCTTTTAAAATTCCATCCTTAGTTAATGAATATTGTACATGATTTTTGCTGTTGTAGTTAGTCTTAAACTGTGAATTAACTGATAAATTGCACCACTTGTTGGATATCTAAATTTCAATATATGTTATATCTGGTTCAATAGTGAAAAAGAAGAAAAGTGGAAAGAAAAAGTACAGAAAAGAAAAGAAAGAAAGAAATAAGAGATAGACCATATAAAAAAATGTGATATTCAACTTTATGAAAAGAAAATATTTGGTGACTTGTGATACTTTCTACAGTTGCAAGTTCAAATTATGCTGAAGAAGCTTGAAGAAGTTAGATCATGTGTAGTATTTCATTAACCATTGACATTTATTTCCATTTCATTACTTAGCCTTTCCAACATTACAACCTAATAAAGACCTTTGATTCATAACCCTTGTGGCATGCAATGGTGGACATGTAGGATGGTTACAAGCCTATAGGAACCCTAAGCTAGATGGTTGAGTGAAATTACCTTGATAAGAAAATGAGTGAAACACTACACCTTGTGAGGAAATCTCACCTTGCTGCTTACTATGATTTCATTGCATGAGTTAGATTCTTTGATTGATATGTATAACATCCTAATTTTTTTTACATCTTAGGGACCAAACCGTAGCATCTGGAATCACTTTTAAGGTTATTGAAGTCAAATTACACAATCTATAATTTTACTCTATCTAGTACTGTTCACTGTGTAAATTTCAGAGAAATGACCTGACTTCGAAACATCATAATTAAATATAGAAAAATAAAAATCAAGTGGTTCAAATTGCTACACGAAGCTAACTTAATGATCTTTTAGGGAAAAATAACTTGTTGACCACACCTTGACCAACCCAACGTTGGTCAACGCTATAATTTTACTGTTCATCCAGAGTTCTTCCTTGATTCCAGCAGTTTGATCCCAAAAAAAATCATATCTCCATGTGTAGACATCCAAATGAGATGTTCTATATACCAAATCAAAACTTGGTATGTCTACTAGGTACTGGTAAAATATCATACATTTATTCAATATATTACTATTTCTAATTACATTTCAATTGCCAATGACTCACCACGAGTTACTGCTCACTGTGGCAAATTCCAGCACCCAATTTTACATACATATATATAACATATATCAATCATGCTAAATAATTCTTAACTTCTTTTCATACATCTTTATCTCCTCTATCTTAAGAAGACCTGTTGTGATTGAATTGATATGGAAGGAGTGAGATTTCTGGGGAAATCTCAGTATTAAATGGAAACCATATAATGTATGCAACTATATGCTTGATGTTACTATGTGTGCACTTAATGATCATACTTGCATAATGATAACTTATATGATTTCATGTACCTTACTTATAACATATGACCATAGCATAAAAAGAAATAGAGCATTACTTAATCATATATGCTTCACATCATCAAAGTAAGTAAACATCACATAAAGCATCCAAGCAACATAAGCATACAAGTAGGTAAGTTCACACCTGTTGGGTAGCTTTTCCTTAGTCCTTAGCCTTTGCTCTGAGGTTCCTTCTTTTTATAGGTCAGAGCCTATATATAGAATAATAATATCTTCATTATTATCCTATCTAGTATAGCTCTACTTAACTCAAGCTTATTTTATAGTAATACCCTTAATCTGACAATCCTTAACTTTCTTTATATCCTCGGCTAACCTTATCAAGAGATATTTCTCTATTCTAACTATTAAATTCATAAGAACAATCCTTTAATTTATTATAGCAGGGACTAGAATAAATTACTTACCTTATTCCTAAGCTTGCCAAGTCCCTATGCTCCTTGGATTGCTCCTAGCTCCGCTAGAACTCCTTTTTCCTTCCTTTTTTCTCTTCCTTTCTTCCTTTCTCTCTTTCTCTCTTTCTCTTTTTCTCTCTTCTTTCTCTTCCTTTCTTTTGCTTGGCTGTGGAATGGAATGGAAGGGGTAGGGGTATTTATAGTTGAATAGAGGTGAAATGGATGGTCTAGATTGTATCACGATGAACGGCTTAGATTGCTCAGCTTCCTTAAGAAGCCTTGCTTGCATCATGTCATATCCCAAATTTTTTTACTTGATGTAACTGTATAGTTTATATGAAATGGACATGAGATTCTTAGAATAAACTGTATCAGAGTGAGGAAGGAAAGAGAGGATGATTGACTAAGGAAAATATAGGGACCTAAACACAAAGTATAAAAGGTTAAAGGCCAAAAGTTAAAGTAGAAACAAAAGTTAGGCAAAAAGTGGTAGTTTCTAAAAGTTTAGGGAACTAAATGTATATAAGCAAAAAGTCAGGGACCTAAATGTAATTATAAGAAAGTTAAACTGGAAAAGGCTCAAAAATGCCTAGAATCATATTAGACCCAAATTTTACCAGTAGATAGATAAAAATATTTCAGTCTATTTAACACAACACAGAATTTTGATTTGAGGTCCCGATTAATATATGAATTTATAAAACTGATAGACTCAGAAAAGGAGTCCTGTAGAATTCTTATGGGATTTTACGGTGAAATAGAATATCCGATAAATGTGGTTGGGATAGTCGTCTTAGGATTTGTTCCATAAAAAGCATAAAGGTAATGAGCCCATGCCAAGGCCCAAATGGCACCATCATGAGCCCAACGTGGTGACTGGACAGTTAGGTAGGCCAGAGTCCAGAGTAGTCTAGGAAAAGTGTGAAATTACGAAAATGCCCCTGGATGCCAATATTATACCAGTATTGGATGGAGGGAATTTTGGTCATTATGGACACGGAAAAATAGTGTAACATGGTATAAATATGATTAGTTAGAGCCAGTATATGCGATGAGGCAGTACATAGAGGGGTAAAATGACAATTATGCCCTTAGGGTTAATATAGTACAAGAAAGGACACCAAGGGTATTTTGGTCATTTTCCAAGGGATGGATAGAAGATAAATACTCAGCATAACAATATCAATGGTATGAGAAACCTACACACTGGTTTCCAGGACAGAATATGTAACATCCTTACTTTCATACGTCTTATGGACCATTCAGTAGCATTTAGTACCACTTACAAGACCTTGGAAGTTCATTAGCTAAATCTGGAATTTTACTCTTTCTCAGGTTACTATTCATATGGTATTCTAGATTACGGAATG
This sequence comes from Leucaena leucocephala, assembly GCA_037074615.1. NCBI lineage: Eukaryota > Viridiplantae > Streptophyta > Magnoliopsida > Fabales > Fabaceae > Leucaena > Leucaena leucocephala. The sequence goes on along the minus strand of CM073567.1, from coordinate 10,643,473 downwards.
AACTTCAAAAAATCATAACTAATTCTAGAAAACTTAAAATGAAGTGGTTCAAAAAGCTACATGAAGATAACATCTTGCAATTTAAGGGAAAATAATTTCCAGACCAAATGATTAGCCAGTTAATACAGTTTATTCGTCAAAGTTTACTACTCATTTGGTCAAAAATCCTGGAAACAGATTCTGGTCCCTTACTTTGGAAAATCAGTTCTCTTTGTACAGACATCCAAATAAAGAATTCTTGGTGTCAAAAACAAGCTTGGAATGTCATCTAAATGTCTGTAAAAGTTCATATATTTATTCCATCATTTACTATTTTCCATTACATCATGACTATCACTGCTTACATTGGTCATACAGCAACATTACACATTGACATAACATATATACTATCCAATCCCTAGCTGTTCTTCATGCTTCATCATCCTTTTTCAGCATTCATAAACCTATGGGATTGGGATTACATGGAAAGGGATGAGATTTCGTGGGAAATCTCAGAAGCAAACGGTATTAAACAATGCACGCATTAATGTAAATACTTGTACTTGCTTGTGAAAGTGTTACTATTGTGTCATGTGCATGCTTCCATGTTACATATGAAATACAATTGGCCAAAGTAAACATATAAATAGAGCTTCATACATAAGCACATAGGCAACACAATTCAATCAAGCCATAGCACAATCAAGCATAACATTCAATTCATATAAGTTTAGGATTAGTTTACTACCTTGAACACTTGACTTTCTTTCACCTTAACTTGCTTCTTTCTTCTCACTTTCCTTGAACATGTGGCTGCCTCTCTTGGAGCAAACCAATCAATTCCTAACATCACATAATCATTCATCCATTACAATCAAACTTCCTTGAGCATTAAACTCACTTTAACTAACATAACTTCTTCTTGAACATTAATCTCATTAACTTTCCTTAATCTTAACCAATGGGCTTGGTCTTTGAATCAATTGATGCCTTGACTTTACCATACACAATTTCATCTTTTGAATCCATTTATGAGCTTAGAATCATGAAATTCCAGCTCCTTTATCACATGTTGTACACAACCCAAACTGTACTTAATTCTTTCAAAAATTCTTATTTTGATTCCAATGCTTCCCATACATGTTTCTCTACTTTATCCCACACAAATTTTCATTTTAAAACCATTAGAAGCATCAAAATAATGAAATTCGAATCACTGTTCATGCGAGTGAACAGTAACATAGAAGGATTTCAAAACTATAATCTTGGAATTTCAACGCTTTCAAGGTTCAAAACCTTTCTAATCCTACACAAAATCATCATCTAAATTCAATGGAAGCATTAAATCATAGAAATTCAATTTCCTTCCCTCATGAACAGTGCATACCGAACAGGTTCCATTAAGGCAATCTCTTAATTAGCTTCTTTAAGCTTCAATCATATGTTTCTAACTTTAATTTCTTCTTTCCCCTTTCATCTAAGGTTGTTGGGCAGCACAACCCCTTAGAGAAAACTCAACTTTTATCCCATGAAAACCCTAAGTTCAAGCTCCCAAATCAAAGGAAAATACGGTAGGATAGATTGCTTACCTTTAATCTCTAGCTTGCTTGAACTTTGGAACCTTGAATCTTCTTTGTCTTGACTTGAGTTTTCATTTTGCAAGAGTTTCCCCAAGGTATCACAAGGCCATGGTTTTGGACAGAATGAGGGGGTTTTTATAGCCAAAGTCAGAGAAAAATCAATGGCCAAGATTGATTTTGTTACTATTTGATCTAAAGGCTCACATTTAATTTTGGTTTTTACTTTTTCATAAAAGAATAATTATGACATCATGTGGGACAGCTCAAGGGACACCTCAAGGGGTTAGGTGGCGTTCACATAGTGTAAGGAAGCTTCTGGAAAAATTCCAGTCTAATCCGGTACCGATCAGAGCAGTTTCACAACAACTGGACTGTTTTCTGTTCTGAATTTTTCTATAATATACCATGATAAGTATTCTGTCCTGGAAATCAATGTGTAGGCTTCTCATACCCTTGAAATGGTTATACTGAGTGTTTATCTGCCATCCATTCATTAGAAAATGACCAAAATACCCTTGGTGTCCTTTCTTACATTATATTAACCCTAAGGGCATAATCGACATTTTACCCCTCTTTATACTGTCTCAGGGTGTATCTGGGCTCAACTAATCAAATTTATACCTTGTGCCATGTTTATAGCCTGTCCCAGGTGACCAAAATTCCCTTCATCCAACTCTGGTACAATTTGGGCATTCAGGGGTATTTTTGTAATTGTGCACTTTTTCTGGACATTGGCCCCTTCTACTGATGGACTGGTACCCTGGGTTTTTGGCCCTTCTTGGCGTCATCATGGGCCTATATATGATGTCATTTGATCTTATTCTATCCAGGCTTACATACCGATAAATTCTATTATCGGATCACGGGTGTTATCAAACTTCCGTCAAAATTCATTAATATATGAATAACTTTTTATACATAACTTCTTCCGGAGTTCTGTCATATCTAGGACATCTTACACTGTAGGGCACATTTTCCTGTAATTTGTCCACTTACATCTGAAGTCCATGAAATCTGATAAAATTTTAGATAACTTTTAGACTATCAGATAATTTTCTGTTATCTGGAGTCTTAATAAAATTTCTATATCATGCCAGATTAACCAGCGCAACTTCCTCTATTTACTGATGGAATGTGGGACTGAAAAACTTTCAGGCAGTTATAACCCTTTCCGAGCTGATCTTTCTATAATTACAATTTTGCCCTTGAGTTTTGTACTTAATTACATTTAAGTCTCTTAACTTTTAAAAATGACCACTTATGGCCCAAATCTTTTTTCTACTTTCACTTTTTGCCTTTAACATTTTCTACTTTTCATTTTAGTCCTTCTCTTGCTTAAAGAATCATTTAACCTTTATTATTTCTTCTGATGTTCATCATAATCCTTTCCAAGCCTCTTTCCACTATCAGTACTATACGAATAGGGAAAAATTAGGATATGACATAATACATATCCTGGAATATTATAAAAATTTGGAATATAAAACAGTCTGGTTTTTGTAAAACTACTCCAATCGGTACCAAACTAGACTAGAATTTTTCCTATTAGTATATTCTACTTTTTCTAGCCAAACATGACCCTAAATGATGTCATGCATGGAGTCAAAAGCAAAGCTTCTATGGCAGGCTTGTTTAAAGAATGAATATGGACCATTAGATCAAATAGTAACCAAATCAATCTTGGCCATCCATTTCAACTCAAGTTGATCTATAAATACCCCTATTCAGCTTGGTTTAGCATGCCTTGACAACCATAGGGAACCTCTTGCAAAATTTCCATTCAACCAAGAAAGAAGCACACAACTTGAAGTAAAAAGCAAGGTAATCATCACCCTTAATCTTGAGCTTTATTCTAGCAAGTTAGCTCATAGTTTTAAGGGTTTTTTGTGCTATATTTACCTTGTGGTTGCTGCTGGGAGTGCTACCCATATATGGTTAGAATATAAGTTTTATATTATGGATAATTTAGGCAAGCTTAAACAAGATAGAATCAAGTGGTATAAGCTTGGGAATCCAAGTATGCATGAAGTTAGGATTTTATGTTATTGCTATTACTGTATGTGACACTGTTCATATATTGGAATTTCATGATTTTGATTATTCCAATGAGTTTAAAATGGAAAATTGTATGGGGATAAAGTAGGAGAACAAGTATTAGAAGCATTGGAATCAAAATATGAATTTTTGGAAACCAAGAGCACTCACTTTGGTTTGACATAGCACCTTGTGGGATGTTTTGATTTTGGAAATTCTAGTTTCATATTTGGATTCTACATGAAAAATTATGTGAAAATGAACCATGAGAATTTATTTTGGAAAGATGAAAGTACGAAACATAAAATAGAGAAAGAATGAAAATTAGGGAAAACCTAGTCTTGGATTTGGTTTCAAGTTGAGTTGTAACTTGATATTGTTTTGTAATGGAAAGGTTTTGACATTTGTGAAGGAAGGAAATCACTTCAAGAAGACCTTGACAAGGATAGCTAAGAGGTAGCAAGAATACCTAACTATAGTTTCATGTTTGCTTAATTGTTTGCTTGCTTGTTAATTATGGTGTTTGGTTGAGCTTGATATTATGTCATATGTCTATGATGAAGTATGAATGATTGCAACTCCTTGTAAGTTATGCCATGACAATATGCATGTTAGAGTTTGCTTATATACCATTATGAAGTAGCTCCATGTCACATCCTTACTTTTAATCTCAATTATACTCCATTATAAGTAGTTGAAACCAATTATATGATCATTTGCTTTTAAAACATCCATTTCCAAAAGAATTGCTCTCGGAGATTGTTCACTTTTACTGTTTATTTGGTAATTCCAGAACATGTACCCTAATTTGAAAATTCATAACTAATTGTAAAAAAATTGAAATAATATGGTTCTAATTTATAATGAAAGATATTTCATAGATATTTGAGGAAAAAATATGAAACTGAGGTTTTCTTGTCCATATGAAATCAGTTTATTCGTTAAAATCACTGTTCATTTGGTAAAATCTGGAAGTTCCAGTTTCTTTGCCTTAAATTCAAAAATTCGTTTCTCTTTGGTTACTTATCCAAATAAACTGTGTTACCTATGGATTTGAAGATCTGGATGTTTTCTTTAAGCTCATAAAAGTTCATAGAAAAAATCATTCATTTGTTATCTAAAATCATTGTGTGAACGTCACTACCTCTAAACGCTTACTTCATCCCAACTCCAGATTTTTAACTTCAAATTTGAAAAATCATAACAATTCGAATTCTTAACCAAATAAGGAATTCCTGGTGTTCATTTAAATCTCTGAATCTTAACTACAATCATGCTAAGTTTCAGACTAAAACTCATTGGTTTAGACATTATAACCATCATTACAAAGCTTCAGACTCAGAACATAGGTACATAATCATACACCATGCATACTATCAAATCATCCCATAGTGCCATGTAAGTAATGCAACTTATTATACAAACTCATTCATCTATGTTTACCTTTTTTAAATGTGAAGTTCCAGCACATATAACAAGATTATGCATATGGAAGGAATGAGATTTCATGGAAATCCCAATAACAAGTTACACAAACCATAATATCATGCATGATTAATTGGATGCTTAACATATTATCATGAGATGGGAGCTATTTCATATTGGTACATAAGCAAACTCTAACATGCATATTGTCATGACATAACTTGCAAGGAGTTGCAATCATTTATACTTCATCATAGACATGATGACATAACTCAAGCTCAACCAAACACCATAATCAACAAGCAAGCAAACAATTAAGTAAACATGAAATATAGTTAGGTATCCTTGCTACCTCTTAGCTATCTTGGTCAAGATCTTCTTGGGATGATTTCCTTCCTTCACAAATGTCAAAACCTATCCATTATAAAATAATATCAAGTTACAATTCAACTTGAAACCAAATCCCAGACTAGGTTTTCACTAACTTGCTTTCTTTCTCCATTTTATGTTTCATACTTCCATCTTTCCAAAATAAATTCTCAAAGTTTATTTCCACATAATTTTTTATTTAGAATCCAAATATGAAATCAGAATTTTCAAAATCAAATCACACCTTAAGGTTATTGTTCATACCAAAACACATGCTCTTGTTTTTCGAACATTTATATTTTGATTCCAATGCTTCCAATACTTGTTCTCCTACTTTATCCCTACACAATTTTCCATTTTAAACTCATTGGAAGCATCAAAATCATGAAATTCCAACATAACACAAAACCCTAAATCCAAACATACTTGAATTTCCAAGCTTATACAACTTGATTCTAGCTTGTTTAAGCTTGTCTAAACTATCCATAACATAAAACTCACATGTAAAAAACCTATGAATAGAACTTTTAGAAGCAACCAGAAGGGAAAAATAGCACAAAAACCCCTTAAAATCATGAGCTAACTTGTTAGAACAAAGCTCAAGATCAAGGGAGATGATTACCTTGATTGTTGATTCACTTTGTGTGCTTCTTTCTTGGTTGAATGGAAATTTTGAAAAAGTTTCCCTATGGTTCACCATGCATGCCAAAAGTGATATGATTTGGAGGGGTATTTATAGATGAACTTGAGGTGAAATGGATGGCCAAGATTGATTTAGTTACTATTTAATCTAATGGTCCATAATCTATCTTGTACAAGCTTGCCCTAGAAGCCTCCCCTTTTGACGCCATGCATGACATCATTTAGGGTCATGTTTGTCTGAAAAAGGTGAAATATACTGATAGGTAAAATTCTAGTCCAATCCGGTACCAATCAGAGCAGTTTCATAAAAACCAGATTGTTTTCTGTTCCTAATTTTTATAATATTCCAGGATATGTATTATGTCCTAGAAACCAGTGTCTAGGTTTCTCATACCATTAACAATATTAGACTGAGTATTTATCTACCATCCATCCCTTGGGAAATGACCAAAACACCTTTGGTGTCCTTTCTTGCACTATTTTAACCCTAAAGACATAATTGTCATTTCACCCCTCTTTATACTGCCTCAGGGCGTATACTGGTTCTAACTAATTATACTTATGCTATATGTCAAATTTTTAGCCTGTCCCAGATGACCAAAATGCCCTATATCCATCTCTCGTACAATATGGGCATCCAGGGGCATTTTTGTAATTTCACACTTTTCCTGGACACTGGCCCTTTCTACTGATGAACTGGTACCCTGAGTTTTGGGTCCCCCTTGGAATCATCATAGGCCTATATATGAGGCTATCTGAGTTCATTCTATCTAGGCTTATTTACTGTTAAGTTCCATAATTGGATAACGGGGGTTCTCAAACTCCTGTCAAAATTCACTAATATGGGGATAACTTTTCCTATATAGCTCCTTTTAGGGTCCTATCAGATTCCTGACATATGATGTCATGAGACACACCTTCTTGTAACTTGTCCACATATATATGAAGTCCATGAGATCTGATAAAATTTCAGATAACTTTCAGACTATCAGATAAATATCCAATATCTGGAACTCTAATAAATTTCCTGTATTATGCTAGATTAACCAGCTTATCTCCCTCTATTTACTGATGAAGTGTGCAACTGAAATACTTCCAGACAATCTTAAGCCTTTTCTGGCTGACCTTTTGCATAATTACATTTAGGTCACTAACTTTTTGCATATTTACATTTAGGTCCCTAAAATTTTGAAAATTACCACTTTTGGCCCAACTTTTGTTTCTACCTTAACTTGTGGCCTTTAATATTTTTCACTTTACGTTTAGGTCCATATATTTTCCTTAGTTCATAATTCCTTTCTTTCCTTTCTCAATCTGATACAGTTTACTCCCAGAATTTCATATCTATTACAGATAAACTGTGCAGTTACATCATGTAAGAAAATTGGGGATATAACACTCTTATCTCATGATATCATATTAAGCATCCAATTAACCATGCATGATATTATGGTTTGTATAACTTGCTACTAGGATTTTCATGAAATCTCATTCCTCCCATATGCATAACCATGTCATAGGTGTTGGAACTTCTTAAGGAAAGAGAGCAAGCATTGATGGTTGAACTTGTATAACTAATTACATGAGTTATATGTCACTATTGAAGGATATGATGGATGTATGATGTTTGATTATGTATTAGTATTTTGAGGCCATGATGGTGTGACGATGGTTAAGATGCCTTAATCAACAAATTTGAACTTGAAATTTGGAATGATAATAGCTAAGATACAGAGCTTTAATGAACACCAATAACACCTCAATTGGTTAAGTATTCGATTTGTTATGATTTTCCTAATTTGGGGTTTAAATCTAGAACTAAGAGAAAGTAAGCAACTGGAGGTAGTGACCTTCTGACATAAATTTTCTATAGTAAATGAATGAGTTTTTTTGTGAAATTTGGTGAGTTTAAAGAGCACGTCTAGAGCTTTCAATCCATAGGTAACACGGTTCATTTGGATAAGTAATGAAAGAGAAATAAATTTTTGAAGTTCAGCCAAAGAAACTGGAACTTCCAAATTTTTTGAATGAACAGTGTTTTTCAACGAATAAACTGATTTCATTAAGACAATGGAACCTCAAAGATTTATGAAAGAGCTTTCATTAGAAATTGGAACCAACCTATTTTGATCTTTTTACATTTAACTATGAATTTTCAAAGTTGGGTACATGTTATAGAATTACCAAATAAACATGAACAGTCCCCAAGAGCATTTTTTTGAAAATGCTTGTTTATAAGGCAAATGATAATGTAATTGGTTCCAATGACTTTCATATGAGTATAATTGAGGTTAAAAATAAGGATATGACACATTATCATGATGACATCATCATCCTCAATGACTCATCAAATTGACATCATCAAGGGACACCTCACATGCTTAGGTGGCACAATGGTGGGGCCCTTGGGACATCGCACCAGCTAACTCAGCGTTTCCAGATAATTCCAAAGTCTTTTCTCATAATGAATGGCTGAGATCGTGCCACATGTCCTTAGCTTTTTCTTCTTTCCCTAGACTCATGCCATGTGGCGTATTGTGGGTCCCATGAGGACACCTTTCATACCACCTCATGGTTCTAGATGAGTCAAAAGCTTTATCTAATCACTTTCCCCAGTTCTATCTCTAATCGGGTAACTATGCTTTTGTGAAAATCACTAAAATATTATTTTTAATGCCACTTGGACCCACATAACTCTTAGGCCACATTTTTGGGCATCTTGGAATGCCATCTTGGGTCTCTAATTAAGCTTAATCACTCTGGTGGCTTAGTTCCCAAGAAACATCCCTTAACAATTTACCAAAATGCCCTTAGTCCTTCTTTAATAATTATAGGGGCATTATTGACTGTTCACATCTTTCAAGAGTATTTCCTGATGCTGGTCAGCTATCCAGATAACCTTCCTTGACTGCCTAACCTTAATCAAATGACCAAAATACCCTTCACTCATTATTTGATTATTTTATAACATAGGGCCATTTTAGTCATTTTACACCTTCTTCTAGACACTTGCCCCTTTAATCGACGAACTAATATCATGGATTTGGGCCTCACTTGGTCTCATCATGGGCCTCTCTATGACATCATCTAAGCTCATTCTATCATAACTTGCTTACTGCTAAGTTTCATAATCAGATCTCAGGCGTTCACAAACTCCAGCCAAAATTTACTAAAACGTGAATAACTTTACCTACATAACTCTTTTCAGGGTTCTGTCAGTTTCTTAACCTCTGGCTTCACAAGACACACATTCCTATAACTTTTTCACTTAGATCTGAGGTCCATAAGATCTGATAAAAATTTTGGATAACTTTCAGACTATCAGTTAAATATCATATATATGGAACTCCAATAAAATTTATGTATCCTGCTAGATTAACCAGCATAACTTTGTCTGTCTACTGATGAATTTTGAGACATAAATGCTTCCGAGTAGTTCTAAGCCTTTTTTGGCTAAACTTTTTATAATTACAATTTTGCCCCTATAAACTCTTAGAAATTACACTTTAGTCCCTCAACTTTTCATAATTACACTTAATAGCCCACAACTTGTATCTACTTTAATTTTTAGCCTTGGGGATTTTAAACTTTTCAGTTTAGTCCCTCTCTTTCTTCAACATGACCATTATACCCCTAGGGACTTTCACTATTTATAATTTAGTCCCTGATCTTTCACTTACTTGTAGTTTAGTCCCTGAACATCGTCCGTATACTTATGGGACTTCTACTCAACAGGGCCTAGTAGCATACCTTTTTCATACTACATAACGGGCTTCTATGTGTAAAAATCAAGATATGACAATATGAGATTAGTTTGGATTACTGCAAATTGAAGGAAAAAGGTTGATAACCACAAGTGCTTATGCTAGATATGTTTTGCCAAATTTTCTGAACAAGAGTATTTGAATTTCAATTTTAATCCATAATTTTGCTCGAAGTGCAAAAGTTAAGTGTGGGGGAGTTGATAAACTCATATTTATAGTATTTTTAGTGTGTTTAAACTGAGTTTTATTATTGATTTTATCGTGAATTATCAATATGATGAGCAATTGATTAATAAAATTAAAATGGAACAAGTAGAAATTAATTGACTTGATTTTAGTGATTAAATGGATGAATAATCTATTAAATTTCCATTTTTGTAGTGACCAATCAGCATATTAAATCAATTGATAGCTACACATTAGACATATGCTGGATTTGATAACAAATTTGCACACATGGCTAATAGGAACAAGTGGGCCACAGTTGTTTGAAGGCACATGCTAAATCACATGCTGGAATGAGCTACTAACAGAAGCAAGTGGGGATCACACATGAGCTGTAACATATAACATATGTGTTAGACTGAGCAAGTGGGCTAACAGATTGCAAATTGGGAGCTAACATAAATCACATGACAGTTGGACAGTAGGAGATGCATGCACACAATCACTTATACCAGCAGCACATCACTTCATATCTGATAGCACCATCCTTACCCTTCTCCTATATATCACTAAACAGATCAGTCACGTAGGGGAGAGCTTAGATTAAGATCTAATTCATGAACACTTTACTTCTACTTATCATATTCCATTACATCTCTAATTTCACCTCTATTCTACCTTCACACCATTCTCCTTTCATTCCTTCTCCATCTACATTCCCATTATTTCATCTGTAACTTTTCTCTATTATAGACAATAGAACCAGAGCAAAGTTTAGTCTCATCTTCATCTTCTTCTTCCACTTTCATTATAAATATTGATGTGTTTTCTGTTACTGCTAAAGTTCATATGGCAATGCAAGGCTAAGATGTTGTGGTCTCTTGGGGATAATGTTGAAGCTAAATCCTTGAGCTAAGCAGGGAGTTCATTGTGTTCTCAATCTAGGTATGATTATATCGAGTTGATGTACTTATTTATAGTTTTTTGATTCAATTAGAGTTAGTAGAAGACAACGAAGTAGGGAACTGAGTTATATTTCTTATTTCTGCATTAATTATGCTTTGATTGATTTTTATTCTTGGACTGAGTTGGACATGGCTGTGATTAATTATAGTAATAAAAAATAGAGTATAGTTGTATCTGTTAATTTATCTTCTTCTATCTATAAGTTGAATGATTTATAATCTCTTTTAATGTCTGCGAGTTGTAGCTTTGATTGAGATTTAGCTAGCGAGTTGTTAGTTAACATATTATAATTCAGCTGATTAACTTCTCATACTCTATAGATAATGAAGGTAAGGTTATCTCCTTGGGAACACACTTGTCATTCATTCAACTTATATTCATAAACACTTAAAAGCATAAACAATAGCATAGGATTTACTTTCAGTAGTTAGATAGAATCTCATCAAACACCATCACTTTAACTTGTTAATTTGTGGCTCATTAGATTAATTAGGTACCTTAGCATCCATCTAGGCTCATTGTGAATCGACCTAGGTGAGCCTCTACTTTACTATTAGTTAGCTTAGTTTTGTTTGATAATTAGAATGACAGTTATAAATTTTAAAGCATTATTTTCCCTTATCACATTATCTGCCAAATCATGATCATTTATTCAGGAACCTGAAAATAACTATTCACCTAACTTAGGCTATCGTATTCCTACCAGGGTATAAACTCAACCCTTTACTTTTCTATCTATCTCATGATCATTAATCTTTCCTAAATATAGGAGTTTCTTTATCTTTGAATTATGTCTATCTCTCTTTTTCTAAGCATCGTAAACTTCTTTTTCTAATCTTGCATACATCTACCACTTTGTTGAACTTCTACAACTACCTAGGAAAAATTCTTTCTTTGTAACACATAATTCAATTCGTGAATTAATTTCTTAGTTATTTAGCTCACACTATTCATGTGAATGAACTTGGCTAAGTATTCATCGAAGGGTTCCTCTTTCCCTACTTTAACACTTAGCCTCATGCTCATCTCTATCTAATAAAGAGAAATACTTGTAAAATTAATAAAGGAAAACTTACCAGGTAACTGGATCAATCTCCATCTTTATGGAGTAACTTCTGCATCTTTCTAATATCTCTTAACTTCTTCTCTATATATTATTCCTAGTATATTCTTGACCAAATTGTTGTTCCTTTCTAGTCTTTTTGTCTTGATTATGACGAACTTAAGCCATATGGATCTCATTCATCATCTACTACTATTACTTCCACTCTTATAGGGTGCTTTATGTCATATCCCCAATTTTATTGTCTGAGGTGTATGTACAATTTATATGTAATGGACATGATATTCTTGGAATAAACTGTATCAAATTGAGGAAGGAAAGGAAGGCATTATTAACTAAGGAAAGTTCAGGGACCTAAACACAAACTAGAAAAGGTTTTAGGTAAAAAGTTAAAGTAGAAACAAAATGAGGGACCTAAATATAAATAACCAAAAGTTTAGGGACCTAAATGTAATTAAGTAAAAGTTTAGGCACCTTATCACATCCTCATTTTTTAACCTCAATTATACTCCATTAGAAGTGATTGGACCAATTACATGATCATTTGCTTTGAAAATATCCATTTCCAAAAGATTTACTCTCGGGTACTGTTCACTATTACTGTTCATTTGATAATTCCAGAACATGTACCCTACTTTGAAAATTCATAATTAATTGTAGAAACATAGAAATAATGTGGTTCCAATTTCTAATGAAAGCTATTTCATAAATATTTGACAGAAAAATATGAAATTGAGGTTATCTTGCTCACAAGAACTCAGTTGATTGGTTAAATTCACTATTCATTTGGTAAAATCTGGAAGTTCCAATTTCTTTGCCTTAACTTTAAAAATTCATTTCTCTTTGGTTACTTATACAAATGAATTGTTTTGCCTATGGAATTAAAACTCTGGACGTCCTCTATAAGCTCACCAAATTTCATAGAAAACTTCATTCATTGGATATATGAAATCATTGCGTGAACATCACTTCCTCTCAGCACTCGTTTTATCTCAATTCTAGGTCTTACTACCCACTTTGGAAAATCATAATAATTCGGATACTTACCCAAATGAGGCGTTCTTGGTGTCCATTTAAATCTATGTATCTTAAATTTAATCATACCAAGTGTCAGACTAAAAATCATTGATTCAAACATCATAAACATCGTCACATCACCACGGCCTAAAAACATAATTACAGAATCATACACTATTCAACCATACATGCTATCATATGCTTCCATAAAGTCAAATATCTCATGTGACCTATTATACAACATCATTCATCCATGTTTACCCTTTTTCCATGTGAAGTTCCAACACCTATAACAAGATTATGCATATGGAAGGAATGAGATTTCATAGAAATCCCAATAGCAAGTTACACAAACTATAATATCATGCATGAATAATTGAATGCTTAACATGTTATCATGTGATGGGAGCTACTTCATAATGGTACATAAGCAAACTCTAACATGCATATTGTCATGACATAACTTGCAAGGAGTTGCAATCATTCATACTTCATCATAACATGATGACATAAGATTAAGCTCAACCAAACACCAAAATCAACAAGCAAGCAAAACAATTAAACAAACATGAGTTATAGTTAGGTATCCTTGCTACCTCTTAGTTATCTTGGTCAAGACCTTCTTGAAGTGCTTTCCTTTCTTCACAAATGTCAAAACCTAGCCATTACAACATAATATCAAGTTACAACTCAAATTGAAACCAAATCCAAGACTAGGTTTTCACTAGCTCCCTTTCTTTCTCTACTTTATGTTTCTTACTTCCATCTTTCCAAAATAAATTCCCATGGTTCATTTCCACATAATTTTTCATTTAGAATAAAAATATTAAATCAGAATTTCCAAAGTCAAAACACTTCAGTTGCTACAGTACCAAACCGAACTGAAGGTCCCTTTTTCCAAAAATTCACATTTTGATTCCAATGCTTCAAATACTTGTTCTCCTACTTTATCCCCACACAATTTTCCATTTTAAACTCATTGGAAGAATCAAAATCATGAAATTCCATCATATGAACAGTATCAGGTACAGTGCTAGCTTGAACACAAAACCCTAAATCCAAACATACTTGGATTCTCAAGCTTATACCACTTGATTCTAGCTTGTTTAAGCTTGTCTAAACTATCCATAACATAAAACTCATATTTTAACCATATATGAGCAGAACTTCCAGCAGCAACCATAAGGGAAATATAGCATGAAAACCCCTTAAAACTGTGAGCTAACTTGCTAGAACAAAGTTCAAGATCAAGGGAGATGATTACCATGCTTCTTGCTTCAAGTTGTGTGCTTCTTTCTTGGTTGAGTGAAAAATTTGCAAGAGTTTCCCTATGGTTCTCAAGGCTACCGCACATGGTCTGAAATGAGGGGGTACTTATACAGAAATTTGGGTTGAAATGGATGGCTAAGATTAATTTGGTTAGTATTTGATCCAAGGGCTCACATTTAATCCTGGATTTAACTTTTTCTAAAAATAATAATTATGACATCATGTGGGACAGCTCATGGGACACCTAAGAGGGTTAGGTGGCGTGATGCCCATGTAAAGAAGGTTCTGGAAAAATTCTAGTCCAATCCGGTATGGATCGGAGAAGTTTCACAACAACCGGACTGTTTTCTGTTCCAAATTTTTCTATAATATACCAGGATATGTATTTTGTCCTGGAAATCAATATCTAGGTTTCTCATAACCTTGACATGGTTATACTAAGTATTTATCTGACATCCATTCCTTGAGAAATGACCAAAATACCCTTGGTGTCCTTTCTTACACTATATTGACCCTAAGGGCATAATAGTCATTTTACCCCTCTTTATACTGCCTCAGGGTGTATCTGGGCTCAACTAATCATATTTATACTATGTGCCACGTTTTTAGCCTATCCCAGGTGACCAAAATGCCCTTCATCCATCTCTGGTACAATCTGGGCATCCAGGGGTATTTTCATAATTTCATACTTTTTCTGGACACTGGCCCCTTCTACTGATGGACTGGTACCCTGGGTTTTACGCCCTTCTTGGCGTCATCATGGACCTTTATATGAGGTCATATGATCTCATTCTATACAGGCTTACATATCGATAAGTTCCATTATCAGATCACGGGTGTTATCAAACTCTAGTCAAAATTCACTAATATGTGAATAACTTTTTATACAGAACTTCTTCCAGAGTTCTGTCAGATCCAAGACATCTGACACTGTAGGGCACACTTTCCTGTAATTCCCTCACTTATATATGATGTCCATGGAATCTGATAAAAATTCAAATAACTTTTAGACTATCAGATAAATATCTGCTGTCTAGAGCTCCAATAAAATTTCTGTATCATGTCAGATTAACCAGCGTGCCTTCCTTTATTTACTTATGGAATATGGGACTGAAATACTTTTGGGCAGTTCTAACCCTTTTTGGGCTGATCTTTCTATAATTACCATTTTGCTCTTGAATTTTTTACTTAATTACATTTAAGTCCCTAACGTTTTACATATTTACATTTAGGTCCCTAAACTTTTAGAAATTACCACTTTTGGCCCAACTTTTGTTTCTACTTTAACTTTTGGCCTTTAACCTTTTCTACTTTGCATTGAGGTCCTTCTCTTTCTTCAATACTCATATACCTTTATCATTTCTTCTTATCTTCGTCATAATCCTTTCTAAACCTCTTTCCACTATCTGTATTATACAAATAGGGAAAATTTAGGATATGACATTTCTACCCCCTTAAAATAAATTTCGTCCTCAAAATTTACTCAACACCTTAATCAAGGATTGGGGTATTTATCTCTCTTATCTTTTATCTTGACATCTTAGAGGAGTACTTTTCACATCCGCGAATCTTCTATCTTTGCTATGATCATTCTTCTGTTTTGAATCAACTCAATTAGAGTTGAACTCCAGTTCATTATATTACTTTCTTACTCGCTATACATCTATCTACATATGGACTTCTCACCATACTAGACTTGTGAGTAGTGTCATTTCTTTCATATCAAACTCCCTCGAATATAACTATATTATGGAGTTTCTATTAACAACTCATCATACTTTTTAGTGCAATCACTTCTTTCTCATATGAGTATCTAGCGGAATTCTCTGAATATCCACACACTTTAACTCTCATTCTCATATCACCATACATTCTTATCATCTTTAAAAACTCATCATAATATAGAGAGAGGACTTATATCATTATTCTTTCTTTCATTGCTCTACTACTAAATATGAGCATATAGGAGCACATAGGAGCATATAGGAGCACATACTCTAACATGTATAATGCCTGGCCAGCAAATTGCAGGACTGCATACCTGCCGTGAATGCAAAGCTCTAACATTGAAGCTCAAGCATTCCTTATCTTAATATGCATAGCTCTAACACTTGGAGCTTGCACAACTCTATCACATAGAGCTTGCACTGCTCTAACATTCGGAGCTTTAGCATATTTTACAAACATAACATAACATAACATAATGCCTGACATTTTATGCAAGGAGTGAAAGCTCTCATTTGCTCATTCTCATGTAGCTTAACATTCAAACATCTTATCCCTTTCAAAAAGGGAGCCTCTCAATCCGTTCATAGGCCTAACTATAAAGCCACTTCATATTGTACTTCTCATAACATATTTCATTATGTACTTTTCATAGCATTTCTCATTTCGTATCTTTTCATATCATAACATGACATATCTGGCCACATCCGGCTACATCATAGTCTATCTATCAAATCCATTTCATTTGGACTTGACATAAGGGTTCTAGTCTCTTATTGTTTATAACCATTTCTAGCTTTTTATAGCTCTTTCTATCATTTTATATAGCTTTGTGCATATATGCCAATTTCTTGTGGCATTCACACTTTTTTTTTCATCACTTCCCAGGGGGTCACCCATCATTGGACTACCCTTGCCTGAGCACGCTTAACTAAAATGTGCAGATAAAAATCTAAAGCACTGGTGCTCACAGGCTCCAACCCTGGTACTTCACTATCTTAGACCTATCTTATACTATCTCTCTTGGGGTCTATCTGGCCTTCTTTTAGTCTTTATAATCTCATCATAAGGATCTCTTTATTTCCATTTGACCCTTTCTCATATCTTATAAAACATTCTCATAAATCTTTGGAACTCAGGATTAACAACTTTAACTTTGATCACTAAATTCTTGTTACATGTAAGAAGATTTTGAGTTCAGTCCCTAACAGTAATAAGGCTATATGAAACTAGCTTCATGGGTACTCTCTCTGTTATGAGTTAATCAACTTGTGAAGCTTCTATACCTTAACTTTTCCTTGGTATTCGTCCTTCCAAAGAAATACTGTACTTATGGCTAATTACTTTCTTGCTCTAGGCTTGGTCTACTGTGACCTTCGGGATCTACTGCGATCAACCATAAGCCTTTCAGGATCTAACTGCGACCCTGTGATCCATACCAGGATCTAACTACAATCCTCCAGAATTTACTATGATTCCGTTGTACTATATTCTCATATTTGGAAGACCTAAACCAACGAACAAAGTTACAAGGTTGTCACTTCCACATCGTTGTTAACTCCACAAATAATTCCCCACAAATGATCATAGAAGCAAATATTATCTATTAGGACTTGACTCATTTCCTCTATCACTCAGGAACTTCATATGCCATTCTTATCTTTATAACTTTACTTTAACCATTACTATAGAGAGCTACACGAGCTCTATCATGCACATGTCCATCATCATCTATTCATAGATCTTAACCCTACTAAAGGGATATATCCTTAGTATGATAATCATTTATCTGCATATTCACTATTAATTCTAATCTTTAATATCATTGACTATCACTATTTGATCATAATTTCTTTCTACTCTTTGGGACTTAACTAGCTAACTATCTCGTTTAGTCCTTTGCTATTGCTTCATCTTTGCTAAGTTTAATCATCTAATTGTATGTTGTAGGGCATGGGAGCAATATAACTTTCTCATCATATCTACTCTACCCTGCATGTAATGTAAAGGGGAGTATTTATCCATCATAACATACTCAACATGCATAATATGCAAGGAGATGCATTCATTTAAGCAGTCTCTAACATGCGTGTCATCATATGACAACTGCAAGGAGATGCAACTTCTTATCATATCTTATGGCAACATAAGCCATACCACTATCACATACATCTTCTCAACCATCCCTTATACTCACATTGTAATTAAATAATTAATGAAGTAGACTTTAAAGTATTCTGTTCCTTCATTACCTTAATCACTAGGTCCTGGTCATTTATTCAGGAACCTGAATCATTTACTTGTTTCACTTAGGTTGCCACTTTACCCTCTTACTGGGGTATAGACTCAACCCTTCTTTACTCTTTCTTACATAAGGAATAGGGGAGTCACTTTATCTTTGAATATGTGGCTACCTTACTAGGCCATATTTATTCTATCATATCATCTCTTATTGCCTGTAAGATTTCTATGACTCTAGCCTGAAGGATTTATGTGTCCTTAGCCTCATAATAATCCATAACTGAGTCAACTATTCTCTTTCAGCTAACTGAGGAAGGTATGGCTCCTATCTTTATGCCATTTATACTTTTACATTTCTCTTATCCTCCTGGATTACTAATAGGCGAGAGAAAGTAACTCTTACTAAGCCTCAAGGTTCATATGAATGAACTCGATTTAGTATCCATCAAAAGGGTTCTCTGTCCTTTGCTCTAACCTTTAGCCTCATGCTCACCTCTCTCTAATTGAGAGGAATGCTTCCTGTAAACTTCTTTGAAAAAACTTCTCAAGTGAACAGATCACTCTCCATCTCGTATGGAGTAACTTTTGTATCTCTTAATTCTTTTAACTCTTTATATCCATCAGTCTCAGTCTATTCTAGGCTAGATTATGCTTCCTTTATGGTCTGTCTCTAGATCCTGACCAATTCAGGTCACTTGGATCTCATTTATCACTTAACATTACTATTTCTGTTCTCTAGGTACTATACCCTAGGGGTACTAGGTTACTGTCTCTTTGTGATAGGATCCCTTTGTTTAGGAACATTAACTTTCTATTTGCTAACCATCCTATCTTTATCCTTAAGCCATGCATTAGATCATTCTTAGGCAAGTCTCATTCTCACTTCTCATTATTCTTTTTCATAAAGGCTAGCTGCACAAAGTCTTTTGTACTGTAGATCAACTCCTGATGATCATATGGAGGATCTACTTTTGAACCTTTTCTTAAAATGATCTTCCATATCTTAGTGTATCGTATAGTCTAGCTTGCCTACACTCTGTGCTAAACCTTTAACTGATAACCTTCAGTGAGGTTAGCATCTTATTCTTGTCATCAGGTCTCTGTGCATTTTAGTCACCACATAAGTACTTGCTAGCCATCTCATATTCTCTGTAACTTTTAGTCGTGACCATCTCAACTTACTTGTCACACTTAAATAGGGAACATATTCACATACATATTCAACCAACATCCATATTCCATATTACCATAACATTTATATTCACATTACATACATATCAATTACATATTTGGGGTACATCATAACTATCATACACATGAGTAATTACTTTTCTTTCTAAGGGATCATAGACTGCACATACTTCTGTACACAGATGTGCCACCCCTTAATATCAGCTGGTAGATCATTTGCCAGATACTCACTTAGCTCTATATGCCATGTAGGGGTATATGGCAGTACTTGGCTTACTATCATCTCATGCCAGTCCTCTAGAGTATAAACTTGATTTAGGTTAAAGCCCTCTATCATACATTTGGTTATCATCCCTACTACGACATTAAGGAATTGTGTGTAAACTGTCTATTCGTAATCTCTACTTTTGTCTATCCCTTGACCTGGACTGAGTAACTCACTCTCCGTAGCTTTCTTCAAACCAATATGGTCAACACTAACTGTCTTTAACAAAGAAGGCTAGAGTTGACTAGAACCAGGAACATCACACTGATCTTTCTCTATAAAGTCACATATACCTGGACTTTGGAAATGGACAGGATCTGTCATAAACTCTGACTGGATATATGAATTAGGGGAATGTGGTATCTTACTCATAGTAACTCTATCCTCAAACTCTGGTAGAGGAGGAATAATATCTGGTCTACCCATAATCCAGTACCAGTCCTCAGCTTCCTCAGCCGTAATCTATCCTCTAATTAGAGGAATAGAACATACATCAGGGTTAGATGGGACTCCAACAAACTCATATTGTGTAGAGTCACTAGACTCAATATCATATGGTGCATTCACGGCTTCAGAATGAATCTCTACATTACCTCCAGACTGCAGGTTTAAGTCTACAGAAACATCTATGGGGTATTCTACTGTAGACTTTCCTGATTGATCCCGTATACTCTCATCTAAACTCTCTTCACTGTCTAAAGGATCAAAGTCTGGTTATATATCATCTTCATATATCACTACTGGATGGGGGTTTCCCTTATTAACTGAAGCCTCTGAATTAACTTTATGAATCCCATACCTACTCCTGCAATATTTGCTTAATTAAGCAACGTTAACCATCCCATAACATACCCTAACTTAACAAAATACCCACTGTTTAGGGTTAGGGTCTAGAAATAATCTCATATTAGTCCATAAATAATATATTCAGAGCATTTCTTAAGCCAGAATCCTTTGTTCTAATACCAAATATCACATCCTTATTTTTTAACCTCAATTATACTCCATTAGAAGTGATTGGAACTAATTACATGATCATTTACTTTGAAAACATCTATTTCCAAAAGATTTGCTCTCGGGTACTGTTCACTGTTACTGTTCATTTGGTGATTCCAGAACATGTACCCTACTTTGAAAATTCATAATTAATTGTAGAAACATAGAAAAATGTGGTTCCAATTTCTAATGCAAGCTCTTTCATAAATATTTGAGGGGAAAATATGAAATTGAGGTTATCTTGTTCACATGAACTCAATTTATTGGTTAAAAATCACTGTTCATTTGGTAAAATCTGGAAGTTCAGTTTCTTTGCCTTAACTTTAAAAGTTCATTTCTCTTTGGTTACTTATACAAATGAATTGTGTTACCTATGGAATTAAAGCTCTAGATGTCCTCTATAAGCTCACCAAATTTCATAGAAAACTTCATTCATTGGATATATGAAATCATTGCGTGAACGTTACTTCCTCTCAGCACTCGTTTTATCTCAATTCCAGGTCTTACTGCCCACTTTGGAAAATCATAATAATTCGGATACTTACCCAAATGAGGCGTTCTTGGTGTCCATTTAAATCTATGTATCTTAAATTTAATCATACCAAGTGTCAGACTAAAAATCATTGATTCAAACATCATAAACATTGTCACATCACCACGGCCTCAAAACAGAATTACAGAATCATACACTATTCAACCATACATGCTATCATATGCTTCCATAAAGTCAAATATCTCATGTGACCTATTATACAACCTCATTCATCCATGTTTACCCTTTTTCCATGTGAAGTTCCAACACCTATAACAAGATTATGCATATGGAAGGAATGAGATTTCATAGAAATCCCAATAGCAAGTTACACAAACTATAATATCATGCATGAATAATTGAATGCTTAACATGTTATCATGTGATGGGAGCTACTTCATAATGGTACATAAGCAAACTCTAACATGCATATTGTCATGACATAACTTGCAAGGAGTTGCAATCATTCATACTTCATCATAACATGATGACATAAGATTAAGCTCAACCAAACACCAAAATCAACAAGCAAGCAAAACAATTAAACAAACATGAGTTATAGTTAGGTATCCTTGCTACCTCTTAGCTATCTTGGTCAAGACCTTCTTGAAGTGCTTTCCTTTCTTCACAAATGTCAAAACCTAGCCATTACAACATAATATCAAGTTACAACTCAAATTGAAACCAAATCCAAGACTAGGTTTTCACTAGCTCCCTTTCTTTCTCTACTTTATGTTTCTTACTTCCATCTTTCCAAAATAAATTCCCATGGTTCATTTCCACATAATTTTTCATTTAGAATAAAAATATTAAATCAGAATTTCCAAAGTCAAAACACTTCAGTTGCTACAGTACCAAACCGAACTGAAGGTCCCTTTTTCCAAAAATTCACATTTTGATTCCAATGCTTCAAATACTTGTTCTCCTACTTTATCCCCACACAATTTTCCATTTTAAACTCATTGGAAGAATCAAAATCATGAAATTCCATCATATGAACAGTATCAGGTACAGTGCTAGCTTGAACACAAAACCCTAAATCCAAACATACTTGGATTCTCAAGCTTATACCACTTGATTCTAGCTTGTTTAAGCTTGTCTAAACTATCCATAACATAAAACTCATATTTTAACCATATATGAGCAGAACTTCCAGCAGCAACCATAAGGGAAATATAGCATGAAAACCCCTTAAAACTGTGAGCTAACTTGCTAGAACAAAGTTCAAGATCAAGGGAGATGATTACCATGCTTCTTGCTTCAAGTTGTGTGCTTCTTTCTTGGTTGAGTGAAAAATTTGCAAGAGTTTCCCTATGGTTCTCAAGGCTTCCGCACATGGTCTGAAATGAGGGGGTACTTATACAGAAATTTGGGTTGAAATGGATGACTAAGATTAATTTGGTTACTATTTGATCCAAGGGCTCACATTTAATCCTGGATTTAACTTTTTCTAAAAAGAATAATTATGACATCATGTGGGACAGCTCATGGGATACCTAAGAGGATTAGGTGGCGTGCTGCCCATGTAAAGAAGGTTCTAGAAAAATTCTAGTCCAATCCGGTATCGATCGGAGAAGTTTCACAACAACCGGACTGTTTTCTGTTCTGAATTTTTCTATAATATACCAGGATATGTATTTTGTCCTGGAAATCAATATCTAGGTTTCTCATAACCTTGACATGGTTATACTAAGTATTTATCTGCCATCCATTCCTTGAGAAATGACCAAAATACCCTTACTGTCCTTTCTTACACTATATTGACCCTAAGGGCATAATTGTCATTTTACCCCTCTTTATACTGCCTCAGGGTGTATTTGGGCTCAACTAATCATATTTATACCGTGTGCCACATTTTTAGCCTGTCCCAGGTGACCAAAATGCCCTTCATCCATCTCTGGTACAATATGGGCATCCACGGGTATTTTCATACTTTCATACTTTTCCTGGATACTGGCCCCTTCTACTGATGGACTGGTACCCTGGGTTTTGCGCCCTTCTTGGCATCATCATGGACCTATATATGAGGTCATCTGGTCTCATTCTATCCAGATTTACATACCGATAAGTTCTATTGTCGGATCACGGGTGTTATCAAACTCCAATCAAAATTCACTAATATGTGAATAACTTTTTATACAGAACTTCTTCCAGAGTTTTGTCAGATCCAAGACATCTGACACCATAGGGCACACTTTCCTGTAATTCCCTCACTTATATCTGATGTCCATGGAATCTGATAAAAATTCAGATAACTTTTAGACTATCAGATAAATATCTGTTGTCTGGAGCTCCAATAAAATTTATGTATCATGCCAGATTAACTAGTATGCCTTCCTCTATTTACTGATGGAATATGGGACTGAAATACTTCTGGGCAGTTCTAACCCTTTTCTGGCTGATCTTTCTATAATTACCATTTTGCCCTTGAACTTTTTACTTAATTACATTTAAGTCCCTAACTTTTTATATATTTACATTTAGGTCCCTAAAATTTTAGAAATTACCACTTTTGGCCCAACTTTTGTTTCAACTTAAAATTTTGGCCTTTAACCTTTTCTACTTTGCGTTTAGGTCCTTCTTTTTCTTCAATACTCATTTACCTTCATCATTTCTTCTTATCTTCATCATAATCCTTTATAAACCTCTTTCCACTATCTGTATTATACATATAGGGAAAATTTAGGATATGCCACACCTAAATGTAATTTTGAGAAAGTTGAACTAAAAAAGGCTAAAAAATGCCTGAAATCAAATTAGACCCAAATTTTACTAATAGATAGACAAAATTATTCCGGTCAGTTTAACACAACATAGAATTTTGATTTGAGGTCCCCGATTAATTGATATAAATTTCTCAAGTCAGAAGGAATTATTATAGTATTTTTTAGAACTCAGAATCAGATGGAACCTTACAGTAAATTTCTATATTTAATATAAGAATTTATAAAATTGACAGAGTCAGAAAAGGAATCCTGTAGAATTTCTACGGGAATTTACAGTGAAATAAAGTATCCGATAAATATGGTTGGGTGATATTCATGGGGATTTATGCCAAGAAGGTAATGAGCCCATATAAATGCCCAAATAGTGCCACCATAGGACCAATAAGGTGACTAGATAGTTAAGTGGGCCAAAGTCCAGAACAACCCTGGAAAAGTACAGAATTATGAAAATACCCCTGTGTAGTCAGATTGTACCAGTGATAGATAGAGAGCATTTTAATCATTATGGATAGGCTAGAAAAGTCCCATATAGTATAAATATAATTATTTAGAGCCAGTATATACCCTGAGACAGTACAAAGAGGGGTAAAATGACAATTATGCTCTTAGGGTTAATATAGTGCAAGAAAGGATACCAAGGGTATTTTGGTCATTTCCCAAGGGATGGATGACAGATAAATTCTCAGTCTAATAATGTCAATGGTAAAAGAAACTAGACACTAGTTTCCAGGATAGAATACATATTATGGAATATTATAAAATTTAGGTACAAAAAATAGTCTTGTTTTTATGAAACTGCTCCAATTGGTATTAGACTAGATTACAATTTTTCCTATCAGTATATTTACCTTTTTCTAGCCAAACATAGCCTTGTATGATGTCATGCATGGCATCAAGTTTGTGGCTTCTAGGGCAAGCTTGTTTCAAGAATTAATATAGACCATTAGATCAAATAGTAACCAAATCAATCTTGGCTATCCATTTCCACCCAAATTTATCTATAAATACCCCATCATTTTAGACCTCATTTGGAAGCTTTGGGATCCTTAGGGAAACTCTTGCAAAATTTCCATTGAACCCAGAAAGAAGCACACAACTTGAAGCAACAAGCAAGGTAATTATCTCCCTTGTTATTGAGCTTTATTCTAGCAAGCTAGCTCTTGATTTTAAGGAATATTTGTGCCATATTTCCCTTGAGGTTGCTGCTGGAAGTGCTATCCACATGTGAAAAGAATATGAGTTTTATATTATGGATAGTTTAGATTGTTGGAAAATGTGCCCTAGGGGCTAATCATTGTCTTATGAACATTATTGATTTATGAATTTATTAATTGTGTTATCATATTATTTACATGTTTATTGTGATGACCATCCTTGGATAATTCATAATCTTATCCTAAATGTCCCTGGTCGGTCATCTATGTGGGAGCAGAGATAAAATAAGGCCAGTATGACTTTGAAGATGTATAGAGATATAAATCAAAGTCATAGGCACATGTAAGAGTACAAGGTGTTGAACCGACCCGCTATGAGAGAGCTGTATGGGTTACGTCATAAGCTTCTCTCATATACAAACCATGTCACTATGCCCTTTGACCTGAGATCATCAAGGATTCCTACATGACAAACGCTCAGCTTTGACCTAGTCAAAAGCCACTTTTGATCGAGTGATCATAAAGACTATGTTTGGGCTTAGTGGTTTTTCATACGGAGGAATGTGAATGGTCAAGATGGAATTTGTCCCTCACATTCGTAGAGAGATATTACTGGGCCCCTCGATGAGTGAGTCTGAGAAATATATGGCCTTACTGTAATTGAAAGGTAGTTCCATTTCTATAGTCAGACTACTCAGGGATCGAGAAAGTAACGGTCAGGAATAGGAGGATGACATTATCCATGCCTCATCCATGACCAAAATATCGCGTGACAAAAGGGACATGATATGGTTGTATAAAAAGGTTATATCGTTTATCGATCCTCATATGATTTGGGTAGTCGTTATGTCTTGCTAGAGACCACTTGTGACTTGTGGGCCAGTATAGCAAATGGCCCACTGCCAACTTCATATGGGCCTACAGGGTCACACATAAAATAGCCCAACACGAGCTATGATGTCCAGATTTATTGAATCTAAGACATGTCCAGATTCAATGAATGATCCCAGGTTGATGTATATATTTATTTATATTTATATTCATATATATATAAATTTGTATATATATATTATATATAAGGGATATATAGGATTTAATTTATAAGGATAAATTAAATCTCTATCACGTTTGAATTTGAAATTCAAATTGATAAGATATCTAATATAAGAGATATTTACAAGATTTAATTTATAAGGATAAATTAAATCTCTATCACGTTTGAATTTGAAATTTAAATTGATAGAATATCTCATATAAGAGATATTTACAAGATTTAATTTATAAGGATAAATTAAATCTCTATCACGTTTGAATTTGAAATTTAAATTGACATGATATCTCAAATTTGATTTATGAGAATAAATCAAATATAGTCCCGTCTTATCTTTATTTTAAATTAAATAAATAGGTGAATTAAATATGTGGGACGGATTTAATATAAATATTATTTATTTAATTAGTTTCTTATCAAATTATACAATATATGATATTGTATTAATTTTGGATTTAATATAGATTAATTCCAAAATCCAATTCAGTTGAGAAAAACGCAGAGCATCCTATATATCTAATTTTAGGAGCTATATTTTTTAACAACACATAACACAAAAGGCCGAAGGGAATCTGTAAAAGGTTTACAGATAAGAAACTGCTGAAATAGAGAGGGAGAGGATGAATTGTTGAGAAAGCCTTGGAGGGACAGGAGACGCTAGCACGTCGTTCGTGGTTGGAACGCTGTTCGTGTGGATACCAGTAGAGGGAGCCGACCTGAGGCATCAACTTCTTGCGATTAGAAAGAGAGCACGAGCCGCGGAGATAAGCTGTGGAAGTCGCAGAGGAACATTGAGGGTAATGCTTCTTCCCACTTGACTTAAACACATACGGTAGATCCTGGCAAGGAATGGAAAAATTTTTAAGTTAATTTCCGCTTCGTGTCTTCCAATTCCTTTCATAGGTAAGCTTAAATAAGCTAGAATCAAGTAGTATAAGCTTGGAAATTCAAGTATGCATGTAGTTAGAAGTTTGTGTTCATGGCTATTACTGTACATGAAACTATTTATATGTTGGATTTTCATGATTTTGATGCTTCCAATGGGTTTAAAATGGAAAATTGTACGGGGATAAAGTAGGAGAACAAGTATTGGAAGCATTGGAATCAAAATGTGAATTTTGGAAAACAAGGGAGTTCACTTCGGTCAAGAGTAGCAGCTTGTGATGTGTTTTGATTTTGAAAATTCTAGTTTCATATTTGGGTTCTACATGAAAAAATATGTGGAAATAAACCATGAGAATTTATTTTAGAAAGATGGAAGTACAAAACATAAAATAGAGAAAGAATGGAAGTTACTGAAAACCAAGTATTGGAATTGTTTTCAAGTTGAGTTGTAGCTTGATATTACTTTATAATGGCTAGGTTTTGACATTCGTGAAGGAAGGAAATCATTTCAAGAAGACTTTGTCAAGAATACCTAACTATAGTTTTTTGTTTGCTTGCTTGTTAGTTATGATGTTTGGTTGAGCATGAGATTGTGTCATCATGTTGATGATGAGATATGAATGATTTGTGTCATATCCTAATTTTCCCCTATACGTATAGTACTGATAGTGGAAAGAGATTTGGAAAGGATTATGACGAAGATCAGAAGAAAAGACAAAGGTTAGATGGGTCTTGAAGAAAGAGAAGGACTAAAATGAAAATTAGAAAAGGTTAAAGGCCAAAAGTTAAAGTAGAAACAAGATTTGGGCTAAAAGTGGTAATTTCCAAAAGTTAAGGGACTTAAACATAATTAAGGGAAAAGTTCAAGGGTAAAATTATAATTATAGAAAGATCAGCCCGAAAAGGGTTAGAACTGCCCAGAAGTATTTTAGTCCTATATTCCACCAGTAAATAGAGGAAGATATGCTGGATAATCTGACATGATACAGAAATTTTATTAGGGCTCCAGACAACAAATATTTATCTGATAGTCTAAAAGTTATCTAAAATTTTATCAGATTCTATGGACATCATATATAAGTGGGGGAATTACAGGAAAGTATGCCCTACAGTGTCAGATGTTATGAATCTGATAGAACCCCGGAAGAAGTCCTGTATAAAAAGTTATTCACATAACAGTGAATTTTGACGGGAGTTTGGTAAGACCTGTGATCCGATAATGGAACTTATCGGTATGTGAGCCTAGATAGAATGAGATTAGATGACCTCATATATAGGCCCATAATGACGCCAAGAAGGGCCCAAAACCCAGGGTACCAATCCATCTGTATAAGGGGTCAATGTCTAGAAAAAGTATGAAATTATGAAAATGCCCCTAGATGCCCAGATTGTACCAGAGATGGATGAAAGGCATGTTGGGTATATGGGATAAGATAAAAGCATGTCATGGTATAACTATGATTAGTTGATCCAGTATATGCCCTGAGGCAGTACAAAGAGGGGTCAAATGACAAATATGCTTGTAGGGTCAATATAGTGCAAGAAAGAACACCAAGGGTATTTTGGTCATTTTCCAAGGGATGGCTGTCAGATAAATATTTAGTATATCAATGTAAATGATATGAGAAGCCTAGACATTGATTTTTAAGATAGAATACATATCCTGGAATATTATAAAAAATTAGGAACAGAAAACAGTTTGGTTGTGGTGAAACTGCTTTGAACGGTACCAAATTGGACTGGAATTTTTCCAGAAGCTTCCTTGCATAGGCAGCAAATTATTCTTTTTAGAAAAAGTTAAATTCAAGATTAAATATGGGCCATTAGATCAAATAGTAACCAAATCAATCTTGTCCATTGATTTTTCATGGTTTTGGCTATAAATACCCCCTCATTTTTGCATCAAAACCATGGCTTCATGGACGCTTGGGGAAACTCTTACAAAATGAAAACTCAAGCCAAGACAAAGAAGATTCAAGGTTTCAAAGTTCAAGCAAGCTAGAGATTAAAGGTAAGCAATCTCTCCTAGCTTATTTTCCTTTGATTTGGGAGCTTGAACTTAGGGTTTTCATGGGGAAGAGAGTTGAGTTTTCTCTAAGGGGAGGTGCTGCCCAAAAACCATAGATGAAAGGGGAAAGAAGAAATTAAAGTTAGAAACTTATGATTGAAACTTCAACAAGCTAGTTAAAGTGGTTGGCTGTTGAATCAAATTGATATTCTTGACTTTGCCATGGTGTGCCCTGTTCGGTCTGCACTGTTCATGAGGGAAGGAAATTGAATTTCAATTATTTAATGCTTCCATTGAATTTAGATGATGATTTTGTGTAGGATTGGAAAGGTTTTGAACCTTGGAAACATTAAAATCTCAAGGTTGTAGTCTTTGAGATTCCTTATGGTACTGTTTACTCGCATGAACAGTGATTGGAATTTCATGATTTTGATGCTTCCAATGGTTTTAAAATGAAAAGTTATGTGGGGTAAAGTGGAGAAACAAGTATGGGAAGCATTAGAATCAAAATGAGAATTTTCGAAAGAATTGTATGCATATGTTCAATTCTGTACAACAGGCCATGAAGGAGCTGGAATTTCCTTATTCTAAGCTCATAAATGGATTCACAAGATGAAATTGTGTAGGGTAAAGTCAAGACATCAATTGGCTCAAGAGCCATGTGGATTAGTGAAGATTAGAGAAAGTGATGACAATAAAGAGTATAACAATGTTAGCCTTAAATATGGTTGGAGTTCATGAGTCCTAATGAATTATGTGATGAATATGAATGTGTGTAGGACCATGAAACATCCAAGAAGATGTTGGGAAGTGATTGACATAAAGGCTTCATGGTTGGGAAGCTAGGGAGCAAGTGCAAAAGATCCAGAGGAAAACTTAAGTGCAAGGTAGTGAACTTACCTCTTTATGTGCTTGATGTGGTATGTAACATCCTTCCTTTCATACGTATTAGGGATCAATCATTAGCATTTAGAATCACTTACAAGACCTTGGAAGTTCATTAGCTAAATCTGGAATTTTACTCTTTATTGGGTTACTGTTCATATGGTATTCCAGATTACGCAATGAACTTCAAAAATTCATAACTAATTCTAGAAAACTCAAAATGAAGTGGTTCAAAAATCTACATGAATATGACATCTTTAAATTTAAGGGAAAAATAATTTACAGACCAAATAATTAACCAATTAATACAGTTTATTCGCCAAAGTTTACTGTTCATTTGGTAAAAAATCATGGAAACAGATTCTAGTCCCATACTTTGGAAAATCAGTTCTCTTTGTACAGACATCCAAATAAAGTATTCTTGGTGTCAAAATGAAGCTTGGAATGTCATCTAAATGTCTGTAAAAGTTCATACATTTATTCCATCATTTACTATTTTTCATTACATCATGACCATCACTGCTTACATTAATCATACAGCAACATTACACATTCACATAACATATATACTATCCAATCCCTAGCTTTTCTTCATGCTTCTTCATCCTTTTTCACCATTCTAAACCTTTGGGATTGGGATTACATGGAGAGGGATGAAATTTCGGGGGAAATCTTAGTAGCAAATGGTACTAAACAATGCATGCATTAATGTAACTACTTGTGCTTGCTTGTGAAAGTGTTACTATTGTGTCATGTGCATGCTTCCATGTTACATATGAAATACAATTGGCCAAAGTAAACATATAAACAGAGCTTCATACATAAGCACATAGGCAACACAATTCAATCAAGCCATAGCACAATCAAGCATAACATTCAATACATACAAGTTTAGGATTAGTTTACTACCTTGAACACTTGACTTTCTTTCACCTTAACTTGCTTCTTTCTTCTCACTTTCCTTGAACATGTGGCTTCCTCTCTTGGAGCATACCAATCAATTCCTAACATCACATAACCATTCATCAATTACAATCTAACTTCCTTGAGCATTAAACTCACTTCAACCAACATAACTTCTTCTTGAACATTAATCTCATTAACTTTCCTTAATCTTAACCAAGGACTTGGTCTTTGAATCAATTGATGCCTTGAATTTACCCTACACAATTTCATCTTTGAATCCATTTATGAGCTTAGAATCATGAAATTCCAGCTGCTTCATCACATGCTGTACAGAACCAAAACTGCACTTAATTCTTTCACAAATTCTCATTTTGATTCCAATGCTTCCCATACTTGTTTCTCTACTTTATCCCACACAACTTTTCATTTTTAAAACCATTTGAAGCATCACAATCATGAAATCTGAATCACTATTCATGCGTGTGAACAGTACAGAGAAGGATTTCAAAAACTACAATCTTAGAATTTCAATGCTTTCAAGGTTCAAAACGTTTCCAATCCCACACAAAATCATCATCTAAATTCAATGGAAGCATTATATCATTTAAATTCAATTTCCTTACCTCATGAACAGTGCAGACCGAACAGGGCACACCATGGCAAAGTCAAGAATATCAATTTGATTCAACAGCTAACCACTTTAACAAGGTTGTTTAAGCTTCAATCTTAAGTTTCTAACTTTAATTTCTTCTTTCCCCTTTCATCTATGGTTTTTGGGTAGCACCTCCCCTTAGAGAAAACTCAAATTTTTTCCCCATGAAAATCCTAAGTTCAAGCTCTCAAATCAAAGAAAAATAAGCTAGGAGAGATTGCTTACCTTTAATCTCTAGCTTGCTTGAACTTTGGAACCTTGAATCTTCTTTGTCTTGGCTTGAGTTTTCATTTTGTAAGAGTTTCACCAAGGTTCCATGAAGCCACAGTTTTGATGCAGAAATGAGGGGGTATTTATAGCCAAAATCCATGAAAAATCAATTGCCAAGATTGATTTGGTTACTATTTGATCTAAAGGCTCACATTTAATCTTGGATTTTACTCTTTCATAAAATAATAATTATGACATCATGTGGGACATCTCATGGGACACCTAAGAGGGCTAGGTATCGTGCTCATAGTGTAAGAAAGTTTGTAGAAAAAATCCAGTCCAATCTGGTACTAATCAGAGCAGTTTCACAACAACTAGACTGTTTTCTGTTCTGAATTTTTTATAATATACTAGGATATGTATTCTATCCTGGAAATCAATGTCTAGGCTTCTCATACCCTTGACATGGTTATACTGAGTATTTATCTGCCATCCATTCCTTGGAAAATACCAAAATACCCTTGGTGTTCTTTCTTACACTATATTAACCCTAAGGGCATAATCATTATTTCACCCCTCTTTTCCCTACCTTAGAGCACATACTAGTTCTAAATAATCATTTTTATGCTATATGCCACAAGTTTGGCCTATCCAGAATGACCAAAATGCCCTCCATCCATCACTCGTATAATCTGGGCATCCAGGGACATTTTCGTAATTTCACACTTTTTCTGGACACTAGCCCCTTCTACTGATGAACTGGTACCCTGGGTTTTAGGCCCTTCTTGGCGTCATCATGGGCCTATATATGAGGTCATTTGATCTTATTCTATCTAGGCTCACATACCGATAAGTTCTATTATCGGATCACGAGTGTTATCAAACTCCCGCCAAAATTCACTGTTATGGGAATAACTTTTTGTACAAGACTTCTTCTGGTGTTCTGTCCAATTCATAACATCTGACACTGTAGGGTACATTTTCCTGTAATTTTCCCACTTACAACTGAAGTCCATGAAATCTAACAAAATTTCAGATAACTTTTAGACTATAAGATAATTTTCTGTTGTCTGGAGTCCTAATAAAATTTCTGTATCATGCCAGATTAACCAGCGCAACTTCCTCTATTTACTGATGGAATGTGGGACTGAAAAACTTCCAGGCAGTTATAACCCTTTTCGGGCTGATCTTTCTATAATTACAATTTTGCTCTTGAACTTTTTACTTAATTACATTTAAGTCCTTTGACTTTTGGAAATTATTACTTTTGGCCTAAATCTTGTTTCTACTTTCACTTTTTGCCTTTAACCTTTTCTACTTTTCATTTTAGTCCTTCTCTTCCTTAAAGAATCATCTAACCTTTATTATTTCTTCTTATCTTCATCATAATCCTTTCCAAACCTTTTTCCACTATCAGTACTATACGGATAGGGAAAAATTAGGATATGACATTTCTACCCCCTTAAAATAAATTTCGTCCTCGAAATTTACTTAGCACCTTAGTCAACAATCTTGGATAGGTATCCTTGTCCTCTTTATGACTAAGAATTGGGGTATCTATCTCTTAAAATAAACATCTTAGCATAGTACTTTTCATATAAGCAATTCTTCATATCTTTACTATGGTGATTCTTCTATTCTGAATCAACTCAATCAGAGTTGAACTCCAGTTCATTCTATTACTTACTTACTCACTATATATCTATTTGCATATGGACTTCTCACCATACTAGACTTGTGAGTAGTATCCATTTCTTTCATATCAAACTCCCTCAAATATTACTATATTCTGGAGTTTCTATTAACAACTCATCATACTTTTTAGTGCAATCACTTCTTTCTCATCTGAGTAACTATAGGAATTCTCTGAATATCTGCACACTTTAACTCTCATTCTCATATCATCATACATTCTTATCATCTTTAATAACTCATCGTAATACAGAGAGAGGACTTATATCATTATTCTTTCTTTCATTGCTCTACTACTAAAGAGGAGCACATATGAGCATATAGGAGCACATAATCTAACATGTATAATGCATGGCCAGTATGTTGTAGGACTACATACCTGCTCATGAATGCAAAGCTCTAACATCGAAGCTCAAGCATTCCTTCTCTTAATATGCACAGCTCTAACACTCAGAGCTTGCACTGCTCTAACATTCGGAGCTTTAGCATATTCTGTAAACATCACGTAATATAATGTAACATAAGGCCTGACATTCTATGCAAGGAGTGGAAGCTCTCAAAGCTCTCATTTGCTCATTCACATGTAGTTTAACCTTCAAACATGTTATCCCTTTAAAAAAGGGAGCCTCTCAATCCGTTCATAGGGCTAACTATAAAGCCACCTCATATTATACTTCTCATTACATATTTCTCATAACATATTTCATTATGTACTATTCATAGCATTTCTCATTTCGTATCTTTTCATATCATAACATGACATATGTAGCCACATCCATCTATATCACAGTTTATCTTTGAAATCCATTTCATTTTTGACATAAGGGTTCTAGTCTCTTACCGTTCATAACCCTTTCTTGCTTTTTCATAGCTCTTTCTATCATTTTACATAGTTCTTCGCACATATGCCAAATTTCTATGGCATTCATACCTTTTTTATCACTTCCCAGGAGGTCACTTATCATTGAATTGCCCTTACCTGAGCACGCTTAACTGAAAAGTACAGATATAAATCTGAAGCACTGGTGCTCACAGGCTCCAACCTTGGTACTTATCTCTTTTGGGTCTATCTGGGCCTCTTATCTCTTTATCCTCATCTGGAGGATCTACTTACCTTTATTTTTAGTCTTTGTAATCTCATCGTAAGGATCTCTTTACTCTTATTTGACCCTTCCTGATATCTTATGAAATATGCTTATACATCCTTGGGACTCAGGATTAACAACTTTATTTTTGATCATTGAGTTCCTGTACGTGTAGGAAGATTTTGAGTTCAGTTCCTAATAGTAATAAGGCTATCTGAAACTAGCATCATGGGTACTCTCTCTGTTACGAGTTAACCAACTTGTGAAGCTTCTATACCTTAAATTTTGCTTGGTATTCATCCTTCCAAAGAAATACTATACTTATGGCTCAATACTTTCTTTCTCTAGGCTAGGTCTACTACGACCCTCGGGATCTACTGCGATCAACTGTAAGCCTCTTCAGGATCTAACTGCGACCCTGGAATTCTATTCTCTGGGAGCCATACTAGGATCTAACTACAATCCTCCAGAATCTACTGCGATTCCGTTGTACTATATTCTCATCTTTGGAAGACCTAAACCAACAGACAAAGTTACAAGGTTAGTCACTTCCATATCGTTGTTAACTCCACAGATAATTCCCTAAAAATGATCACAGAAGCCAATATTATCTATTAGGACTTGACTCATTCCCTCTATTACTCAGGAACTTCATATACCATTCTCATCTTTATAACTTTACTTTATCCATTACTGCAGAGAGCTACACAGGCTCTACCATGCACATGTCTATCATCATCTATTCATAAATCTTACCCCTACTAAAGGGATATATCCTAAGTATCATAATCATTTATCTGCAGATTCACTATTAATTCTCATCTTTAATCTCATTGACTATCACTGTTTGATCATAATTTCTCTTTCTACTCTTTAGGACTTAACTAGCTAACTATCTTGTTTAGCCCTTTGTTGTTGCTTCATCCTTACCAAGTTGAATTATTTAATCGCATGTTGTAGGGCATGGGAGCAACATAACTTTCTCATCATATCTACTCTACCCTGCATGTAGTGTAAAGGGGAGTATTTATCCATCACAACATACTCAACATGCATAATATGCAAGGAGATGCAATCATTTAAGCAGTCTCTAACATGCGTGTCATCATATGGCAACTATAAAGAGATTAAACTTCTCATCATATCTTATGGTAACATAAGCCATACCACTATCACATATATCTGCTCAACCATCCCTTATAATCACATTGCAATTAAATAATCAACCAAGTAGACTTTAAAGTATTATGTTCCTTCATTACCTTAATCACTAGGTCCTGATCATTTATTCAGGAACCTGAATCATTTACTTATTTCACTTAGGTTGCCACTTTACCCTCTTACTAGGGTATAGACTCAACCCTTCTTTACTCTTTCTTACATAAGAAATGGTGAGTCACTTTATCTTTGAATCTGTAGTTACCTTACTAGGTCATATTCATTTTATCATATCATCTCTTATTGCCTATAAGACTTTTGTGTCTCTTGCTTGAAGGATTTATGTGTCCTTTGCCTCATCGAAATCTAGCGGTAATCCATAACTGAGTCAGCTATTTCCTTTCAGCTAACTGAGGAAAGGTTTGACTCATATCTTTATGCCATTCGAACTTGATTAAGTATCCATAAAAAGGGTTCTCTTTCCTTTGCTCTAACTCTTAACTTTATGCTCACCTCTCTCTAATTGAGAGGAATGCTTCTTTTAAACTTTTTGGAAAAAAACTTCTCAAGTGAGCGGATCATTCTCCATCTCATATAGAGTAACTTGTGTGCCTCTCTGTATCTCTTAACTCTTTTTGTCTATCAGTCTCAGTCTACTCTTGATTAGACTGTGATTCCTTTCTGGTCTGCCTCTAGATCTCGACCAATTTAGGTCACTTGGATCTCATTCATCACTTAACATTACTATTTCTGCTCTCTAGGTGCTCTACCCTAGGGGTGCTAGGTTACTATCTCTTCATGATAGAATCCCTCTGTATTGGGAACATTAACTTTATATCTGTTAACCATCCCATCTTTATCCTTAATCCATTTATTAGATCATTCTTAGGCAAGTCTCATTCTAACTTCTCATTATTCTTTTCCATAAAGACTAGCTGCACAAAGTCTTTTGTACTATAGATCAACTCCTGATGATCATATGGAGGATCTACTTTTGAGCCTCTTCTTAAACTGATCTTCTGTATATTAGTGCTTCGTACTATTTAACTTGCCTATACTCTGTACTGAATCTCTAACTGATAGACTTCAGTGAGGTTGGCATCTTTAGTCTCATGACACTTGACTTAATATCATCTCATACCAATCCTCTAAAGTATATTAGGTTAATGCCCTTTACTGTATGTCTATTCATCATCTATGCTACGGTATTAAGGAACTGCAGATAACTGACTATTCTTAATCTCTACTTCTGTCCATCCCTTGACCCAAACTGAGTAATTCACTCTCCACAACTTTCTTCAAACCAATATGGTCCACGCTATTTGTCTTTAAGAAAGAAAGTTGGGTTTGACTAGGACCAGGAACATCCCACTGATCTTTCTCCATGAAGTCACATATTCTTGGACTTTAAGAATGGACAGGAATGGTCATAGGCTCTAACTGGATGTCTGAATTAGGAGACTATTATTTATTACTCATAACAACTCTATCCTTAAACTCTGGTAGAGGAGGAATAATATCTGGTCTACCCATAATCTAGTACCATTACTCAACTTCCTCAGCTGTAATATGTCCTCTCATCAGGAGAATAGGGCTTACATCATGATTAGAGGGCACTATAACAAACCTCATACTATATAGAGTCACTAGACTCAGCATTATTTGGGGTATACTGGGCTTCAGGCTGTATCTCTACGTGACCTCTAGACTGCAGGTTTGAGTCCATAGAAACATCTATGGGACATTCCACTGTAGACTTTCCTGACTGATCCCCTAAACTTTCCTCTAAACTTTCTTCATTGTCTGAAGGATTAAAGTCTGGATGTACATCATCTTCATATATCACTAGATAATGGGGGTCTCCCTTATTAACTGAAGCATCTGAATCAACTTTATGAAATCCCATACCTACTCTTACAATATTTGCTTGATTAAGTAATGCTAATTATCCTAATAAACACCCTAACTTAACAAAACACTTGCTTTTTAAGGTTAGGGTCTGGGAAATATCTTATATCATGCCAGAAACTTCTGCTCTGATACCAAAATGCAGAGTCCTTCTTGGGACTACATACGGTACCTCAGATGCAAGTTTTACACACCAGCCTCACGACTGCAATATAACCTCCCGGTGGCGAAGCCGGTTGGCCATGTCAGGGTAAGAGCCAATGCTTCGTCCCACTCTCACGTAGTGAGAACCCCCGATCATGGTGAAGAATCTTAGCCATCTCATAACTTGCTCTAATACCAAAATGTAACATCCTTACTTTCATACGTATTAGGGACCAATCAGTAGCATTTAGAACCACGTACAAGACCTTAGAAGTTCATTAGCTAAATCTGAAATTTTACTCTTTCTCGGGTTACTGTTCATATGTTATTCCAGATTACGCAATGAACTTCAAAATAAAGTGGTTCAAAAAGCTATGTGAAGATAACATCTTGAACTTTAAGGAACAAATAATTTCCAGGCTAAATGATTAGCCAATTAATATAGTTTATTCGCCAAAATTTACTATTCATTTGGTCAAAAATCCTAGAAATAGATTCTAGTCCCTTACTTTAGAAAATCAGTTCTCTTTGTACAGACATCCAAATAAAGTATTCTTGGTGTCAAAACAAAGCTTGGAATGTCATCTAAATGTATGTAAAATTTCATATATTTATTCCATCATTTACTATTTTTCATTACATCATGATCATCACTGCTTATATTAGTCATACAACAACATTACACATTCACATAACATATATACTATCCAATCCCTAGCTTTTCTTCATGCTTTATCATCCTTTTTCACCATTCTAAACCAGTGGGATTGGCATTACATGGAAAGGGATGAAATTTTGGGGGAAATCTCAGTAGCAAACGGTACTAAACAATGCATGCATTAATGTAACTACTTGTGCTTGCTTGTGAAAGTGTTACTATTAAGTCATGTGCATGCTTCCATGTTACATATGAAATACAATTGGCCAAAGTAAATATATAAAAAGAGCTTCATACATAAGCACATAGGCAACACAATTCAATCAAGCCATAGCACATTCAAGCATAATAATCAATGCATACAAGTTTAGGATTAGTTCACTACCTTGAACACTTGACTTTCTTTCACCTTAACTTGCTTCTTTCTTCTCACTTTCCTTGAACATGTGGCTGCCTCTCTTGGAGTATACCAATCAATTCCTAACATCACATAATCATTCATCAATTATAATCTAACTTCCCTGAGCATTAAACTCACTTCAACTAACATAACTTCTTCTTGAACATTAATCTCATTAACTTTCCTTAATCTTAACCAAAGGACTTGGTCTTTGAATCAATTGATGCCTTGAATTTACCCTACACAATTTCATCTTTTGAATCCATTTTTGAGCTTAGAATCATTAAATTCCAGCTCCTTCATCACATGTTGTACAGAAGCGAAACTGTACTTAATTCTTTCACAAATTCTCATTTTGATTCCAATGCTTCCCATACGTGTTTTCCTACTTTATCCCACACAACTTTCATTTTAAAATCATTCAAAGCATCAAAATAATGAAATTCCAATCACTGTTCATGCATGTGAACAGTAATAGAGAAGGATTTCAAAAACTACAATCTTGGAATTTCAATACTTTCAAGGTTCAAAATGTATCCAATCCCACACAAAATCATCATCTAAATTCAATGGAAGCATTAGATCATTTAAATTCAATTTCCTTCCCTCATGAACAGTGCATACCGAACAGGGCACACCATGGCAAAGTTAAGAATATCAATTTGATTCAACAGCCAACCACTTTAACTAGCTTGTTTAAGCTTCAATCATAAGTTTCTTACTTTAATTTCTTCTTTCCCCTTTCATCTATGGTTTTTGGGCAGCACCTCCCCTTATAGAAAACTCAACTTTTTTGCCCATGAAAACCCTAAGTTCAAGCTCCCAAATCAAAGGAAAATAAGCTAGGAGATATTGCTTACCTTTAATCTCTAGCTTGCTTGAACTTTGGAACCTTGAATCTTCTTTGTCTTGGCTTGAGTTTTCATTTTGTAAGAGTTTCCCCAAGCGTCAATGAAGCCACGATTTTGATGCAGAAATAAGGGGGTATTTATAGCCAAAATCCATGAAAAATCATTGGTCAAGATTGATTTGGTTACTATTTGATCTAAAGGCTCACATTTAGGTTTGTATTTTACTCTTTCATAAAAGAATAATTATGACATCATCTGGGACATATCATGGGACACCTAAGAGGGATAGGTGGCGTGCTCATAGAGTAAGGAAGCTTATGGAAAAATTCCAGTCCAATCTGGTACCGATCGGAGTAGTTTCACAACAACCGGACTGTTTTCTGTTCTAAATTTTTTATAATGTACTAGGATATGTATTCTATCCTGGAAATCAATGTCTAGGCTTCTCATACCCTTGAAATGGTTATACTGAGTATTTATCTGCCATCCATTCCTTGTAAAATAACCAAAATACCCTTGGTGTCCTTTATTATATTATATTGACCCTAAGGGCATAATCATCATTTCACCCCTCTTTGCCCCGCCTCAGAGCATATACTGGTTCTAAATAATCATTTTTATGCTATATGCCATGTGTTTGGCCTATCCAAAATGACCAAAATGCCCTCCATCCATTACTAGTACAATCTGGGCATCCAGGGGCATTTTCATAATTTCACACTTTTTCTGGACATTGGCCCCTTCTATTGATGAACTGGTACCCTGGGTTTTGGGCCCTTCTTGGCGTCATCATGGGCCTATATATGAGGTTATCTGATCTTATTATATCTAGGCTCACATACCGATAAATTCTATTATCGGATCACGGGTGTTATCAAACTCCCGTCAAAATTCACTGTTATGGGAATACTTTTTGTACAAAACTTCTTTCAGGGTTCTGTCCAATTCATAACATCTGACACTGTAGGGCACATTTTCCTATAATTTGCCCACTTACATCTGAAGTCCATGAAATCTAACAAAATTTCAGATAACTTTTAGACTATAAGATAATTTTCTGTTGTTTGGAGTCCTAATAAAATTTCTGTATCATGCCAGATTAACCAGCGCAACTTCCTCTATTTATTGATAGAATATGGCACCGAAAAACTTCCGAGCAGTTATAACCCTTTTTGGGCTGATCTTTCTATAATTACAATTTTGCCCTTGAACTTTTTACTTAATTACATTTAAGTCCCTTAACTTTTGGAAATTATCACTTACTTTCACTTTTTGCCTTTAACCTTTTCTACTTTTCATTTTAGTCCCTCTCTTCCTTAAAGAATCATCTAACCTTTATTATTTCTTCTGATCTTCGTCATAATCCTTTTCAAACCTCTTTCCACTATCAGTACTATACGGATAGGGAAAAATTAGGATATGGCATGGTATGCTTATGTGTTGACATGTATATGATATTTGAATGATGTTGTGACATGATAAATGATGTTGAATGTATTGTGAATAACTTGTTTGCCATGGCCATGCACTTTATGTGAAAGTATATAGCATGATGGCATGTCACTAATCAAAGAAAGTTTAATGAAATTACATATCATGCATTAGCATCCATCTTGCATATTTAAGTGGTATTGTTTGCTGCTGAGATTCCCTAGAATCTCACTCTCCCATAACCAACCAATTTAGGTCAAGCATGATGGATAATGTATGCATGGAGAAGAGTTAAAGCATGGAAGAAGAAAAGTGAAGTATTTAAGATGTTAGCATATGCTATGCACTTTCCATGTATGGCAAAGCCATGTAAAGTATCTATTTATGCGATGAAACTATTTGAAATACTCATGGCATATGTACATGATGCATATGAATATTAAGAAGCTTATTTGATAGCTTATGTATGCTGAAACAATTATTGAAAGTAAAAGGAAGGAAAATGAAATGGTAAAAACATAGGTCCTAAAGCAGTTTTGTTGTGGCTTTAGTTTGACGTAACCAATAAAGGAATTAATTCATGAAATTTTATGAACATGTAGTACACATCCAGAGCTTTAAGTGCATAGGTATAATGTTTCATTTGGATGTGTATATGAAGAGAAATGAATTTCCAAAGTAAGGGACCAGAATTTGTTTCCAGAGTTTTTGACCAAATGAACAGTAACATTCAATGAATAAAATGTATGAATTGACTAATAATTTGGTCTGGAAATTATTTTTAACTTAAATTTAAAGATGTTATCTTCACGTACCTTTTTGAACCACTTCATTCCGAGTTTTCTAGAATTAATTATGATTTTTCAAAGTTCATTGCGTAATATGAAATATCATATGAACAGTAACCTGAGAAAGAGTAAAATTCCAGATTTGGCTAATGGACTTTCAAGGTCTTGTAAGTGGTTCTAAATGCTACTGAATGGTTCCAAATATGTATGAAAATAAGGATGTTATAGATTGCAACTCCTTGCAACTTATGTCATGATAGTATGCATGTTAGAGTTTGCTTATGTACCATTATGAAGTAGCTCCCATCTCATGATAACATGTTAAGCATCCAATTAATCATGCATGACATTATGGTTTGTATGCCTTGCTATTGGGATTTCCATTAAATCTCATTCTTTCTATATGCATAACCATGTCATAGGTACTGGAACCTCTCAAGGAAAAAGGGTAAACATAGATGGATGAACTTGTATAATAAGTTATATTCCTTACAAGACACTATGGAAGGATGTGATGATGTGCATAGTATGATCATGTAGTTGTATCCTAAGGCTATGACTTTGTAACGATGGTTATGATGCCTAAACCAATGATTTTGATCTTGAAATTTGATATTATAATATCTAAGATATAGAGCTTTAAATAAACACTAAGAATGCCTCAATTGGCTAAGTATTCAATTTGTTATGATTTTTCCAAGTTGAAGTTAAAATATGAAATTAAGATCAAGTAAGCAACTGGAGGCAGTAATGTTCTAACATTAATTTCGTATAGTAAATGAACAATTTTTGTCCATGCAATTTTGTGAACTTAAAGAGAACATCTAGAGCTTTAAATCCATAGGTAACACGGTTCATTTGGACAAGTAATGAAAGAGAAATGAATTTTTGAAGTTAAGGCAAAGAAACTGGAACTTCCAGATTTTACCAAATCAACAGTGTTTTTCAACGAATAAACTGATTTCATTGGGACAATGGAACCTCATCTTACATTTTTCCTTCAAAGTTTGATGAAATAAATTTCATTAGAAATTAGAACCAACCTATTTAGATTTTTCTACATTTAATTATGAATTTTCAAAATTGGGTATATGTTCTGGAATTACCAAATGAAAAGTAGCGTGAACAGAACC
Organism: Leucaena leucocephala; assembly: GCA_037074615.1. NCBI lineage: Eukaryota > Viridiplantae > Streptophyta > Magnoliopsida > Fabales > Fabaceae > Leucaena > Leucaena leucocephala. The sequence continues at coordinate 10,600,525 of CM073567.1, read as the reverse complement.
TGAGAGCAATTATTTTGAAAATGCTTGTTTATAAGGCAAATGGTTATGTAATTGGTTCAAATGACTCCCATCTAAGTATAATTGAGCTTAAAAATAAGGATATGACACTCTACCCTAGGTCTATTAGGTTACTATTTCTTTGTGATAGGATCCCTCTGTTGTGGGGACAATAGCTCTCTATTTATTGGCCATCATGTCTCTATCCTTGTGCCATATGCTAGGCTCATTCCTAGACAAGTCTTAGTCTAACTTCTAATTATTTTGTTCAATAAAGACTAGCTAAATAAATTATTTCATAATATAGATCTACTCCTGGTTACCACACAGAGGATCTACTTCTAAATATCTTCTTAAACTAATCTTTCATATTTTTGTATCTCATATCATCTACCATGTTAGTATCTGGTGACCATCCTTATCAACTAGTGGTTGACACCTTCATTCTCATAATTTCCATAATGTCTAGTTTCTATGTATCCTAGTCATGATCTAAGTATTGGCTCGTCACTACTCATGTTCTCTATGAACTTTAGTCGCGACCATCTTACTTGTCATATCCTAATTTTTAGGCCTAGAAGCCTAGTATGTAGCCTAAAAAAGGTATGCTACCAGGCCCTATTGAGCATAAGTTCCAAAAGTATATAAATGATGTTTAGGGACTAAACTAAAAATAATGAGAGTTTAGGGACTAAATCGTATATAGTGAAAGTCCCTGGGGGCATTTTGGTAATTTGCTAAGGGATATTTCTTGGAAACTGAAACATCATCATTTTAATATGTCTTAGGGACCAAATGGTAGGATTTGGAACCACTTTTAAAGCTATTGAAGTCAAATTACTCAATCTGGAATTTTACTCTTAGCGAGAACTATTCACTGTGTAAAATCCAGAGGAGTGACCTGACTTCAAAAAATCATAACTAATTCTACAAAAATTGAAACGGAGTAGTTCAAATTGCTACACAAAGCTAACATAATTATACTTTAGGAAAAAATAACTCGTTGACAATGACTTGACTAGGTCAATGTTAGTCAATGTCTAAAGTTTTACTGTTCATCCTACATTTTTCCTGATTCCAGCATTTTGGTCCCAACATTTGTACTATCCAATCCTCATCTTCTTTTCATGCTTCTTCAATCCTTTTCTAACATACCTATGGGATTGGGATTACATAGAAGGGGGTGAGATTTCTGGGGAAGTCTCAGTACCAAACAGAAACTATACAATGTATGCAACTATATACTTGATGTACTATGTGTGTACTTAATGATCATGCTTGCATCATGATAACTTACATGCTTCCATGTTACTTAATTATAACATATGGCCATAGCATAAAAAGAAATATAGCATTACTTAATCATACATGCTTCACATCATCAAGGTAAGAAAACATCACATAAAACATCCAAGCAGTATAAGCATACAAGTAGGTAAGTTTACTACCTGGCGTGTACCCTTTCCTTCTAGCTCTTAGCCTGGTCTCTAAGGTCCTTTCTTTTCATCAGTTAAAGGCTATACATAGCATAATAATATCTTTATTATTATTCAGTATAGCTCTACTCACTCATGCTCATCTTGGGGTAATATCCTTATTATGACATTCCCCTGACTTTCTTTCTATCTATAGCTAACTTTATTAATAGAGATATTTATCTATTCTAACTACTAAGAGCAATCATCTACTTTATTAGAGCAGGGACTAGATAACTTACTTACCTCATTCCTAAGCTTTGCCTAATCCCTCGGCTCCTTAGACAGCTCCTAGCTATACTAGAACTCCTAATTTCTTTCTCTTCCTTCCTTTCTTTCTCTCTTTCTCTTTTCTCTCTTCTTTCTCCTCTTTATGCCATGCTTGGCCATGGAGTTTATGAAGGGAGGGTGGCCTATTTATAGGTGGAGGGAGGTGGAATGGATGGCTCAAATCGAACCGTGATGAATGGCCCATATCGCTTAGCTTCCTCAAGAAGCTTTGCCTGCATCATCACGATGACATCATCCTCCTTGATGACTCACCAACATGACATCATCCAAGGACACCTCAGGGGGTATGTGACATAATGGTGGGGCCCTTAGGATACCTTACCAGCTGACTCAGCCTCTCCAGAGAATTCCATAGCCTTTTCCTAGAATAAATGGCCGAGATTATGGCACATGTCCTTTTTACTTTTTCTCCTTTTTCTAAGCTCATGCTATGTGTCCTCAACTTTTCTTCTTTTCCTATAATAATGTTGTGTGGAACCTTGTGGGTCCCATGAGGATGCCTTTCATGCCACCTCATGGTCTAAAGTCATATATGATCACTTTTCCTAATTCTATCCTTAACCGGGTAACTTTACTTTATGGAAAATCACTAAAATATTATTTTAATGCCTCCCAAACTCCCATAACCACTGGGCCTACGTTTTTGGGTCTTTAAATGTCATCTTGGGTTTCTAACCAAGCCCAAGCATTTTGGTGGCTCAGTTCCCAAGAAACATCCCTCACTTTTCCATTATGCCCACAGGGACTTTCACTATTCTCCCTGAACTTTCACTTTCTTCTAGTTTAGTCCCTAAAAATCATCTGTATACTTTTGAGATTCCTGCATAATAGGGTCTAGTAGCCTACCTTTTTCAAGCTACATATTAGGCTTTAAGGCCTAAAAATTAGGATACTCCAGGAATCGAGCCACCAGAGTGCTTGGACATGATTATAGACCCAAGATGACATTCCCAGATGTCCAAAAATGTGGCCCAAGAGTTATGTGGGTCCAAGTGGCATTGAAATATTAGTTTAGTACTTTTTCAATAAAGTAAAGTTACCCGGTCAAAGATAGAATTGGAAAAAGTGATCAGATAAGGCTTTAGACTTATCTAGAGCCATGAGGTGGCACAAAAGGCATCCTCATGGGACCCACAAGGCGCCACATGTCATGAGTCTAGAAAAATAAGAAAAAGCAAAGGACATGTGGCACAATCTCAGCTATTCATTCCAGGAAAAGACTCTGGAATTCTCTATAAACGCTGAGTTAACTGGTATCCCAAGGGCCCTACCATTGTGCCGTCTAGCATGTGAGGTGTCCCATGGATGATGTCACTTTGATGAGTCATTGAGGATGATGATGTTATCATGATGATGTAGGCAAGGCTTCTTGAGGAAGCTAAGCAATCTGAGCCATTCATCGTGATTCAATATGGACCATCCATTTCACCTCCACTTAACTATAAATACCCCATTCCCCTCACTTCATTCTCATGTCCAAGCAAAGGAAAAAGAAGAGAAAGAAGAGAGAAAAGAGAAAGAGAGAAGGAAAGGAAGAAAGAGAAAGAAAGGAGGAGTTTTGGTAGAGCTAGGAGCAGTCCAAGGAGCTTAGGGACTTGGCAGAGCTTAGGAATAAGGCTCTAACCTATGAAAGAAGGAACCTTAGAGCAAAGGCTAAGAGTTAGAGGAAATGCTACATGTCGGTAGTAAACTTATCCTAAACTTGTATGCATTGAATGTTATGCTTGATTGTGCTATAACTTTGTTGAATGGTGTTGCATATACGCTTATGTATGAAGCTCTGTATCTATGATTTCTTTGACCAATTGTATTTCATATGCTACATGGAACCATGTACATTATGCAATGTTAAAACTTTCACAAGCAACCAAAGTATTCACATTAATTTATGCATTGTTTAGTATAGTTTGCTACTGAGATTTCCCAAGAAATCACATCCCTTCCATATCAATCCAAATACAGCAGGTCTTCTCAAGATGGAGGAGATAAAGATGCATGGAGAGATATAAATTATTTAGCAGCAATGATATGTGATTCATGTATGTATAATTGCTGGAAATTGTCACTATAAGCAGTAACTCGTGGTGAGGCAGTGACATTTGAGCTATAATAAGTAATAGTAAATAATTGAATAAATGTATGATATTTTTCCAGTAAATAGTAGACATGTCGAGCTTCAATTTGATATATAGAACGTCTCAGTTGGATGTCTACATATGGAGATATGATTTTTCAAAGTTGGGACCAAAAATGCTGGAATCAGGGGAAGATGTTGGATGAACAGTAAACTTTGAGCGTTGATCGACGTTGACTTGGTCAAGGTGTGGTCAATGACTTATTTTTTCCTGAAATAGCATTAAGTTAGCTTTGCGTATAAATTTGAGACACTTCATTTCAACTTTTCTAGATTTAGTTGTGTTTTTTCGAAGTCAAGTCACTCCTTCGGAATTTACAGTGAACAGTACTCGGGAGAGTAAAATTCCAGATTGTGTAATTTGACTTCAATGACCTTAAAAGTGGTTCCAAATGCTACTGTTTGGTCCTTAAGACATAAGAAAATTGGGATGTTACATTAGTCAACTTGTCAATACTAGATAGCTTTCTGTTCTTCTATGTGACTAAAGCTTTTCTCATGTCATGATCTGAACTCCTCTATTCACGTTAGTCATGACCTATGGCCTAACTTGTTACAACCTAACTTCTTTGTGACTACTAGTCGTGACCTAGACACCTTCATATCACGATTTGGACATACCTTTAACATCATTATCATTATAACTTTTGATTGTTGCTTTTATGTACCTCATCTACTATTGTAGCTTCCTTGACTTTAGACTGATTAGCTTTTTTCTCTATATATAGAGAAAATTACTCCTTACACGTTATCCTACTTAGTCCAGTCACATTGTGCTAAGAAACACTATACCTCAGTGATAACAACTAACTAACACTAGTCAATCGTAGTCATATCCTTTAAGACTACATATAATACTATAAGGTTTAGGGTATAGTTTTATTTATCTGGGTGTCATTGCCTCTTTGTGAATCATTCTCTAAGCAATGAATACCATCAATATGTCTTACTAGAAGGAGGAAGCCTCTTTGGTTCACTAAGGATTCAATTTCTAACTTGTTTAAGGGAGTCAATCTAACTAAATTAGAGCATCACCAAGTTATAACCTTCTATTATGTGTCATAATCTTATGCTTTTATACCAAATTATCATACCTAACTTTCCTAGGTTCCATCTTCTCTAAATGTTTGGAATATAGAGGGGTGAGACTTCTAGGGAAATATTAGTAGCAAATAATACCACAAACAATATATGCACACTATTGCAAAAATGGTTTTCTAAATTAGTTGAAAATGGTATTCTACACCGTACAATGACTGATGTAGAAACAGACTTGTAGAAAGTGTACTTTTTTTAAATCGGGTGGTTCACTAGTGTATAATGAGTATAATTTAAACTAGTCCCTATTGAAATCATGAGTAGAATTTACTAATATCTACATGGGTTATGTGAACATATTAATCAATCTTTTACACAGATTGTGTTTACACCCGCTATAGATTAATCAATTTTATACACCTTACCATAAAGACAACTGTTGTAGTTGTTGTAATATTTACATATTATTTCTACACCTGATGGTATTCTTTGTCCGATTTAAATGTATGTTTGAAAAATGACCCTTTTAATATTTCATTAACCCTATCCCATGAAGCTTCATGAATGAACTGCCTAAATATACTGACTCAGTAGTAGTAGAGTTACATTATTCGTTTAATAAAATTTAATAAAAAATACAATAATTTGAACAGAAAAATAAAAAAATGTATTATGTTAATGACAAATACTATTGAGAATGAATAATTTGAACAAAAAAACTCATCCCAAATATTGTGCAGGTCTTCAATATCTTGTTAAGGAAATGGGTTAGATTGATTAAACATTTAAAACATCAAATTAAAATAGAAAAATTAAGGCATTACTACTATATATTAAATTGACAAGAAATATGAAATTATTAAAAACACAATTTACCTCCCCAGTTATGCCATTCTTATTTGACAATATGATATTGATCATGTGTCTAACCATGTAGAAGCCGCACAAGTTGCTTTCTTTGGGTTCTCTTTGACTCTATAATATTAACATTGACAAAATTATATGTCATTAGCAAAAAAAGCATGGAGCATAAGACTTAACACTTTTATTACCTTCGATATGATCTATTTAGGGTCCCTCACCGAGTTAAGACCCCTTGCAATTGTAAATGTCCTCATAGCCCTATGACCAAAGTTATGGACTTAGTAACCCTTTTGTTATAAACACAATTGTTTTGTAAGGAAGAAAACTCACATGTTCATAATCCTCTTGCCATCAACTGATGGCTTGTAGTGGAGGGAGAATAAGAATAAAACTTTATAAGTGTGCTTACATAGTATGATCAATTGCCAATTATTGCTATACAAATTAATTAAACAATAATGATTATGAGCATTAAGAAAATACAAAACTAGTGTGAAATAAAATGAAATATTATTATTCTTACTCCAGCATATATGATGCGAAGTTTCATCGAGCCTCCATAAAATGTACTTAAGTCTCAAAGTGAAATATCCTACTTTTACCACCTCAAACTACGTATTTCGAATCATATTTAATTATCGGAAGAATTACATTAACCCAAAAATTAAAATTTTAAAACTTACTTCTCGGGTACTGTTCATTTAGTGATTTTTAGATTTACAGTCTAACTTTAAAGATTCATAATTAATTGTAGAAAATTTGTATGGAGGTAATCCAAATTTCTAATTGAATCTCTTTTATAGCTCTTTAAGAGAAAAATATAAATGTGGACAATTACTTTGCCAATTGATACAGTTAAATCGTTACTTTTTATTGTTCATATGGCAAATTCTGGAATTTCTAGATTCTGTCTCTTAAATTTTGAAATTAATTTCTCTTGATATACACATCCAAATAAGGAGTATTACATATACATTTAAAGATTTGGATGTGTACTACATGTTCATAAAAGTTTGTAGATTAATTCCTTCATTTGCTAGGTCAAACTGAAGCCACAACAAAACTGCTTCAACACCTACATTTTTACCATTTCAGGTTCCTTTCTTTCACATTCAATAATTGTTTCAGCATGCATAAACCATCTCTTTTACCTTTTATGCATTCATATACATCATGGGGTTGTGCCAAAATTCTTTTATAAATTTTCTTTACATATAATGGATATTACATAACATTACATAAAAAGGCTAACATGCATGCATTCCATCACTTGTCTATGCTTCCTCTTCCATTCCTTAGCTCAGGTACTAAACATGATTCTTCCATCATGAATAACCTATTATGGTTGGTTATGGGAGGGTGAGATTCTAGGGAATCTCAGTAGCAAATATTACCAGTTAAATATGTAACATGGATGATATGTAATTTCATTAAACTTTCTTTAATTAGTGACATGCTATCATGCTATATACTTTTGCATAAAAGTGCATGGCCATGGAAAACATGTTATTGACATTATATTCAACATCATTTATCATCTCACAACATCATTCAAATATCATATACATGTCAACACATAAGCATACCACATTAAGCACACAAAGAGGTAAGTCCATTGCCTTGCACTTAAGCTTTTTCTTTTGATCTTTTACACTTGCTCCCTAGCTTTTCAACTATGAAGCCTTTCGGTCAATCATTTCCCAACATCTTCTTGGATGTTTCAAGGTCCTAAACACATTCATATTCATCACATAATTAAGTAGGACCATGAACTCCAACAATATTCAAGACTATCCTTGATAAATTATTAACTCATTACTAACATAACTTTCTCTAGTCTTCACTAATTAACTTGGCCCTTGAACCAATTGATGTCTTGACTTTACCCTACACAATTTCATCTTTTGAATCCATTTATGAGCTTAGAATCATTAAATTCTAGCTCCTATGAACTGTTATGTACAGAATTGTAAACACCCTATTTTCTTTCAAATATTATCATTTTGATTATGATGCTTCCCATACTTGTTTCTCCACTTTATCCCACACAACCTTTCATTTTAAAACCATTGGAAGCATCAAAATCATGAAATTCCAATCATTGTTCATGCGAGTGAACAGTAATAGAGAAGAATTTTAAAAACTACAACTTGGAATTCCAATGCTTCCAAGGTTCAAAACCTATCCAATCATACACAAAACCATCATATAAATTCAATGGAAGCATTAGATCATTAAAATTCTATTTCCTTCCATCATGAACAGTCCAAACTAAAATGGTTCAACCATGGCAAAGTCAAGAATATCTCTTGAATCAACAATCAATCACTTAACTATCATGTTTAAGCTTCAATCATATAACTCTAACTTTAATTTCTTCTTTCTCCTTTCATCTAAGGTTTTGGATAGCACAAACACCTTAGAGAAAACTCAACTTTCTTTCATGAAAATCCTAAGTTCAAGCTCCCAAATCAAAGGAAAATAAGTTAGGATAGTTTGCTTACCTTTAATGTCTAGCTTGCTTGAACTTTGGTACCTTGAATCTTCTTTGTCTTGGCTTGAGTTTTCATTTTGCAAGAGGTTCCCCAAGGGTTGTCATGCCATGATTTGCTTCCAAATTTGTGGAGGTATTTATAGCCAAATCCCATGCAAAATCAATGGCCAATATCTCTTTGTGCATTACTTGATCTGATGGCTCACATTGAATCTTGGATTTAACTTTTCTAAAAAGATAATTATGACATTATCCATGACATCATCAAGGGACAATTGACAGGGCTAGGTGGCACCATTCCAAGGGAAGAAACTTTTGGAAAAATTGTAGTTAAATCCGGCACCGACTCAGTCCGATTTCTCAAAAACCAGACTAATTTATAAATATAATTTTTTTGAGATTCCATAATATACTGTCTAACCTTAAATCCAATATCCGGATTCTTCCTACCATTGATATTTTTGGACTGGGTTAAAACTGAATTACAGATCCCTTGAGAAATGACTAAAATGCCCTTGGTTCACTATCTTGATTATATTAACCCTAAGGGCATAATTGTCATTTTACACCTCTTCACTTCTTATCAGGGTATATAATGACACTGACTAATCACTCATGTACTTTCCTAAACATGTTTTACCTATCCAAATGACCAAAATGCCCTTCGTCTAACTCTGACTCAATGACACAACACAGTGGCATACATTCAGTGGTATTTTCATAATTTTACATTTTTCCCAATCCTTATTAGCCCTAGTCCACATACTTATCTGAAAATATCATTGAGCCTATAAGACGCCACTTTGGGCCCTCTACATGATCCACTACCTTCATGGGATCAACTCCCTAGAAATTTCCCCGAAATATATTTATTGGGTGTTTTATTCTACTGTAAATTCTATAGAACTCCTTTTTGAGCAATATTAGTGTCATAAATTCTCATATTAATTATAGAAATTTATTACCAAATTTCATCTAATTTGAAGGTCCAGAGTGTATTGTATTAATTTTTCTTTCTTCATAAATTAATATAATTTTTTTAGGACCTCATATCAAAATTCTGTGTTGCGTCAAATTAACCAGAATAATTTTCTCTATTTATTAGGAAAATTTGGGACTAATATGATTCTAGGCATTTTTAAGCCTTTTCTGGCTCAACTTTCAATAATTACCTTTATGTCCCATAACTTTTGAAAATTACACTTTAGGCCCTCAACTTTTCAAAATTACACTTAATGGCCCAAAGCTTTTTTCTACTTTCATTTTTCACTATAGAACTTTTAAACTTTTCATTTTAGTTCCCTATATTTATACCTTTGTCTAATCATTGTTTATCCTTTCTATTCATTATCACAATCTTTTCCAAACCTCTTTCCTCTCAAACTTGGAACTACATGTAGGTTGAGAAGTGTTCCAACAATACTGTCGCACACATTTTTCTCCATATGCATGACATCAATACAATTCCTTACCTAAAGATGTTGCTAATATGGAACCTTAAAGAAGACATATATTTTTTTTCATATATTTTTCTCATTTCTCTTGGTAGTCTTACTGAAAGTAACATTGTGTCTTTCACCTTTTCATAAACTTGTTCTCCAGTTAATAGCTCTAGTGCTTTTTTAATTTCTTGGCCGCCAAATTTTTTTTCTTTAGTCCATGGTGTGGGTGACCTTGTCTTAGAAATTTCCTATAACCTAAGTAGACTATCTTTCTTCCATGTTGAAGTTGATAATAGCAAGTCCTTTCCTCATAAATTGGACATGTTTTATAGCCCATAACACTATACCCTTACAAATTTTCATATGTAGGAAAGTCATTAATTGCACAAAAGATCATGGACAGCATATTGAATACCTCCTTCTTAATCGCATCAAAAAATCCACACCTTCCTATAGCTTCTTCAAATCTTCGATCAAGGGCATTAGGTAAACGTCTATGTCATTTCCCAGTTGTTTCGGTCCTGAGATCAACATAGACAACATTACATACTTACATCATTTACACGATAATGAAGATAGGTTGTAAACCACTAAGAGGATGGGCCATGAACTATGTATATTATTAAGGCTGCCATAAGGGTTCATGACATCTGTACTAAGTCCAAGCCTTAGGTTTTATGGTTAATTGTCAAACTCAGAAAATAAGTCATTAATCTTCTTCCATTGCAAAGAATCAGCCAGATGACGAAGTTTTCCATCACAAATCCTTTTAGTCACATGCCATAACATTTTTTTTGCATCATCTTCATTAGCAAAAAGTCGCTTAAACCTTCATATAATTGGAAGATACCATAACACCTTTGTAGGAGACTTATTTGATTTATACCTTAGTGTCTTACATATTGGACATTTCTCCTTGAAACATCCTTACTTTCGTACGTCTTAGGGATCATTCAGTAGCATTTAGAACCACTCACAAGACCTTGGAAGTTCATTAGCTAAATCTAGAATTTTACTATTCTATACTTACTGTTCATATGGTATTTCTAGATTAGGCGATGAACTTTGAAAAATCATAATTAATTATAGAAAAATAGAAATGAAGTGGTTCAAAAAGATACGTAAGATAACATCTTGAAATTCAAGGAAAAAATAATTTCTAGACCAAAAGCTTTGTCAATTAATACAGTTTATTCATCAAAGATTACTGTTTATTTGATTAAGAATTCTAAAAACAGATTTTGGTCCCTTACTTTGGAAAATATGTTCTCTTTGTACGGACATTGAAATAAGTCACTCTTAGTGTAAAAAAAACCTTGACATGTTAACTAAATTTTTGTAAACTTTCATACGTTTATCTCGCCATTTACTATTTTTCATTACATCATGACTATCACTACTTGTAGTGGTCAAATAGTAACATTACATATAACAATTCTTCACATAACATATATACTATCCAATCCCTAACTTCTCTTCATGCTTCATCATTCTCTTTCATCATTTATAAACCTACTGGGGATTGGTATTACATGGAAGGAGTGAGATTTATGGGGAAATCTCAGTAGCAAATAGTACTAAATAATGCATACATTAATGTAAATACTTGTGCTTACCTGTGAAAGTGTTAACATTGTGTAATGTGCATGCTTCCATGTTACATATGAAATATAATTGGCCAAAGTAATCATAGAAATAGAGCTTCAATCATAAGCACATATGCAACACAATTCAACAAAGCCATAGTACAACCAAGCATAACATTCAATACATACAAGTTTAGGATAAGTTTACTACCTCACTTGCTTGATTTCTTTCACTTTAATTTTTCCTCTTTCTTCTTACTTCTCTTGGATGTGTGGCTGCCTCTTTGGAGTTCAAAATCAATTCCTAACATTACATAATCATTCATCCATCACAATCTAACTTCCTTAAGCATTAAACTCACTTTAGCTATCATAATTTCCTTTGATATTTGCTAATTGAATTGGACTTTAAACCAATTGATGTCTTGACTTTATCCTACACAATTTCATCTTTTAAATCCATTTATGAGCTTAGAATAATGAAATTCCAGCTCCTATGCATTGTTCTAGACAGATTTGAAAAACATGCATCATTATTCCAAGAGTTCTCATTTTGATTCCAATGCTTCTCATACTTGTTTCTCTACTTTATCCCACACTACTTTTCATTTTAAAACAATTGGAAGCATCAAAATCGTGAAATTCCAATCATTGTTCATTCAAGTGAACAATAATATAGAAGAACTTCAAAAACTACAACTTGGAATTTCAATGCTTCCAAGGTTTAAAACCTATCCAGTCCTACACAAAATCATCATATAAATTCAATGGAAGCATTATATCATTGAAATTCCATTTCCTTCCATCATGAACAGTGCAAACTGAAATGGTTCAACCATGGCAAAGTCAAGAATATCAGCTTGATTCAACAACCAATCACTTAACTAGCTTGTTTAAACTTCACTCATATAACTCTAACTTTAATTTCTTTTTTCTCCTTCATATAAGATTCTGGACAACATAAACGCCTTAGAGAAAATTCAACTTTCTTCCATGAAAATCCTAAGTTTAAGCTCCCAAATCAAAGGAAAATAAGCTAGGATTGATTGCTTACCTTTAATCTATAGCTTGCTTGAATATTCTTTGTCTTGGCTTGAGTTTTCATTTTGCAAGAGGTTCCGCAAGGGTTCTTGCTCCACGGTTTGCATCAAAAATTGTGGGGTATTTATAGCCAAATTCTTTGGAAAATCAATTGCTAAGATTACTTACTGCACGATTTAATCTAATGGCTCACATTTAATCTTCACTTTATTTTATTCTAACATATCACATGCTTCAATTCTTCTTCCTTATCCTTGCTTCCATATGGCGTAAGTGAGCATTAGGTGGGACCGAAACAATACATGTTAAGCCACCTTTCCATTCATGAAGTTTCTTACTTCTTTTCTTTTCTTTTTTTAAAAAAATCTGCATAAAGTATTCATGGGCCCAAAAAATGGACTTGGCACATTGGGCTTCCTATAGGGCACCATATTGGCTGTCCAAATCCATCCTCTTATTTTTTGCACATATTCCAAAGTATTTCCTTTACCATGTTTCTTTAAAATATTTTGATTTTGAAATAAATACTAGACACCTATTTTAATGGCTCTAACATTTTTAGAAATTCATTCTAATATAAAATAACTCCCTTGAAAAGTCTCATAATTTTCTGAGACCCAAAAATCCTGATAAAAATTCCTTATATTTCTTCAAGACCCTTTATTGGTGTCCGATTTCACTTTAATTTCTCAAAGGGCATTATTGTCTTTTCACACCTCATCAGAGTATTCCCTAACCTTGATCAACTATTCTGGGAATTCTCCTTGACTATCTAACCTTAGTCAAATGACCAAAATACCCTCCGTCTGACTCTGACATAATGACACAACACACTAGCATATATTTGGTGGCATTTTCATAATTTTATATTTTTCACATCTTTATTAGCCCTAACCCACATACTTATCTAAAAATGTTATCAGCCCTATAAGATGCCATTTTGGGCGCTCTACATGTTCCACTATCTTTAGGGACTAAACTCCTGAGAAATTCCCCCGGAACGTATTTATTAGGTATTTTAATCCACTATAAATTTCATAATAAATTCTACATAACTCCTTTTTGAGCTCTATCAATTTAATAAATTGATATATTAATTATTGGAATTTACTACCAAATTTTATCTGATTCTGAGGTCCAGAGGATACTATATTAATTTTCCTTTCTTCAGAAATTAATATAAATTTTTTGGGACCTCACATCAAAATTCTGTGTTGCGTCAAACTGATTAGAATAATTTTTCCTATCTATTAGAAAAATTTGAGACTAATCTGATTCTAGGAATTTTTGGGCCTTTTCTAGCTCAACTTTTAATAATTACCATTTTGTCCTTAAACTTTTAAAAATTACACTTTGTACCCTAGGACTTTTAAACTTTTCATTTTAGTCCCTCATCTTTATACCTTTGTCTAATAATTGTTTTTCCTTTCTATTCATCATCCCAATCCTTTCCAAACCTCTTTCCACTATCAGTATTATACAGATTAGGAAAAAGTATGATGTGACACTCCTCATCTTCAAAATCTTTCCTGTACAATGGGCAATCATTTGGGCATGCATGAATCATTCTATACTGTATGCCTAAAGGACATATTATTTTCTTAGCATTATAGTAGCATTTGGGTAACACATTTTCTTCTAGAAACATGTCTTGTAACAACTCAAGCAATTTTGAAAAACCTTTATCACTCCACCCATGCCATGCTTTCACACTTACCAATCTCAACACCACATTCAACAAGTTATATTTTCTACAGCCTAGTTATAGAGATTTTTCTACATCATTACACAATTACCATATGGATGTGACCGTATAAAGGCATCTTCTCCAATATCACGAATCATATCCTCTACCTATCATCATTATCCATGTCATCATCAAAGGTCTGTTCCAATTGTTCGTATGCACTCGACCTTCCCACATTTTCACCATGCCATACCCATACTATGTAACTCTTACAAAACCCTCACAAATTAGATGAGTGTACATATCTATAGGACTTTGTTTCCTCTCATTCAAATAACTCACACAAGGACAATAAAACCTTCTATTGTCATCATCATCATTTTGTTTAGCAAAATCCAAAAACTCTTTCACCTCTCAGTATACTCAACACTTGTTTGTTTAGCATTTTCTAACTACGATCCATATATGTGGATGACTAAAAAACTAGGAAAATAAAAAACAAGAAAGCCTAGTTTACAACTAATTATAGGAGAGAATATATCACGCATAAGTGGAATAACTCAGGAAAAAAACAAGTAAATAACAGCAAAAGTTACCATCAATAGTCCATAAATCCTCAGTTATCTAGATAAGGAGTTCAAAACAAAACTCACCAGCTGTGAAGGGTTGAGAAGACTTAAACGTGCGAACAAGTGAAAAATGACAGATGGGAGGTACAAAGGGGCTTTTTAAAGTGTATAGCAAAATCTACACCAGATTAAATGTAACACAGGTATATAAATAACTTTTTTTAACCTGACATTATATTCTACACCAGTGTAAAATGTTATAAATTGCAAAAATTACACTAGATGAAATGGAAGACCAGTGTAGAAATAACTTTTCCTAAACCATATCTTATTTTATACACCTGACATTGACATGTCCAGTTTAAATATGTTGCAGTTTTTTGTTTTTGATCAATAAAAGAACACCATATCATCAGAATAAGAAACTTTATTCATTTAGCTTTACTAATAACTTTACATCAAAAGTATGAAATTTCAAAAACAATATCTATCAAAATATATAATATATTCTCTCTTTTTGTCATTATGTACAAAAACATAAAATAGGAGGCGCAGATAAAGGTTGTAGGCTTTCCCTCCTTATTAGACTAAGAGGTATGGGATTTATCAAAGTCGGTAGGATCAATAAGATTATACAAGCTATCGTTCTATTGATGGTGGTAAACTTCTGAGTGAAAAGCTCTGAAATTGTCTTTCAATCTATTAACTATCTAAGACAGTTCTTTCACTGAGTCCTCTAGGACATTGAAGAGCGCAATGAGTTCCTCAAGGTACTCTATCATAATGACAACCCAGGGAGGAGGAGAAGGAACTACAAGGTGAGGGTTATCCCTATTTCTTTTGTGCAGTGGAAAAGGAGGTGTGCATGAGGAAGAAGTCATTATAGTGTTTAGATAGAAGAAAATAAAATAAAATAGAGATAAAGTGATGAGATGAAAAGTGCTGATCATAAAAAGAAACAAAGCATTCTCAATCATACATGCTTCACATAATCAAGACAAATCCACAACATATTAACAACTCTCAAGCAATAAGCATACAAGTTTAGGTATAAGTTTACTACCTATTGAGTAACTTTTCCTTAGTCCTCGACCTTTGCTCTGAAGTTACTTATTTACATAGGTCATATTTTCATTATTATCCTAGTCAGTAGAACTTATGTCATATCCCCAATTTTCTTACCCGATGTAACTGTACAGTTTATCTGCAATGGATATGAGATTCTTGGAATAAACTGTATCAGATTGAGAAAGGAAAGGGAATGATTAATAATTAAGAAAAGAATAGGGACCTAAGCAAAAATTGAAAAGCTTGAAGGCAAAAAGTGAAAGTAGAAGAAAAAGGAGTGACCTAAATGCAATTAATGAAAAGTTGGGACTAAAGTGCAATTATTCAAAAGTTGAGGGACCTAAATGTAAATATGGAAAAGTTGAGCCAAAACAGGCCAAAAATGTCTGGAATTAGATCAGACCCAATTTGTACCAGTAAATAGACAAAAAAATTTTGGCCAGTTTAACGCACCACATAATTTTGATTTGAGGTCCCGATTAATTGATATAAATTCTTGAAGTCATAAGGAATTATTACAGTATTTTTCAAACTTCAAAATCAGATGAGACCTTATAGGAAATTCATATATTTAATATAAGAATTTATAAAATTGACAGAGTTAGAAAAAGAATCATGTATAATCCATACGGGATTTTACAGTGAAATAAAATACCCGATAAATAGGATCAGGAGAGTTGTATTGTGAATTGGGCCATAAAGACAATACACGTAATAAGCCCATATCAAGGCCCAAATGGCGCCATCATGAGCCCATTAAGGTGATTGGACAGTTATGTGGGCCAGAGTCCAGAGCAGTCCAGGAAAAGTGTAAAATTGTGAAAATGCCCCTAGATGCCCATACTACACCAGTGATGGATAGATGTCATTTTGGTCATTCTGGACAAGCCAAAAACATGGTACATAGTATAAATATGATTAGTTAGAGCCAGTATATGCCATAAGGTAGTACAAAGAGTGGTGAAATGACAATTATGCCCTTAGGGTTAATATAGTGCAAGAAAGGACACCAAGGGTATTTTGGTCATTTTCTAAGGGATGGATGGTAGATAAATACTCAGTATAATATTGTCAATGGTATGAGAAGTATAGACAATGATTTCCAGGACATAATACATATCCTAGAATATTATAAAAATGGGAACATAAAATAGTCTGGTTTTTATGAAACTGCTCCGATCGGTATTGGACTGGACTGAATTTTTTCCTGTTAGTATATTTTAATTTTTCTATCCAAACATGGCCTTGTGTGATGTCATGCATGGTGTCAAAAGGGGAGGCTTCTAGGGCAAGATTTGCAAGATTGAATATGGACTATTAGATCAAATAGTAACTAAATCAATCTTGGCTCTCCATTTTGACCCAAGTTCATCTATAAATACCCCCCAAATCAGAACCCATTCGGCATACATGGTGAACCATAGGGAAACTCTTAAAAACTTCCATTCAACCAAGAAAGAAGCACACAAAGTGAAGCAACAATCAAGGTAATCATCTCCCTTGATCTTGAGCTTTGTTCTAGTAAGCTAGCTCATGGTTTTAAGGGGTTTTCATGCTATATTTACCTTATAGTTTGCTGCTGGAAGTGCTGCTCATATGTGGTTAAAATATGAGTTTTATGTTATGGATAGTTCAGACAAGCTTAAACAAGCTAGAATCAAGTGGTATAAGTTTGGGAATTCAAGTATGTTTGGATTTAGGGTTTTGTGTTCTTACTGGTACTATGTGTGACACTGTTTATATGATGGAATTTCATGATTTTGATGCTTCCAATGAGTTTAAAACTCTGTATCTTAGCTAGTATGCATGGTGTATGTTTCTATAATCCTGTTCTGAGGCTGTAGTGATGTGATGATGATTATGACACTTAAATCAATGAGTTTTAGTTTGAGATTTGGTATAATAATAGCTAAGATATAGAGCTTTAAATGTACACCAAGAATTCCTTAATTGGATAAGTATCCGAAATGTTATGATTTTCCAAATTGGGAACTAAGATTTGGAATTGAGATAACATGAGTTTAAGAGGCAGCGGCGTTCACGCAATGATTTTATATATCAAATGAACGAATTTTTATATGAAATTTTATAATCATAACTAGAACCTCCAGAGCTTCAAATCCATAGGTAACACGATTCATTTGGATAAGTAACCAAAAAGAAATGAATTTTTAAAATTAAGGCAAAGAAACTGGAACTTCCAGATTTATCAAATGAACAGTGATTTTCAACAAATAAAGTAATTTCATTTGGGCAAGAAAACCTCATTTTCATATTTTTCCTCAAATATCTATGAAATATCTTTCATTAGAAATTGGAACCACATTATTTTTATTTTTGTACAATTAATTATGATTTTTCAAATTAGGGTACATGTTCTGAAATTGTCAAATAAACAGTAAAAGTGAACAGTACCCAAAAGAAATTATTTTGAAAATGAATGCTTTCAAAGCAAATGATCATGTAATTGGTTCCAATCATTTCTAATGGAGTATAATTAAGGTTAAAAGTAAGGATGTGACAACTTAACTCAGGTTTAACTTGAGGTAATACGTTTAATCTGACAAACCCTTAACTTTCTTTTCTACCCACGGCTAACCTTATCACGAGATATTCCATAATTCGAACTATTAAATGTATAAGAAAACCCCTCTAATTTATTAGAGCAGGGACTAGGATAAATTAATTACCTTATTCCTAAGCTTTCCAAGTCTCTAAGCTCCTTGCATTGCTCCTAACTTGGCCAGACCTCTTACTTTTTCCTTCCTTCCTTTCTCATTTTTTCTCTTTGTCTCTTTCTCTCTCTTCTTCCTTGCTTAGCCGTTGATAAAGGAGGTGAGGGTATTTATAAGGTTGGCTTGGTGGCCAAATTACAATTTTACCCTTCAAGGTTATAATATTGACAGAACCTCTAGATCTCACTAGTTGTCCTTATGACATCATCATCCTAAATGACAACATCAAGGGGACACCTTGCATGCTAGGTGGCATTATGGTGGGGTCCTTGAGGATACCTCAGCTACTGACTCAATATTTCCAAAGAATTCTATAATCTTATCTTGTAATGAATGGTTAAGATTGTGCCATGTGTCCTCTGATTTTTCTTGAGTTTTCTTTATTTCCGAATTTAGTGCCATGTGGCGTCTTCATGGGTCCTATAAGGATACCTTTCAAGCCACCTCATGCCTTCCTGATAAGTCCAAATCTTTATCTAATTAATCTCCAATTATAACTTCAACTGCGTAATTATACTTTACTGAAAATTACTAAAATATTATTTTAATTCCACTTGGGCCTACATAACTCTTGGGACACATTTTAGGACTTCTTGGAATGCCATCTTGGGTCTCTAATCAATCTCAAGTACTCTCTGATGGCAAAATTCCAAACAAACTTCCCTTACACCTATATCCTTAAATTACCCTCATTTTTTTAGTTTAGTTAATCTCTTTCTTCAAAACGACCATTATGCCCCCAAGGACTTTATTGTTTACAATTTAGTCCCTAAACTTTGCATTTTAGTCCCTAAACATCATTTGTATATTTATGGGAGTTTTGTTAAAAGGGGTCTAGTAGCCTATCTATTTCAGACTATTTTCTGAGTCTCTAGGCCCAAAAATTGGTATATTACATTGATCTTATTGGTATTCAGCAATGGATGACAGAATTTGGCAAGCATAATTCTCCAACATTTGATGCTTAGGTGGCAAATAATTGGATCATTCAGTTATAAAATATTTGCAAGGTGCTTGATTGCCCATGTAAAAGTAAGGTCAGATGTCCATTGATTAATGAGACTTTACAGGCAATGGACGAAATTTAGCTATTGCTATAAGCAAGGAAGATTCCTATTATATGGGAAGTATTTTTTTAAACTATTCTATGGAAACTATTTTCCCCAGTCAGTGCATGATGAATGGGAGGCTGAATTCCTTGCTATGAGGCAAGAAGAAAATAACCCATTTGATGAATATTTTACTAAGTTTATTTGTCTTTCTCAATATTCCACGTATCTTTGGTAAGTGGATGATGAATAGTGGATAATGGAGAGAATAATTAGAGCATTAAATACTATGTTAAAGGAAAAGATGACTCCACAACATTATAGTCAATCTGATAAAGTAATGGAGGCATGCCAAATAATTGAAAATAGCCTGAACCATTGAATGTTATTTAAGCCAGTAAGCAAGGGAAATGTTGCTCCTAAAAAGATCAACCAAAGTCAAGATGTTGCTAGTGGTAGTGGCTATAAGAAGAGAAAAAGGCAATGACATAATAAAAGGCTTACTTATGGAAATGTTATGGGCAATATTGACAATCGAGACCCAGGGTTCTAAGTTTGTGATAAGTGTAGAAAGAATCATGGTAACATACCATGTTTGATGGGGTATAATGTTTACTATATATATGGGAAACCTAAACATTTATATAAGGACTGGCAAAATGTCACATCCTTACTTTTAACCTCAATTATACTCCATTAGAAGTGATTGGAACCAATTACATGATCATTTGCTTTGAAATCATTCATTTCTAAAAGAATTGCTCTCGGGGGGTACTGTTCACTTTTACTGTTCATTTGGTAAAATCTAGATGTTCCAGTTTCTTTGCTTAACTTCAAAAATTCATTTCTCATTGGTTGCTTATCCAAATGAACTGTTACCTATGGATTTGAAGCTCTAGATATCCTCTTTAAGGTCATACAATTTTATTGAAAAAATCATTCATTTGATATATTAAATCATTGCGTGAATGTCACTACCTCTCAGCACTCATTTTATCTCAATTCTAGATCTTACTTCCAACTTTGGAAAATCATAACAATTCGGATACTTATCCAAATGAGACGTTCTTGGTGTTCATTTAAAGCTATGTATCTTAACTTTAATC
The DNA here is from genome assembly GCA_037074615.1 of Leucaena leucocephala. Classification (NCBI taxonomy): domain Eukaryota; kingdom Viridiplantae; phylum Streptophyta; class Magnoliopsida; order Fabales; family Fabaceae; genus Leucaena; species Leucaena leucocephala. Next base: position 10,579,949 of record CM073567.1, on the reverse strand, counting down.
ATGCAAAGTTTAAGACTAAAAATCGTTGGTTTAGACATTATAACCATCATCAGAAAAGCATCAGCCTCAAAACATAGTTACAGAAACATACACCATACATGCTAGCATATCACCCTACAGTGTCATGTAAGTCATGTAACTTATTATACAAACTTAATCATCAATATTTACTCTCTTCCTTTGAGAGTATCCAGCACCTAAAACATAGTTATGCATGTGGAAGGAATGAGATTTTATGGAAATCCTAATAGCAAGTTACACAAACTATAATATCATGCATGAATAATTGGATGCTTAACATGTTATCATGAGATGAGAGCTACTTCATAATGGTACATAAGCAAACTCTAACATGCATATCGTCATGACATAACTTGCAAGTAGTTGTGTAACACCTTACTTTCATACATCTTAGGGACCAATCAGTAGCATTTAGAACCACTTACAAGACTTTGGAAGTCCAATAGCTAAATCTAGAATTTTCTCCTTCACGGGTTACTGTTCATATGATAATCTAGATTTCTCAATGAACTTTGAAAAGTCATAATTAATTCTAGAAAAATTGAAATTAAGTGGTTCAACAATCTACGTGAAGATAACATCTTGAAATTTAAGGGAAAAATATTTTCCAGACCAAATGATAAGCCAATTAATACAGTTTATTCGCCAAAGTTTACTGTTCATTTGGTCAAAAAATCTGGAAACAGATTCTGGTCCCTTATTTTGGAAAATTAGTTCTCTTTGTACAGACATCAAAATAAGGCATTCTTGGTGTCAAAATGAAGCTTGTCGTGTCAAATACATGTCTACAAAATATCATATATTTAGTACATCATTAACTATTTTTAAGTACAGCCCAAGTGTCATAGCTGAAAACTGTTTTTGTTCCAGTGCAGAATTTTAACAACTAACTTTACATACATTCACCCCAAAATTTGACTATAACATAACCATATAAGCAAAATATATCTTCATCTAACATTCTTCCTCTCTCATGCTTGAGGTTCCTGCTGATTAGTGATATAATTTGGGGTGAGATTTCTGGGGAAATCTCAGTAGTAAATGGGACTAAACAATGTATACATTAATGCTTGTTATTAGTGCTTGCTTGTGATTGTGTCAACATAATGTAATGTGCATGCTTCCATGTAACATATGAAATACAATTGGCCAAATGAATCATAGCACAGAGCTTCAACATTTACATATGAACAACATCAATCAAGCCATAACACAATCAACCATACATTCAACACATACAAGTTAAGGTAAGTTTACTACCTTGATGCTTTACTTTTTCCTTATCCTCTTTCTTGTCACCTTTCCTTCCAGTAAGGTTGTATTCTTGAATACACAATCAAATCCTAAACATCACATATTCACTCATTCATCATGATTCAACTCAATTGGCATATAAGGACATTAAACTTAACTTAATCAATTAATCCCTGTCTTTCTTAATTTGTGGTTAACTGCCTTGTCCTTTGAATTAATTTGTGTCTTGACTTTACCTTACACAATTTCATCTTCTAAATCCATTTATGAACTTAGAATCATGAAATTACAGCTCCTTTATGGCCTGCTGGATAGAACCAAAAACATGGGTATAATTCTTTCAAAAAATCTCATTTTAATTCTAATGCTTCCAATACTTGTTTTTCTACTTTATCCCACACATTTTTTTTTTCATTTTAAAACCATTGAAAGCATCAAAATCATGAAATCCTAATTACTGTTCACGTGTATGAACAGTAACAGAGAAGGCTTAAAACTTACAACTTTCAATTCTAATGCTTTCAAGGTTCCAAATCTATCCAACCCTACACAAAATCATCATATAAATTCAATGGAAGCATTAGATCATTGAAATTAATTCTTCTTGGTCCAGAACAGACCTAGGCTGAATATCTCCATCAAGGACAAAGTCAAGAGCACAACTTAATTCAACAACCAATCATCAAAACCAACTTATCTAAACCTTAATCACCTAAAACCTTTATTTTCTTCTTCCTCCTTTAACTTAAAATTTGGACAGCAAGCATACTCTAGGTTTAATGAAATTTCCAACCACTAGAACCTAGGTTTTACCCTTCCAAAACACATCTAAATAAACTAGGAAGAACCACATACCTTATGGCTTAACTACCTTGATCTCTAAGTGCCTTGAATTGTCTTTATCTTGGTTGAGTTTTAAAATGACAAGAGTTTCTCCAATGTAACCAAGGGTGCACGTTTTTGTGAAGAATGGGAGGGGTATTTATAGCCAAAATTTTGGCATCTTGGGTCCATAATGTCCTCACTTTTCCTAATTATTACAATGGCTTAATCTTGAATTTGATTGGTTAGCTTTTGGATTAATTAAACTTAATCATCATTAGGTTAATTCTTATATTATTTTATTATATTTTAACAGATGTTATAATCTTCCTTTCCTCTTCTTGGTGCCATGTGTAAAGCTTGTGGGTCCCACAAGGACACCTCACATGGTTCTTGGACTTTCTTTAATTCTTTATCTTTTAAGAATACATAAAATATTCTAAAAATTCTTTTGACCACATAACAATTCCTTGGGCTTATTAGGCTTGCATAACACGTCCTATTGGACCTCTTTTAAGTCCAATATCTACTTGGCACAAATCCCAAGGCACTTTCCTTATACTGATATTCTTAAATCACCCTGATTTTTAGGATAAATGCTAGACATCTCTTTTAATGGTTATAACATTTTTAGAAATTCATTCTAATATAAAATGAATTTCCTACAAAGTTTCATAATTTTCTAAGACCCAGAAGGCTTGATAAAAATTCTCCACATTTCCTTTAACCTTTTATCGGTAACCGATTTCACTGTAAATTTCATAATTAATTCTACAGGACTCCTTTTTGACTTCTGTCTGTTTCATAAATTCTTATTACCATCCCAATCTTTTCATAACCTCTTTCCTCTATCAATTTATACATATAGGAAAAATTTAGGTTGTTACAAGTTATAATCATTCATACTTCATCATAACATGATGACATAAGCTCAAGCTCAACCAAACACCATAATCAATAAGCAAGCAAACAATTAAACAAACATGAGTTATAGTTAGGTATCCTTGCTACCTCTTAGCTATCTTAGTCAAGACCTTCCTGAGATGATTTCCTTTCTTCATAAATGTCAAAAGCTAGCCATTACAAAATAATATCAAGTTACAACTCAACTTGAAACCAAATCCAAGACTAGGTTTTCACTAACTCCCTTTCTCTCTCTACTTTATGTTTCATACTTTGATCTTTCTAAAATAAATTCTCATGGTTCATTTTCACATAATTTTTCATGTAGAATCCAAATATGAAACTAGAATTTCCAAAATCAAAACATACCTATTGCTACAGTATGAAACTGAAATGAATGTCCTTTTTTCCAAAATTCACATTTTGATTCCAATGCTTCCAATACTTGTTCTCCTATTTTATCCCCAAACAATTTTCCATTTTAAACTCATTAGAAGTATCAAAATCATGAAATTTCATCATATGAACAGTGTCACGCACAGTGTCATATCCTAATTTTTCCCTATCCAAATAATACTAATAGTGGAAAGAGGTTTGCAAAGGATTATGATGAAGATCAGAAGAAATGATAAAGGTTAAATGAGTCCTGAAGAAAGAGAAGGACTAAAACAAAAATTAGAAAAGGTTGAAGGCAAAAAGTGAAGGTAGAAATAAAAGTTGATCCCTTAAGTGTAATTTTCAAAAGTTAGGGGTTAAAATGCAAATAGCTAAAAGTTCAAGGGCTAAAGTGCAATTATTCAAAAGTTCATGGACTTAAATGTAATTATGAAAAAATTGAGCCAAAATAGGCTAAAAATGCCCAGAATTAGATAAGACCCAAATTTTACCAATAGATAGAGAAAATTATTCTGGTCAGTTTAACGCAACATAGAATTTTGATTTGAGGTCCCGATTAATTGAAATAAATTTATTAAGTCAGGAGAATTATTACAGTATTTTTCAGACAGCATAATCAGATGAAACTTTATAGGAAATTCCTATATTGAATGTAAGAATTTATAAAATTGATAGAGTCAGAAAAGGAATCCTGTAGAAGTCTTACGGGATTTTACGGTGAAATAAAATACCTGATAAATAGGATCTGGTGAGATTTATTGGGATTTGTGCCATAAAGGTAATGAGGATAATGAGCCCATACCAAGGCCGAAATGGCACCATAATGAGCCCAATAAAGTAGTGAAATAGTTATGTGGGCTAGAATCTAGAGCAGTACAGGAAAAGTGTAAAATTACAAAAATACCCCTAGATGCCCCTATTGTACCAGTAATGGATGAAGGGTATTCTGGTCATTCTGGATAGGCCAAAAATGTGTAATATGGTATAAAGATGATTAATTAGAGCCATTGAATACTCTAATGATGTTTGAAAAGACGATAATACCCTTTGAGAAATTAAAGTAAAATCGGACACCGATAAAGGGTTAAAGGAAATGTAAGGAATTTTTATCAGGACTTTTGGGTGTCAAAAAATTATGATACTTTACAGGGAATTCATTTTATATTAGAATGAATTTCTAAAAATGTTAGAACCATCAAAAGAGATGTCTAGCAATTATTTCAAAATCAGGATATTTTAAGAATATCAGTATAAGAAAAGTACCTTGGGATTTGTGCCAATTAGCTATTGGACCCAAGCAAGGCCTATGGCAGCCCAAAATTTTGTGCTAGGACATCCCATTAAGTCCCAAGAGTTGTCTTGGAGCCCAAGTCCAATAATTAATAATTTTTGAATTTTTAAAAAGAAAAAAAGGGATAAAGTGTGAATTATGGCTTGCACATGGTGGGACCCACACACCCACACACTTGGCGTCCAAGACAAGGGGAGGAGGAGATTTTTTGTCATGTAGATTTATGTCAAGTTGTCTTGGAGAGTAAGCTTGATGTAAGAACAAATATGAGTCATTAGATCAAATAGTGTACAAAGTGATCTTGCCCATTCATTTTCCATGGAATTTTTCTATAAATAACCCCTCAATTCTGCAGCCAAACTGTGAGCAAAGAACTCTTGGGGAAACTCTTGCAAAATAAAAACTCAAGCCAAGACAAAGAAGATTCAAGGTTCCAAAGTTCAAGCAAGCTAGAGATTAAAGGTAAGCAATCTATCCTAGCTTATTTTCCTTTGATTTGGGTGCTTGAACTTAGGGTTTTAATGGGAGAAAAGTTGAGTTTTGTCTAAGGGGTTGTGCTTCCCAACAACCTTAGATGAAAGGGGAAAGAAGAAATTAAAGTTAGAAACATATGATTGAAGCTTAAACAAGCTAATTAAGAGATTGGTTGTTGAATCAAGTTGATATTCTTGACTTTGCCTTAATAGAACCTGTTCGGTCTTCACTGTTCATGAGGGAAGGAAATTGAATTTCAATGATTTAATGCTTCCATTGAATTTAGATGATGATTTTGTGTAGGATTGGAAAGGTTTTGAACCTTGAAAGCATTGAAATTCCAATATTATAGTTTTGAAAACTATTACTATTCACATGCATGAACAGTGATTGCAATTTCATGATTTTGATGCTTCCAATGGTTTTAAAATGAAAAATTGTGTGGGATAAAGTAGAGAAATAAGTATGGGAAGCATTGGAATTAAAATGAGAATTTTTGAAAGAACATGTGATGAAGGAGCTGGAATTTCATGATTCTAAGCATATAAATGGATTCAAAAGAGGAAATTGTGTAGGGTAAAGTTAAGACATTAATTGATTCAAAGACCAAGTCCATTAGTTAAGATTAAGGAAAATTAATGGGCTTAATGCTCAAGAAGAAGTTATGTTAGTTAAAGTGAGTTTAATGCTCAAGGAAGTTAGATTGTGATGAATGAATGATTATGTGATGTTAGGAATTGATTGGTATGCTCTAAGAGAGGCAGCCACATGTTCAAGAAAAGTGAGAAGGAGGAAGCAAGATAAGGAGAAAGAAAGTCAAGTGCTCAAGGTAGTAAACTAATCCTAAACTTGTATGCATTGAATGTTATGCTTGATTATCCTATGGCTTGATTGAATTGTGTTGCCTATGTGCTTATGTATGAAGCTCTGTTTATATGTTTACTTTGGCCAATTGTATTTCATATGTAACATGGAAGCATGCACATGACACAATCGTAACACTTTCACAAGCAAGCACAAGTATTTACGTTAATGCATGCATTGTTTAGTACCATTTGCTACTGAGATTTCCCCCGAAATCTCATCCCTTTCCATGTAATCCCAATGCCACATGTTTATGAATGATGAAAGAGGATGATGAAGCATGAAGAAAAGCTAGGGATTGGATAGTATATATGTTATGTGAATGTGTAATGCTGCTGTATGACCAATGTAAGCAGTGATGGTCATGATGTAATGAAAAATAGTAAATGATGGAATAAATATATGAAATTTTACGAACATTTATATGACATGCCAAGCTTCATTTTGACACCAAGAATGCTTTATTTTGGAAATGCTTTATTTCCAAAATAAGGGATCAGAATCTGTTTCCAGGATTTTTGACTAAATGAACAGTAAAGTTTAACGAATAAACTGCATTAATTGGCTAATCATTTGGTTTGGAAATTATTTTTTCCTTAAATTTCAAGATGTTATCTTCACGTATATTTTTTAACCACTTCATTTCGAGTTTTCTTGAATTAGTTATGAAATTTTAAAGTTTGTTGCGTAATCTGGAATACCATATGAACAGTAACCCAAGAGAAAGTAAAATTCCAGATTTGGCTAATGGACTTCCAAGGTCTGGTAAGTGGTTCTAGATGCTACTGAATGGTCCCTAAAATGTATGAAAGTAAGGATGTTACACACAGTACCAGCATGAACACAAAACCCTAAATCCAAACATACTTGAATTCCCAAGCTTATACCACTTGATTCTAGCTTGTTTAAGCTTGTCTGAACTATCCATAACATAAAACTCATATTCTAAACCCATATGGACAGCACTTCCAGCAGCAACCACAAGTGAAATAGAGTGAAAAAACCTCTTAAAATCAAGAGCTAACTTGCTAGAACAATGCTCAAGATCAAGGGAGATGATTACCTTGCTTCTTGCTTCAAGTTGTGTGCTTCTTTCTTGGTTGAGTGGAAATTTTGCAAGATTTTCCCCATGGTTCCAAGGTCTGCCGAATAGGTCTGAAATGAGGGGGTATTTATAGAGAAATTTGGGTGAAAATGGATGGGCAAGATTGGTTTGTATACTATTTGATCCAAGGGCTCACATTTAATCTTGAGTTTAACTTTTTCTAAAAAAAGAATAATTATGACATCATGTGGGACAGCTCATAGGACACCTAAGAGGGGTATGTGGTTTGCTGCCCATGTAAGGAAGCTTCTGGAAATATTCCAGTCCAATCTGATACTGATCGGAGCAGTTTCACAACAACCAGATTATATTCTGTTCCTAATTTTTTATATTATACCATTATATGTATTCTATCCTAGAAATTAATGTATAGGCTTCTCATACCATTGAAAATGATATACTAAAGATTTATCTACCATGTCCCTTAGGAAATGACCAAAATACCCTTGGTGTCCTTTCTTGCACTGTACTAACCCTAAGGGCATAATTGTCATTTCACCCCTCTTTGTACTACCTCTGGGCATATATTGGCTCAACTAATCATATTTATTCCATATTCCACGTGTTTAGCCTATCCCATATGACCAAAATGCCCTCTATCCATCACTAGTACAATCTGGGCATCCAGGGACATTTTCGTAATTTTACATTTTTTATGTACACTCGCCCCTTCTACTGATGAACTGGTACCCTAGTTTTTAGGCCCTCCTTAACGTCATCATGGGCCTATATATGAGGTCATCTGATCTCATTCTATCTAGGCTCACATACCGGTAAGTTCCATTATTGGATCACGGGTGCTATTAAACTCCTGTCAAAATTTACTGTTATGGAAATAATTTTTTATACAGGACTTCTTCCAGGGTTCTGTCAGATTCATAACATCTGACACTATAGGGCATATTTTCCTGTAATTCCCCCACTTATATATGATATCCATGGAATCTGATAAAATTTCAGATAACTTTTAGACTATCAGATAATTTTCTGTTGTCTGGAGCCCTAATAAAATTACTGTATCATGCTAGATAGACCAACACATCTTCCTCTATTTACTGATGGAATATGGGACTAAAATACTTCCGGGCAGTTCTAACACTTTCCGGGCTGATCTTTCTATAATTACAATTTTGCCCTTTAACTTTTGGCCTTTAACCTTTTCTACTTTGCGTTTAGGTATTTCTCTTTCTTCAATACTCATCTAACCTTTATCATTTCTTCTGATCTTCGTCATAATCCTTTCCAAACCTCTTTCCACTATCGGTATTATACAGATAGAAAAAATTAGGATATGACACAAAAAATGTCCTGATATGTTCCAAGCTACCATTTATCTCAATGATCACTCTGTGATTGCTATGTTTGACTTGGGTACAAGTACTTCCTTTATTTCTTATGATTGTACTAACGACTAGGCCATATGATTAGCCATTTGCATTATGTTATATATGTGACAACCTCTACAAATGCTAGAGTAGTTACATGTGATGTTTGTCTAAATAGTATTGTTCGATAAGAATATTGTTGCACTACTCTAGATTTAACATGTATGCCTTTTTGAGAAATTGATATCATAATCAAACTAAATTGTTTATCTTCTAATAACGTGATATTGGACTATAAGAACAAGACCCTAGTTCTTTGTCTGAATGCAACAGATTTGAGTTTAGAAGTAAGGCTGAATTTTATATCATAGGCTCAAACAGATAAATGTTTATGCAAAAGATGTCAAGGGTATGTGATCTTCTTTTATGTTCAAACAGAAATGAAGAAGAGATAGAGGAGATTCTAGTGAAGTAGAGTTTGCAATTAATGTTGTACTTGGAGCTGGACCAGTATGAAAATCCCTATATCGTATGGCTTCTAATGACATTATGGAATTAAGGAAGCAGATTGAGGAGATTTTAGAAAAAGGTTTCATCTAACCCAGTGTTTCACCATAGGGTGCTCTAGTATTATTCGTTAAGAAGAAGGATGTCAGTTTAAGATTATATATAGATTATAGGGGTTGAATAATATTACTATTAAGAATAAGTACTTTCTCCCCATAATTGATGACTTGCAAGATCAATTAGCTAGAGTAAGTTTATTTTCTAAGATTAATTTGAGATCAGGATACCACCAACTCAGCATTAAATTAGATGATATCTCAAATATGCTTTTAGGACTCGTTACAGTCATTTTGAATTTCTTGTGATGCCATTTGGTTTGACAAATGCACTTGCAATTTTTATGGATTATATGAACAGAATATTCAGGCCCTATTTAGATCAATTTGTTGTAGTTTTCATTTACGATATCCTAGTGTACTGCAAATCTACATAAGAGCATGAAAGACACTTGAGAATTATCCTTAGTACTCTTAAAGAAAAATAACTCTATGCTAAGCTTAGTAAATATGAGTTTTGGCTTCAAGAAGTCAAATTTCTTGGTCATGTTATATCCCATGAAGAGTAGTTATGGATCCTAGCAAAGTTGAAGCAGTATTATGCTAGGAGCAATCAATGACAATGGCATAAATTATAAGTTTTCTAGGCTTAGCAGGGTATTATAGAAGATTTATTAAGGATTTTTCTCAAATTGCCTTACCGTTGACCAAGTTGACCATAAAGAACCGGCAATTCAAGTGGGATGAGAAGTGAAGGCTAGTTTTCAATAATTAAATAGAAGTTAACCACTACTCTTATGCTGATTATTTCACATCCAACACAAACCTATGTAGTCTATACTGATACTAGTAAACATGGATTAGGATGTGTGTTAATGTAGCAAGGTTGAGTAGTAGCTTACACCTCTCCACAATTAAAGCCACATTAAGAACATCATCCCACCCATGACCTGGAGCTTACAACGGTAGTCTATGCTCTCAAGATATGGAGGCATTATTTGTATGGAATAACTATAGAATTGTACTGTGACTATAAGAGCCTGAAGTATCTGCATGACCAAAAAGAACTAAATATGTGCTAATGATGATGGATGGAGTTATGGAAAATTATGATTTCTAGATTAAATACCATACAGGAAAAGCAAAAGTTGTAGCTGATGATTTAAGCAGAAAGGTAATGCATGTGGCAATTCTGATTATCAAAGAATTGAAATTAGTATATGTTAGATATTGGAATCCTTTATACTATATGTAGATAATAGGAGATCCTTATAGAGGAATGTAGGTCATAGCTTTTATTGATGATGAGATAAAAGAAACTCAAAAACATGATAAGCTCGCAACAATTTTTAAGGATAAGTTGAAGAGAGGGGAAACTAAAAATTTTGAAATCTCCCAAGATGTATTGCTATGGTTTAGGGAAGGCTGTATATCCCTAATGCAATGGATTGAGAGAAACTTTTAGATGAAGCACATAAAAGATGATATATAGTACATCCAGGTATAACCAAGATGTATCATGATGTTAAACGTATACTTTGGTAGCCTAAATTAAAAAATATGTTGTAACCTATGTATCAAAATGCCTGACATGCCAGAAAGTAAAGATTGAAAATCAAATACCAGCAAGAAAATTGCAACCTCTAGACATTCCTGAGTGAAAATGTGATAGTATTGCCATGGGTTTTGTCAAAGGACTACACATGACTTTAACTAAGCATGATCAATATGGGTAGTAATTCATCAGTTGACAAAGTCAGCTCATTTCCTAGCAATAAATATGAGGAATTCTCTAGAAAGGTTGGTAAAGCTATATATAAAAGAGATTATTAGACTACACGGTGTCCCAAGTAGTATCGTGTCTGATAGAGACCCTAGATTTTCATCTAATCTTTAGAGGGCTTTGCATAAAGAAATAGATACTACTATCCAGTTTAGCAGCCTATCATCCTCAAACAGATGGTCAGTTCGAGAGAACAATCCATAACTAGAGGATATGCTAAGAGCTTGTGTTTTGGATTTTAAAGGGAGTTGGGATGTCCATCTACCACTAATAGAATTTACTTATAACAATAGCTAATAAACTAGTATTCAGATGGACCCATGTGAAGTACTCTACAAACAAAAGTGTAGATCCCCATTATGTTGGTTAGAGTTAAGCATGAGAAGACTGCTTGGTCTTAATATAGTATATCAAACTATAGCAATATTGACATGATCAGAAAAAGACTGTTAACTGCTTAAAGTAGGCAGAAAAGTTATGAGTATGCTAGAAGAAAACCATTAGAGTTTGAAGAAGGAGAACATGTATTTCGTAAGTTGCCTCTAGCTATAGAAGTTGGATGATCAATCAAAGTAAAGAAGTTGCATCCTAAATATATAGGACCATTTTAGATTCTCACTAAAATAGGATTGGTGGCTTATAAGTTAGCTCTTCCCTAGCTCTCAGTCAAATACATGATATATTTCATATTTCTCAGTTAAGGAAATATGTTGTAGACCCATCACATGTGATTGAATAAGATGATATCACACTATTGGATGACCTAACATATGAAGTTGGATCAGTACGAATCATTGATAGAAAGGTTAAACAGCTACAAAATAAACAGATTTCTTTAGTCAAAGTGGTATAAAAAGGATTAATTGAGAATAAAGCTACATTGGAAGTAGATGAAAAAATTAAAGAGATATATCCTAAATTATTTCCTTATCATGTATATATAGTAAAATTTGAGGACAAAATTTATTTTAAGGGGAGAGAAATGTCATATCCCTAGGAAAGGTTACAATTTAAGAAGGAAAAAGGGGTTAAATTGCAAATAATAGAAAGTTCAATACTTAAGTGAAATTTAGAAAAGTTCTAGGGCTAAAATAAAATATAGAGATAAATCTTGGGCCATAAAGTGGAATTATAAAAAGTTTAAGGACCAAAATGCAATTTGTCCAAGTTTAAAGGCAAAATTGTAATTATGAAGTTGTGCCAGAAAAGGTCCAGACTACCCAAAAATGTTAATCAAGAGATGAAAAGAGTGGATTTTTGTCATTTGGACATGCTCAAAATGCCAAGGGAGATACATGAATGATTAATCAAAATCAGTATATGCCCTACTAAGGTGTAAATAACTCCTTAATTTTGTATGACTTAGGGAACATTCGATAGCATTTAGAACTACTTACAAGTCAATTGAAGTTTAATTACAAAATCTGGAATTCCCAAGCTTCACAAGTATTGTTCATATGGTAATTCCATATTAAGTGACAGACTTCAAAAAATCATAGTTAATTATAAAAAATTTGAAATAAAGTGGTTCAAAAAGCTACACGAAGCTAACATGATGAACTTTAAGGGAAAAATACTTCCTCATAACAATGGACTAGTTAACTGAGTCAACTCTGATGTCAAATTTTACTTTTCATCTAATCAAATTTTTGGAAACTAGTTTATGGTCTAAAATTTTGAAAAATTCATTCTTTTTATATTGATGTCAGAATAATCCATTCTTGGTGTGAAAACAAAGCTTGACATGTGAACTAAATGTTGACAAAATTTCATATATTTATTCTAATATTTACTATTTTTAATTATATTTCATATATCACTACCTCCTCATGAATTACTGTTCACATTTATGAACTCAAAATGCCCAAATTCCAGCAGCTACTCATTGTTTTGGACAGAATTGAAAAGCCTCTCTTTTTCTTTAAAAAAATTTTATTTTGATTCCAATACTTGTTTCTCTATTTTACCCCACATAATTTTTCATTTTAAAACCATTGGAAGTATCAAAATCAAGAAATTTCCCACTGTTCATATGTATAAATAGTAACAAAGAAGACTTCAAAAATTCATCTTTTAATTACAATACTTAAAGGTTACAAACCTATCCAATCCTACGCAAAATCATCTTTTAAATTCAATGGAAGCAATAGATCATTGAAATTCCATCTCTCCTATCTAGAATTTCCTTGGCCAAATGGCCTCAAGAAATAGCAAAGTCAAGAATCGCAATTTAATTCTATATCCAACCATTCAATATAGCTTGTATAAGTGTCAATTGCATGATTCTATTTTGCTTTTATTATTTCTTATTTTCTATCCAGATTTTGTTACCAAGAGAATATCTCACTTTACTATTCATATGGCTCTGAGCCTCAGCATACTCTTTCTCATAGAACTGTGTTCTAACTTTACTCTACCTTAGACCCTCTATCTGCTCATACTTGTCTTTCCTTAAGACACATGGGGTTTTCTCTTATGTTCCTCAGACATACTCCTATAATCTTTTGAATTCCAGTACTCAAATTTGAACATCTTCGTTTAAAAAAAACTATGTTCAGTCTTTATATAATAGAGTCTATATGGTAAAAACATTATAAGTACTTTCACTAGATGAGCTAATAAATATTACAAGTACCTTACTGATATTTATTTATCTAAATCTAGAGATATATCTAAGTGACATATGTTTCATATCCAACTGTTATCTAAAGAGTGATATGAAAGCAATTACTTTATTGTAGCATGTTGTTCTTTTTGTATACTAAATTTTTTGATAAAGTTATAACACTACCACTCTATTAGTACTTTCTGTAACCCAACCATAAGAAATAGTCCAAAGTACTATATTCATAAGCTTATAGAAATACCTGAGTAACCATAATCATATTGTAACTAACTGTCCCACTTACTAGGATTGTATGTTATTCTTGTACATTCTTATTGCTTGCATATTTTAGGTTGCACATCTAACTTACTCTCATTATTATCTTATATCTAGCTCTCATTCCTATTCCTAACTTTAATCTAACTCTGATCTTGATCTTAATTTCCATTCTACTCTTAATCCTAATCCTTGAGGATTAATTAACACTAACTACCTTATCTAATTCTCTAATATTGTGGAGCAAACATACTAGGTCTACGATAGCTCTACCATGTGTATGCCAGATATTAACATTTAAATATCTATAGGGTGTTATTACCCTTAAATTGATGGGAATAATTGCCTTTACAATCATTGTTGGTAACAAATGACTGGAACCCAAATCACATATTGCATATATTTAGCAATTGTTATCCCATAATCATTTCTTTGGATTACCTCAAGCGACTTGCTTGCCTCTTCTCATATCAGGGCAAAGCTTTCTTCTACATTTGGAATCTCTTACCTATCACATTCTATAAATGGCAAAATATCCCAGCTTGCCACATTTGTAGCAACATCCTTGACCTATCAATCAAAGCCTATTCCATTGGTCTCTACCACAGTTCTCATATATGTTTAGCTCTGATTGCATGTCTGTATCTCTTAGCTTACTACTCTTTTAGTTCTTAACTACTTCTTATTACCTCTTCTAAAAGCTAAAGGTCTTCTAGATCATCCCTATATGAAACACTGAAAGGATTGATCTTTCAGAGTTGCCTTTATCTTTCCTACGCATGACAAGTTTCTCTCTGTAATCTTGCTTGCCTGTACCACTTCATTGAACCTTTGTAACTTCCTGGGAAAAATTCTTTGTTGCAACACATAATTCGATTTATGAGTTAACTTTTCTGTCATTCAACTCTCATTATACACGTGGATGAACTCGGCTAAGTATCCATTGGAGGGTTCTTCTTACCCTACTTTAACACTTTAACTTAGCCTCACGCTCATATCTATTTGAGTAAGGAGAATGCTTCTCATAAAATTGCTAAAAAAAATTCCCATATGAGCGAATCATTTCTATCTTCATGGAATAACTTATGTACGTTTCAATAATTGGATACTATCCTCTTCCTCAGCAAATCTTTACCATCTGCTAGTCTTGGTCTATTCCTACTTAGACTATAAGTCCTTAATGACTTCTTTCTCTAATTGTCATAAATCTACAACAGTTGCTGCTACAATTGTCACGATAATAACATCACTTTTTTTTCCTGACAAACTTGAGTTGTTGGGATCGCATCTATCATCTACTGTTGCTACTTTGGCTATATGGAGTTCTCTACATTGGTTTACTCGTCCCTTCATGATGAGTTTTTAGCTTCGAGAATATTAGCTGTCCATCTCAGTCTCATATTTTTTAACCTTCTAGTCAGAAAAGAGAAACTTAATAAAGTCTTTCATAAAGTATATCAACTCCTAACTATCTTGCAAAGGATTTACATCTAAATGCCTTCTTTAGCTGGTTTTCTATGTCCTAGCACCTCATACATAGGACTTATTAGCATCTCATACTAAACCTCTAGCTAATAAATTTTAGCGAGGTTGGCGCCTTCATTCTCATCATTCTTATAATGTCTAACCTCTACTCTTAGGGATTTTAGGTTCACAGAATGATTCATTTCATTCCCCTAACGTTATCTTAAACAAACTCTTGTATCTTAGCTTTCTTATTCCAGGATTAGTTAACTTCTTTAACTGGTCAACTTCTTTGACTTTATGCTAGTTAGCTTCTATCTTTGTCAATAGAAGGAACTGCTCCTCATTGCTATTCTACTTAGTCTAGCCACATTGTGTTAAGAAACATGAGACCCTAAAGGTATTAGCTGATAAAGACCAATCTACCATTGCTTTGTCCATCATACTAGCTCGTCAATTCCTAAACTCTTCTATGTATCGCAGTGGTGACCTGAGTATTGGCTAGTTACGCCTCATGTTGTCTGTGAACTTTTATCGCTGCCATATCAATCTACTTGTCATTACCAGACAGCTCTATATTTTTTTGATGTGACATGAACATATCTTTCCCTGAACATTCTCTTCCTAAATTTCCTTACCTGAATACTTCTTTAAGTAGTGAACCAATCATCTAGGGAGGAAATCTTCTTTAATTGATATTAACTTCTCACTAAGTACCATAATCTTAACATAATGTTAACTATTTAGGTTTAGGGTATAGGAATTGTCCTATCTGATGCCAAAAACTTTACTTTGATACCAAAAATATAACACCTTACTTTGTACTTCTTAGGTACAATTTGATAGCATTTATAACTACTTACAGGTCCATTGAAGTTCAATCACAAAATCTGGAATTTACAAGCTTCACAGGTACTGTTCTAATAGTAATTCCAAATTAAGCGACGAAATTTAAAAAAATCATAATTAATTCTCAAAAAATTGAAATAAAGTGGTTCAATACGATACATGAAGCTAACATAAGTAAATTTAAGGATAAAATAATTCCTCATACTAGTTGACTAATCAATTGAGTAAACTCTACCATTAAAGTTTACTATTCATTTGGTTAAATTTCTAGAAAACAATTTATGGTCCCAAACTTTGAAAAATTCATTCTCATTATATTGACAATGGAATAAGGCATTATTGGTATCAAAATGAAGTTTAAGATGTTAAATAAATGTTAATAAAATTTCATATATTTATTCTAACGTTTACTAATTTTAATTATATCTCATATGTCATTGCTTCCTTATGAGTTACTGTTCACAGTGACAAATTTCATCGACTCCCTTTACATCCATGTACACATACATCATGCAACTAGTTCCTATCTCTTCTTCATGCCTCTTTATCTTTCTCCACATGTGAAATCCCTGCTATGTTGATGTCATGGAGGGGTAAAATTTTGGAGAAATCTTAGTAGCAAATAGAAACCATACAATGTATGAAACTATATTCTTGATTTTACTATGTGTGCACTTAATGATCATGCTTGCATAATGATAACTTATATTATTCCATGTCTCTTAATTACAACATATGGCCATAGCATGAAAAGAAACAGAGCATCACTTAATCATACATGCTTCAGTTCATAAAAATAAGTAAACATCACATAAAACATCCAAGCAACATAAGCATACAAGTAGGTAAGTTCCCTACCTCATACTCCTTGCTTTTCTTATCCTTTTCATTTACCTCTTGCTTCTTCCTTTTTGATGTGTGACTACCCTCTTTGAGCACACAAATCAAATCCTAATATTACATTACCATTACCTCATTACAATTCAACTTCCTGGAACATTGAAGTTTATCTAATAAAGTAACTTTCTTTAATCTTTGTTAATTAGCTTGGTCTTTGAATCAATTGATGTCTTGACTTTACCCTACACAATTTGGCCTTCTAAATCCATTTATAAACTTATAATTTCAAAATTCTAGCAGCTACACATTGTTTTGGATAGAACTAAAAGCCTCTATTTTTCTTTAAAAAAACTCCTTTTGATTCCAATACTTTTAATACTTGTTTCTCTACTTTACCCCACACAATTTATTATTTTAAAACCATTGGAATCATCAAAATTATGAAATTTCAATCATTATTCATGAGTGTAAACAGTAATAGAGAAGACTTAAATAGTTTATCTTACAATTCCAATGCTTCTATGGTTCTAAACCTATACAAAATCATCTTCTAAAACCAATGGAAGCAATAGATCATTTAAATTCTATCTCCTCCTATCTAGAAAATCCTTGGCCAAAAGTCCTCAAGAAAGTGCAAAGTCAAGAACCACATTTTAATTCCATAACCAACCATTCAATCTAGCTTGTCTAAGTGTCAATTGCATGATTCTATCTTGCTTTTCTTCTTTCTTCTTTTTTGTCTAGATTTGGACAGCAAGGTTACCAAGAGAATATCTCACTTTTCTACCATTAAAACTTAGGTTTTATCCTTCAAAAACTCATACAAATAAATGAGGAAGGATTACGTACCTTAAGATCTAACTACTTGGATCAAAGTCCCTTGAACTTCCTCTTGGAATTGCCTTAGATGAGGTGAGTTTTATTTTGGCATAAGTTCCCTAAGCTCCACCATACACTCACAATTTGGGCAAGATAAGGGGGTATTTATAGCCAAAATTTTGGTACCTTTGGACAAACATGTCCCTCATTCAACTAATTATTACAACTCTATAATCTTGAATCTTATTGGTTGCTTCTTTGATTAATTAACCTTAGTAACAACATTTGTATAAATGTGCACAATAAGTTGTTAATTTGACACAATATATACTTTAAAATAAATACTCACATTTCTCTTCTAACTTTATTTTATTTAAAAATTAATTTAATACTATAACTTTATTTCCTTATCGCAATCACACATTTATTTACCAAATTATCATTCCAATGATAATCGTATATTGTCTCAACTTTATTCTACTCATGTAATTTCTAATTTAACATCAAACTCCTTAAACAATCCAAAAAAACCCAAATTTACAACCCTTAAAGCTTCATCGAAAATTTCCAATGCTATATTTCATAATCAACCTGAAAAAGCTTAATTCATAATTTCCAATCAAACTCTAACTTCAATTTACTTAAATCAACCACTAAGTCTTCCAATTATATAAAATCCTCAAATTTCTTAACTTATAATTAACACTCAATATACTAAACTTGAGTTTCATTACCAATCAGCTAAACAAATAATCAATTTAATTATATAAGTTTAAAGTTCCCAATTTTTACCTTTAATTTATAAATCTCACTCACAATGTCTAAATCTTCATTTCAATATTGAATCACACCATTCCTAGATTTCAATAACTCATTTGCACCATCAATTAACCCATAATTATTCAATTTAATCAAAATCCCCAATTTCTCCAATTTAGGGTTCTAACAAATATGCCCATCTTTAATTTACAAGCTATAGCCATAATTTAAACTGATTAAATATCAATTATACCTCCAATAATTGTGACCCAATTATTAAACTCAAATTAAATGAATAAAAATTTTATATTAAATCATCTCTACTCTTTAATATTTAAATCCTAGCTTTAAACCTCTTAAATAATGCAAATAGAAAAATTCTAAACTGATTAAATGTAAGTGTTCACTTACCTTTATAATTCTATAATTTTCATTTGTTGAAAATTCACACTTGTTCCAAGCCCTAATCCTCAAACTTGCTTTGCTCCCAACAAAAATTATATTTCAGAAGAGCTCTCAAAAGTGGAGAAATATTTGTAAACTAATTATTATAGTTGGAAGATTTTAGGAGCAAATATGAAGGTCTATAAATATCTTAAATTTTGTATGGAGCAAGGAAGTGTTGTTATCGGCAACTAGAGAAGCGAAATGATGAATGAAGAATAAAGGAATGGATTCATGAGGGAGAGGGAGGAGTGTATGGTGTTATTATAATGGTGTGGTCACACACCATTATAATATATATCTATAGTCTTTTCTTTTCTTTTCTTTTTTCTCTTCTCTTTCATTTTTTTATTTCATTTTTTATTTTCTTACCTTTTCTTGAACGCTCGTACGTTTTTTTCTCTCATTTTTTTTCTTCAATTCCTTCTTTTTTTCATTTTTCTCTCTCTCAATGTATATATTTTTTTAATTGCTAAAAATTGAGAATTCTTTTCTAACTACTCCTAAACCATATCTCAACATTGAATATTATCTAAATATATTTCTTTATTAATTATCAGTTATTAAGATTACCTAAAAATTTAAATAATTAAGTTCTATTTATATGAGAATATAATTTTAATAAATTCTTTACACTCAAATAATTATACAATTGTTGCCAATTACCATAAATAAGCCAATTGAATTTAACTCAATATAAATATAAACAAATACATATTACCTTCAATTTTAAATCTTATTTTATTATTTCTTAATTTTATAATTTTATATATGAAATAATGTATTTGAAGTACTCTAAACCTTAAGTTAATGTTCTAATTTTACTCAAATGTTTAGAATTAAAATTAGGATGTTATAATTCTCTTATCCTTTTAAGAATTTTGTCCCGAAATTCATTATACATTAAGCTTGCTTATTGCCTATTCACACCGATATCTCACGCAGCATCCTTTCACGTCCTCATCCACCCCAAGTGCCATTACATCAAAGTATAAGTATCCTTCCTAATTACAACCATATTCAATCATCTATATAAATCCTATTAGTTGGAATGGAAATAAGAATATTATTCTTGTCATACTATATAATTATTTAGTCCTCCATGCTCGTAGTCTTCTTCTTCTTCTTCTTCTTCTTCTTCTTTGTGTAGACAATCCTAGTCAAGAACTAAGATCATGAATAATCCTTATTCTTAACTTCTAAAATCGTCAATAATTCATCTTAGAATCTAATTAGCTAAATCTTTTTTCAGCAACCTTATAACACAACTTTCTTATTTTGAATGGATATCCAACAAAAATCAATCACATGCTTAATTTTTATATCCTCAATAAAACATCAATTATATGTTGAGTTATATTTCATATAATCATTGATAAAAATCACCTAACTAACTTCTTACCCCAATCTTCTTATTCTTTAGAAGTTCAGTAGGCCAACAAGCAAGGGATTGAAATTTCTTCCTTGTTACGAGGTACGTAGTTACTCTCCCAATAGGGAGAGGATTGAGCGCTCCAACCTATAGCGTTAGTGCTAGATTGCTGGGGCATAGTGCTTGCTTACTTGTTAGAGTAAGGAAGAAAAGACAAGCAAAGTAAAGACCAACGACACTTCCTCTTCTGGTCTGGATTCCTAAACCGCTTGGTCCCGTTCTATGCGCATCTCATATTCAACCTGCACATATCACTCTACTTTCTTTTCTTTCTTGTGTCTCACCTGATTCTATGGCATCTTTGACTAAGTCAAATCTCGCTTTTGAACAGGTGGGGTAGGAAGCTATCCCATTGCCTTTTCTTGTTTAAGGGCTGCTCACTTCGACAATCTGATGCCCTATACTAGACGTAGAATCTATAGTGATCAGCTTTGCTTGAGCTATTACATTTACAATTTCAATGATCTCATTAATACATCTATATATCTATGAGATAGGTCTTAGGTCCTAAAGAAGATATCCTAACAATAATGGAGGAAGGAATTATGGAAAGACATTCCCTACAAGATGTAGTTACAGCAACTGGGAAGGGCTTTACTGAGCAAGCATAACCCAGCGGGTAAGAGATTGGTTTTGAACCAGCGGATCAAATTTGTATTTATGTGATGGAAGATCCAGTTGGTACCTATGAAAAACTCATGGTGATTTATTCATTATAAACTGACTCGAAGCTTGCAGTAATGCATGAAGAGGGGCGATGCTACCAGTTGCAAGAAGGGTTAGGGGAGAGAAGAGTGACCTTATCATGGGGTTGCTATGAGGGACTCTTAACTCCTGACTCCTTATTTTTACCGATGGGAGACCCCATATATAACTAAGAGTAAGATTATTAGGACTAATAGATCTAGACAAAATAACAGGCACCTGTTGGCTCTGGGAATGCTGTTGATTTATTGAAGGGGAAGACTTTATTTACCATAAAGAGAGTGTAACATAACTGAACCTTTTTATTGTCTTGTATTTTCATTTATTAGAAGGAACATGCACTAAGTTACTTACAAAATAAGAAGACTAAACTAATTGAGATTGACTAGGACACCAGAAGAAGACACCAATTTTGCAATATTGAGTATGATTACTCCAACATATACTAATATAGCCGCCAGACGAGCCCTATGGCTTGTCAGATCATCAAAGAGACATCTAGCACTATAGGTATTACTCCCTATATGGATTTCTTTCCTGTGTGTGTATACTGCATATATGTTCAACAAAGGTTTGTTTCACTACTCGAAATAGAAGCTCTGGACTAGGATCGCCTTAATGAGTTACATTGCCAAGAACCCATGCGACCGCTTGCCCCGAACCGGTTGAAAGAGGTCATAAGAATTCTGGAAACTAACTATGGCCCTAAGCATCTGCATTCAATCTTAGAAGATTTGGAGACCAAGGGGTAGTTTGTTTCTTTTATCAAGGGTAAAAACTGGACTGAGAGTTATCGAAAAAGCAGGAACTGAAAAAGGAAAATGAGTGATGTTATGCTGCTAACTCTCAGTTTGGTCCTACTCTGGTTCATTTTGTTACTAAAAAGAGGGAAGGAAAGTCAGTACCAAGGATTGCCAAGCATTTGGTTCTTCATTCCCTCAGGATCGAGGCTTCGTTTGACTAAAAAATAGTAGGGAGCATATTTCATGGATGGAGTAGGAGCTAGCCTTCATTGAAGTAAGTAGGGGTGAAATCCACTTGTCTTTTTAAGTATTAGAGTTCAGCAGAAGACTAGGAAGAAGGAAGGCTCGTCGAGACCTCAATCGCTGATCCAGTAATAGCAAGTGAGACCTATATTGAGTTTTCCTTCAAATAAGGTTCCTGATGACTACCCAATTACATATATAGGAAAAAAAGATTCTCACAAAGATAGGGAACCAACTTTGAACTCTTCTCAGAATTGACAACAAAACCCCTTGCTGCTCTAGCTGTACTATCTGTTGCCCGTTGCTTGGCATGCTCTCTAGTTATTAGGCTATGCTTGCTTTCGATAATATATATATATAGGAGTATAAGCCTCGGTGAATAAAGGAGCCCTTTCTATCATGTCCCCTGACAAAGGTTCCTATGCTGGTCTCGATCGATAAGGATTCCCCCACGCTAGTCATCAGCTTTCACGAAAGACTCTTATTACTTATTATAAGTATATTGATTTCACTAGGTCACTTCAACCAATCTCTCTGAAGTAGAGCTGGAAATGACAACTATTGCGTCAAGTGGATCTTTGTCCAAAGCTTCTGTTGGTTGACTGCCCTATTCTATTCTAATTCTGACTTGGGTTGATTCTTAGTAAACCAACGCCCCTATTCTTACCTTTTGTTTATGAAACTCATTGATTCTAAAGGTGGTAGTCATCATGCGCTAATAACCCTGTCAAGCTTTTTTAGAGAGTTCACTTCTGTAAGGGAATAACCATTTTTTATTTGTCTCGCTCGAAAGCTATGACCTGTCCCCAGACTCGATTCCGTCCATACATAACTTCTCTATAAGCTATCTCGTTGTCCCTCGTGCATCACATTTATTTAGAAGTTATGTCGATGAAGAATGCTTTTCAGGCATAGAAGCTTTCCTTAACTAAAGCATTCCCATTCCCACTTAATTCGAGCATTTCATTTCTTTACTTGACTAGACCCATTCATATATAATTTCTATTTTTAAGGATTCGCAATTGGATCACCCATTGTCTAATTTGTTTTGTAGCTAATTGGCCTGAGATTCGATCTTTGTCCTTTGACAGAGCCTAGCTTTCTGACTGAGCAAGCAACTCTTATCGAATTAGCTCCTAGACTGCTTTTAAGGTTCACTATAAACAATAGGGATGGAAACTCCTACAGGCATTCCTTGTTACTTGACTGACCCACAATCCATTAAATAAGTTTAGTTCAACCTTATATTCTATTTGTACAAAATGGAGAAATAAAGTAGGGAAGATCGGTAAGCAAGTCAGCCCAATTGCTTGATGAAGGAAGAACCCACATGCTTTCTTTTGATTATAGACTTTTTGGGGTAATTATATTTTTTGAAGAAGCTTTCTTCTAAGCCCCATAATGAAATTCAAATCTCACTCTAATAGGGAAGGTGAATGAAACTCTTATACAGCCATGCTCTAAGCTAAGTTGATCATTTGATCACTCTTGATGTATGAAGATACTAGAGATATCATCTAATTTGATTGAAGCAAGGAGAATAGAAATAGAAAGAAAGCCTTTCTGTATTCCCTATTGCAAAAATATTTACAAAAATATTATGAAAAGGGAGTAACTAAACAGTTTTGATAATACAAAGATTCTACAAAGTACAAAAAATATATTTATGGAAGGATTTTCCATTTGAATAACCATAATTCACAAATCTTTTCTTTTGTAACCAAACACAATATCTATTTCTTAGACAAGATTTTGAACACTTCATGAAACTCTTTGTTTTCTCACATTGATCAAATCATCAAGTAAATTCAACAATACCTCTAGTTCGCAAAATACAAGAAAAACTCTATTTAAGAAAAAGATATTTGTTCATAGTATATTGCTTGTAAAAATATAATTTGTAGGAACACTTCACTTAGAGAAAGTAGATTTAAAAAATAACAATAATATTAATAAAATCCTTATGTTAATACTTTCAAATTTATGATAAAATCCATCATTTAACACAAGTTTTATCTCCCATTGTTTCCATGTACCTTTAGGCAGGTCATTCACAAGGTTTGGTTGGTTTCTTTTCTTAAAACTATATTATGCATACTTGGTAAGCCCTTATAAATTTATACCTTCCTTTAACAATTGTCCTATTTCATTAGCCATAATAAGTTTCCATATAAAGATTTTCCATCTTTACCGCCAATCCATTGATAGACAACCGATACCTACTACCTCATCAAACTAAATTAATTGGGTCCCATCATTGATAGAATTAACTTTTTACTTTTTGCTTTTTACAAGTTACATACCATGGTTTCTATCAAAAACTTTTACTTCATTCTCAATTCAATCATCATCCTTCTATCTTGGTATTTGTATTTATCCTTATTGTTGTTATTTCTCAATCCCAATCACACATCTATTTACCAAATTATCATTCTAATGATAATCCTATATTGTCTCAACTTGATTCTACTCATGTAAATTCTCATTTAACATCAAACTCTTTAAACAATCTAAAAACCCCAAATTTACAACCCTTAAATCTTCACCCAAAAATATACAATGCTTACATTTCATAATCAACCTCAAAAAGCATAATTCATAATTTCCAATTAATCTCTAACTTTAATTTACTTAAATCAACTACTAAATCCTCCAATTATATAAAATCCTCAAATCCCTTTACTTATAATTAACACTCAATATACTAAGTCTTGAGTTTCATTACCAATCAGATTGCTAAACAAATAATCAATTTAATTACTTAAGTTTAAAGTTCCCAATTTGTACCTCAAATTTTTAAATCTCACTCACATTATCAAAATCTTCATTTCAATATTAAATCACATCATTCATAGATTTCAATAACTCATTGTACCATTAATTAACCCATAATTATTCAATTTGATCAAAATCGCCAATTTCTCCAATTTAGGGTTCTAACAAAAATACCCATTTTTAATTTACAGGCTATATTCACAATCTAAACTGATTAAATATCAATTATACCTCTAATAAATATAACCCAATCATTAAACTAAAATTAAATCAACAAAAAATTCATATTAAATCATCTCTACTATCTAATATTTAAACCCTAACACTAAACCTCTTAAATAATGCAAATAGAAATTTTTTTAAATGATTAAATGCAAGTATTCACTTACCTCTATAATTCTATGGTTCTCTTTGTTGAAAATTCACACGTATTCCAAGCCTTACTCATCAAACTTGCTTTGCTCTCAACAAAAATTATATGTCATAAGAGCTCTCAATAAGTAGAGAAATATTTGCAAAACTAATTATTATTGTTGGAAGATTTTAGGAGCAAGAATAAAGCTCAAAAAATATCTCAAATTTTGTATGGAGGAAGGAAGTGATGTTGTCGACGACTGGAAAAGATAAAAGATGAAGGAAGAAGAAAGAAATGGGGTGAGGAGGGAGAGGGAATAGTATATGTTGTTATTATAATGGTATGGGGCTCACACAATTATAATATATATCTATATTTTTTCAATTTCTTTTCTATTTTTTCCTTCTCTTTCATTTTTTATTCTCTTTCCTTTTCCTAAACCCTCTTTTGTTTTTTTCTTTTCTTTTTCTTTTTTCTTCTCTCTTTCTTTTTATTCGATTCCTTCTTTTTTTTTGAATTTTTTCTCTCTCTATATATTTTAATTGCTATAAATTGAAAATTATTTTCTAACTACTCTTAAACAATATCTCAACATTGAATATTATCTAAATATATTTTCTTAATTAATTATCAAGTTTTAATATTATCTAAACATTTAAATAATTAATTTCTATTTATATGATAATATAATTTGGATAAATTCTTTACACTCAAAGAATTCTACAATAGTTCCCAATTACCATAAAATAACCCCATTGAATTTAATTAAATATAAAAATAAATAAATACATATTACCTTCAATTTTAAATCTTATTTATTATTTCTTAAATTTATAATTTTATATATGAAATAATATATTTGAAGTACTCTAAACCTCAAGTTACCTAATAAATTATGTTATAATGTTACTCAAATGTTTAGAATTAAAATTAGGATGCAGTATACATAGTTTATAGCCTGTCCTCTTGGTGATTTATATCCTATCTCTCTTATTGTGTATAAAACGTAAGTATGTAATGTTGTCTATGTTGATCTCAAGACTGAAACAACTGGAAAATGACATAGACGTTTGCTTAATACACTTGATCAAATATTTGAAAAAGCTCTGGAAAGGTGTGGATTTTTTATGAGATTAAGAAGGAGGCCTTTAATATACGGCCTATGATCTTTTATGTAATTAATGACTTTCCTGCATACAAACATTTGTTAGGTATAGTGTTAAGGTCCATAAAGTATGTCCGATTTATGAGAAGGGACTTGCTACTATCAATTTCATCATGGAAGAAAGATAGTCTACCTAGGTTATGGGAGATTCCTAAGACAAGGCCACCTATACTGTAGACTGAAGGAAAACATTTTTAGTGGCCAAGAATTTGAAAATTCTACAGAGCCATTGACTGGAGAATAAGTTCATGAAAAGGTGAAAGATATCAACTTTACGTCGGTAAGACTACCAAGAGAAGTGAGAACAATATATGAAAAAAGATTTGTCTTCTTTGAGCTTCCGTATTGGCAACATCTTCATGTAAGGCACTATATTTGAAACATCCTTACTTTCGAATGTCTTAGGGACTATACAATAGCATTTAGAACCACTTATAAGACCTTGGAAATCCATTAGCTAAATCTAGAATTTTACTCTTCTCAGGTTACTATTTATGTGGTATTCCATATTAGGCGGTGAATTTCAAAAAATCATAATTAATTATATAAAAATTGAAATGAAGTGGTTCAAAAATTTATGTGAAGATAATATCTTCAAATTTAATAAAAAAATAATTTCCATACCAAATACTTAGTCAATTAATATAGTTTATTCATCAAAATTACTGTTCATTTGAAAAAAAATTGTAAACATATTCTAGTCCCTAACTTTGGAAATTTTGTTCTCTTAGTACAGACATCAAAATATTATGTTCTTCATGTCAAAATGAAGTTTGACATGTTAACTAAATGTTTGTAAAATGTCATACATTTATCTCATCATTTACTATTTTTCATTACATCATGACCATCACTACTTATATTGGTTATATAGCAACATTACATATAACAATTCTTCACATAACATTTATACTATCCAATCCCTAGCTTCTGTTCATACTTCTTCATCCTCTTTCATCATTAATAAACCTGTGGGATTGGGATTACATGGAGGGGGTGAGATTTCTGAGGAAATTTCAGTAGCAAATGGTACTAAACAATGCATTAATGTAAATACTTATGCTTGCTTATGAAAGAGTTAACATTATGTAATATGCATGCTTCCATGTAACATATGAAATACAATTAGCCAAAGTAATCATAGAAATAGAGCTTCAATCATATACACAAGTAACACAATTCAACATAGCCATAGTACAACCAAGCATAACATTGAATACATACAAGTTTAGGATAAGATTACTACCTCATATACTTGACTTTCTTTCACTTTATCTTGCCTCTTTCTTCTCACTTTTCTTTCATGTGTGGCTACCTCCTTGGAATTCACCATCAAATCCTAACATCACATAATCATCCATCCATTATAATCTAACTTCCTTGGATATTAAACTTACTTTAATTAACATAACTTTCTTTGATCTGTACTAATTGATTTGGCCTTTGAACCCATTGATGTCTTGATTTTACCCTACACAATTCCACCTTTTGAATCCATTTATGAGCTTAGAATCATGAAATTCTAGCTCCTATGCATTGTTATGGACAGATTTGAAAAACATGCATAATTCTTCCAAAAATTCTCATTTTTATTCCAATGCTTCCCATACTTGTTTCTCTACTTCATCCCACACAAATTTTCATTTTAAAACCATTGGAAGCATCAAAATCATGAAATTAGAATTACTATTCAATTGAGTGAACAGTAATAGAGAAGAACTTCAAAAACTACAACTTGGAATTCCAATGCTTCCAAGGTCTAAAACATATTCAAACCTACACAAAATCATCATATAAATTCAGTGGAAGCATTAGATCATTGAAATTCCATCTTATGAATAGTGTAGACCAAAATGGTTCAACCATGACAAAGTCAAGAATATCAACTTGATTCAACAACCAATCACCTAACTAGCTTGTTTAAGCTTCAATCACATATCTCTAACTTTAATTTCTTCGTTCTCCTTTCATCTAAGGTTTTGGACAGTATATACACCTTAAAGAAAACTCAAATTTCTTCTATAAAAATCCCAAGTTAAAGCTCCCATATCAAAGGAAAATAAGTTAAGATAGATTGCTTACCTTTAATCTTTAGTTTACTTGAACTTTGGACCTTGGATTCTTCTTTATTTTGGCTTGAATTTTCATTTTGCAAGAGGTTCCCCAAGTGTTCTCCTTCACAGTTTTGAGTAGAAATAGTGGGGGTATTTATAAAAAATTCTCATGGAAAATGAATGGCTAAGATCACTTTGTGCACTATTTGATCTAATGGCTCATAATTGTTCTTACATCAAACTTGCCCACCAAGCCAACTTGAAATAAGATCACATGAGAAAAATCTTCTCTTCCCATTGCCTTGAATGCCATGTGTGAGGTCTTGTGAGTCCCACCATGTGCAAACCCTAATTTTCACTTTATTCCTTTTTCTTTTCTTTTTCAAAAATTCATAAATTATTAATTATTGTCCTTGGGCTCCAAGACAACTTCTGGAACTTATTGGGCTGCCCTAGGACAAAATAGTGGGTTTTCCTATGCCTTTCTTGGGTCCAATAGCTAATTGGCACAAATTTCAAGGCACTTTCCTTATACCAATATCCTTAAAATATCCTGCTTTGAAATAAATGCTAGACACTCTTTTAATGGCTATAACATTTTTAGAAATTCATTGTAATATAGAATAAATCCCTTGCAAAGTCTTATAATTTTTTGAGAGCAGAAGTCCTGATAAAAATTCCCTATATTTCCTCAAGACCCTTTATCGGAGCTCGATTTCACTCTAATTTCTCAAAGGGCATTATTGTCTTTTCACACCTCATCAGAGTATTCCCTAACCTTGGTCAACTATTATGGGAACTATCCTTGACTGTCTAACCTTAGTCAAATGACCAAAATACCCTTCATTTATCTCTGGCTCATTGACACAGCACAATGGCACACTCAGTGGCATTTTCATAATTTTATATTTTTGTGATCTTTATTAGCCCTAGCCCACATACTTATCAAAAAATATTATTAGGCCTATAAGGCACCATTTTAGGCCCTCTACATGATCCACTACCTTCATGGGCTTAGGTCCTGAGAAATTCCCTCGAAACGTATTTATCGGGTGTTTTAATCCACTGTAAACTCCATAATAAATTCTACAAAAATCCTTTTTGATATATGTCAATTTCATAAATTCTCATATTAATTATAAGAATGAAGTGCCAAATTTCATTTGATTCGGAGGTCTAGAAGATACTGTATTAATTTCCCTTTCTTCATAAATTAATATAAATTTTTTAGGACCTCAAATCAAACTTCTGTGTTGCATCAAACTGATCAGAATAATTTTCTCTATTTACTGGGAAAATTTGGGACTAATACAATTCTGGACATTTTTGGGCCTTTTCTAGCTCCATTTTCAATCATTACCATTTTACCCTTAAACTTTTGAAAATTACACTTTGCACTATAAAACTTTTAAACTTTTCATTTTAGTCCCTCATCTTTATACAATTGTCTAATCATTGTTTTTCCTTTTATTTATAATCACAATCTTTTCCAAATCTCTTTCCACTATCAGTATTATATAAATAAGGAAAAATTAGGATGTGACAGTATTGATGTCATGCATATGGAGAAAAATATTTGTGAAAGCATTGTTAGAACACTTCTTAACATACATGGTAGTTCCAAAGATGGTTTGAAGGAAATATTATATTTGTAAGAAATGAGAATACATGAGGATTTACATCAAAGGCCAGATGGTAAGGGGAGGTATTATGTTGAACTGATTAATATTTTGTCAAAGGATGAGAGAAGTATTTATGAGTCTTTCTAAGGAATCAAAGTTCCCTCTCGGTACTCATCTAATCTTAAGAACATTGTGTCGATGAGATATTTTAAATTAGTAGGCCAAAAGTCTCAAGATTGTCATGTATTGATGCGTCAATTACTCCCAGAGGCTATTTGAGAAATATTTCAAGATGATTTGAGACACATTGTAACCCGACATTGCTTCTTCTTCAATGCTATATATGGGAAAGTCTTTGAGAATAAAAATTTTGATGAATTGGAGCATGAGGGTTATGTTATTTTGTGTCATCTTGAAAAAATATTTCTTCCTTGTCACATCCTATTTTCCCCTATCTATATAATACTGATAATGGAAAGAGGTTTGGAAAGGATTATGATGATGAATAGAAAGGAAAAACAATTATTAGACAAAGGTATAAAAATGAGATACTAAAATGAAAAGTTTAAAAGTACTATAGTGAAAAATAAAAGTAGAAATAAACTTTAGGCCATTAAGTGTAATTATGAAAAGTGAAGAAGTGTAATTTTCAAAAGTTCTGGGTCATAGTGGTAATTATTGAAAGTTGAGCCAGAAAAGGCCCAAAAATACCATAATCAGATTACTCCCAAATTTTCCCAGTAAATAGAAAAAAATATTCTAATCAGATTGAACCAACACAGAATTTTGATATGAGGTCCCAAAAATTTATATTAATTTATGAATAAAGGAAAATTAATACAATATCCTCTGGATGTCAGAATTAGATGAAATTCAGCAATAAATTCCTATAATTAATATGAGAATTTCTAAACCTGATAGAGCTTAAAAAGGAGTACTATAGAATTTACAGTGGATTAAAATACCCGGTAAATATGTTTCGGGGAAATTTATATGGAATTGAGCCCATTAAGGCCATGGATTTTGTAGAGGGCCCAAAATGGTGCCTTATAGGGCTAATGATAGTTTTAGATAAGTATGTGGGCCAGGGCTAATAAAGACCGAGAAAAATATAAAATTACGAAAATACCACTAAATGTATGCCACTATGTTGTGTCATTAAGTCAGAGTTAGACGAAGGGCATTTTGGTTATTTGGATAGATCTTTAAATGCATATGTAATATGCCTCATTTGGATGTGTATATCAAGAGAAATAAATTCTCAAAGTTCAGAGACAGAATCTGAAATTTCTAGAATTTCCCATATGAAGAGTAAAAAGTAACGATTTAACTGTATCAATTGGCAAAGTAAATGTACAAATTTATATATTTCCCCTACATAGCTATGAAAGAGCTTGAATAGAAATTTGTATCACCTTCATATGATTTTTCTACAATTAGTTATGAATTTTTAAAGTTGGACTATAAATCTAAAAATCACTAAATGAACAGTACCCAAGAAGTAAGTTTTAAAATTTTAATTTTTGGGCTAATGTAATGCTTCTGCTAATCGAATACACTTTCAAATACATACTCTGAGGTGGTAAAAGTGGGATGTTTCATTTCTAGCTTTTTTGACATCATAGTACATCTCATCATTCTTCTAGTGCGAGAGATAAAATAGTATGGCCCTGTATACTTCAATGCATGTACCCATTTTAAAGATACATGAAAATCCTTAAAGGTTATATGAAGAATCTAAATTGGCCCCAAGCATCCATTATTCAAAAATATGTTTATGAAGAAGCTATGAATTTATGTCAATACTACCTGTCTAAAGTGAGACTTACCAATCTCCCTAAACCTCGTGCCAAATAGGGGTCAACGTGGAATGTCGATAAAGAGTGTTAAACATAATAAATTATAGAAAATACACTTACACATCTTCAATAGCATTGATAAAGTTTAAGACTATATAACTATTCATAAAGAGCTTGTATGGAAAAAATAGAATGATAGAGCAGAATTTGATTAGAGAACATAACAAATCTTTTTACATTGGTTCAAACAGAGGTTGTAAATGAGAATTGCGTTTATAATTTAGTTAGATGGTTGGCAATGGTCCTAAATTTAATCTGATATGTTAGAATTCATTTGATGTCAATGAGCATTCCTTTTATATGAAGTCCCTATATGATAAAACTAGCGTGCAAAATAGTGGTGTTATGTTAGTAGCTGAAATAATGCACTTCTGTAGCTCATCCCTTATTATGGCATTGTTGAAGAGATTTGGGAGCAAGACTACTCTAAATTCACAGTTCCCATGTTTAATTGAAAATAGACTAATGTAAACAACTTTGTTATAGTGGATCAATTAGGATTTATACTGGTTGATTTGAATAGTACAAGTTTTGGGATAAGCCTTTCATTATAATATACCAAGTAAAGAAAATGTTCTATATCACTAATCCAACAAATAAAAGATGATCTATCACATCCTAAGGAAAAAGGGTTGTTGACGATTATGATTCGATTTGTGAGACCCCTTCTTTTTCAATAGGTTTACCAAAATTGGACAAAGAAGAAGTGAATTATGATTGATTTGTATGTGAGTATTTTATATTTTTGATGTAGTATAATAATGCAATTGAGTTTCTTATTCTGATTGCACATATGCTTTTGATATAATAATAACACAAGTTTCTTGTTTTGATTGCATATATATGTTGTAACTTCAAGGGATGGGGTAATAAACGAGACAGTGGGAAAAAATAACTATAATATTTAAACCGATCGTACATTTTATCTGTTGTGAAAAGTTATTTGAAAAATTGAAGGAGTCATTTTTATAAATAAATTAAAACCTTTTCTAAAATGGATTTACATGTTATCCAATGTAAAAAGTCTTCTGAAATTTAAAGTATCAATCATGACATTTTTGAAAATAAGTAGACAACTTTTTAAACTTGTTATTATGTTAGTCAAGTTTAGAAATATGATTTACGACACCTTATGTCATATATATCCGATGTAAAATGGCTACTGAAAATACATTTTTGAATCCCACCCCTTGAAGCTTCTCTCATTTCTCATTTCTCTAGTTTTATTTAGTCTTCCTTCATACTTCTATCATACTCCGATCATCGTGCTCTATGGTTTTCATGTGGCTTCGCCATTCTCAATCGTTCTTATATGTTCTCACTCTCGTTGTGCTTTGTCATGCACGTGTTATAGACACTTTTTTTCTCGTGTACGTGCTTCCCCATTTATGTGTTCATTTTATCTAGGTTGTCTAGTTTTTCTATGATAAATGCTTGCACTTCTTTATATGGATAAATGTTAAAGGAACAAGTTTTGTGTATTCTCATAGGGTAAAGGAAAAATGGTTAAGTCTATTTAATATGTTTGATTTTGTTATTGTGTATATAGGAATATACGGGTAGTGTTAATCAAAATGACGCTAGCGATACTGAAAGCTACTATATGCAAAGGAGGGGTGGGAATACTATAACATCCTTACTTTTATACGTCTTAGAGACCATTCAGTAGTATTTAGAACCACTTACAAGACCTTGGAAGTCTATTAGCCAAATATGGAATTTTACTCTTTCTCGGGTTACTGTTCATATGGTATTCCAGATTACGCAATAAAATTCAAAAAATCATAATTAATTCTATAAATATCAAAATGAAGTGGCTCAAAAATCTATGTAAATCTAACGTCTTTAAATTTAAGGAAAAAATAATTTCTAGACCAAATGATTAGCCAATGAATACAGTTTATTTGTTAAAGTTTATTGTTCATTTGGTAAAAACTCTAGAAACAGATTTTGGTCCCTTACTTTGGAAATTCATTTCTCTTGATATACACATCCAAATGAAACGTTCTACCTATGTACTTAAAGCTCTAGATGTGTGCTACATGCTTGTGAAATTTCATGAAATAATTACTTAATTTGCTAGGTCAAACTAAAGCCATAAAAAAGCTGCTCTAGGACCTACGATTTTACCATTTTAGTTCCCTTTCTTTTACTTTCAATAATTGTTCCAGCATGCATAAGCCATCAAATAAGCATATCAATATTCATATACATCATGTACATATTCCATAAGTATTACAAATAGTTTCATGACATGGATGGACACCTTATATGGCATTTACATATATAGATAATGTAAGAAATTGGAAGACACGCAGCAGAAATTCACTTAAATTTTTTTCCATTCCTTGCTAGGATCTACCGTATGTGTTTAAGTCAAGTGGAAAAAAGTATTACCCTCAGTATTCAATCGTGACTTTCTCAGCTTCTGGTTGCAACATCTACAGCTTCTCTCCGCGGCTCGTGATCTCTTTTCGATCACAAGAAGTCGACGACTCAGGTCAGTTTCCTCTACTGGTATCCACACGAACAGCGTTCTAACCACGAAAGACGTGCTAGCCCCTCCTGTCCCTCTAGGGCTTACTAAAGAATTTGTCCTCTCCGTCTCTATTTCGGCAGTTTCTTATCTGCAAACCTTTTGCGGATTCTCATTCACACTTTTTTCCTTTTTTTTGTCCCAACCGTAGCTCCTAAATATCAGATATATAGGATGCTATGCGTGTTACCACAGACTTGGATTTTTGGAATTAATCTTATATTAATTTTAAAATTAATACAATATCATATATTGTATAATTTGATAAGAAACTAATTAAATAAATAGTGTTTGTATTAAATCCGTCCCACAGATTTAATTCACCCATTTATTTAATTTAAAATAAAGATAAGACGGAATTACATTTGATTTATTCTCATAAATCAAATTTGAGATATTATATCAATTTGAATTTCAAATTCAAACATGATAGAGATTTAATTTTATCCTTATAAATTAAATCTTGTAAATATCTCTTATATGAGATATCATATCAATTTGAATTTCAAATTCAAACGTGATAGAGATTTAATTTATCCTTATAAATTAAATGTTGTAAATATCTCTTATATGATATATCATATCAATTTGAATTTAAAATTCAAACATGATAGAGATTTAATTTATCCTTATAAATTAAATCTTGTAAATATCTCTTATATATAATATATATATTTACAAATATAAATATAAATAAATATATACATCTACCCTGGATCATTCATTGAATATGGGCATGTCTTAGATTCAATGAATTTGGACATCATAGCTCGTGTTGGGCTATTTTGTGTGCGACCCTGTAGGCCCATATGAAGTTGGCAGTAGGCCATTTACTATACTGACTCACAAGTCGCAATCGGTCTTTAGCAAGACATCACGACTACCCAAATCATATGAGGATCAATGAACTATGTAACCTTTTATACAACCATATAATGTCCCTTTTGTCACACGATATTTTGGTAATGGATGAGGCATGGAGAATGTCATCCTCCTATTCATGACCGTTACTTTCTCGATCCTTGAGAAGTCTGACAATAGAAATGGAACTACCTTTCCATTACAGTATGGCCATACATTTCTCAGACTCACTCATCGAGGAGCCTAGTAATATCTCTCTACGAATGTGAGGGATAAATTCCATCTTGACCATTCACATTCCTTCGCATGGAAAACCACTAAACCCGAACATAGTGTTTATGATCACTCGGTCAAAAGTGACTTTTGACTAGGTCAAAACTGAGCGCTTGTCATGTAGGAATCCATGATGATCTCAGGTCAAGGGGCATTGTGACATGGTTTGTATATGAGATAAACTTATGACTTAACCCATGCAGCTCTCTCATAGCGGGTCGGTCTAACACCTTGTACTCTTACATGTGCCTATGACTTTGATTTATATCTCTATACATCTTCAAAGTCATACTGGTCTTATTTCATCTTTGCTCCCGCATAGATGACCGACCAGGGACATTTAGGATATGATCATGAGTTATCCAAGGATGGTTATCACAGTAACATGCAAATATGATAACACAATTAATAAATTCATAAATCAACAATGTTCATAAGACAATGATTGGCCCCTAGGGCACAATTTCCAACAACCTCCCACTTGCACTGGGTACAATCATTAATTTGACTAATTCCCATTGACCTAACATGACGCTCATGCTTTACCTGCACAAGCGACTTTGTTAGAGGATCAACAACATTATCTTCTCCTGCTACTTTGCATAGTTTTATATCACCTCTATCGTTGATTTCTCTGATAAGATGAAATCGCCTGATTATATGCTTGATCCTTTGATGTGACCTAGGCTCTTTGGCCTATGCAATGGCACCGCTATTGTCACAGAGCAAAGTTATTGGTTCTGAGATGCTAGGTATCACCCCTAGTTCCATGATGAACTTCCTGATCCAAACGGCTTTCTTAGCTGCATCAGATGCTGCTATACTCAGCTTCCATTGCAGAATCTGCTACAGTGCCCTGCTTAGAGCTCTTCCATCTTACTGCTCCATTATTAAGGAGGAATATATATCCAGACTACATTTTTTGGTCGTCCTGGTCAGTTTAAAAACTCGCATCTATGTAACCAGTTACACAGAGCTTGTCATCCAATCCACCATAGACCAAAAATAAGCCCGTAGTCCTTCTTAAGTACTTAAGGATATTCTTGACAGTACTTCAATGGCCCTTACCAGGGTCCTGTTGATATCTGCTAGTCATACTTAAGGCAAATGAGACATCCAGTCGAGTACATAACATGGCGTACATGATAGATCCTATGGCCGAGGCATATGGAACTTTACTCATGTGACCTCGCTGATCAGATGTACTAGGACACAGATCTTTTCTTAGGTGAATACCATGAGACATAGGTATGAAACCCCTCTTTGATTCATGCATACTGAACCTATGCAATATTTTGTCTATGTATGTACTCTGACTGAGTCCTAGAAGTCTTTTAGATCTATCTCTATAGATCCTGATTCCTAGGATGTAGGTGGCTTCACCCAAGTCTTTCATTGAGAAAGACTTTCCTAACCAAGACTTGACAATCTGCAAGGTAGGAATGTCATTTCCAATAAGTAGGATGTCATCGACATAGAGTACCAAAAACACAACTATGCTCCCACTAACCTTATTGTACACACAAGGTTCATCAATGTTTTGAAGAAATCCAAACTCTTTGACTACTTCATTAAAATGATGATTCCAACTATGAGAGGCTTACTTCAGTCCATAAATGGACCTTTGAAGCTTGCACACTTTACCAGAGTCCTTGGAATACACAAACCCTTCAGGTTGTATCATGTACACATCCTCAAAGAGCTTTCCATTAAGGAAGGTTGTCTTGACGTCTATCTGCCATATTTCATAGTCATAATATGCTGCTATGGCAAAGAGGATTCTAATTGATTTGGCCATTGCAACTGGGGAAAAGGTCTCATCATAGTCCACACCATGAATTTGAGTAAATCCTTTTACAACCAGTCGTGCCTTGAAAACATTTACATTGCCATCCATATAGTTTTCTCCTTAAAAATCTACTTGCACCCGACAGTTTTTACACCTTCAGGTAGGTCGACTAAGGTCCAAACCTGATTGTCGTACATGGATTGCATCTCAGACTTCATTGCATTAAGCCATTTTTTAGAGTTTGGTCCCACTATAGCTTCTCGATAGGTAGTCAGCTCATCATGCTCAAAGACCAACATATCATGACTATCAGAAATCATAAATCCATATCTCTGAGGCTGAAGTCGTGTCCTATTAGATTTCCGTGGACCTCGCGTTACTTGAGGAGTCTCAATAACTTGTTGTGAGTCTTCTTTATTTTCCATCTACAGTTTGTGGTGTCTTGTGGCTCTCGAACTTCTTCGAGGTGTACCTTTCTCCCACTGGTTTTTTTAGAGATAAATTCTCATTCGGGAAAGATACCATTTCTGACAACAAACACTTTGTTATCAGCAGGGTTATAGACATAGTATCCCTTGGTTTCCTTAGGATATCCCATAAAAAGGTACTTTGAGGATTTGGGCGCTAATTTGTCTGAGGCTTGTTGCTTAACATAGACCTCGCATCCCAAATCTTGAGGAAAGACAAACTAGGTGTCCTCCCAGTCTATATCTCATATGGAGTCTTTTCAATTTCCTTAGATGGAACACGATTGAGTGTGAACGCAGCTGTCTCTAGGGTATGGCCCCAAAAGGAGGATGGAAGATCTGTTTGACTCATCATAGATCAAACCATATCTAATAGTGTTCGATTCCTCCGTTCAGAAATGCCATTCTATTGTGGTGTCCTTGGAGGAGTCAATTGTGAGACTATCCCATAACTCCTAAGATGATCAATGAACTGTTGGCTCAAATATTCACCACCCCGATCAGATCGAAGGGCTTGAATTGTTTTGCCAAGCTAATTTTGTACTTCGTTTTGAAATATTTTGAACATTTCAAAAGATTCAGATTTATGCTTTATCAGGTAGATGTACCCATATCTGCTAAAATCATCTATGAATGTTATGAAGTATGAATAACCTCCTCTGACATTTGTGATCATCAGTCTACACACATCTGTATGTGTGAGGCCCAATAAATCAGTGGCCCTCCCACTGTGCCTAGTGAAAGGTGACTTTGTCATCTTTCCTAACAAGCAAGACTCGCAAGTGTCATATGACTCAAAATCAAATGAGTTGAGAAATCCATCTTGATGGAGTTTGGAAATGCATTTCTCATTTATGTGGCCCAGACGACAGTGCCAGAGGTATGTGGGATTCAAATTGTTTGGTTTAACCCTTTTGGCGGTTATGTTATAGATATTTCCATGATTGGGTTGTTCCAAATTTAATATGTAATGATCAACATGCAAATGGCCATGAGCATAGAAAACATCATTACGATAAATATAACATCTACTATTCCTAGTAATGGAAGTGAAACCTTCCTTATCCAAATAAGAAAGTGAAACTATGTTACTACTTAAAGCAGGAACATAATAGCAATTGTTCAAAACTAACAAAAGCCTAGTGGGCAGAACTAATTCATAAGTGCCTACAGCTAAGGCAGCAACCCTTGCTCTGTTTCCAACTCGTAGGTCGACTTCTCCCTTTTTCAGCTTCCTACTGTCCTTTAGTCCCTGCACATTTGTACAAATGTGAGAACCACATGCAGTATCTAATACCCATCTGGTGGAAGTAGAAAGATGAATGTCTATAACATAAATACCTGAAGCGATAGCCCCGCTATCCTTCTTGTTCTTTTTCAGATCTTCGAGGTAGAGTTTGCAATTCGTCTTCCAATGACCAGGTTCATTGTAGAAAAAGTAGACTCCTTCCTTCGGAGGCTTTGCCTTCTTTGGTGCAGGCTTAGTTTCGGGCTTGCCTGACTCTTTGCTCTTACCTGATGAGCCATGACCCTTGCCCTTGCCTTTGCCTTTCTTTTTCATACCCTTTCCTTTCTGAACCATCAAAACAGTACTGGGCTTCTTCTTAAGACTCAGCTCAGCAGTTTTAAGCATCCCATGCAGTTCAAAAATAGATTTCTCCATGTTGTTCATGTTGTAGTTCATGACAAATTAGTCATAACTTTTTGGGAATGAGTTCAAGACCAAATCCGTAGCTAACTCCTGGCTCATGGAAAATCCAAGCCTCTCAAGGTAATCAATGTACCCTTTCATCTTTAAGACATGAGTACTTACTGATGCACCTTCAGCCATCTTGCAGGAATGTAAGGCCTTAGCGGTCTCATACTTCTCTTACCTTGCCTATTGCTGGAACATTTCCTTGAGATGTACAATCATCTCATAAGCCTCTATGTGTTCTAGATCTCTTTGGAGCTCTGGAACCATGGTGGCTAGCATCAAGCATCCCATATCGATAGAGTCTTCCTTATGCTGTGTGTAAGTATCTCTCTGAGCTCTAGGAGCATTAGCTGCTGGCTCCTTATGAATGGGTTGATCTAGGACATGTGCCTTTCTTTCCTGCTTGAGAATAATTCTCAAGTTCCTAAACCAGTCAAGAAAGTTTGTCCCATTAAGTTTGTCCTTCTCAGGGCTAGATCGCAGCGATAATGTAGCAGTGTTACTAATTGTCATGATTCTACAATTAAAATATGCAATTAAATTAGCAATCTCCCACTAAATAAACAACCCTCAATGCAATAGTTAGTGGGCTAAGATCCATATTTGGCTCAAACTTAATCCGCTTTAGCAGGACGCTTAAATTAAGTTATTTAGTTAGGTAACACCTTTATCAATTACATCAAATGTAACTCTTAAATGTTCATGAGATTCTATCATCATATGATCTGGCATGTTTTTAATCCCATCTAATGCCTTGAGACCCAAAACTGTTTTGTTAATCTCAATTAAGTTAAACAATAATAAACATGTGAGAGTAGCACCATTACTCTTAGTTATCTCCCTAAGATAACTCAAATGCACCCACTTTGGTGGAGTCCACAATTGAGCGATCGAGATTTTGACAAGTGTTCATAACTTGACGGCATTATGACTTAAGATTTAATTTAGAGGGCTTAATTTAACTATCTGGTTTATAAGAATGCACGTTTCTCAGTTTGTATCTCATACAAGTAATATGCATGTGCTGATATAATCATAAGATGCATAATTTAAACGTGATACAATATGGCTCACCTATCCTAAGTCCACTCAAGCCAATGAGAGGAGCTCTCTAGTAAGAAAAGGGAAATTACATATAGAAACCTCTTTTAATATTCGAGGGGAGTGAGATGAGAAGAGAATGTACGTTAAGAGTATATAGAGGAAGGCACGACACGCAGGCCGTATTTAAAAAATTACAACACTTGCAATCTAGAGCCATGTTGTTCACCATACCCAAACATTCAAGAATTAATATTCAGATTTAATTGAAGGGCAATTAATATTTCAAAACTAAAACATTCACAAAATAGTATATGTTACGATTATGTTGCGCTATGAACAGGTAGCCACTACGGTCCCGCTAGCCAGTTAGGGGGCAGGGTCTGGGACAGCGGCTCGAGATTTTTTTTTGTTTCATAAATAATCATGAATCTGAATTCATTTTTCTTAGACCCCATCAATATTAATTGATCAAATCAAAACGCATGCACCACCGATTTCAATTCCCTTTCAGATTCCTTATATGTCATACATAAAATGGATTCCTTATATGTCACACATAAAACGCATGTTATCATATGATCGGCTATGACTAACACATATAATATGAATCAACAATCAAGCCTAACTTAAACACAAAATGGCATGGCTCTGATACCACTGTAAGGAATTGAAAGACACGCAGCAGAAATTAACTTAAAATTTTTTCCATTCCCTGCCAGGATTTACTGTGTTTAAGTCAAGTGGAAAGAAGTATTACCCTCAGTATTCAGTCGCGACTTTCTCAGCTTCTAGTTGCACATCCACAGCTTCTCTCTGCGGCTCGTGATCTTTTTTTAATCACCAGAAGTCGACGACTCAGGTTGGCTTTCTCTACTGGTATCCACACGAACAGTGTTCCAACCATGAACGACGTGCTATCCCCTCCTGTCCCTCAAGGGCTTACTCAAGAATTCATCATCTCCGTCTCTATTTCGGCAGTTTCTTATCTATAAACCTTTTGTGGATTCTCGTTCAAACTTTTTTCCTTTTTTTGTCCTAACCGTAGCTCCTAAATATCAGATATATAGGATGCTATGCGTGTTACCACAGACTTGGATTTTTGGAACTAATCTTATTTAATTCTGAAATTAATACAATATCATATATTGTATAATTTGATAAGAAACTAATTAAATAAATTGTGTTTGTATTAAATCCATCCCACATATTTAATTCACCCATTTATTTAATTTAAAATAAAGATAAGACGGAATTACATTTGATTTATTCTCATAAATCAAATTTGAGATATCATATCAATCTAAATTTCAAATTCAAACGTGATAGAGATTTAATTTTATCCTTATAAATTAAATCTTGTAAATATCTCTTATATGATATATCATATCAATTTGAATTTCAAATTCAAACGTGATAGATATTTAATTTTATCCTTAAAAATTAAATCTTGTAAATATCTCTTATATGAGATATCATATCAATTTGAATTTTAAATTCAAACGTGATAGAGATTTAATTTATCCTTATAAATTAAATCTTGTAAATATCTATTATATATAATATATATATACGAATATAAATATAAATAAATATATACATTCACCCTGGATCATTCATTGAATCTAGACATGTCTTAGATTCAATGAATATGGACATCATAGCTCATATTAGGCTATTTTGTGTGTGACCCTTTAGGCCCATATGAAGTTGGTAGTGGGCCATTTACTATACTGACTCACAAGTCACAAGCTGTCTCTAGCAAGACATTTTCATATCCTAATTTTTCCCTATATGTATAGTACTGATAGTGGAAAGAGGTTTAGGAAGGATTATGACAAAGATCAGAAGAAATGATAAAGGTTAAATGAGTCTTGAAGGAAGAAAGGGACCTAAACAAAAATTGGAAAAGTTTAAAGGCCAAAAGTTAAAGTAGAAACAAAAGTTGGGCCAAAAGTTGTAATTTCCAAAAGTTTAGGGACCTAAATGTAAATATGCAAAAAGTTAGGGATATAAATGTAATTAAGCAAAAAGTCAGGGACATAAATGTAATTATGAAAAAGTTCAGTCCCATATTCCATCAGTAAATAGAGGAAGTCATGCTGGTTAATCTGGCATGATACAGAAATTTTATTAGGGCTCCAGACAGCAGAAAATTATCTGATAGTCTAAAAGTTATCTGAAATTTTTTCAGATTTCATGGAGTTCAGATATAAGTGGGCAAATTACAGGAAAGTGTGCCCTACAGTGTCAGATGTCCTGGATCTGACAGAACTCCAGAAGAAGTTTTGTATAAAATGTTATTCACATATCAGTGAATTTTGACGGGAGTTTGTTAACACCCGTGATCCGATAATGGAACTTATCGGTATGTAAGCCTGGATAGAATGAGATCAGATGACCTCATATATAGGCCCATAATGACGCCAAGGAAGGCCCAAAACCCAGGGTACCAGTCTATCAGTAGAAGGGGCCAGTGCCAAAAAAAGTGCGAAATTACGAAAATGCCCCTCGATTCCCAGATTGTACCAGAGATGGATGAAGGGCATTTTGGTCATCTGGGACAGGCTAAAAACGTGACACATGGTATAAATATGATTAGTTGAGCCAATATATGCCCTGAGGCAGTACAAGAAGGGGTGAGATGACAATTATGCCCTTAGGGTCAATATAGTGCAAGAAAGGACACCAAGGGTATTTTGGTCATTTCCCAAGGGATCTGTAATTAAGTTGTGGCTAGTACAAGTATGTCAATTGTGTGAGAAGTCTAGACATTAATTTCCAGGATAGAATACATATCCTGGTATATTAT
Organism: Leucaena leucocephala; assembly: GCA_037074615.1. Classification (NCBI taxonomy): domain Eukaryota; kingdom Viridiplantae; phylum Streptophyta; class Magnoliopsida; order Fabales; family Fabaceae; genus Leucaena; species Leucaena leucocephala. Next base: position 10,536,664 of record CM073567.1, on the reverse strand, counting down.
AAAAAAATTAGGAACAGAACACAGTCCGGTTGTTGTGAAACTGCACTGATCGGTACCGGATTGGACTAGAATTTCTCCAGAAGGTTCCTTGCATGGGCAGCACCCCACCTAACCCTCTTAGGTGTCCCATGAGCTGTCCCACATGATGTCATAATTATTATATTATGAAAAAGTTAAATCCAAGATTAAATGTGGGCCTTTAGATCAAATAGTAACCAAATCAATCTTGGCCATTCATTTTTCTTGGATTTTGGCTATAAATACCCCCTCATTCTGCAGCAAACCGTAGCTTCATGGACCCTTGGGGAAACTCTTGCAAAATGAAAACTCAAGCCAAGATAAAGAAGATTCAAGGTTCCAAAGTTCAAGCAAGCTAGAGATTAAAGGTAAGCAATCTCTCCTAGCTTATTTTCCTTTGATTTGGGAGCTTGAACTTAGGGTTTTCATGGGGAAAAAGTTGAGTTTTCTCTAAGGGAAGGTTCTGCCCAAAATCCTTAAAGGAAAGGGGAAAGAAGAAATTAAAGTTAGAACCATATGATTGAAGCTTAAACAAGCTAGTTAAGTGGTTGGATGTTGAATCAAATTGATATTCTTGACTTTGCCATGGTGTGCCCTGTTTGGTATGCACTGTTCATGAGGGAAGGAAATTGAATTTCAATGATTTAATGCTTCCATTGAGTTTGTATGATGATTTTGTGTAGGATTGGAAAGGTTTTGAACCTTAGAAACATTAAAATCTCAAGGTTGTAGTCTTTGAGATTCCTTACGATTACTGTTCACTCGCATGAACAGTGATTGGAATTTCATGATTTTGATGGTTCCAATGGTTTTAAAATGAAAAGTTGTGTGGGGTAAAGTGGAGAAACAAGTATGGGAAGCATTAGAATCAAAATGAGAATTTTTGAAAGAATTGTATGCTTATGTTCATTTCTGTACAGCAGGCCATGAAGGAGCTGAAATTTCATGATTCTAAGCTCAAAAATGAGTTCAAAAGATGAAATTGTGTAGGGTAAAGTCAAGACATCAAATGATTCAAGAGCCAAGTGGATTAGTGAATATTAGGGAAAGTTATGACAATAAAGAGTGTAACAAAGTTAATCTTGAACATGGTTGGAGTTCATGAGTCCTAATGAATTATGTGATGAATATGACTGTGTTTAGGACCTTGAAACATCCAAGAACATGTTAGGAAGTGATTGGCATAAAGGTTTATTGGTTGGAAAGCTAGGGAGCAAGGGCTAAAGGTCAAGAGAAAAGCTTAAGTGCAAGGTAGTGAACTTATCTCTTTATGTGCTTGATGTGGTATGCTTATGTGTTGACATGTATATGTTATTTGAATGATGTTGTGACATGATAAATGATGTTGAATGTATTGTGAATAACATGTTTCCATGGCCATGCACTTTATGTAAAAGTATATAGCATGATGGCATGTCACTAATCAAAGAAAGTTAATGAAATTACATATCATGCATTAGCATCCATCTTGCATATTTAAGTGGTAATGTTTGCTACTGAGATTCTCTAGAATCTCACTCTCCCATAACCAACCAATTTAGGTCAAGCATGAAGAAAAGGTATGCATGGAGAAGAGCTAAAGAATGGAAGAAAGGAAGTGAAGTATTGAGATTTTAGCATATACTATAAATTGTCTATGTATGTAAATGCCATGTAAGGTGTCCATTTATGTGATGAAACTATTGTAATACTTATGGCATATGTACATGATGTATATGAATGTTAAGAAGCTTATTTGATGGCTTGTGCATGCTGAAACAATTATTGGAAATGAAAGAAAAGAAACTGAAATGGTAAAAACGTAGGTCCTGAAGCAGTTTTGTTGTGGCTTCAGTTTGACCTAGCAAATAAAGGAATTAGTTCACGAAATTTTATGAGCATGTAGCACACATCTAGAGCTTTAAATTCATAGGTGGAACGTTTCATTTGGATGTGTATATCAAGAGAAATGAATTTCCTAAGTGAGGGACCAGAATCTGTTTCCAGAGTTTTTGACCAAATGAACAGTAAACTTCAACGAATAAACTGTATCAATTGGCGAATCATTTGGTCTGTAAATTATTTTCCCTTAAATTTTAAGATGTTATCTTCACGTAGCTTTTTGAACCACCTCATTTTGAGTTTTATAGAATTAATTATGATTTTTTTAAGTTCATTGTGTAATCTGGAATACCATATGAACAGTAACCCGAGAAAGAGTAAAATTCCAGATTTGGCTAATGGACTTCCAAGGTCTTGTAAGTGGTTCTAAATGCTACTGAATGGTCCCTAAGACGTATAAAAGTAAGGATGTTACAGACATCATGACTACCCAAATCATATGAGGATCGATGAATGATGTAACCTTTTATACAACCATATCATGTCCCTTTTGTCACACGATATTTTGGTCATGGATAAGGCATAGAGAATGTCATCCTCCTATTCCTGACCGTTACTTTCTCGATCCCTTAGTAGTCTGACTATAGAAATAGAACTACCTTTCTATTATAGTATGGCCATACATTTCTCAGACTCACTCATAGAGGGGCCCAGTAATATGTCTCTATGAATGTGAGGAACAAATTCCATCTTGACCATTCACATTCCTCCCCACGGAAAATCACTAAACCCGAACATAGTCTTTATGATCACTCGGTCAAAAGTGACTTTTGACTAGGTCAAAGCTAAGCGTTTGTCATGTAGGAATCCATGATGATCTCAGGTTAAAGGGCATAGTGACATGGTTTGTATATGAGAGAAGCTTATAACTTAACCTATGCAGCACTCTCATAGCGGGTCAGTCTAACACCTTATACTCTTACATGTGCCTATGACTTTGATTTATATCTCTATACATCTTTAAAGTCATACTTGTCTTATTTCTTCTCTGCTCCCGCATAGATGACCGACCAAGGACATTTAGGATAAGATCATAAGTTATCCCAGGATGGTCATCACAGTAAACATGAAAATATGATAACACAATTAATAAATTCATAAATCAACAATGTTCATAAGACAATGATTGGACGGCCCTAGGGCACAATTTCCAATAGATAATCTATAGCATATGCTAGGATCTCAATTACTTCTATTCCTTTATTCCATTCTTTAGCTCTTCTCCATGCATACATTTTCCCTCATGCTTGACCTAAATTGGTGGGTTACGGGAAAGTGAGATTCTAGGGAATTTCAGTAGCAAAATGCTAATGCATGATATGTAATTTCATTAAACTTTCTTTGATTAGTGACATGCCATCATGCTATATACTCTTACATAAAGTACATGGCCATGAAAAATATGATATTCATAATACATTCAACATCATTTTTCATGTCACAACATAATTCAAATATCATATACATGTCAACATGTCATATCCCCAATTTTCTGACCTGATATAGCTGTATAGTTTATCTGCAATGGATATGAGATTCTTGGAATAGACTGTATCAGATTGAGAAAGGAAAGGGAAGGCTTAATAACTAAGGAAAGAATAGGGACCTAAACAAAAATTGGAAACTTTAAAGGCAAAAAGTGAAAGTAGAAGAAAACGAAGGGACCTAAATGTAATTAATGAAAAGTTTAGGGACTAAAGTGCAATTATTCAAAAGTTGAGGGACCTAAATGTAAATATGGAAAAGTTGAGCCAAAATAGGTCAAAAATGCCCAGAATTAGATCAGACCCAAATTTTACCAATAGATAGACAAAAATATTCTGGTCAGTTTAACGCAACACAAAATTTTGATTTGAGGTCCTGATTAATTGATATAAATTTCTAAAGTCAGAAGGAATTATTATAGCATTTTTCAGATCTAAAATTCATATGAGACTTTATAGGAAATTCATATATTTAATATATGAATTTATAAAATTGACAGAATCAGAAAAGGAATCTTGTAGAAGCCATATCGGATTTTACAGTGAAATAAAATACGCGATAAATAGGATCGGGAGAGTTGTACAGTGAATTGAGCCATAAAGGCAATATAGGCAATAAGCCCATAATAAGGCCTAAATAGAGCCCATTAAGGTAAATGGACAATTATGTTGGCCAAAGACCATAGCAGTCCAGGAAAAGTGTAAAATTATAAAAATGCCCCTGTGTGTCCATACTATACTAGTGATGGATGGAGGTCATTTTGGTCATTCTGGATAGGCTAAAAACATGGGACATAGTATAAATATGATTATATAGAGACAATATATGCCCTGAGGCAGTGTAAAGAGGGGTGAAATGACAATTATGCCCTTAGGGTTAATATAGAGCAAGAAATTACCCCAAGGGTATTTTCGTTATTTTCCAAGAGATGGATGGCAGATAAATACTTAGTATAACAATTTAAATGGTATGAGAAACCTAGAAATTAATTTCTAGCATAGAATATGTCATATCCCCAATTTTTTGACTTGATGTACCTGTACAGTTTATCTGTAATAGATATAAGATTCTTGGAATAAACTGTATTAGATTGCAAAAAGAAAGGGAAGGATTAATAACTAAGGAAAGAATAGGCACCAAAATGCAAATTGAAAAGTTTGAAGACAAAAAGTTGAAATAGAAATAAAAGGAGGGACCTAAATGCAATTAATGAAAAGTTCAGGGACTAAAGTACAATTATTCAAAAGTTAAGGGACCTAAATGTAAATATGGAAAATTTGAGCCAAAACAGGCCAAAAATGCCAAAAATTAGATCAGACGCAAATTTTACTAGTAGATAGACAAAAATATTCCGGTCAGTTTAACGCAACATAGAATTTTGATTTGAAGTCCCGATTAATTGATATAAATTCCTGAAATTAGAAGGAATTATTACAGCATTTTTTAGATCTAAAATTCATATGAGACTTTATAGGAAATTCATATATTTAATATATGAATTTATAAAATTGACAGAATCAGAAAAGGAATCTTGTAGAAGCCATACCGAATTTTTCAGTAAAATAAAATACCTGATAAATAGGATCGGGGGAGTTGTAAAGTGAATTGGGCCATAAAGGTAATACAGGCAATAAGGCCTTAATAAGGCCCAAATGGCGCCATCATGAGCCTATTAAGGTGATTGGACAATTTATGTGGGCCAGAGACCAGAGCATTCCAGGAAAAGTGCGAAAGTACGAAAATGCCCCTAGATGCCCATATTGAGCCAGTGATGGATGGAGGTCATGTTGATCATTATGGACAGGCCAAAAATGTGGTATATGATATAAATATGATTAATTAGAGCCAGTATATGCCATAAGGCAGTACAGAGAGGGGTTAGTACAGTGCAAGAAATGACACCAAGGGTATTATGGTAATTTCCCAAGGGATGGATGGCATATAAATATTCAATATATCATTTTAAATAGTATGAGAAACCTAGATATTGATTTCCAGGACATAATACATATCCTGGTATATTATAAAAAAATTCAAAGCAGAAAACAATCCGGTTGTTGTGAAACTACACTGATCAGTACCGGATTGGACTGGAATTTTTCCAGAACCTTCTTTACATGGGATGCACGCCACCTAACCCTCTTAGGTGTCCCATGAGCTGTCCCACATGATGTCATAATTATTCTTTTTATAAAAAGTTAAATCCAAGATTAAATGTGATCCCTTAGATCAAATAGTAACCAAATTAATCTTGGCCATCCATTTCAACCCAAATTTTCTATAAATACCCCCTCATTTCAGACCATGTGTGGCAGCCTTGAGAACCATAGGGAAATTCTTGCAAAATTTCCATTCAACGAATAAAGAACCAACCAAAGTGAAGTAATAAGCAAAGTAATCATCTCCTTTGATATTGAGCTTTGTTCTAGCAAGTTTGCTCATTGTTTTAAGGGGTTTTCATACTATACTTCCCTTATGGTTTCTGCTGGAAGTGCTGCTCATATGTGGTTAAAATATGAGTTTTATGTTATGGATAGTTTAGACAAGCTTAAACAAGCTAGAATCAAGTGGTATAAGCTTGGGAATTCAAGCATGTTTGGATTTAGGGTTTTGTGTTCTTGCTGGTACTGTATGTGGTACTGTTAATATGATGGAATTTCATAATTTTAATGCTTCCAATGAGTTTAAAATGGAAAATTGTGTGGGGATAAAGTAGGAGAACAAGTATTGGAAGCATTGGAATCAAAATGAGAATTTTTTGAAAACAAGAGCGTGCATTTCGGTTTGGTACTGTATCAATTGTTATGTTTTGATTTTGGAGATTCTGATTTCATATTTGGATTCTACATGAAAAATTATGTGGAAATGAACCATGAGAATTTATTTTGGAAAGGTGGAAGTAGGAAACATAAATTAGAGAAAGAAAGGGAGCTAGTGAAAACCTAGTCTTGGATTTGGTTTCAAGTTGAGTTGTAACTTGATATTATGTTGTAATGGCTAGGTTTTGACATTTGTGAAGGAAGGAAAGCAGTTCAAGAAGGTCTTGACCAAGATAGCTAAGAGGTAGCAAGTATACCTAACTATAACTCATGTTTGTTTAATTGTTTTGCTTGCTTGTTAATTATGGTGTTTGGTTGAGCTTAAGCTTATGTCATCAAGGTATGATGAAGTATGAATGATTGCAACTCCTTGCAAGTTATGTCATGACAATATTCATGTTAGAGTTTGCTTATGTACCATTATGAAGTAGCTCCAATCTCATGATAACATGTTAAGCATACAATTATCCATGCATGATATTATAGTTTGTGTAACTTGCTATTGGGATTTCCATGAAATCTCATTCCTTCCACATGCATAACTATGTTTTAGGTGCTGGATCATTTCAAGGGAAGAGAGTAAATATTGATGAATAAGTTTGTATAATAAGTTACATGACTTACATGACACTATGATATGATATGCTAGTATTCATAGTGTATGTTTCTGTAATCCTGTTTTGAGGCCGTGGTGATGTGACAATGTTTATGACATTTAAATCAATTATTTTTAGACTGAAACTTGGCATGATTAAATTTAAGATACAGAGCTTTAAATGAACACCATGAACGCCTCATTTGGATAAGTATCCGAATTGTTATGATTTTCCAAATTTGGAAGTAAGATTTGGAACGGAGATAAAATGAGTGCTGAGAGGCAGTGATGTTCATGCAAAGATTTCATATATCAAATGAACGAGTTTTTCTATGAAATTTTATGAGCTTAAATATGACGTCTAGATATTCAAATCCATAGGTAACACAGTTCATTTGGATAAGTAACCAAAGAGAAATGAATTTTTGAAGTTAAGCAAAGAAACTGGAACTTCCAGATTTTACCAAATGAACAGTGATTTTCAACGATTAAACTGATTTCATTGGGACAAAAAAACCTCACTTTCATATTTTTCCCTCAAAGATATGTGAAATATCTTTCATTAGAAATTGGAACTATATTATTTCAATTTTGCTATAATTAATTATGAATTTTCGAAGTAGGGTACATGTTCTGGACTTACCAAATGAACAGTAACAGTGAACAGTACCCGAGAGCAAATCTTTGGAAACGGATATTTTCAAAGCAAATGATCATATAATTGGTTCCAATCACTACTAATGGAAAATAATTGAGGTTAAAAGTAAGGATGTGACATTTTGGTATCAGAGCATAGGATTCTGGCTTAAGAAATACTCTGAATAGATTATTTTATACTGATACATAAGTGAACCTATGAATGTACTTATGACAGTGAGGCTATGGTATGTGTGTATGTTATGAAAGTAATGCTGTTGAACTTGTTGTATGCTGTGTTGTGAATGAAATATGAATTATGTTAATTATAGTATTCCTTTCCTATTTCCTATTATGATAGTAAAACAAAATGGTAAGAAGAAGAACTAGTTCATCGGGTGAACCCCAAAATGCCAGAGACATTAACCTAGTTGATTCTAGAACGACTGGAACAGTAGCAGAAGCTGATAGAGTAAGTAAGAGCTACTCAAGCAAGGGGTGAATAGGAAAGGGATGCTGCTATAGCAGCGGCTATAGCAGAAGCGGTAGAGAACCTACGACAACCAGAATCTACTAGTACAGCTAATATAGAATAAGAGATAGTTTAACAGACAACAGAATAGCCAAGACAGACAGGAAAGACAATAGATCCTGCTGGTATTTAATAGTGGATGACTAAGTTCTGTAAGCATAGTCCTCTGACGTTTGAGGGAACATTTAATGTATAGAAAGCAAAGGATTGGATTAGCAGACTGGAGAAGATCTTCAAGGTACTAGGTTATCCGTCTGAGAGTAAAGCACAAATGGCGATTTACCAGTTACAAAGGGATGCCGACAGATGGTGGAAGAACACAGAGCTAGTATTGCAGGCCAGACACATTCCTATCACGTGGGAAGTGTTCCTTGAACAGTTTTATGAGAAGTATTTTCCCCAGTCAGTACGAGATGAACGAGAAGCATAATTCCTTGTGCTGAGACAAGGAGAAAAAGAATCATTTGATGAATACTTGGCAAAGTTCATCCGTCTTTCCCAGTATTCCACTTACCTGCGACAGGTGGATGATGAGCGGTGGATGACAGAAAGGATGATCAGGGGATTGAATGCTACCCTGAAAGATAAGATGACCCCTCAATAGTACCATTAGTTCAATAAAGCAGTAGAGGGTTGTAGAATTATTGAGAATAGCCTGAATCACCGGATGCTAATAAAACCGGTGAGCAGAGAGACTACTGCTCCTGAGAGACCTAACCAGAATAGAAGTGCAGCCAGTGGCAGTGGCTATAACAAGAAAAGGAAAAGGCAGTCACAGTAGAACCGAAAGCCTAGCAGAGGGAATTGCAGTGGAAACACAAATAATAGAGATCAGAGGGTTAGAGTATGTGACAAATACGGGAAGAACCATAGAGACAGACCATGCTTGATGGGGCAGAATGTCTGTTACACATGTGGAAATCCTGGACATTTCTCCAGGAGTTATCCTCAAGCAGCTAATGATCAAAGGCCGCGTACTCAAGGGCGAGTGTTTGTAATGACAAGGGAAGAGGCACAGAGATCACCCGAGATGATCTAAGGTATCATCTACCTTAATAATCATGCTGTGATTGCTATGTTTGATTCGGGTGCAAGTCATTCCTTTATTTCTTATTAATGTGCTAAACGTTTGGGCCTTACAATTAGTAAGCTGCATTATGCCATATGTGTCACAACCCCTACAAATGCTAAAGTAGTTACAGCAGATGTCTGCCTAAATAGTGTCATTTGATATGAATGTTGTTGCACTACTCTTGACCTAATATGCATGCCATTCCATGAGATTGATGTCATAATTAGATTAAATTGTTTGTTTGGCAATAATGTAATGCTGGATTGTAAGAACAAAACTCGAGTTCTTTGTCCACAAGCCCCAAATGTGAATCTAGAGGTAAAACTGAATTTCCTGATGGAGGGTCAAGCGGATAGATGTTTACGAAAAGGATACCAGGGATATATGGTCTTCTAGACTGTTCAAACAGAAGTGGAAGAAGGAATTGAAGCAATTCCCGTGGTCAGAGAATTTCCCAAAGTATTTCTGAAGGAGATTCAGGGATTGCCTCCAGAACGAGAAGTGGAGTTTGCAATTGACATCGTACCTGGAGCTGGACCAGTATCTAAAGCCCTATATCGTATGGCTCCCAATGAGATGATTGAACTTAAGAAGCAGATAGAGGAGCTATTAGAGAAGGGTTTTATCTGACCCAGTGTTTCTCCGTGGGGTGCTCCAGTGTTATTCGTCAAGAAGAAGGATGGCAGTCTCAGATTGTGCATTGACTATCGGGAGTTGAATAAGATTACTATTAAGAATAAGTACCCTCTTCCCCGAATTGATGATTTGCTTGACCAGTTGGTTGGAGCAAGCTTATTCTCTAAGATTGATCTGAGATCAGGTTACCACTAACTCAAAATCAAAGCAGATGATATTTAAGAAACTACATTTAGGACTCGCTATGGATATTTTGAATTCTTAGTGATGCCCTTTAGTCTGACGAATGAGCCTGCAATTTTTATGGATTACATGAACATAATGTTTATGCCTTATCTAGATCAATTTGTGGTAGTCTTCATTGATGATATCTTAGTGTACTCCAAATCTGCTGTAGAGCATAAAAAGTATTTGAGAATTGTTCTTAGCACTCTTAAAGAGAAATGACTCTATGCTAAACTTAGTAAATGTGAGTTTTGGCTGCAAGAAGTCAAATTTCTCATTCATGTCATATCCCACGAAGGGGTAGCTGTAGATCCTAGCAAAGTTGAAGCAGTGCTAAGCTGGGAACAACCAAGGACAGTGACAGAGATCAAAAGTTTTCTGGGCTTAGCAAGGTATTATAGAAGATTTATTAAGGACTTTTCTCGAATTGCTCTACCGTTAACCAAGCTAACCAGAAAGAATCAGCAGTTTAAGTGGGATGAGAAGTGTTAGGCCAGTTTTCATGAACTAAAACAGAGATTAACCACGACTCCTGTGCTGATTATTCCATACCCAACTCAGACTTATGTAGTCTACACTGATGCTAGCAAATAGGGGTTGGGATGTATATTGATGCAGTAGGGACGAGTGGTAGCCTATGCTTCTCGACAGTTAAAGCCACATGAAGAGAATTATCCCAGTCATGATCTAGAGCTTGCAGTCGTTGATTATGCTCTCAAGATATGGAGGCACTACTTGTATGGAGCTACTATAGATCTGTACTGTGATCATAAAAGCCTGAAGTATTTGCAAGATCAGAAAGAATTAAACATGAGGCAACGGAGATGGATGGAGTTTTTGAAGGATTATGATTTCTAGATCAAATACCATCCAGGAAAAGCTAATATAGTGGCCGATGCCTTTAGCATAAAGGTGGTGCAGGTTGCTAGTCTCATGATCAAAGAGTTAAAACTGATAGAAGATGTTCGAGATTGGAGTCCTTTGTATCAAATGTAAACATCATAAAGTTCTTATAGAGGAACGCAGATTAAAGCTTTCATAGAGGATGAGATAAAAGAATCTCAGGAGCAAGATAGACTCACTGAGATTTTCAAAGGTAAGCTGGAAATAGGGGAAACTAAAAATTTTGATGTGTCCTAAGATGGATTACTACGATTTAGGGGAAGACCATATATTCCCAATGTAATGGGATTGTGAGAAAAGATCCTAGAGGAGGCACATAAAAGCAAGTATACAGTACATCCAGGTATGACCAAGATGTATCATGATGTGAATAGTTTATTTTGGTAGCCTGGACTGAAGAAAGATGTTGTAAATTATGTGTCCAAATGTTTGACATGTCAAAAGGTGAAAGTTGAGCATCAGAAGCCAGCATGGAAATTATAACTACTAGAGATACGCGAGTGGAAATGGGACAGCATTGCCATGGATTTTGTTGAAGGACTGCCCATGACTCCTACTAAGCATGATGCTATATGGGTGGTAATTGACCGATTAACAAAGTCGGCTCATTTCCTGGCAATCAATAAAAAGGATTCTCTGGAGAAACTGGCGAAACTCTATGTAAAAGAGATTATTAGACTACATGGTATTCCCAGTAGTATCATTTCTGACAGAGATCCTCGGTTTACATCAAACTTTTGGCATGCTTTACATAAAGAAATGAACACTACTCTCAGATTTAGTACAACCTACCATCCTCAGACAGATGGTCAATATGAGAGAACGATCCAGACGCTCGAGGATATGTTTGAGAGCTTGTGTCTTACATTTCAAAGGGAGCTGGGATGCCCATCTGCCATTGATAGAATTTGCCTATAACAATAGTTATCAGGCCAGCATTCAGATAGCTCCATTTGAAGCACTTTGTTGATGGAAGTATAGATCTCCCTTATGCTGGGTGGAGTTGAGCGAAAGGAGGATGTTTGGTCCTGATCTAGTAGACCAGACAACAGTACAGATTGATAAGGTCATAAAAAGGCTATTAACGGCTCAAAGCAGACAAAAGAGTTATGCTGATGTCAGAAGAAAGCCTTTAGAGTTTGAAGAAGAAGAGCGTGTATTCCTTAAGTTGACTTCAATGACAGGAGCTGGATGATCAATCAAAGTGAAGAAGCTGCATCCTAGATACATTGGGCCATTTCAGATCCTTTCAAGAGTAGGATCAGTGGCTTATAAATTAGCTCTTCCTCCACATCTCAGCAAGATTCATGATGTGTTTCATGTCTCCCAGTTAAAGAAGTATGTTCCAGATCCATCACATGTGATTGAGCAGGATGATATTGCACTGTGAGATGACCTGACTTAAGAAGTCAGACCAGTACAGATTGTAGATAGAAAGGTCAAACAGTTGCGAAATAAGCAGATCCCTCTAATTAAGGTGGTATGGAAGGGATTAACAGAGAGTGAAGCTACCTGGAAAGCAGAGGAAAGGATGAGAGAAATATACCCTGAACTATTTCCTTAATGTATATGTAATGTAAATTTTGAGGACGAAATTTATTTTAAGGGGGAGAGAAATGTCATATCTCCAATTTTCTGACCTGATGTAGCTGTACAGTTTATCTGCAATGGATATAAGATTCTTGGAATAAACTGTATCAGATTGTAAAAAGAAAGGGAAGGATTAATAACAAAGGAAAGAATAGGCACCAAAATGCAAATTGAAAAGTTTGAAGACAAAAAGTTGAAATAGAAATAAAAGAGGGACCTAAATGCAATTAATGAAAAGTTCAGGGACTAAAGTACAATTATTCAAAAGTTAAGGGACCTAAATGTAAATATGGAAAAGTTGAGCCAAAACAGGCCAAAAATGCCCGAAATTAGGTCAGACCCAAATTTTACTAGTAGATAGACAAAAATATTCCTGTCAGTTTAACACAACACAGAATTTTGATTTAAGGTCCCGATTAATTGATATAAATTCCTGAAGTCAGAAGGAATTATTACAGTATTTTTTAGATCTAAAATTCATGAGACTTTATAGGAAATTCATATATTTAATATATGAATTTATAAAATTGACAAAATTAGAAAAGGAATCTTGTAGAAGCCATACTGGATTTTTCAGTAAAATAAAATACCCGATAAATAGGATCAGGAGAGTTGTAAAGTGAATTAGGCCATAAAGGCAATACAGGCAATAAGGCCATAATAAGGCCCGAATGGCGCCATCATCAGCCCATTAAGGTGATTGGACAGTTTATGTGGGCTAGAGACCAGAGCAGTCCAGGAAAAATGCGAAATTATGAAAATACCCCTGGATGCCCATATTATGCCAGTGATGGATGGAGGTCATTTTGATCATTATGGACAGGCCAAAAATGTGGTACATGATATAAATATGATTAATTAGAGCCAGTATATGCCATAAGGCAGTACACAGAGGGGTTAGTATAGTGCAGGAAATGACACCAAGGGTATTCTGGTCATTTTCCAAAGGATGGATGGCAGATAAATATTCAATATATCATTTTCAATAGTATGAGAAACCTAGATATTGATTTCCAGGACATAATACATATCCTGGTATATTATAAAAAATTCAAAGCAGAAAATAATCCGGTTATTGTGAAACTGCACTGATCGGTACTGATTGGACTGGAATTTTTCTAGAACCTTCTTTACATGGGAAGCACGCAACCTAACCCTCTTAGGTGTCCCATGAGCTGTCCCACATGATGTCATAATTATTCTTTTTATAAAAAGTTAAATCCAAGATTAAATGTGATCCCTTAGATCAAATAGTAACCAAATTAATCTTGGCCATCCATTTCAACCCAAATTTTCTATAAATACCCCCTCATTTCAGACCATGTGCAGAAGCCTAGAGAACCATAGGGAAACTCTTGCAAAATTTCCATTCAACCAAGAAAGAAGCAACAAAAGTGAAGTAACAAGCAAGGTAATCATCTCCTTTGATCTTGAGCTTTGTTCTAGCAAGTTAGCTCATGGTTTTAAGGGGTTTTCATACTATACTTCCCTTATGGTTTCTGCTGGAAGTGCTGCTCATATGTGGTTAAAATATGAGTTTTATGTTATGGATAGTTTAGACAAGCTTAAACAAGCTAGAATCAAGTGGTATAAGCTTGGGAATTCAAGTATGTTTGGATTTAGGGTTTTGTGTTCTTGCTGGTACTATACGTGGTACTATTCATATGATGGAATTTCATAATTTTAATGTTTCCAATGATTTTAAAATGGAAAATTGTGTGGGGATAAAGTAGGAGAACAAGTATTGGAAGCATTGGAATCAAAATGAGAATTTTTTGAAAACAAGAGCGTGCATTTCGGTTTGGTACTATATCAATTGGTATGTTTTGATTTTGGAGATTCTGATTTCATATTTGGATTCTACATGAAAAATTATGTGGAAATGAACCATGAGAATTTATTTTGGAAAGGTGGAAGTAGGAAACATAAATTAGAGAAAGAAAGGGAGCTAGTGAAAACCTAGTCTTGGATTTAGTTTCAAGTTGAGTTGTAACTTGATATTATGTTGTAATGTCTAGGTTTTGACATTTGTGAAGGAAGGAAAGCAGTTCAAGAAGGTCTTGACCAAGATAGCTAAGAGGTAGCAAGGATACCTAACTATAACTCATGTTTGTTTAATTGTTTTGCTTACTTGTTGATTATGGTGTTTGGTTGAGCTTAAGCTTATGTCATCATGTTATGATGAAGTATGAATGATTGCAACTCCTTGTAAGTTATGTCATGACAATATGCATGTTACAGTTTGCTTATGTACTATTATGAAGTAGCTCCAATCTCATGATAACATGTTAAGCATACAATTATCCATGCATGATATTATAGTTTGTGTAACTTGCTATTGGGATTTCCATGAAATCTCATTCCTTCCACATGCATAACTATGTTTTAGGTGCTGGATCATTTCAAGGGAAGAGAGTAAATGTTGATGAATAAGTTTGTATAATAAGTTACATGACTTACATGACACTATGGGATGATATGCTAGTATTCATAGTGTATGTTTTTGTAATCCTGTTTTGAGGCCGTGGTGATGTGACAATGTTTATGACATTTAAATCAACGAGTTTTAGACTGAAACTTGGTATGATTAAATGATACAGAGCTTTAAATGAACACCAAGAACGCCTCATTTGGATAAGTATCCGAATTGTTATGATTTTCCAAATTTGGAAGTAAGATCTGGAATTGAGATAAAATAAGTGCTGAGAGGCAGTGATGTTCATGCAAAGATTTCATATATCAAATGAACGAGTTTTTCTATGAAATTTTATGAGCTTAAATATGACATCTAGATATTCAAATCCATAGGTAACACAGTTCATTTGGATAAGTAACCAAAGAGAAATGAATTTTTGAAGTTAAGCAAAGAAACTGGAACTTCCAGATTTTACCAAATAAACAGTGATTTTCAACGATTAAACTGATTTCATTGGGACAAGAAAACCTCACTTTCATATTTTTCCCTCAAATATATGTGAAAGAGATTTTATTAGAAATTGGAACCATATTATTTCGTGTTTTTTACAATTAATTATGAATTTTTGAAGTAGGGTACATGTTATGGAATTACCAAATGAACAGTAATAGTGAACAGTACCCGAGAGCAAATCATTGGAAATGGATGTTTTCAAAGCAAATGATCATATAATTGGTTCCAATCACTTCTAATGGAGTATAATTGAGGTTAAAAGTAAGGATGTGACAGAATATATATCCTGGTATATTATAAAAAAATTAGAAACAGAACATAGTCCGGTTGTTGTGAAACTGCACCGATTGGCACCAGATTGGACTAAATTTTTTCTAGAAGCTTCCTTACATGGGCAGCAAGCCACCTAACCCTCGTAGGTGTCCATGATCTGTCCCACATGATTTCATTATTATTCTTTTTAGAAAAAGTTAAATCCAAGATTAAATGTAAGCCCTTGGATCAAATAGTGACCAAATTAATCTTGGCCATCCATTTTAAACAAAATTTCTATATAAATACCCTCCTATTCAGATCATTTCAGTATGCATGGTGAACCATAGGGAAACTCACAAAATTTCCATTCAACCAAGAAAGAAGCAACCAAAGTGAAGTAACAATAAAGGTAATCATCTCCCTTGATCTTGAGCTTTGTTCTAGCAAGTTAGCTCATGGTTTTAAGGGGTTTCCATGCTATATTTCTCTTATGGTTGCTGCTAGAAGTTCTGCTCATATGTGGTTAAAATAGGAGTTTTATGTTATGGATAGTTTAGATAAGCTTAAACAAGCTAGAATCAAGTGGTATAAGCTTGGGAAATCAAGTATGTTTGGATTTAGGGTTTTGTGTTCTTGCTGGAACTGTGTGTTACACTATTAATATGATGGATTTTAATGATTTTAATGGAATTTAGGGTTTAAAATGGAAAATTGTGTGGGGATAAAGTAGGAGAACGAGTATTGGAAGCATTAGAATGAAAATGTGAATTTTTGGAAAACAAGGGCATGCATTTTGGTTTGGTACTGTAGCAATTGGTATGTTTTGATTTTGGAAATTCTGATCTCATATTTGGATTCTACATGAAAAATTATGTTGAAATGAACCATGAGAATTTATTTTGGAAAGGTGGAAGTAGGAAACATAAATTGGAGAAAGAAAGGGAGTTAGTGAAAACCTATTCTTGGATTTGGTTTCAAGTTGAGTTGTAACATGATATTTTTTTGTAATGGCTAGGTTTTGACATTTGTGAACGTAGGAAATCACTTCAAGAAGGTCTTGACCAAGATAGCTAAGAGGTAGTAAGGATACCTAACTATAACTCATGTTTGTTTAATTGTTTTGCTTGCTTGTTTATTATGGTGTTTGGTTGGGCTTGAGCTTATGTCATCATGTTATGATGAAGTATGAATGATTGCAACTCCTTGCAAGTTATGTCATGACAATATGCATGTTAGAGTTTGCTTATGTACTATGATGAAGTAGCTCCCAGCACATGATAACATGTTAAGCATTGAATTATTCATGCATGATATTATTGTTTGTGTAACTTGCTATTGGGATTTCCATGAAATCTCATTGCTTCCACAAGCATAACTATGTTTTAGGTGCTGGATCCTCTCAATGGAAGAGAGTAAATGTTGATGAATAAGTTTGTATAATAAGTTACATGACTCACATGACACTATGGGATGATATGCTAGTATGCATGGTGTATGTTTTTATAACCCTATTCTGAGGCAGTAGTGATGTGATGATGATTATGATGCCTACATCAACAAGTTTTAGTTTGCAATTTGGCATGATTAAATTGAAGATACAGAGATTGAAATAAACACCAACAATGCCTTATTGGGATAAGTATCCGAATTGTTATGATTTGCCGAAGTTGGAAGTAAGATCTGGAATTGAAATAAAATGAGTGCTGAGAGGGAGTGACGTTCACTCAATGATTTCATATATCAAATCAACGAGTTTTTCTATGACATTTTATGAGATTAAATAGGACGTCTATAGCTTCAAATCCATAGGTAACACAGTTCATTTAGATAAGTAACCAAAGAGAAATGAATTGTTGAAGTTAAGCAAAGAAACTGGAACTTCCAGATTTTTACCAAATGAACAGTGATTTATAACCAATAAACTGATTTCATATGGACAACAAAACCGAAGTTTCATATTTTCCCTCAAAGATCTATGAAAGAGATTTCATTAGAAATTGTAATCACATTATTTCAATTTTTCTACAATTAATTATGAATTTTCAAAGTAGGGTACATGTTCTGGAATTATCAAATGAACAGTAAATGTGAACAGTTCTGAGAGCAATTCCTTTGGAAATGGATGTTTTTAAAGCAAATGATCATGTAATTGGTTCCAATCACTTCTAATGGAGTATAATTAAGGTTAAAAGTAAGGATGTGACATTTTGGTATTAGAGCATAGGATTCTGGCTTAAGAAATGCTCTGAATAGATTATTTTAGATTGATACATAAGTGAACCTATGAATGTACTTATGATAGTGAGGCTATTGAATATGTGTATGTTATGAATAGTCTATGTAATGCTATTGAACTTGCTGTATGCTGTGTTGTGAATGAAATATGAATTATGTTAATTATAGTATTCCTTTCCTATTTCCTATTACGATAGTAAAACAAAATGGTAAGAACAAGAAAAGCTAGTTCTTCGGGTGAACCCTAAAATGTCGGAGACATTAATCAGTTGATTTTAGAATGGCTGGAACAGCAACAGAAGCTGATAAAGGAAGTAAGAGTTGCTCAAGCAAGGAGTGAACAGGAAAGGGATGTTGTCATAGTAGCGGCTATAGTAGAAGTGGTAGATAACCTACAGCAACCAGAATATGATGGTACAACTCATACATAACTAGAGATGGTTCAATAGACAACAGAACCGTTGAGACAGATAGGACAGACAGTAGATCCTGCTAGTATTCAATAGTGGATAACTAAATTCTGTAAACATAGTCCTATGACGTTCGAGGGAACATTCAATGTACAGAAAGTATATGATTGGATCAGCAAACTGGAGAAGATCTTTACGGTACTGGGTTGTCCGTCTGAGAGTAAAGCGCAGATGGCAATCTACCAGTTGGAGAGAGATGCTGACAGTAGAAGAATACAGAGATAGTATTGCAAGTAAGGCATATTCCTATTACGTGGGAAGTGTTCCTCTAGCATTTTTAGGCAAAATACTTTTCCCAGTCAGTGTGGGATGAACGAGAAGCAGAATTTCTTGTGATGAGACAAGGAGAAAAAGAATCATTTGACGAATACTTGGCAAAGTTCATCCATCTTTCTCAGTATTCCACTTATTTACGACAGGTGGATGATGAGCGGTGAATGACGGAAAGGATAATCAGGGGATTGAATGTTACCTTGAAAGATAAGATGACCCCTCAACAGTACCATCATTTCAATAAAGCAGTAGAAGCTTGCAGAATTATTGAGAATAACCTGAATCACCGGATGTTTATGAGACTAGTAAGCATAGAGACTACTGCTCATAAGAGAACTAATCATAATAGAAATGCAGCCAGTGGCAGTGGCTATAACAAAAAAAGGAAAAGGCAGTGGCAACAGAACTGAAAGCCTAACAGAGGAAACTATAGGGGTGACACAAATAATAGAGACCAGAGGTTTAGAGTATGCGACAAATGCGGGAAGAACCATGGAGACAGACCATGCTTGATGGGGCAGAACGTCTGTTACACATGTGGCCAGCCTAGACATTTTTCTAGAAATTGTCCCCAAATAGCTAATGATTAAAGGCGAGTGTTTGCAATGACAAGGGAATAGGCACAGAGATCACCCGAGATGATCCAAGGTATCATCTATCTCAATAATCATGCTGTGATTGCTATGTTTGATTCAGGTGCAAGCCATTCCTTTGTTTCTTACGAATATGCTAAACGTTTGGGCCTTAAAATTAGCAAGCTGTATTATGCCATATGTGTCACAACCCCTATAAATGCTAAAGTAGTTACATCCGATGTCTGCCTAAATAGTGTCATTCGATATGAATGTTGTTGCACTACTCTTGACCTAATATGCATGCTATTTCATGAAATTGATGTCATAATTGGATTGAATTGGTTGTCTTCCAATAATGTAATGCTGGATTATAAGAACAAAACTCTAGTTCTTTGTCCACAAGCTATAAATGTTAATCCAAAAGTGAAATTGAATTTCCTAATGGAGGCTCAGGCAGATAGATGTTTACGAAAAGGATGTCAGGGATATATGGTCTTCTTTTATGTTCAAGCAGAAGTGGAAGAAGGAATTGAAGCAATTCCAGTGGTCAAAGAATTTCCTGAAGTCTTTCCAAAGGAGATTCAAGGATTGCCTTCAGAACGAGAAGTGGAGTTCGCTATTGATATTGTACCTGGAGCTAGGCCAGTATCCAAACCCCCATATCATATAGCTCCCAATGAGATGATTGAGCTAAAGAAGCAAATATAGGAGCTATTAGAGAAGGGTTTCATCTGACCCAGTGTTTCTCCGTGGGGTGCTCAAGTGTTATTTGTCAAAAAGAAGAATGGTAGTCTTAGATTTTGCATTGACTATCGAGAGTTAAATAAGATTACAGTTAAGAATAAGTACCCCTTCCTGTAATTGATGATTTGCTAGACTAGTTGGTTGGAGTAAGCTTATTCTCTAAGATTGATCTGAGATCAGGCTATCACAAACTCAGAATCAAAGCAGATGATATTTCAAAGACTGCATTCAGGACTCGCTATAGACATTTTGATTTCTTAGTGATACCCTTTGGTCTGACGAATGCGCCTGCAATTTTCATGGATTACATGAACAAAATCTTCATGCCTTATTTAGATCAGTTTGTGGTAGTTTTCATTGATGATATCCTGGTGTACTCTAAATCTACTGTAGAGCATGAAGAGTATTTGAGGATTATTCTTAATACTCTTAAAGAGAAACGACTCTATGGTAAGCTTAGTAAATATGAGTTTTAGCTGCAAGAAGTCAAATTTCTCGGTCATGTCATATCCCACGAAGGGGTAGCTGTAGATCCTAGCACAGTTGAAGCAGTGCTAAGCTGGGAACAACTAAGGATAGTGACAGAGATCAGAAGTTTTTTGGGCTTAGTAGGGTATTACAGAAGATTTAGTAAGGACTTTTCTTGAATTGCTCTACCGTTAACCAAGATGACCAGAAAGAATCGACAGTTCAAGTGGGATGAGAAGTGCGAGGCTAGTTTTCATGAACTAAAGCAGAGATTAACCATGACTCTTATGCTGATTATTCTAGACCCAACTCAAACTTATGTAGTCTACACTGATGCTAGCAAGCAGGGGTTAGGATATGTGTTAATGCAGCAGGGATGAGTGGTAGACTATGCTTCTCAGTAGTTAAAGCCACATGAAGAGAATTATCCCACTCACGATCTGGAGCTTACAGCAGTAGTTTATGCTCTCAATATATGAAGACATTACTTGTACGGAGCTACCATAGAGCTGTATTGTGACCACAAAAGCCTGAAGTACCTACAAGATAAAAAATAATTGAACATTAGGCAATGGAGATGAATGGAATTTCTGAAGAATTATGATTTTCAGATCAAATACCATCCAAGAAAAGCTAATGTAGTAGTCGATGCCTTATGCAGACAAGTGGTGTAGGTTGTTAGTCTCATGATCAAAGAGCTAGAACTGATAGAAGATATACGAGATTGGAGTCCTTTGTATCAAATACAAACAACATAAAGTTCTTATAGAGGAATGTAGATTAAAGCTTTTATTGAGGATGAGATAAAAGAGGCTTAGGTGCAGGATAAACTCGCTGAGATTTTCAAGAGTAAGCTGAAAAAAGGGAAAACTAAAAATTTTGATGTGTCCCAAGATGGGTTGCTAAGATTTAGAGGGCGACCATATATTCCTAAGGCAATGGGATTGAGAGAGAAGGTCCTAGAGGAGGCACATAAAAGCAAGTATACAGTACATCCAGGTATGACCAAGATGTATCATGACGTTAGAAGTTTATTTTGGTGGCCGTCATTGAAGAAAGATGTTGTAAATTATGTGTCCAAATGCTTGAAATGTCAAAAGGTGAAAGTTAAGCACCAAAAGCTAGCAGGAAAATTACAACCACTAGAGATACCTGAGTGGAAATGGGATGACATTGCCATGGATTTTGTTGAAGGACTGCCGATGACTCCTACTAAGCATGATGCTATATGGGTAGTAATTGACCGATTAACGAAGTTGGCTCATTTCCTAGCAATTAACAGGAAATATTCTCTTGAGAAGCTGGCAAAATTGTATATAAGGGAGATTGTTAGACTATATTGTATTCCCAATAGTATCATATCTGATAGAGATCCTCGGTTTACATCAAACTTTTGGCGAGCTCTACATAACGAAATGGACACTACTCTCAGATTTAGTACAACTTACTATCCTCAAACATATGGTCAATCTGAGAGAATAATCTAGACGCTTGAGGATATGTTGAGAGCTTGTGTCTTGGATTTCAAAGGTAGTTGGGATATCCATCTGCCGTTGATAGAGTTTGCCTATAACAACAATTATCAGGCAAGCATTCATATGGCTCCATTTGAAGCACTTTATGAACAGAAGTGTAGATCTTCCTTGTGCTAGGTGGAGTTAAGCGAAAGGAGGATATTTGGTCCTAATATAGTAGACCAGACGGTAGTACAGATCGATAAGATCAAAAAGAGGCTATTAATGGCTCAAAGTAGATAGAAGAGTTATGCTGATGTTAAAAGGAAGCTGTTGGAGTTTGAAGAAGGAGATCATGTATTCCTTAAGTTGACTATAACGATAGGAGCCAGACGATCGATTAAAGTGAAGAAGCTGCATCCTAGATACACTAGGCCATTTCAGATCCTCTCAAGAGTAGGATCAGTGGCTTATAAATTAGCTCTACCTCCACATCTTAGCAAGATTCATGATGTATTCCATGTTTCCCAGTTAAAGAAGTATGTTCCAGATCCATCACATGTGATTGAGCAGGATGATATTGCACTGCAAGATGACCAGACTTATGAAGTTGGACTAGTACATATTGTAGATAGAAAGGTCAAGCAGTTGTGAAATAAGTAGATCCTTCTAGTTAAGGTGGTCTGGAAGGGATTAATAGAGAGTGAAGCTACCTGGGAAGCAGAGGAAAGGATAAGAGAAACATACCCTGAACTATTTCCTTAGTGTATATGTAATGTAAATTTTGAGGATGAAATTTATTTTAAGGGGGAGAGAAATGTCATATCCCCAATTTTCTGACCTGATGTAGTTGTACAGTTTATCTGCAATGGATATGAGATTCTCGGAATAGACAGTATCAAATTAAGAAAGGAAAAGGAAGGGTTAATAACTAAGGAAAGAATAGGGACCTAGGAAAATTGGAAACTTTGAAGGCAAAAAGTGAAAGTAGAAGAAAAAAGGGACCTAAATGCAATTAATGAAAAGTTTAGGGACTAAAGTGCAATTATTCAAAAATTGAGGGACCTAAATGTAAATATGGAAAAGTTGAGCCAAAAATACCTGAAATTATATCAAACCCAAATTTTACTAGTAGATAGACACAAATATTCCAGTCAGTTTAACACAACACATAATTTTGATTTGAGGTCCCAATTAATTGATATAAATTCCTAAAGTCGAAAGGAATTATTACAGTATTTTTTAGATCTCATAATCAGGTGAGACTTTATAGAAAATTCATATATTTAATATAAGAATTTATAAAATTGATAGAGTCAGAAAAGGAATCCTTTAGAAGCCATACGGGATTTTACAGTGATATAAAATACCCGATAAATATGATCGGGAGAGTTGTACAGTGAATTGAGCCATAAAGACAATACAGAAAATAAGCCCATAATAAGGCCCAAATGGCACCATCATGAGCCCATTAAGGTAACTAGACAGGTATGTGGGCTAGAGACCAGAGCAGTCCAGGAAAAGTGCAAAATTACAAAAATACCCCTAGATATCCATATTGTACCAGTGATGGATGGAGGTCATTTTGGTCATTCTGGATAGGCCCAAAATATGGGGCATAGTATAAATATGATTATATAGAGCCAATATATTCCCTGAGCCAGTGCAAAGAGGGATGAAATGACAATTATGCCCTTAGGGTTAATATAGTGCAAGAAATGAAACCAAGGGTATTTTGGTCATTTCCCAAGGGATAGATGGTAGATAAATACTTAGTATAAAAATTTCAATGGTATGAGAAATCTAGACATTAATTTCCAGGATATAATACATATCCTGGTATATTATAAAAAAATTAGAAACATAACACAATCTAGTTGTTGTGAAACTGCACCGATCGGTACCGGATTGGACTGAAATTTTCCAGAAGCTTCCTTACATGGGAAGCACACCACCTAACCCTCTTAGGTGTCCCATGATCTGTCCCACATGATGTCATAATTATTCTTTTTAGAAAAAGTTAAATCCAAGATTAAATGTGAGCCCTTGGATCAAATAGTGACCAAATTAATCTTGGCCATCCATTTCAACCCAAATTTCTCTATAAATACCCCCTATTCAGATCATTTCGGTATGCATGGTGAACCATAGGGAAACTCTTACAAAATTTCCATTCAACCAAGAAAGAAGCAACCAAAGTGAAGTAACAATCAAGGTAATAATCTCCCTTGATCTTGAGCTTTGTTCTAGCAAGTTAGCTCATGGTTTTAAGGGGTTTCCATGCTATATTTCCCTTATGGTTGCTGCTGGAAGTGCTGCTCATATGTGGTTAAAATAGGAGTTTTATGTTATGGATAGTTTAGATAAGCTTAAACAAGCTAGAATCAAGTGGTATAAGATTGGGAAGTCAAGTATGTTTGGATTTAGGGTTTTGTGTTCTTGCTGGAACTGTGTGTTACACTGTTCATATGATGGAATTTCATTATTTTAATGCTTCCAATGAGTTTAAAATGGAAAATTGTGTGGGGATAAAGTAGGAGAACAAGTATTGGAAGCATTGGAATCAAAATGTGAATTTTTGGAAAACAAGAGCATGCATTTCGATTTGGTACTGTAGCAATTGGTATGTTTTGATTTTGGAAATTCTGATTTCATATTTGGATTCTACATGAAAAATTATATGGAAATGAACCATGAGAATTTATTTTGGAAAGATGGAAGTAGGAAACATAAAGTAGAGAAAAAAAGGGAGTTATTGAACACCTAGCCTTGGATTTGGTTTCAAGTGAGTTGTAACATGATATTATTTTGTAATGGCTAGGTTTTGACATTTGTGAAGGAAGGAAATCACTTCAAGAAGGTTTTGACCAAGATAGCTAAGAGATAGCAAAGATACCTAACTATAACTCATGTTTGTTTAATTGTTTTGCTTGCTTGTTGATTATGGTGTTTAGTTGAGCTTGAGCTTATGTCATCATGTTATGATGAAGTATGAATGATTTCAACTCCTTGCAAGTTATTTCATGACAATATGCATGTTAGAGTTTGCTTATGTACTATTATGAAGTAGCTCCCATCACATGATAACATGTTAAGCATTCAATTATTCATGCATGATATTATGGTTTGTGTAACTTGCTATTGGGATTTCCATGATATCTCATTCCTTCCACATGCATAAATACGTTTTAGGAGATGGATCCTCTCAAGGGAAGAGATTAAATGTTGATGAATAAGTTTGTATAATAAGTTACATGAATTACATGACACTATGGGATGATATGCTAGTATGCATGGTGTATGTTTTTATAACCCTGTTTTGAGGCAGTGGTTATGTGACAATGATTATGATGCCTAAATCAACGAGTTTTAGGTTAGAATTTGGTATGATTAAATTTAAGATATAGAGCGTTAAATAAACACCAAGAACGCCTCATTTGGATAAGTATCCGAATTGTTATGATTTTCCAAAGTTGGAAGTAAGATCTGGAATTGAAATAAAACGAGTGCTGAGAGGCAGTGATGTTCACGCAATCATTTCATATATCAAATGAATGAGTTTTTCTATTAAATTTTATGATATTAAATAGGACGTCTAGAGCTTAAAATCCATAGGTAACACAGTTTATTTGGATAAGTAACCAAAGAGAAATGAATTGTTGAAGTTAAGCAAAGAAACTGGAACTTCCAGATTTTTACCAAATGAACAGTGATTTATAACCAATAAACTGATTGCATATGGACAAGAAAATCGAAGTTTCATATTTTCCCCTCAAATATATGTGAATAAGATTTCATTATAAATTGGAACCACATTATTTTGATTTTTCTACAATTAATTATAAATTTTCAAAGTAGGTTACATGTTCTAGAATTACCAAATGAACAGTAAATGTAAACAGTACCCCGAGAGCAATTCCTTTGGAAATGGATGTTTGCAAAGCAAATGATCATGTAATTGGTTCCAATCACTTCTAATAGAGTATAATTGAGGTTAAAAGTAAGGATGTGACACAACACATAAGCATACCACATCAAGCACATAAAGAGGTAAGTTCACTACCTTGCACTTAAGCTTTCCTCTTGATCTTTTGCACTCGCTCCCTAGCTTTCCAACCATGAAGCATTTATGCCAATCACTTCCCAACATCTTCTTGGATGTTTCAAGGTCATAAACACATTCATATTCATCACATAATTCATTAGGACTCATGAACTCCAACCAATTCAAGACTAACATTGTTACACTCTTTATTATCATAACTTTCTCTAATCTTCACTAATCCACTTGGCTCTTGAACCAATTGATGTCTTGACTTTACCCTACACAATTTAATCTTTTGAATCCATTTATGATCTTAGAATCATGAAATTCTAGCTCCTTCATGGCCTGCTGTACAGAACCGAACACATGCACACAATTCTTTCAAAAATTATCATTTTGATTATAATGCTTCCCATACTTATTTCTCCACTTTACCCCACACAACTTCTCATTTTAATAACAATGGAACCATAAAAATCATGAAATTATAATCACTGTTCATGTGAGTTAACAGTACCTTAAAGGATTTCAAAAACTACAACCTTGAGATTTTAATGTTTCCAAGGTTCAAAATCTTTCCAATCCTACACAAAACCATCATATAAATTCAATGGAAGCATTAAATCGTTAAAATTCCATTTCTTTCCCTCATGAACATTGCAGACCGAATAGGATACACCACGGCAAAGTCAAGAATATCAATTTGATTTAACAACCAATCACTTAACTAGCTTGTTTAAGCTTTAATCATATGTTTCTAACTTTAATTTCTTCTTTCCCCTTTCATCTAAGGTTTTTGGGCAGCACCACCCCTTAGGGAAAACTCAACTTTTCCCCCATGAAAACCCTAAGTTCAAGCTCCCAAATCAAAGGAAAATAAGTTAGGAGAGATTTCTTACCTTTAATCTCTAGCTTGCTTGAACTTTGGTACCTTGAATATTCTTTGTCTTGGCTTGAGTTTTCATTTTGCAAGAGTTTCCCCAAGGTTTGGATGCAGATTTGAGGGGGTATTTCTAGAAAAATCTTGGTGGAAATCAATGGCCAAGATTAGTTTGTACACTATTTGATCTAATGGCCCACATTTAATCTTGGATTTTCCTTTTTGATAAAAAAATAATCTTGACATTATATGGGATAGCTCAAGGAACACCTCATGGGGGTATGTGGCGAAATTCCATTGGGGGGAAGCTTCTGGAAAAATTCTAGTCCAATCTGCTACCGATTAGAGTAGTTTTACAACCGAACTATTTTATGTTCCAAATTTTTTATAATATACCAGGATATGTATTCTATCCTAGACATCAATGTCTAGGCTTCTCATACCATTGACAATGATATATTACATATTTATCTGCTATCCATCCCTTGGGAAATGAGCAAAATCCCTTAGTGTCATTTCTTTTACTATACTAGACCTAAGAGCATAATTGTTATTTTACCCCTCTTTACACTGTCTTAGGGCATATACTAACTCTAGGGACATTTTCATAATTTCACACTTTTTCTGGACTGCTCTGGACTCTGGCCCACTTAACTATCTAGTCATCATATTGGGCTTACTATGGCACCATTTGAGCTTTAGTTTGAGCTTATTGCCTTTATGCCTTTTATGGCACAAATCCCAAGACATCTCTCCCGATCCTATTTATCAGGTAGTTTATTTCGCTGTAAAATCCTGTAAGGATTCTACAGGATTCCTTTTCTGATTCTATCAATTTTATAAATTCTTATATTAAATATATGAATTTCCTATAAGGTCTCATCTGATTTTGAGATCTGAAAAATTCTGTAATAATTCCTTCTGACTTCAGGAATTTATATCAATTAATCGGGACCTCAAATCGAAATTCTGTGTTGCGTTAAACTGACCATAATATGTTTGTCTATCTACCAGCAAAATTTGAGTCTAATATGATTCTATGCATTTTTGCCTGTTTTGGTTCAACTTTCTCATATACATTTAGGTCTCTAAACTTTTGAATAATTGCCTTTTAGCCCCTGAACTTTTAGCTATTTTCATTTAAGTCCCTTAACTTTTGAAAATTGCACTTAAGGGCCCAACTTTTGTTTCTACTTTTACTTTTTACCTTTAATGTCATATCCTAATTTTTCCCTATCTGTATAGTACTGATAGTGGAAAGAGGTTTAGAAAGAATTATGACGAAGATTAGACGAAATAATAGAGGTTAGATAAGTCTTAAAGAAAGAGAAGGACCTAAATGCAAATTGGAAAAGGTTAAAGGCCAAAAGTTAAAGTAGAAATAAATGTTGGGCCAAATGTGGTAATTTCCAAAAGTTTAGGGACCTAAATGTAATTAAGCAAAAAGTCAGGGACATAAATGTAATTATGGAAAAGTTCAGCCAGAAAAGGCTTAGAACTGCCTGTAAGTATTTCAGTCCCACATTCCATCAGTAAATAGAGGAAGTCATGCTGGGTAATCTAGCATGATACATAAATTTTATTAGGGCCCCAGACAGCAGAAAATTATCTGATAGTCTAAAAGTTATCTGAATTTTTATCAGATTCTCTGGACATCAGATATATGTGGGGGAATTACAGGAAAGTGTGCCCTACAGTTTCAGATGTTATGAATCTGACAGAACCCCAGAAGAAGTTATGTATAAAAAGTTATTCACATATTAGTGAATTTTGACGGGAGTTTGTTAACACCCATGATCTGATAATGGAACTTATCGGTATGTAAGCTTAGATAGAATGAGATCAGATGACCTCATATATAGGCCCATAATGACACCAAGGAAGGCCCAAAACCCAGGGTACCAGTCTATCAGTAGAAGGGGCTAGCGCCAAAAAAAAGTGTGAAATTACGAAAATGCCCTGGATGCCCAGATTGTACCAGAGATGGATAAAGGGTATTTTGGTCATCTGGGATAGGCTAAAAATGTGGCACATGGTATAAATATGATTATTTGAGCCAATATATGCCCTGAGGCAGTACAAGAAGGGGTGAAATGACAATTATGCCCTTAGGGTCAATATAGTGCAAGAAAGGACACCAAGGGTATTTTGGTCATTTCCCAAGGGATCTATAATTAAGTTGTTGCCAGTTCAAGTATGTCAATGGTGTGAGAAGCCTAGACATTAATTTCCAGGATAGAATACATATCCTAATATATTATAAAAAAATTAGGAACAGAACACAGTCCGGTTGTTGTGAAACTCGGTACCGGATTGGACTGGAATTTCTCCAGAAGGTTCCTTGTATGGGCAGCACGCCACCTAACCCTCTTAGGTGTCCCATGAGCTGTCCCACATGATGTCATAATTATTATTTTATGAAAAAGTTAAATCCAAGATTAAATGTGGACCTTTAGATCAAATAGTAACCAAATTAATCTTGGCCATTCATTTTTCTTGGATTTTGGCTATAAATACCCCTCAATTCTGGTTCAGAACCGTAAGCTCATGTAACCTTGGGGAGGCTCTTGTAAAATGGAAACTCAAGACAAGACAAAGAAGATTCAAGGTTCCAAAGTTCAAGCAAGCTAGAGATTAAAGGTAAGCAATCTCTCCTAGCTTATTTTCCTTTAATTTGGGAGCTTGAACTTAGGGTTTTGATGGGAGAAAAGTTGAGTTTTCTCTAAGGGGTGGTGCTGCCCAAAGACCTTAAAGGAAAGGGGAAAGAAGAAATTAAAGTTAGAACTATATGATTGAAGCTTAAATAAGCTAGTTAAGTGGTTGGTTGTTGAATCAAATTGATATTCTTGACTTTGCCATGGTGTGCCCTGTTCGGTCTGCACTGTTCATTAGGGAAGGAAATTGAATTTCAATGATTTAATGCTTCCATTGAGTTTGTATGATGATTTTGTGTAGGATTGGAAAGGTTTTGAACCTTGGAAACATTAAAATCTCAAGGTTGTAGTCTTTGAGATTCCCTACAGTTACTGTTCACTCGCATGAATAGTGATTGGAATTTCATGATTTTGATGGTTCCAATGGTTTTAAAATGAAAAGTTGTGTGGGGTAAAGTGGAGAAACAAGTATGGGAAGCATTATAATCAAAATGAGAATTTTTGAAAGAATTGTGTACTTATGTTCAATTCTGTACAGCAGGCCATGAAGGAGCTGGAATTTCATGATTCTAAGCTCATAAATGAGTTCAAAATATGAAATTGTGTAGGGTAAAGTCAAGACATCAATTGATTCAATAGCCAAGTGGATTAGTGAATATTAGGGAAAGTTATGACAATAAAGAGTGTAACAAAGTTAATCTTGAACATGGTTGGAGTTCATGAGTCCTAATGAATTATATGATGAATATGAATGTGTTTAGGACCTTGAAACATCAAGAACATGTTGGGAAGTGATTGGCATAAAGGCTTAATGGTTGGAAAGCTAGGGAGCAAGGGCTAAAGGTCAAGAGGAAAGCTTAAGTGCAAGGTAGTGAACTTACCTCTTTATGTGCTTGATGTGGTATGCTTATGTGTTGACATGTATATGTTATTTGAATGATGTTGTGACATGA
Organism: Leucaena leucocephala; assembly: GCA_037074615.1. NCBI lineage: Eukaryota > Viridiplantae > Streptophyta > Magnoliopsida > Fabales > Fabaceae > Leucaena > Leucaena leucocephala. The sequence continues at coordinate 10,506,337 of CM073567.1, read as the reverse complement.
TAAATGATGTTGAATGTATTGTGAATAACATGTTTCCATGGCCATGCACTTTATGTAAAAGTATATAGCATGATAGCATGTCACTAATCAAAGAAAGATTAATGAAATTACATATCATGCATTAGCATCCATCTTGCATATTTAAGTGGTAATGTTTGCTACTGAGATTCCCTAGAATCTCACTCTCCCATAACCAACCAATTTAGGTCAAGCATGAAGAAAAGGTATGCATGGAGAAGAGCAAAAGCATGGAAGAAGAAAAGTGAAGTATTTAAGATGTTAGCATATGCTATGCACTTTCCATGTATGTCAAAGCCATATAAAGTATCTATTTATGTGATGAGATTGTATGAAACAATTATTGTATAACACCATGATGTGTATGAATTCAGAAAAGGCAAAAGAGATGATTTATGTATGCTGAAACAATTATCGGAAATGAAAGAAAAGAAACTGAAATGGTAAAAACGTAGGTCCTGAAGCAGTTTTGTTGTGGCTTCAGTTTGACCTAGCAAATGAAGGAATTAGTTCACGAAATTTTATGAGCATGTATTAAACATCCATATCTTTAATTTCATAGGAAGAACATTTCATTTGGATGTGTATATCAAGAGAAATGATTTTCCAAAGTAAGGGACCAGAATCTGTTTCCAGAGTTTTTGACCAAATGAACAGTAAACTTCAACGAATAAACTGTATCAATTGGCTAATCATTTGGTCTAGAAATTATTTTTCCCTTAAACTTCAAGATGTTATGTTCATTTATATTTTTGAACCACTTCATTTTGAGTTTTCTAGAATTAATTATGATTTTTTGAAGTTTGTTGCGTAATCTGGAATACCATATGAACAGTAACCCGAGAAAGAGTAAAATTCCAGATTTGGCTAATGGACTTCCAAGGTCTTGTAAGTGGTTCTAAATGCTACTGAATGGTCCCTAAGACGTATAAAAGTAAGGATGTTACATTTAACCTTTTCTACTTTGTGTTTTAGTCCTTCTCTTTCTTCAAGACTCATCTAACATTTATCTTTTCTACTAATCTTCATTATAATCCTTTCTAAACCTCTTTCCACTATCAGTACTATACGGATAGGGAGAAATTAGGATATGACAAATACTACGTGATTGAAAGACAAGAAGGAAGTGAAAATGCTACCTATTGAGTTTGACAAATATTGGAACCCAATTGGTGAACATAAGACCAAATAAATAAGTTATGTCAGCCCATAACATGCATAATATCACCATACAGACTTGGGATGCTATTGATGATCAAGTGAATATTCAAATTTGGGATACTATCAGAGTATAAGAACTAACTATTTTATATTGTATGCAAAGCAATACCAAAAAATATAATTGTTTGTTGATAACTCTATATTCAATGTCAATTATTATAGCTCACTTACAATGTTCCCAATAATGAAGTATTGAAGAAGAAGACATTGTCTTATTACACTGAGTGTTAGAGAGAATTCAAGACACAACTAGCTCATCATTATATGCATTGCCAGGACAAATAGGGTTAGCCTTATCCTTCTCCATGCAGTATGTAACATCCTTACTTTCATACGTATTAAGGACCAATCAGTAGCATTTAGAACCACTTACAAGACCTTGGAAGTTCATTACCTAAATTTGGAATTTTACTCTTTCTCGCGGGTTACTGTTCATATGATATTCCAGAATATGCAATGAAATTCAAAAAATCATAACTAATTCTAGAAAACTCGAAATGAAGTGGTTCAAAAAGATACCTGAAAATAATATCTTTAACTTTAGGAGAAAAATAATTTCCAGACCAAATGATTAGCCAATTAATACAGTTTATTCGCCAAAGTTTACTGTTCATTTGGTCCAAAATCCTAGAAACAGATTCTGGTCCCTTACTCTGGAAAATCAGTTCTCTTTGTACAAACATCCAAATAAAGCATTATTGGTGTCAAAACGAAGCTTGGCATGTCATCTAAATATCTATAAAATTTCATACATTTATCCATCATTTACTATTTTTCATTACATCATGACCATTACTGCTTACATTGGTCATACAGCAACATTACACATTCACATAACATATATACTATCCAATCCCTAGCTTTGCTTCATGCTTCATCATCATCTTTCATCATTCATAAACCTGTGGGATTGGGTTTACATGGAAAGGGATGAGATTTTGGGGGAAATCTCAGTAGCACACGGTACTAAATAATGCATGCATTAATGTAACTACTTGTGCTTGCTTGTGAAAGTGTTACTATTGTGTCATGTGCATGCTTCCATGTTACATATGAAATACAATTGGCCAAAGTAAACATATAAATAGAGCTTCATACATAAGCACATAGGCAACACAATTCAATCAAGCCATAGCACAATCAAGCATAACATTCAATGCATACAAGTTTAGGATTAGTTTACTACCTTGAACACTTGACTTTCTTTCACCTTAACTTGCTTCTTTCTTCTCACTTTCCTTGAACATGTGGCTGCCTCTCTTGGAGCATACCAATAAATTCCTAACATCATATAATCATTCCTCAATTATAATCTAACTTCCTTGAGCATTAAACTCACTTTAACTAACATAACTTCTTCTTGAACATTAATCTCATTCACTTTCCTTAATCTTAACCAATGGACTTGGTCTTTGAATCAATGGATGCCTTGACTTTACCCTACACAATTGCATCTTTTGAATCCATTTATGAGCTTAGAATCATGAAATTATAGCTCCTTCATCACATGTTGTATAGAACCAAAACTGCACTTAATTCTTTCAAAAATTCTCATTTTGATTCCAATGCTTCCCATACTTGTTTCTCTACTTTATCCCACACAACTTTTCATTTTAAAACCATTGGAAGCATCAAAATCATAAAATTCCAATCACTGTTCATGCGAGTAAACAGTAACATAAAAGGATTTCAAAAACTACAATCTTGGAATTTCAATGCTTTCAAGGTTCAAAACATTTCCAATCCTACACAAAATCATCATCTAAATTCAATGGAAGCATTAAATCATTGAAATTCAATTTCCTTCCCTCATGAACAGTGCATACCAAAGAGGTTCCGTTAAGGCAAAGTTAAGAATATCAACTTGATTCAACAACCAATCTCTTAATTAGTTTGTTTAAGCTTCAATCATATGTTTCTAAATTTAATTTCTTCTTTCCCCTTTCATCTAAGGTTGTTGGGCAGCACAACCCCTTAGAGAAAACTCAACTTTTCTCCCATGAAAACCCTAAGTTCAAGCTCCCAAATTAAAGGAAAATAAACTAGGATATATTGCTTACCTTTAATCTCTAGCTTGCTTGAACTTTGGAACCTTGAATCTTCTTTGTCTTGGCTTGAGTTTTCATTTTGCAAGAGTTTTCCCAAGGTATCACAAGGCCACGGTTTAGGGCAGAATGAGGGGGTATTTATAGCCAAAATCCAAGAAAAATGAATGGCCAAGATTGATTTGGTTACTATTTGATCTAAAGGCTCACATTTAATCTTGAATTTTACTTTTTCATAAAAGAATAATTATGACATCATGTGGGACAGCTCATGGGATGCCTAATAGGGCTAGGTGGCGTGCTCATAGTGTAAGGAAACTTCTAAAAAAATTACAGTATAATCCAGTACCGATCAAAGCAGTTTCACAATAACTTGACTGTTTTCTGTTCCAAATTTTTCTATAATATACCAGGATATGTATTCTGTCCTAGAAATCAATGTCTAGGCTTCTCATACCCTTTACATGGTTATACTGAGTATTTATCTATCATCCATTGCTTGGGAAATGACCAAAATACCCTTGGTGTCCTTTCTTACACTATATTGACCCTAAGGGCATAATCGTCATTTTACCCCTCTTTATACTACCTCAGGGTGTATCTGGGCTCAACTAATCCTATTTATACCATGTGCCATGTTTTTATCCTATCCCAAGTGACCAAAATACCCTTCATCCATCTCTAGTACAATCTAGGTATCCAGGGGCATTTCCGTAATTTTGCACTTTTTCTGGACACTAGCCCTTTCTACTGATAGACTGATACCTTGGGTTTTGGGCCCTTCTTGGCATCATCATGGGCCTATATATGAGGTCATATGATCTTATTCTATCTAGGCTTAGATACCATAAATTCCATTATCAGATCACGGGTGTTATCAAACTCTCGTCAAAATTCATTAATATGTGAATAACTTTTTATACATAACTTCTTCCAGAGTTCTGTTAGATCCAGGATGTCTGACACTATAGGGAACATTTTCCTATAATTTGCCCACTTACATCTGAAGTCCATGAAATCTGATAAAATTTCATATAACTTTTAGACTATCAGATAATTTTCTGTTGTCTGGAGTCCTAATAAAATTTCTGTATCATGCCAAATTAACTAGCGCAACTTCCTCTATTTACTGATGGAATATGGGACTGAAAAACTTCTAGGCAGTTATAACCCTTTCATTGGAAATTGTGCCCTAGGGGCCAATCATATTATTTGCATGTTTACTATGATGATCATACTTGGATAACTCATGATCTTATCCTAAATATCCCTGGTCGGTCATCTATGCGGGAATAGAGAAGAAATAAGACCAGTATAACTTTGAAGATGTATATAGATATAAATCAAAGTCATAAGCACATGTAAGAGTACAAGGTGTTGGATTGACCCACTATGAGAGAGCTGCATGGGTTAAGTCATAAGTTTCTCTCATATACAAACCATGTCACTATGCCCTTTGACCTGAGATCATCATGGATTCCTACATGACAAACGCTCAGCTTTGACCTAGTCAAAAGTCCCTTTTGACCGAGTGATCATAAAGACTATGTTCGGGCTTAGTGGTTTTCTGTGCGGAGGAATGTGAATGGTCAAGATGAATTTATCCCTCACATTCGTAGATAGATATTACTAGGCCCCTCGATGAGTGAGTCTGAGAAATGTATGCCATACTGTAATGGAAAGGTAGTTCTATTTCTATAGTCAGACTACTCAGGGATAGAAAAAGTAACAGTCAGGAATAGGAGGATGATATTCTCCATGCCTCATCCATGACCAAAATATCGTGTGACAAAAGGGACATGATATGGTTGTATAAAAGGTTACATCGTTCATCAATCCTCATATGATTTGGGTAGTCATGATGTCTTGTTAAAGACCGCTTGCAACTTGTGAGTTAGTATAGTAAATGGCCTAGTGCTAACTTCATATGGGCCTATAAGGTCGCACACAAAATAGCCTAACACGAGCTATGATGTCCAGATTCATTGAATCTAAGACATGTCTAGATTCAATGAATGATCCAGGGTGGATGTATATATTTATTTATATTTATATTCGTATATATATAAATTCATATATATATATATTATATATAAGATATATTTATAAGATTTAATTTATAAGGATAAAATTAAATCTTTATCACGTTTGAATTTGAAATTCAAATTGATATGATATCTCAAATTTGATTTATGAGAATAAATCAAATGTAATTCCGTCTTATCTTTATTTTAAATTAAATAAATGGGTGAATTAAATCTATGGGACGGATTTAATGCAAACACTATTTATTTAATTAGTTTCTTATCAAATTATACAATATATGATATTGTATTAATTTTAGAATTAATATAAGATTAATTCCAAAAATCCAAGTGTGTGGTAACACGCATAGCATCCTATATATCCGATATTTAGGAGCTATGGTTGGGACAGAGAAAAAATGTGAACCGGAATCCACAAAAGGTTTGCAGATAAGAAACTGCCAAAATAGAGACGGAGAGGATGAATTCTTGAGTAAGCCTTGGAGGGACAGGAGGCGCTAGCACGTCGTTCGTGGTTAGAATGCTGTTCGTGTGGATACTAGTAAAGGAAGCCGACCTGAGTCATCTACTTCTGGCGATCAAAAAGAGATCACGAGTCATGGAAAGAAGTTGTGGACGTTGCAACCAGAAGCTGAGAAAGCCGCGACTGAATACTGAGGGTAATACTTCTTTCCACTTGACTTAAACACATACGGTAGATTCTAGCAGGGAATGAAAAAATTTTTAAGTTAATTTCTGCTGCGTGTCTTCCAATTCCTTACACCTTTCCAGTCTGATCTTTCTATAATTATAATTTTTCCCTTGAACTTTTTACTTAATTACATTTAAGTCCCTTGACTTTTGAAAATTACCACTTTTGGCCCAAATCTTGTTTCCACTTTCACTTTTTTTCTTTAACCTTTTCTACTTTTCATTTTAGTCATTCTCTTCCTTAAAGAATTATCTAACCTTTATTATATCTTCTGATGTTCATCATAATCCTTTCTAAACCTCTTTCCACTATCAATACTATACGGATAGGGAAAAATTAGGATATGGCATAGTAAGTATCAATTTTTTGACGAAGCTACTTAGGAAGAATTTGTTAGGGTTCAGACTATGCCAACAGCTTTAGTAAGTTGATCCAGGTTAAAGTGTCCTGCTTGTATATATTGTGGAAAAGGAATCTTACATTTCCCATGTTTCTTCCTTTTATATGTGTTGCCAACAAAGCAAATATATCCAATTATCATATGTATTCATTTCAACTACTTCAATTCTTGTAGGAAAAAGGGCAAAAGCAATTTAACACGCTCTGAAGAATAATTGCCTCCACACAATGTCTCGAGGGGTTACTTAAAGGCTGAAAGAGACTTTTAGGGGCCAAGAGGAAGAGGTTAGAAGAAAATACTAAGTCAAATCATAATGTTATTATTGCTCCCTTGTCTCTAATATATCACTAAGATAAATGGTTTTACTCTCACCAAACAAAGAGAATAATATACAAGCGAACACACTTGCATGATTGCAAAAACAATTGTAAGTACTACTTCATTATTTTGTTTTAGTAGACTAATTATATTATTTCTTATGTTTATTCTTTATATATTATAGACTAATCTTAATCAACAAAAGGCCCATGGATCCTTCAAGTCAGATGGTAAGAATGATAACTTGACTGTTTCTATAAGCAAAAAAGAGCATCGTGGTTGTGTCAGGGGAGTTGGAGGAGCTATGGGTATAAGAGATTACTTGGGAGCATCTCAACGACATTCCCCATATGTGATGTTGAGTGTAGAGTATGAATCATTGTTATCCACTATAAGGGCAGAGGCTATGTCACAAGCATAAGGGAGATGTTGCATGGCTGGGACAGTGTTAGTGGATGCTGAACCTTGTGATCTATATATGGAGGATCCTCTTAGATGATTAGTGGCACATAGTTCCATCTATAGTTTAGGGGCAACTGCACACCACATCCAAATTTATGATGACCAATTAAAGGTGATAGTTGAAGACATACTAATTGAAGACGTTCTTGTCCTAATTCCCACTGATGAGGTAAAGACAGTGAGTTAGGCAAAATAGACTTTCATATTGTAGCCAAAGCATCTTGTTTTGGATCATGTCGTGTCATCGCTGAGCTAACATCCCACACCTCCAATGTTTATGTAAGTCTAATTTAACTATAAATATATGTAATAACAAAATTTAACTTTTATAACTAACATTGTGGTTGCATTAATTGTAGGTATATGCAAGCTAAGTTGGATTCCAAGGGCAAACATGGTAAGTTTTGATTCCTATACCCAATTCAGATTTATACAAAAAGGACCTCTCAAGCTTTAAGGCTTCAATACATTTCAAGGAGACTAGGTGAAACTAATATTGATTGTTTCTTCGCACCTTATATGCAGGAGTAAAAATAGTAATATTTAATTTTATTTCATAATAGTTGTATATTTACTTAATGATAATACTCATTTATTTTTAATTAATTTCTACAGCAATAATTGGCAATTGGTCATCCTGTGTAAGCATAGTTGGAAAGTTTTCTTCTTATGCTCCCTCAATTACAAGCCATAGGTTGATGCCAAGAAGATTATGAACATGTGAGTTTTCTTCTATATATAACAATGTCGTTGTAATAAATGGGTTACTAACTTCATAACTTTGGTCATAGGGCTATTGAGATGTTTGCAATTGCAACGGGTCTTAAGCACGCCAACTTAGTGAGGGACCCTGAATGGATCACACTGAAGGTAATAAAAGTATTAAGTCTTATGGTCCATGTTTTGTTGATGACAAATAATTCTTGTCATATTAATATTATAGAGTCAAAGATAACCCAAAGAAAGCAACTTGTATGGCTTCTACATGGTTAGACACATGATCAATATTATTGTGTCTAATATGAATGACCTAACTGAGGAGGTAAAATTATATTTTTAATGATTTAATATTTCTTATCAATTTAATATATATTTGTAATGCCTTAATTTCTTTGATTTTAATTTGATATTTCATATATTTGATCAATTTAACCTATTTCCTCAATAAGATATTAGGGACCTGCGCAATCTTAAGGCTGAGTTTTTTGTTCAATTCCTTCCTTCTTAATAGTATTTTTCTTTCACTAGATACATTTTTATTTTTCTATTCAAATTGTTGCATTTTTCATTTAATTTTATTATTGAACAATTGAATTTTGTCTCTACTATCTTGAACTCTGTCTCTTCTCCTGTCTATGAGTTTTATATTTGGACAATTTATTTATAAAGCTTCAAGGGATAGGGTAATGAAACATTGAATAGGTTATTTTTTAAAAATATATTTAAACCAGACAAAGAATACCAACAGGTGTAGAACAAGATTAAAATATTATAACATATACATCAGTTGTCTTTATGGTGAGGTGTAGAAAACGGATTAATCTACACTGGACGTAAACACACATGGTGTAAAAAATTATTAATCTACAGTTGACCTTCACATAACTGGTGCAAAAAATGTATTCATCTACACTGGATGTCCTTACAACCAGTATAAATATTAGTAAATTGTACTCCTTATTTCAAAAGGGACAGGTTTAAATTCTACTCCTTCTACACCTGTGAATCACCCATTTTAAAATGTGTACACTTTCTACATGGTTTGTTTCTACACTGGATCATTATCCAGTGTAGAATACCATTTTAAACTGATTTAGAAAGCCTATTTTCTAGTAGTGATAAAGACGTGTGAAATGACAATTATACCCTTAGGGTTAATATAGCATAAGATTGTGAACTACGGGCATTTCAGTCATTTTGCAAGGGATGATAAGCAAATAAATACTTAGTCTAACAATATTAGTGGTAGGAAAAGTCTAAACACTAATTTTTAGACAATACATATTCTGAAATATTATAAAAATTAGAAATATAAACAATATGTTTTTGTGAAACTGACTAGAATAATACCAGATTGGACCAGAATTTTTGTTATCAGTATTTTCCTATGTCTTGTGCCAAACAAAGCCTTATTTGATGGATGATGTCACTTTTTGACTTCTAAGGCAAGCTTGGTGGAAGAAGCAATATGGACCCTTAGATCAAATATTGTTTGGATTAATATTGGCCTTTCATTTCCGCCCAAAATTTTCTATGGATAACCCCTTCATAGCCCATTTTGGCATCCTCAACAACCATAGGGGAAACTTTACCAAAATTAATTTTGAGCAATGAAGAAGCATACAACTTGGAGAAAAAAGAAATGTAATTAGTTCCCTTGATCTTGAACTTTATTCTAGAAAGCTTGCTCTTAGTATTAAGTGGTTTTTATGGTATTTTCCCTTTGGTTTTGCTGCTGGATATATTGCTTATATGTTATGGCAATATGAAATCTATTTTATAGATAATTTAGATGTCATATCCCCAATGTTTTTATTTGATATGTATGTGCAATTTGTACATAATATATATGAGATTTTCTAAGAAAAATGTTGCAATTCAAGGAAGGAAAGGGATTAAATTGAAAATGATAGAAAGTTTAAGGACTTAAGTGAAATTTATAAAAGTGTATGTGCCAAAATAAAAAATAGAGAAAAAAGTTGGGCCAATAAGTATAATTTCAAAAAGTTTTAGTACCTAAATATAATTAAGTAAAAGTTCAAGGGGAAAATTCATAATTATAAGGAAGTTGTGCCAGAAAAGACCCAGAACCACCCAGAAAAGATGTAGTTCCAAATTTTACCAGCAAATAGAGAATAGAAATTAGGCCAGCCATATTTTTCAGAATTTTGATTTGAGTCGCCATATAATTGATATTATTTTTTTAAAGTCTGAAGATTATTATTGCACCTTCTAGATATCCTAATCAAATGAAATTTGGCAGTAAATTCCCATAATTAATAATGAAATTTATAAAACTGAAAAAGCTGAAAAAGATGTTATGTAGAATTTTTAATGGAATTTACAGTAGAATTATATACCCAATAAATAATTTCGTGTGAGGTTTTTTCTGAATTGATACATAAAGGTATTGGATCTATATAGAGGCCCAAAATGACGTCTAAAAGGCCCAATAAGATATTTGAACAGTCAAATAGGCCAGTGTCCAGAGGAACCCAGAAAAAGTATAAAATTATAAAAATGCCGTTATGTTGTAATAATGAACAGGAGATGTATTTTGGATAGGTCAAAAACATCCAAGCAAGTAAATGGGTATTTAGTTAGAGTCAGTATATGGCCTGATGAAGTATAAAGAGGTGTGAAATGATATTATGCCCTTAGGGTTAATATAGTGCAATAAAATGCACTAAGGGTATTTTGGTCATTTTTTAAGGGATGGTTTGTAGATAAATACTCAGTTTAATAATGTCAATGGTAGGAAAAATCTAAATACTGGTTTTCATGATAGAATACATATTCTGGAATATTATAAAAATTGGGAACATAAAACAGTATGATTTTTGTGAAACTGCCTAGACCAGTACCAGACTGGACTAGAATTTCTCCTATTAGTATTTTTACTTTTCTTGATCCAAACATAGTCCTAAATGATGTAATTGATGATGTCATTAATGAGGCTTCTAGGGCAAGCTTGATAGAAGGTGGATTATCAAATAGTAACCAAACTAATCTTGGCCTTCCATTTCCACCCAACTTTTTCTATATATACCCCCACTTTTAGACCTAATTTAGAAGCTTAGAAACCTTAGGGAACCTCTACCAAAATTTACATTGAAGCAAGAAAGAAGCATACACCTTAAAGCAACAAGGTAACTAGTTCCTTTTTTCTTGCACTTTGTTTTAGCAAGTTTTTTCCTAGTTTTAAGAGGTTTTTATGTCATATCTCCCTTGATGTTGCTACTAGACATGCTGCTCATATGTGATGGAAATATGAGTTTTATGTTATGAATAATGTATACGAGCATAAACAAGCTAGAATCAAGTGGTATTGGCTTGAAAATTCATGTATACATGTAGTTAGGGTTTTGTGTTCTTGGCTGCCACTATATGAATCACTGGTCATATGTTAGAATTTCATAGTTTTGATACTTCCAATAGGTTTAAAATGGAAAATTGTGTGGGGATAAGGTAGAGAAACTAGTAGTGGAAGCATTGGAATCAAAATTTTTTTTTTTTTGAAATACAGGAGGAGGCATACAGTTTTGTATTGTAGCTAAGGAAGTAGTTTGATTTTGGAAATTCTGATTTCATATTTAGATTTTGCATGAACAATTATATGCAAATGAACCATGAGAATTTATCTTAGAAAGATGGAATTATTAGACATAAAATGGAAAAATAATGGAAGTTAGTAAGAACCTAGTCTTAGAATTATTTTGAAGTTAAGTTGTAACTTGATGTTACTTTGTAATTGCTAGGTTTTGACATTTGTGTGGAAAGAAGACCATCTCATGAAGAGTTTGTCAAGGATAACCTAAGAGGTAGCAAGAATACCTAACTATAATTTTATGTTTGTTTGATTGTATACTTGCTTGTTAGTTATGATGTTTGGTTAATCTTAAGATGATACTATAATGATGATGATGAAGTATGAATGATTGCAACTCCTTGCAACTAATGTCATGACCATATGCATGTTAGAGTTTGCTTATGTATGATTATAAAGTAACTCCCATCTCATGATAACATGTTAGGCATTTAATCAATCATGCATGATATTATAGTTTGTATGACTTGCTATTGAGATTTCCATGAAATCTCATTCTTTCCATAAGCATAACCATGTTATAGGTGCTATAACCTCCTAAGGAAAAAGGGTAAATATGGATGTTTGAACCTATATAATAAGCTATGTTAACTACTTGACATTATGGAACGATACGATGTGATACATAGTACATTATAGTGTGTCTGTATTATGAGGGAGTAACCTTGTGACGGTAATTATGATGACTTAACCAACAAGTTGTGGATGTGAAATTTGGCATGAATGTAGCTAAGGTACAGAGATTTAAATGGACATCTAAAACGCTTCCATTGTTTAATTTTTTGATTTATTATGATTTTTCTAAGTTGCAGATAAAATATGGAATGGGATAAAATGAGCATCCAGAGGTAGTGAAATTCAAGAACTAATTTCACTTAGTAAATTAACAAATTTTTCTACGAAATTTGACGAACTTAAAAAGCACATCTTGAGCTTTAAATCCATAGGTAATTTTCATTTGGATAAGTAACCAAGGAGAAATGAATTTTTAAAGATAAGGAAAAGAAATTGGAACTTCTAGATTTACAAAATGAATAGTGTTTTTCAATGAATAAACTGATTTCATGTGGATAGTGAAACCTCAGTTTTATATTTTTACTTCAAAGGTCAATAAAAGATATTTCATTAGAAATTGGAACCACTCAATTTCAATTTTTTTATTTAATTATTAATTTTCAAAGTTAGGTATATATTCTAAAGGAAAGAGGTGTTTAATTGATAAATTTACTTCCAATTAAGTATAACTAAAGGAGAAAATAAGGATACAACATTATACAAGCTTAAACAAGCTAGAATCAAGTAATATTGGCTTGGAAATTCAAGTATTCATGTAATTAGGATTTTGTGTTATTAGTTAACACTATGTGAATCACTATTTATATGTGAGAATTTTATTATTTTGATGCTTCCAATGGGTTTAAAATGGAAAATTTTGTGGGAGTAAGGTAAATAAACAAGTAGTGGAAGCATTGGAATTAAAATGAGAATTTTTGGTATACAAGATGAGGTGTTTTAGTTCTATGCAGTAGCCAATGAAGGAGTTTGATTTTGGAAATTATAATGTCATATTTGGATTCTACATGAAAAATTATATGTAAATGAACCACGAGAATTTATTTTGGAAAGATGAAAATTTAAGACATAAGATAGACAAAGAATGTAATCTAGTGAAACCTAGTATTGAAATTGTTTTGAAGTTCAGTTGTAACTTGATATTGTTTTGTAATGGCTAGATTTTGACATTTGTTTCGAAAGAAGACTATTTCAAGGAGAGCTTGACAAATATAGCTAAGAGGTAACAAGAATACTTAACTATAATCTTATAGTTGTTTGACTTTTTGCTGACTTGTTAGCTATGATCTTTGGTTGAGCTTGAGATGATGCTATGATGATGATGATGTATGAATGGATGCAACTCCTTGAAACTAATGTCATGACAATATGAATGTTAGAGTTTGCTTATGTATGATCTTGAAATATCTCCCATATCATGACAACATGTTATGCATTTAATCAAGCATGCATGATATTATGTTTGTATGACTTGCTGTTGAGATTTCAATGAAATCTCATTCTTTCCATATGCATAATCTGTTATAGGTGCTAGAACCTTCAAAGGAAAAAATGTAAATATGGATTAATGAACTTGTATTATAAGTTAAGTTGACTACTTGACATTATGGGATGCAATAGTACATTATGATGTGTGTGTATTATAAGGTAGTGACCTTATGACGGTATTTTCCATGACTTGACCAATGAGTTATGACATAAAGTTGGCATGAAAATAGTATATATAGAGCTTTAAATTAACCAAGAATGTTTCAATTGGTTAAGTTTTCAATTTAATATGATTTTTCCAAGTTAGAGATAAAATCTGGAATAAGTTGAGAGGTAGTGAGGTTCATATGCCAATTTTAAATAGCAAATAAACGATTTTTTCACTAAATGTTATGGTCTTAAAGAACACATTTTGTGCTTTAAATCCATGGGTAGCACATTTCATTTGGATAAATGAGTAAAGAGAAATTAATTTTTGAAGTTAAGGCAAAAAACTAGAATTTTCATATTTACTAAATGAACAGTTTTTCTTCAACCAAAAAAAATTGCATTCATTTAGCCAATGAAACCTCAATTTTATATTTTTCTAACATATTTTAACAAAAGATATTTCATTATAAATTTGAACTACTCCATTTCAATTTTTAAGATTTAATTATGGATTTTCAAAGTTAGGTTTGTAATATGGAATACCAAATAAATAGTACCCAACATTCATTTTTTTTTTAAAAATCATTTTTATAAGTTAATGAGGTAATAAGGACATGACACTTAATATGTATTGTTGTCATGTACAATCATCATATGCAATTGACTTAGGCATTTTTGTTATATTACTACAGCTGTAACATAACTTCTCCTTTCATCTCATTTGAATTAATACTCTATTTACGAGCAATCCGTTCTAGATCCAACTCTTATTTGAAGAGTGATATGAAATCATCTAAATATAGCTCTATCTGAGAGCTATTTGTTTTAGATCCAAGACTTATCTGAAGAGTGATTTGAATACAATATATTTACTATTGTGCATTGTTCTTATTGTATATTCATACTGTATTATTTCTCATAAGACATCATACTTACTCTCTCTCTTGAAAATAAACCCTTCCTTTTGATAGAGTTATAATATTATCATCTCTTGGTAATTGGCATAATGGTACCACAAGGAATAACATTAGTACTATATTTATAAGCTTATAGAAATATCGGAGTAAACTCAATCAAACTATAATTGACTATCTCACTTGTTGAGACTGTATATTACGCTGGGTATTTTGGCTATGCTTCCTTTACCACATTATCTTTCATATCCTATTCACTTATTCAGGAATATGAGGTAATTACTTCATTCTACTGCCTTAGCCTTTACAATGATGTATTTACTCATCTAGTTTAGGCTGCCACATTACACTCATACTTAGGTACAATGACAAAAGCTCCTCTGTGTACATTAGTCACAACTATTGCCCTGGTTCATCGTGACCTAACTTCTCTGTGAATATTCGTCATGACCAAAGCACCTAATCATCATAACTTAACATACCTTTCCCTAAACATTCTCTTTCTAAGGTTCTCTATCTGAATCCTACTTCTTGCAAAAGTAATTATCCCATAAAGCACTACAACTTTAACATAATGTTAACTACTTTGGTTTAGGGTCTAGGAACTATTCTATCTGATTCCATAAATGGGGTACTCTTCATTTGGTATTTCTAGATTTGGCGACAAACTTTAAAAAATCATAATTAGTTTTAGAAAATCAAAATGAAGTGGTTAAAACAACTACGTGAAGCTAACATATTGAGTTTCAAGGGAAAAATATTACTCAGACTAAATGCTCAACCAATATGTACAGTTTTGACATTGAATATTACTGCTTATTGGGTCAAAAATTCTAGAAAATAGTTCATGGTCTCTAAATTTGAAAATCTCATTATCCTTGTATAGACATTGAAATAAGGCATTATTGATGTCAAAACGAAGCTTGACATGTCAACTAAATACTGATAAAATATCATACATTTATTTTATCATTTACTATTTCTAATTACATCGCTAAGGTTACTATTTCATTATGAGTTACTATTCACAGTCAGAAATTTTTGCAACCACAAATACAATTTACATTCCCAAAACATTCAATACATGTACATATATGTTAAATTACATATTCAATAATGTTTTGATGATGTCAAAAGGAATTCAAAATAATTAAGTTATTTATGTGCCCAAATGATGTCAAAAGTGATTTAAAATAATCAAGTTATTTGTGTTGTTAAAAAGATGAAGTTAATCAAGTTAATAGATTAGTCAATCAATTAATGAGTATCAATTAATTGATTGATTGTTCGACTAATGTAAGGACAATGTTATGTGCTATAAAGAAAAATAATTAATCGATTAATTAGTGTCCATTAATCGATTAAGTGTTCGATTAATATTATAATATAGCTCTATAGAAATTAACATATAAGTCAATTAATCGATAGGGTAATCGATTAATTATAATTAATCGATTGCAGGTTGGATTAATCTATTGAGAATAGTTTTTACTCTAGACAAATATAACTCTATTAATCAATTAGTTAATTAATGAATTTATATTAATCTATTAATTGTTTGATTAATCAGTAAATAATTATTTTATAAAAAATTCAAATATGAATCCATTAATCGATTAAATTACATTAATGGATTAATTGCTTGATTAATTTGTGTTAAAAATATTTCTATTTCAATTCTTCTAGAGACATTAATTGACTAGGTATTAGATTAACTTATATTAATCCATTAGTTAATTGATTAACTTTATATATTTCAAATATCTCTCTCATCTTCGAAACTAATTGCATATCTCTTTGAGCTGTATATGATTTTTCTAGATATAAAATATACATATGTTTCCCCACATTCTTCATTATACATATATGTTGATAAACTTATTGCATTATATATAGTTGAAAATTCTGATCAATGTCATGCTCTATTTTTTTGTTTTTCTCATTAATTGAAATATTGATAAATTAATGATAATTAATTGATTAATATAGTATATTTTTCTAAAAGTCATCTAAACTTGATTAAAACCCTTATCTTTTATAATGAGTTGATTATTAATAGTTCATATATTTAATCAATGCTTTAACTACTAATAAATCTTTTGAGATTGAGTGTGTTCATAAAAGGCTAATAAGTTGAAATAATGAAGGCTACGACAACGTAAACTTGCTGCTTCCGGCAAAGCATTAAATGCTCACCTACCAGCAAGTGACCAACAATGTCTTCACTCCAACGGTTACAAATCTAAGTCTAATGGATACCAAATGAAGTAAATGCTATTTAAATACTTGATATTGATGAAGAAACAAACAACTTATCAACAACTTGTGAATTTATTATATTCTCTATTTCTTTATTATGTAACTCGTCATTTATTGAGCTTTAGTGTTTATCATCATTCATACTCTTTTAGAGAGAGATTGTGAATGTATCTTCATTCATTATGTTTACTTAAGAGATTGGTTCTCTTAAGTTTGGATTATTACCTTACGGGAAGTAGGGGAGAGTGGTTGAGTGAATCAATTGTTGCACTGAGGTGCCAAGAGCATGTTCAAATATTAGAGATAGTTGAAAATCTCACAAGGTCTCTATGACTGGATGTAGGACATGAGGATTAATCTAAACCAGTATAAACTACTTCTGTTGATTCTTCTATTCCTCGGTGAAATCTTTCTTATCCTTATTCTCTTCATATATTCTTATACTCTCTGTCGTTAAGTTTTTAAATTTTTTGTCAAAATTTTAAAATACCAAATTCACCCCTCTTGGGTGTATCTACCTAGTCCAAAATATCAACAACTAATATCATTATCATTATTCCTCTCCTCATTTGCTTGATGGTCTTATTATTTGGGAATATAGATAGGGTGAGATTTATGCGGAAATCTCAGTAATAAATATAACTAAACTATGTATCAATGTAACTACTTATGCTGCCTTATGATTGTGTTAATATCATGTAATGTGAATGCTTCCATGTAACATATGAAATACAATTGGACAAAGTAATCATATTATAGAGCTACAACAAATACATATGAACAACACCAATCAACAAAGCCATAATACAATCATTCATCCAATCAATACATACAAGTTTAGGTAAACTTACTAACTCAATCACTTGTCTTTTCTTTACCCTTTTCTTTGTCACTTGTCCTTGCTTTGTGGCTTCCTTCTGAGCACACAAATCAAAGTCTAACCATCACATAATAATTCTCATTACAATTCATTTCTATCAAGTTCCAAACTTCCTACACCGATAAGTCTCTATCTTTCTTTAATTTTGGTTAATTGCTTTGCCCTTTGAATTAAATTTTTCTTTGACCACATCTCACACAATTTTTCCCAAGGAAACAAATATGAAGTCATAATTAACAAATTCCAACTCCTCCTTGGTGCATTGGATAGAACAGAACAGTGACTGCACAAGGGTTTTTCCAAAAATTTCACTTTCAATTTTAATGCTTGAAACTCTTGTCCCTTGTCTTAATTCTATGTAATTTCTCCTTGTAGACTCATTGGAAGCATAAAAATAATCTCCCTTGGTCCTATTATTGTCTTTGTTGAATGGCCTCTCAAAGTGGGAAGTTCAAGTTTACACAATTAATTCAAAGCATAATCACTAATATAAGATCATCTAGGCCTTAATTTCGTGCTTCTAACTTTGATTTCATCTTTTATATTTCTTCTTCACTTTCAACTAGCAACCTTCCATGGAGAAAATCTCATATTACTTCCCTTAAAACCCTAGGTTTAAGTCCCTAAATTAAAGGAAAATAAGTTAGGATCAATTACTTACCTTAGGTACTTGCTTGGGTGGCTTTTCCTTGATCTTATATTGAGTTATCTCTTTATTTTGGCATGGTTTCCCCAAGGGTCCATGCAAGCAAGAAATTGAAGGGAATAGAGGGGTATTTATAATGAAATTTCATGGTTAGATGGAATATTATGCCCCTCAAGATCCTAATTACAATTCCCTAATCTATCTTCCTATTGGTTGCTTTCATGATTAATTACCTTAATTATAATTAAATTTATTCTTATATAATTGAACATGTGCCAAAACTCTTCCTTTCTTGCTGGGCTTTCAAGTGGCACAAGGTACACATGGTATGGCTCCCACAAGGACACCTCATATGCTACCTTGCGTTCTTAATAATTCTTATAATTTTTAATAAAATGTCTTAAATTTTACTTGGTCTCCAAGACACTTTCTTGGAACTTTGAGCCTCTTAAAGTGACAACATATTTGACCTAAATTGGGTCCAATTGCTAGTTGACACAAATCCCAAAGTGTTTCCTTTAATTTTCTTTACTTATATCCTTAAATAACACTAATTTTTGTGATAAATTCTATTAAATTATTTTAAAGATTTTAAAATTGTTAGAAATTAATTCTACTATAAAATAATTTTTTTGTAAAGTTTCATAATTTTTAAGACCCAAAGTACTGATAAAACTTGTATACATTTTCTTTATCATTTATTAGTGTTTATTTTCACCTTAAATTTTATAATTAATTATATAAAACTCCTTTTTGAGCTCTGTTAGTTTTATAAGTCCTTATAATAAATATAATAATTTACTATAAAATTTCATATGATTTTGAGTTCTATAAAGCATTGTACTAAGTTCCCAACTTTAAAAATTAATATAAATTTATTGGGTCCTTAAATCAAAATTGAGAGATATACCTGGCCTATTCTATCCTCTATTTATTGGTAAAAGTTGGGATTGAAATATTTTTAGGAAATTTTGGGCCTTTTTTGACTGAACTTTCCATAATTAACTTTTGCCCTAAATTCAGCAAAATTATACTTTAGTCCTTGAATTTGTCAAATTTCACTTTAGTCTATTTTCTACACCTTTTGAAATTCAGTTTAGTTCCTAAAACTTCAAAACTCCATTTAGGCCCCTTTTTATATTTTCCTTGAATTTCTATATTTAACTTTTGGCCAAATGAAATTTAAGTGGCTTTATAACTTTATACTTTTCCTTTCTTTTTCTAACTTAAAACTTATTTAATCATTATCTTTCTTTTTGATAATCATCACAATCTCTTCCTAACATCTTTCCTCTATCATTCTTATATATATATGAAAAAATTGGGATGTTACCTAGAATATCACACTTTCTTCACCTATTGCAAATTCATGCGTTGTAGATTTACTTTTGAAATACGTTTTAATAATTAAAAATTACTATGGTATCTTTCTACACCAATTTCCCATTTATTCCAATGTTGAAAACTTTCTAAACCTGTTGTGAATTATGTCCTATTTAGAAAAAAGTTCTTCCACACTGGTTGTTATTTCATCCAATGTTGATTTGCTTCTGAAATACATTTTAATAATTAAAAAATGACCATGGCATCTTGTTACATGGTTGTCATTTTCATCAGCTGTAGATTGCCTTTTGAAATACACTTTAATTTAATCAAAACCCCATTCACACCTCTCATATCTCATATTTCACTGGTTTGTGTGTGTACTTGCTATAAGCTGTTCTGTCATGGCGAGTTTTGTTTTGAACTCTTTGTCTTGAGAATTAAAATTTTATGCACTACTTATAGTTTTTGTTGTTATTTATGTGGATTCATTACTATCATTTACTTGTTCAAATTAGCTAGTTCTTGCACTTATGTGTGATATATTCTTTACTAGAATTGGCTTTAGGCTAGGTTTTCTTATTTTTTGATTTTATAGTTTCTTAGTCTTCCATAAATATGGATTGTAGTTGGATAAATGCTAAACGAACAAGTGTTGAGTATTCTGATAAGGCAAAGAATTTTTGGATTTTGGTAAATGAAATGATGATAAAAATGGAAGGTTTTATTGTCCTTGTGTGAGATGTTTGAATAAGAGGAAACTAAGTTATGGAGATATATACACTCAGTTAATTTGTGAGGGGTTTTGCAAGAGTTACACGATATTGGGTATGGCATGATGAAGACGTGGAAAGGTTGAGTGCATCTGAACAGGTGGAATAGACCTTTAATGATGAAATCGATACTGATGATCGGGTATAGGACATGATTCGTGATATTGGAGAATATGCTTATATGTGGTCACATTAATATGATAATATGTGTAATGATGCAAAAAACCTCTATACCTAGGGTACAAAAAATACCACCTATTGAATATGGTGTTGAGATCGGGAAGTGTAAAAGCACATAATGGGTGGAGTAATATTGGCTTTTCATAATTACTTGAGTTTTTTCAAGACATTCTTTAGAAGAAAATGTGCAACCAAAATGCTACTATGATGCAAAGAAAACAATATTTCTATTAGGCATGCAAAATAGAAAGATTCATGCATGCCCAAATTATTGCATATTGTACAACAAAAAGTTTAGAGATGAGGAGAAGTGTTCAATATGTAAGACACTAAGGTATATATCAAACAACTCCAACAAAGGTGTTATGGTTTCTTCCAATTATACCAAGGCTAAAGCGCCTCTTTGTTAATGAAGATGATGCAAAATAATTGTTATGGCATATAACTAAAAGGATTTCTGATGGAAACCTTCATCATCGAGCTGATTCTTTACAAAGAAAGAAGATTGATGACTTATTTCCTGAGTTCAGTCATGAACCACAAAACCTAAGTCTTGGACTTAGTATAGATGACATGAACCTTTATGGTAGCTTTAGCAGCGTACATAGTTTATGGCCAGTGCTCTTGGTGATTTACAACATATCCCTTGATTGTGCATGAAACGCAAGTATGTAATATTGTCTATGTTGATCTTAGGATCAAAACAACTAGGAAATGACATAGATATTTATCTAAGACCCTTGACCAAAGATTTGAAGAAGCTATTTGAAGGTGTGGATTTTTTTATGTGAATAAGAAGCATGTTTTTAAATTTCTAGCCATGATCTTTTGTACAATTAATGACTTTCCTACATACGAAAACTTGTCAGGGTATATTGTTAAGGGCTATAAAGAATGTCCAATTTATGAGGAAGGGACTTGCTTCCATCAACTTTATCGTGGAAGAAAGACAATCTACCTAGGTTATAGGAGATTTCATAGATAAGGCCACCCATACCATCTATTAAAGAAAAAACTTTTGGCGGCCAATATTTGAAAATGCTCCAAAGGCATTAACTTGGGATCAAGTTTATGAAAAGGTAAAAGGCGTCAATGTCACTTTTTGTAAGACGACCAAGAGATGTGAGAAAAATATATGGAACAAAAGATATGTCTTCTTTGAACTTCCATATTGGCATAATATGCATGCAAGGCACTATATTAACGCCATGCATGTGGAGAAAAATATGTGTGATAGCATTGTTCATCTTATATCCTACTTTTAACCCCTTAGAATACATATTTGAAAGTATACTTAACTAGCGGAAGTATTACTTTGGGCCAAAAAAAATTTAAATTGAATTATCCAGTAATGTTAATTTAGTAAATTCCATATTGGTTGTTCAACTTTGGAAATTCATAACTAATTCTAGAAAAATTGTATGGACATGGTTCAAAGCTATAATGAAATCTATTTAATTCCTTGTAAAGGAAAAATGAAATTGAACACTTACTAGCTCATTTGATACAATTAAATTGGCAAAGTTTACTATTCATATGATAAATTCTGAAAGTTCTAGATTCTGTCTCTTAACTTTGAAAATTCATTTATCATAATACATAGATACAAATGAAGCATTTTACCTATGCATTTAAATATTTTTATGTGTACTAAATGGTCATAAAAGTTTGTGGATCAATTTCTTCATTTACCAGGTCAAACTAGAGTCAAACAGAACTACTCTAGGACTTATATTTTTATCATTTCACTTTCTTCTTTTGATTATCATGAATTCATTCAACATTTATAAACCAACAACTTGATCTCTTATATAGTCGTACACATCATAAGGTTATGCCATAATTATTTCATATATTTTCTTTACATGTAATGGCATAATACATAACATAACATAGCTGGCAAGTCATTCAATTCATGCTAGCTAGAATGAATAATTGCCACTTTCCTACTTCCATTTCTTAGCTCTTCTCCATGCATACAATTTCTATCATGATTTAACTCAATTGGCTGGTTATGGAAGGGTGAGATTTCAGGGAGTCTCAATAGTAAATATTACCACTTAAATATGTAAGGTGGATTCCAATGCATGATATGTATAGTAATTTCATTAAACTTTCTTTAATTAGTGACATAATCTGACGCTTTATAACTTGTATAAAAATGCAACGCCATGGAAAACATGTTATACATAACATATTAAACTTTATTTATCATGCCACAACATCATTCAATCTTCACATACATGTTAACACATAAGCATACCACATCAAGCACATAAAGAGGTAAGTATACTACCTTAAAACTTTATCCTTTTCTCTTTTCTCCCTTTGTCGCTAACCAAACATTGGTTGCTTGCTCATCCTCTTTAACTCATTTCCTTTCACATCTCATGGACCTAAACACATTTACATTGTGTATACAACTCATTAGAGATATTACATGAACACTATACATCAAATTCCTTAAAACCCCCAACTCTTAACTCAATTATTGGAGTTATTGGTTTAACTTTATAATAATTATTTTCATAGACTAATTTTACATAATTTTGTCTAAGGAATCCAAATATGAGTTTAGATTTATAAAAATCAAACTCCTTTATTGACTTCTATATAGAACCAAAACATACCCTATTTATTTCCAAAAATTCCCATTTTTATTATAATGCTTCCAATACTTATTTCTCTACTTTATCCCACATAATTTTTTATTTTAAATACATTGGAGGCATCAAAATTGCTGTTTCCTTATTTTCACCTTCAATTATGATCAATTGAAAATTGTTTTTAATCATTTTAAAAGCTCTTTAACTTGGAAAAATGAAAATTCAAAAATTAAATCTACTGGTACTATTCATTTGGTAATTGATAATTGTAACATCCTTACTTTTATACATTTTAGGGACCAGTCAGTAGCATTTAGAACTACTTACAAGACCTTGGAAGTCCATTAGCCAAATCTGGAATTTTACTCTTTCTCGGGTTACTGTTCACTTGGTATTCCAGATTACGCAACGAACTTCAAAAAATCATAATTAATTATAGAAAACTCGAAATGAAGTGGTTCAAAAAGGTATATGAAGATAACATCTTGAAATTGAAGGGGAAAATAATTTTAAGACCAAATAACTAGCCAATTAATACAGTTTATTCGTTAAAATTTACTGTTCATTTGGTCAAAAACTCTAGAAACAGATTCTGGTCCCTTACTTTGGAAATTCATTTCTCTTGTTATACACATCTAAATGACACTTTATACCTATGCATTTAAAGCTCTGGATGTTTGCTACATGATCAAAAAATTTCATGAACTAATTCCTTCATTTGCTAGGTCAAACTGAAGCTACAACAAAACTGGTTTAGGACCTACATTTTTACCATTTCAGTTTCTTTTCTTTCATTTCCAATATTTGTTTCAGCATACACAAGCCATCAAATAAGCTTCTCAACATTCATATACATCATGTACATATGCCATAAGTATTACAATAGTTTCATCACATAAATGGACACCTTACATGGCATTTCATAGATGGACAATTTATAGTATATGCTAAAATCTCAATACTTCACTTCCTTTCTTCCATTCTTTAGCTCTTCTCCATGCATACCGTTTCTTCATGCTTGACCTAAATTGGTTGGTTATGGGAGAGTGATATTCTAAGGAATCTTAGTAGCAAACATTACCACTTAAATATACAAGATGGATGCTAATGCATGATATGTAATTTCATTAAACTTTCTTTAATTAGTGACATGCCATTATGCTATATACTTTTACATAAAGTGCATGGCCATGGAAACATGTTATTCACAATACATTCAACATCATTTATCATGTCACAACATCACTCAAATATCATATACATGTCAACACATAAGCATACCACATCAAGCACATAAAGAGATAAGTTCACTACCTTGCACTTAAGCTTTCCTCTTGATCTTTAGCACTTGCTCCCTAGCTTTCCAACCATAAAGCCTTTATGTCCATCACTTCACAACATCTTCTTGGATGTTTCATGGTCCTAAACATATTCATATTCATCACATAACTCATTAGGATTCATGAACTCCAACCATGTTCAAGACTAACTTGGTTCCACTATTTATTGACATAACTTTCTCTAATCTTCACTAATCCACTTGGCTCTTGAACCAATTGATGTCTTGACTTTACCCTACACAATTTCATCTTTTGAATCCATTTATGAGCTTAGAATAATGAAATTCCATTTCCTTCCCTCATGAACAGTGCAGACCGAAGAGGGCACATCATGGCAAAGTCAAGAATATCAATTTGATTCAACAACTAACCACTTAACTAGTTTGTTTAAGCTTCAATCATATGTTTCTAACTTTAATTTCTTCTTTCCCCTTTATCTAAGGTTTTTGGGCAGCACAACAATGTAGAGAAAACTCAACTTTTCCCCATGAAAACCCTAAGTTCAAGCTCCCAAATCAAAGGAAAATAAGCTAGGAGAGATTGCTTACCTGTAATCTCTAGCTTGCTTGAACATTGATACCTTGAATCTTCTTTGTCTTGGCTTGAGTTTTCATTTTGCAAGAGTTTCCCCAAGGGTCCATGAACCCACGGTTTTGATGCAGAAATGAGGGGGTATTTATAGCCAAAATCCATGGAAAATCAATGGCCAAGATTGATTTGGTTACTATTTGATCTTAAAGGCTCACATTTAATCTTGGATTTTACTTTTTCATAAAGTAAATTGTCACATCATCATGACATCACAAGGGACACCTCAAGGAACACTTAATGGGCTTATGTGGTGAAATCTTAGGGGGAGGAAGCTTATGGAAAATTCCAGTCAAATCCGATACCGATCAGAGCAGTTTCACAGCAACCAGACTGTTTCTGTTCCTAATTTTTTATAATATACCAGGATATGTATTTTGTCCTGGAAATCAATGTCTAGGATTCTCACACCATTGACATACTTGTATGGGGCCTCAACTTAATTACAGATCCCTTGGGAAATGACTGAAATGCCCTTGGTTCATTGTCTTGTACTATATTAACCCTAAGGGCATAATTATAATTTCACACCTCTTTACACTACCTCAGGGCATATATTGACTCTAACTAACCATATTTATACTATGTAACATGTTTTTTGCCTGTCCATAATGACCAAAATGCCCTCCATTCATCACTGGTACAATAGGGGCATCCAGGGGCATTTCCGTAATTTCGCACTTTTCCTGGACTGCTCTAGACCCTGACCCTCATAACTTTCTCACTACTTTATTGGGCTCATGATGGCACCATTTGGGTGTTAATATGGGCTCATTGCCTTTATTACCTTTATGGCCCAATTCACCAGACAACTCTCCCATCCTATTTATCGGGTATTTTATTTCACTGTAAAATCCCATAAGGATTCTGCATGATTCATTTTCTGACTCTGTCAATTTTATAAATTCTTACATTAAATATGAGAATTTCCAGTAAAGTTTCATCTGATTATGATGTCTGGAAAATACTGTAATAATTCTTCTGACTTCAAAAATTTATATAAATAAATCGGGACCTCAAATCAAAATTCTGTGTTGCGTTAAACTGACTGAAATAATTTTGTCTATCTACTGATAAAATCTGGGTCTAATGTAATTCTGGGCATTTTTGGTCTGTTCCAGCTCAACTTTCTCATATTTACATTTAGGTCCTTAAACTTTTGAATAATTGTACTTTGGCCCCTAAACTTTTAGCTATTTGCATTTAAGTCTCTTAACTTTTGAAAATTACACTTAAGGGCCCAACTTTTATTTCTACTTTCACTTTTTACCTTTAACCTTTTCTACTTTACATTTTAGTCATTCTCTTTCTTCAAGACTCATCTAACCTCTATTATTTCTTTTGATCTTCGTCATGATCCTTTCCAAACCTCTTTCCACTATCAGTATTATACAGATATGGAAAATTTAGGATATGACAATAATTATCACTTTAATTATCAAACAAAACTAATCTAACCAATAATAAAGTGAAGGCTAACCTAGGTCGATTCACAAGGAGCCTAAATGGATGTAAAAGTTCCTAATTAATCTAATGAGCCACAAATTAACAAGTTAAATAGATGGTATTTGATGAGTTTCAATCTAATTACTGAAAGAAAATCCTATCCTATTGTTTATACTTTTAAGTATTTATGATGATGAGATGAATGAATGACAAGTGTGTTCCCTTAGAGATTACCTTAGCTTCATTATCCACAGAATATGAGGAGTATATCAGTTGAATTAGAATATGTTAGCTAACACCTCGCTAGCTAAATATCAATTAAAGCTATAACTCGCAAACATTAAAAGAGATTATGATCATTCAACTCAGAGATAGTAGAATATGAATTAAACAGAATCACTTCAGTTAATCATAACTATGTTTAACTCAATCAAATATGAAAATTAATCGAATGTGAGTTATGCAGAAATAAGAGATCCAACTCAGTTCCTGTCATATCCCCAATTTTTTTACCTGATATAACTGTACAATTTATATGAAATGGACATGAGATTCTTAGAATAAACTGTATTAGATTGAGGTAGGAAAGAAAGGGATTAATAACTAAGAAAATTTTAGGTACCTAAATGCAAATTAGAAAAGGTTGGAGGCAAAACGTTAAAGTAGAAACAAAAGTTGGGCCAAGAGTGATAATTATCAAAATTTTAGGGACCTAAATGTAAATAAACAAAAAGTCAGGGTCTTAAATGTAATTATGAGAAAGTTGAACTGAAAAAGGCTAAAAAATGCCCAAAATCAGATTAGACCCAAATTTTACCAGTAGATAGACAAAGTGATTTCGGTCAATTTAAGGAGTCACAGAATTTTGATTTGAGGTCCCGATTAATTGATATAAACTCCTGAAGTTAGAAGGAATTATTACAATATTTTTTAGACCCAAGAATCAGATGAAACAATAAAGTAAATTCCTATACTTAATATAAGAATTTATAAAACTGATAGAGTCAGAAAAGGAGTCCTGTAGAATTCTTATGGGATTTTGCAATGGAATAAAATACCCGATAAATATGGTCAGAAGAGATTTATTGGGATTTGTGCTATAAAGGCAATAAGCCCACATCAAGGCTCAAATGGCGCCATCACAAGACTAATTAGGTTACTGGACAATTAAGTGGGCCAGAGTCCAGAGTATTCCAGAAAAAGTGCAAAATTATGAAAATGCCCCTTGATGACCAAATTGTACCAGTAATGGATGGAGGGCATTTTGGTCATTCTGGATAGGCCAAAAACGTGTCATGTAGTATAAATTTGATTAGTTAGAGCCAGTATACGCCCTAAGGCAGTATAAAGAGGGATAAATGTAAGGAATTGGAAGACACGCAGCGGAAATTAATTTAAAAATTTTTCCATTCCTTGCCAGGATCTACCGTATGTGTTTAAGTCAAGTGGGAAGAAGCATTACCCTCAGTGTTTCTCAGCGACTTCCACAGCTTCTCTCTGCGGATGGTGATCTCTTTCCGATCATAAGGAGACGTCCACAGCTTCTCTCTGCGACTCGTGCTCTCCTTTTGATCGCAAGAAGTCGACTCCTCAGGTCGTCTTCCTCTACTGGTATCCACACGAACAGCGTTCCAACCACAAACGATGTGCTATCGTCTCCTGTCCCTCCAAGGCTTTCTCAAGAGTTCGTCCTGTCCATCTCTACTTCAGCAGTTTCTTATCTGCAAACCTTTTGCAGATTCTGTTTGGCCCTTTTTGTGTTATGTGTTGTATTCAAAACGTAGCTCCTAAAATCGGATATATAGGATGCTCTGCGTTTTTTTCAACCGAATTGGATTTTGGAATTAATCTATATTAATTCCGAATACAATATCACATATTGTATAATTTGATAAGAAACTAATTAAATAAATAATGTTTATATTAAATCCGTCCCACAAATTTAATTCACCTATTTATTTAATTTAAATAAAGATAAGATTGGAATGTATTTGATTTATTCTCATAAATCAAATTTGAGATATCCTATCAATTTGAATTTCAAATTCAAACATGATAGAGATTTAATTTATCCTTATAAATTAAATCTTGTAAATATCACTTATATGAGATATCCTATAAATTTGAATTTCAAATTCAAACGTGATAGAGATTTAATTTATCCTTATAAATTAAATCCTATATATCCCTTATATATAATATATATATATATACGAATTTATATATATACGAATATAAATATAAATAAATATATACATCAACCCTGGATCATTCATTGAATCTAGACACATCTTAGATTCAATGAATCTGAACATCATAGCTCGTGTTGAGCTATTTTGTGTGCGACCCTGTAGGCTTATATGAAGTTGGTAGTGGGCCATTTGCTATACTGGCCCACAAGTCGCAAGTGGTCTCTAGCAAGACATAATGACTACCCAAATCATATGAGAATCGTTAAACGATGTAACCTTTTATACAACCATATCATGTCCCTTCTGTCACACGATATTTTGGTCATGGATGAGGCATGGATAATGTCATCCTCCTATTCCTGACCGTTACTTTCTCAATCCCTGAGTAGTCTGACTATAGAAATGGAACTACCTTTCCATTAAGTATGGCCATACATTTCTCAGACTCACTCATCGAGGGGCCCAGTAATATCTCTCTATGAATGTGAGGGACAAATTCCATCTTGACCATTCTCATTCCTCCGCATGAAAAACCACTAAGCCCAAACATAGTCTTTATGATCACTCGGTCAAAAGTGACTTTTGACTAGGCCAAAGCTGAGCGTTTGTCATGTAGGAATCCATGATGATCTCAGGTCAAAGGGCATAGTGACATGGTTTGTATATGAGAGAAGATTATGACGTAACCCATGCAACTCTCTCATAGCGGGTCGGTCCAACACCTTGTACTCTTACATGTGTATATGACTTTGATTTATATCTCTATACATCTTCAAAGTCATACTGGTCTTATTTCATCTCTGCTCCCGTACAGATAACCGACTAGGGACATTTAGGATAAGATCATGAATTATCCAATGATGGTCATCACAGTAAACATGCAAATAATATGATAACACAATTAATAAATTCATAAATCAATAATGTTCATGCTTTGCACTAGGTACAATCATTAATTTGAGTAATTCCCATTGACCTAACATGACGCTCATGCTTTGCCTGCACAAGCGGCTTTGTTAGAGGATCAGCAACATTGTCTTCTCCTGCTACTTTGCATATCTTTATATCACCTCTATCGTTGATTTCTCTGATGAGATGAAATCGCCTGAGTATATGCTTCGTCCTTTGATGTGACCTAGGCTCTTTGGCCTGTGCAATGGCACCGCTATTGTCACAGAGCAAAGTTATTAGATCTGAGATGGTAGGTATCACCACTAGTTCCGTGATGAACTTCCTGATCCAGACGGCTTCCTTAGCTGCATCAGATGCTGCTATATACTCAGCTTCCATTGCAAAATCTGCTACAGTGCCCTGCTTAGAGCTCTTCGAGCTTACTGCTCTATTATTAAGGAGAAATATATATCCAGACTGCAATTTTTGGTCGTCTTGGTCAGTTTGGAAACTCGCGTCTGTGTAACCAGTTACACAGAGTTCGTCATCCAATCCACCATAGACCAAGAATAAGTCCTTAGTCCTTCTCAAGTACTTAAGGATATTCTTGACAGCAGTCCAATGGCCCTCACCAGGGTCCTGTTGATATCTGCTAGTCATACTTAAGGCAAATGAGACATCCGGTCGAGTACATAACATAGCGTACATGATAGATCCTATGGTCGAGGCATATGGAACTTTACTCATGCGACCTCGCTGATCAGGTGTACTAGGACACAGATCTTTGCTGAGGTGACTACCATGAGACATGGGTATGAAACCCCTCTTTGATTCGTGCATACTGAACCTATACAGTATTTTGTCTATGTATGTACTCTGACTGAGTCCTAGAAGTCTTTTAGATCTATCTCTATAGATCCTGATTCCTAGGATGTAGGTGGCTTCACCCAAGTCTTTCATCGAGAAAGACTTTCCTAACCAAGACTTGACAATCTGCAAGGTAGGAATGTCATTCCCAATAAGTAGGATGTCATCAACATAGAGTACCAAAAACACAACTGTGCTCCCACTAACCTTCTTGTACACACAAGGTTCATCAATGTTTTGAAGAAATCCAAACTCTTTGACTACTTCATCAAAATGATGATTCCAACTCTGAGAGGCTTGCTTCAGTCCATAAATGGACCTTTGAAGCTTGCACACTTTACCAGAGTCCTCGGAACGCACAAACCCGTCAGGTTATGTCATGTACACATCCTCAAGGAGCTTTCCATTAAGGAAGGCTGTCTTGACGTCCATCTGCCATATTTTATAGTCATAATATACTGCTATGGCAAAGAGGATTCTGATTGATTTGGCCATTGCAACTGGGGAAAAGGTCTCATCATAGTCGACACCATGAGTTTGAGTAAATCCTTTTGCAACCAGTCGTGCCTTAAAGACATTTATATTGCCATCTATGTCAGTTTTCTCCTTAAAAACCCACTTGCACCCGACGATTTTTACACCTTCAGGCGGGTCAACTAAGGTCCAAACCTTATTGTCGTACATGGATTGCATTTTAGACTTCATGGCATTAAGCCACTTTTCAGAGTTTGGTACCACTATAACTTCTCGATAGGTAGTCGGCTCATTATGCTTAATGAGTAACACATCATGACTGTTAGAAATCAGAAATCCATATCTCTGAGGCTGAAGTCATGTCCTATTATACTTTCGTGGACCTTGCGTGACTTGAGGAGTCTCAACAACTTGTTGTGAGTCTTCTGTATTTTCCATCTGCAGTTCTGTGGTGTCTTGTGGCTCTCGAACTTCTTCGAGGTGTACCTTACTCCCACTGGTTCTTTTAGAGATAAATTCTCGTTCAAGAAAGATACCATTTCTGATAGCAAACACTTTGTTATCAGCAGGGTTGTAGACGTAATATCCCTTGGTTTCCTTAGGATATCCCACAAAGAGACATTTTGAGGATTTGGGCGCTAATTTGTCTGAGGCTTGTTGCTTAACATAGACCTCGCATCCCCAAATCTTGAGGAAAGATAAACTAGGTGTCCTTGCAGTCCATATCTCATACGGAGTCTTTTCGATTGCCTTAGATGGAACACGATTGAGTGTGAATGTAGCTGTCTCTAGGGCATGGCCCCAAAAGGAGGGCGGAAGATCTGTTTGACTCATCATGGATCAAACCATATCTAATAGTGTTCGATTCCTCCGTTCAGAAACGCTATTCCATTGTGGTGTCCCTGGAGGAGTCAATTGTGAGACTATCCCACAACTCCTAAGATGATCTATGAACTCTTGGCTCAAATATTCACCACCCTGATCAGATCGAAGGGCTTTAATTGTTTTACCAAGCTGGTTTTGTACTTCATTTTGAAATATCTTGAACTTTTCAAAAGACTCAGATTTATGTTTCATCATATAGATGTACCCATATCTGCTGAAATCATCTATGAATGTTATGAAGTACGAATAACCTCCTCTGGTATTTGTGTTCATCGGTCCACACACATCTGTATGTATGAGGCCCAATAAATCAGTGGCCCTCTCACTGTGCCTAGTGAAGGGTGACTTTGTCATCTTTCCTAACAAGCAAGACTCGCAAGTGTCATATGATTCAAAATCAAATGAGTTTAGAAATCCATCTTGATGGAGTTTGGAAATGCGTTTCTCATTTATGTGGCCCAGACGACAGTGCCAGAGGTATGTTGGATTCAAATCGTTCGGTTTGACCCTTTTGGCGGTTATGTTATAGATATTTCCATGATTGGGTTGTTCCAAATTTAATATGTAATGATCAACATGCAAATCACCATGAGCATAGAAAACATCATTACGATAAATAGAACATCTACTATTCCTAGCAATGGAAGTGAAACCTTCCTTATCCAAATAAGAAAGTGAAACAATGTTACTACTTAAAGCAGGAACATAATAGCAATTGTTCAATACTAACAAAAGCCCAGTGGGCAGAACTAATTCATAAGTGCCTACAGCTAACGCAGCAACCCTTACTCTATTTCCAACTCGTAGGTCAACCTCGCCCTTTTTCAGCTTCCTACTGTCCTTTAGTCCCTGCACATTTGTAAAAATGTGAGAACCACATGCAGTATCTAATACCCATGAAGTGGAACTAGAAAGATGAATGTCTATAACATAAATACCTGAAGCGATAGCCCTGCTATCCTTCTTGTTCTTTTTCAGATCTTCGAGGTAGAGTTTGCAATTCCTCTTCCAATGACCAGGTTCATTGCAGAAGAAGCAGACTCCTTCCTTAGGAGGGTTTGCCTTCTTTAGTGCAGGCTTGGTTTCGGGCTTGCCTGACTCTTTGGTCTTACGTGATGAGCCATGACCCTTCCCCTTGCCTTTGCCTTTCTTTTTCATACCCTTTCCTTTCTGAACCATCAAAACAGCACTGGGCTTCTTCTTAAGACTCGGCTCAGCAGTTTTAAGCATCCCATGTAGTTCAGAAATAGATTTCTCCATGTTATTCATGTTGTAGTTCATGACAAACTGGTCATAACTTTCTGGGAGTGAGTTCAAGATCAAATCCGTAGCTAACTCCTGGCTCATGGGAAATCCAAGTATTTCAAGGTGATCAATGTACCCTTTCATCTTTAAGACATGAGTACTGACTGATGCACCTTCAACCATCTTACAGGAATGTAAGGCCTTAGTGGTCTTATACCTCTCTTGCCTTGCCTGTTGCTGGAACATTTCCTTGAGATACATAATCATCTCATAAGCCTCCATGTGTTCGAGATCTCTTTGGAGCTCTGGAACCATGGTGGCTAGCATCAAGCATCCCACATCGACAGAGTCTTCCTTATGCTTCGTGTAAGCATCTCTCTGAGCTCTAGGAGCATTGGCCGCTGGCTCCTCAGGAATGGGTTGATCTAGGACATGCGCCTTTCTTTCCTACTTGAGAACAATTCTCAAGTTCCTAAACTAGTCAAGAAAGTTTGTCCCATTAAGTTTGTCCTTCTCAAGGACAGATCGCAGCGATAATGTAGCAGTATTACTAGTCGTCATGATTCTACAATTAAAATATGCAATTCAATTAGCAATTTCCCACTAAATAAATAACCCTCAATGCATTAGTTAGTGGGCTAAGATCCATATTT
Organism: Leucaena leucocephala; assembly: GCA_037074615.1. NCBI lineage: Eukaryota > Viridiplantae > Streptophyta > Magnoliopsida > Fabales > Fabaceae > Leucaena > Leucaena leucocephala. The sequence goes on along the minus strand of CM073567.1, from coordinate 10,472,437 downwards.
GGCTTAAACTTAAGTCCGCTTTGGCAGGACGCTTAAATTAAGTTATTTAGGTAGGTAACACCTTTACCAATTACATGAAATGTAACTCTTAGATGTTTATGGGATTCTATCATCATATGATCTGGCATGTTTTTAATCCCATCTAATGCCTTGAGACCCAAAACCGTTTTGTTAATCTCAATTAAGTCAAACAATAATAAACATGTGAGAGTAGCACCATTACTCTTGCTTATCTCCCCAAGATAACTCAAAAGCACCCACTTTGCTGGAGTCGACAATTGAGCGATCGAGGTTTTGATAAGTGTTCATAAATTGACGGCATCATGACTTAAGATTTCATTTAGAGGGCCTAATTTAACTATCTGGTTTATAAAAACGCATGTTTCACAGTTTGTATCTCATACAAGTAATATGCATGTGCTGATATAATCATAATACGCATAATCTAAACGTGATACAATATGGCTCACCTATCCTAACTCCCCTCAAGCCAATGAGAGGAGCTCTCTAGTAAGAAAAGGGAAATTACATATAGAAACCTCTTTTAACATTCGAGGGGAGTGAGATGAGAAGAGAAGGTACATTAAGAGTATATAGAGGAAGGCACGACACGCAGGCCGTATTTAAAAATTACAACACTTGCAATCTAGAGCCATATTGTTCACCATACCCAAACATTCAAGAATCAATATTCAGATTTAATTCAAGGGTAATTAATGTTTCATATATAAAACATTCACCAAATAACATATGTTACGGTTATGTTGCGCTACGAACAGGTAGCCATGGCGGTTAATTGATCAAATCAAAGTGCATCACCACTGATTTCAATTCCCTTTTAGATTCCTTTAATGTCATACATAACACGGATTCCTTATATGTAATACATAAAACGCATATTATATGATCGGCTATGACTAACACATATCATATCAATCAACAATCAAGCCTAACTTAAACAAAAACGGCATGGCTCTGATACCACTGTAAGGAATTGGAAGACACGCAGCGGAAATTAATTTAAAAATTTTTTCATTCCTTGCCAGGATCTACCGTATGTATTTAAGTCAAGTGGGAAGAAGCATTACCCTCAGTGTTTCTTAGCGAATTCCACAGCTTCTCTCCGTGGCTGGTGATCTCTTTCTGATCGTAAGGAGACGTCCACAGTTTCTCTCCGCGGCTCGTGCTCTCCTTTTGATCGCAAGAAGTCGACTCCTCAGGTCGTCTTCCTCTACTGGTATCCACACGAACAGCGTTCCAACCACGAATGACGTGCTAGCGTCTCCTGTCTCTCCAAGGCTTTCTCAAGAGTTCGTCCTCTCCATCTCTACTTCAGCAGTTTCTTATCTACAAACCTTTTGCAGATTCCGTTCGGCCCTTTTTGTGTTATATGTTGTATTCAAAACGTAGCTCTTAAAATCGAATATACAGGATACTCTGCGTTTTTCTCAACCGAATTGGATTTTGGAATTAATCTATATTAATTCCGAATACAATATCACATATTGTATAATTTGATAAGAAACTAATTAAATAAATAATGTTTATATTAAATCCGTCCCACAGATTTAATTTACCTATTTATTTAATTTAAATAAAGATAAGATTGGATTGTATTTGATTTATTCTCATAAATCAAATTTGAATTTCAAATTCAAACTTGATAGAGATTTAATTTATCCTTATAAATTAAATCTTGTAAATATCTCTTATATGAGATATTCTATCAATTTGAATTTCAAATTCAAACGTGATAGAGATTTAATTTATCCTTATAAATTAAATCTTGTAAATATCTCTTATATGAGATATCCTATCAATTTGAATTTCAAATTCAAACGTGATAGAGATTTAATTCATCCTTATAAATTAAATCCTATATATCCCTTATATATAATATATATATACACGAATTTATATATATACGAATATAAATATAAATAAATATATACATCAACCCTGGATCATTCATTGAATCTAGACACGTCTTAGATTCAATGAATCTGGACATCATAGCTCGTGTTGGGCTATTTTGTGTGTAACCCTGTAGGCCCATATGAAGTTGGCAGTGGGCCATTTGCTATACTGGCCCACAAGTGGCAAGTGGTCTCTAGCAAGACATAACGACTACCCAAATCATATGAGAATCGTTAAACGATGTAACCTTTTATACAACCATATCATGTCCCTTCTGTCACGCGATATTTTGGTTATGAATGAGGCATGGATAATGTCATCCTCCTATTCCTGACTGTTACTTTCTCGATCCCTGAGTAGTCTGACTATAGAAATGGAACTACCTTTCCATTACAGTATGGCCATACATTTCTCAGACTCACTCATCGAGGGGCCCAGTAATATCTCTCTACGAATGTGAGGGACAAATTCCATCTTGACCATTCACATTCCTCTGCATGAAAAACCACTAAGCCCGAACATAGTCTTTATGATCACTCGGTCAAAAGAGACTTTTGACTAGGCCAAAGCTGAGCGTTTATCATGTAGGAATCTATGATGATCTCAGGTCAAAGGGCATAGTGACATGGTTTGTATATGAGAGAAGATTATGACGTAACCCATGCAACTCTCTTATAGCGGGTCGGTCCAACACCTTGTACTCTTACATGTGTATATGACTTTGATTTATATCTCTATACATCTTCAAAGTCATACTGGTCTTATTTCGTCTCTGCTCCCGCACAGATGACCGACCAGGGACATTTAGGATAAGATCATGAATTATCCAAGGATGGTCATCACAGTAAACATGCAAATAATATGATAACACAATTAATAAATTCATAAATCAATAATTTTCATAAGACAATGATTGGCCCCTAGGGCACGTTTTCCAACAATAAAATGATAATTATGCCCTTAGGCTTAATATAGTGCAAGAAATGACACCAAGGGTATTTTGGTCATTTCCCAAGGGATGGATGACAGATAAATACTTAGTCTAACAATGTCAATGGTATAACAAACCTAGAAACTGGTTTCTAGTACAGAATACATATCCTAGAATATTATAAAAAGTATGAACAGAAAATAGTCTGGTTTTTGTGAAACTGCTCCGATCAGTACTGGATTGGATTAGAATTTTTCCTATCAGTATATTTTACTTTTTCCAACCAAACATGACCCTAAATGATGTCATGCATGAGATCCAAAGCATGGCTTCTAGTGCAAGCCAAATTAAGAATGAATATAGATCATTATATCAAATAGTAACCAAATCAATATTGGCCATCCATTTCCACCCAAGCTCATATATAAATACCCCCTCATTCAGATTGGTTTTGGCATGCTTGAAGAACCATAGGGAAACTCTTGTAAAATTTCCATTCAACTAAGAAAGAAGCATAAAACTTGAAGCAACAATCAAGGTAATCATCTCCCTTGATCTTGAGCTTTATTCTAGCAAGCAAGCTCTTGGTTTTAAGGGGTTTTTGTACCATATTTCCCTTGAGGTTGCTGCTGGAAGTGCTATCCATATATGGTTAGAATATGATTTTTATATTATGGATAGTTTAGATAAGCTTAAACAAGCTAGAATCAAGTGGTATAAGCTTGAAAATTCAAGTATGCATGAGGTTAGGGTTTTGTGTTCATGGTTGGTACTGTATGTGACACTGTTCATATGTTGAAATTTTATGATTTTGATTCTTACAATGAGTTTAAAATGGAAAATTGTGTGGGGATAAAGTAGGAGAACAAGTATTGGAAGCATTGGAATCAAAATGTGAATTTTGAAAAATCAAGGGTTTCACTTTGGTCAAGGGTAGCAGCTTTTGATGTGTTTTGATTTTGAAAATTTTGGTTACATATTTGGATTCTACATGAAAAATTATGTGGAAATGAATTATGAGAATTTATTTTGGAAAGATGGAAGTATGAAATAAAATATAAAAGAAAAGGAAGTTAGTGAAAACTGTCATATCCTAATTTTTCCCTATCTGTATAGTACTGATAGTGGAAAGAGGTTTAAGAAGGATTATGATAAAGATCAGAAGAAATAATAAAGGTTAAATGAGTCTTGAAGGAAGAAAGGGACCTAAACGAAAATTGGAAAAGTTTAAAGGCCAAAAGTTAAAGTAGAAACAAAAGTTGGGCCAAAAGTTGTAATTTCCAAAAGTTTAGGGACCTAAAAGTAAATATCCAAAAAGTTAGGGACATAAATGTAATTAAGCAAAAAGTTAGGGACATAAATGTAATTATGGAAAAGTTCAGCCAGAAAAGGTTTAGAACTGCTTGTAAGTATTTCAGTCCCACATTCCATCAGTAAATAGAGGAAGTCATGCTGGGTAATCTGGCATGATACAGAAATTTTAGTAGGGCTCCAGACAGCAGAAAATTATCTGATAGTCTAAAAGTTATTTGAATTTTTATCAGATTCTATGGATATCAGATATATGTGGGGAAATTACAGGAAAGTGTGCCCTACAGTGTCAGATGTCCTGGATCTGACAGAACTCCAGAAGAAGTTATGTATAAAAAGTTATTCACATATCAGTGAATTTTGACGGGAGTTTGTTAACACCCGTGATCCGATAATGGAACTTATCGGTATGTAAGCCTGGATAGAATGAGATCAGATGACCTCATATATAGGCCCATAATGACGCCAAGAAAGGCCCAAAACCCAGGGTACCAGTCTATCAGTAGAAGGGGCCAGTGCCCGAAAAAGTGCACAATTACGAAAATACCCCTGGATGCCCAGATTATACCAGAGATGGATGAAGGGCATTTTGGTCATCTGGGATAGGCTAAAAACGTGACACATGGTATAAATATGATTATTTGAGCCAATATATGCCCTGAGGCAGTACAAAAGGGGTGAAATGACAATTATGCCCTTAGGGTCAGTACAGTGCAAGAAAGGACACCAAGGGTATTTTGGTCATTTCCCAAGGGATGGATGGAAGATAAATACTCAGTCTAACATTTTCAATGGTATGAGAAGCCTATACATTAATTTCCAGGATAGAATACATATCCTGGTATATTATAAAAAATTAGGAAAAGAACACAGTCCGGTTGTTGTGAAACTGCACTGATCGGTACCGGATTGGACTAGAATTTCTCCAGAAGGTTCCTTGCATGGGCAGCACGCCACCTAACCCCTTGAGGTGTCCCTTGAGCTGTCCCACATGATGTCATAATTATTATTTTATGAAAAAGTTAAATCCAAGATTAAATGTGGGCCTTTAGATCATATAGTAACCAAATCAATCTTGGCCATTCATTTTTCTTGGATTTTGGCTATAAATACCCCCTCATTCTGCAGCAAACCGTAGCGTCATGGACCCTTGGGGAAACTCTTGCAAAATGAAAACTCAAGCCAAGACAAAGAAGATTCAAGGTTCCAAAGTTCAAGCAAGCTAGAGATTAAAGGTAAGCAATATTTCCTAACTTATTCTCCTTTGATTTGGGAGCTTGAACTTAGGGTTTTCATGGGGAAAAAGTTGAGTTTTCTCTAAGGGAAGGTGCTGCCCAAAAACCTTAGATGAAAGGGGAAAGAAGAAATTAAAGTTAGAACCATATGAATAAAGCTTAAACAAGCTAGTTAAGTGGTTGGTTGTTGAATCAAATTGATATTCTTGACTTTGCCATGGTGTGCCCTGTTCGGTATGCACTGTTCATGAGGGAAGGAAATTGAATTTCAATGATTTAATGCTTCCATTGAGTTTATATGATGATTTTGTGTAGGATTGGAAAGGTTTTAAACCTTGGAAACATTAAAATCTCAAGGTTATAGTCTTTGAGATTCCTTATGGTTACTGTTCACTCGCATGAACAGTAATTGGAATTTCATGATTTTGATGGTTCCAATGGTTTTAAAATGAAAAGTTGTGTGGGGTAAAGTGGAGAAGCAAGTATGGGAAGCATTAGAATCAAAATGAGAATTTTTGAAAGAATTGTATACTTATGTTCAGTTCTGTACAGCAGGCCATGATGGAGCTGGAATTTCATGATTCTAAGCTCATAAATGGATTCAAAATATGAAATTGTGTAGGGTAAAGTCAAGACATCAATTGATTCAAGAGCCAAGTGGATTAGTGAATATTAGGGAAAGTTATGACAATAAGGAGTGTAACAAAGTTAATCTTGAACATGGTTGGAGTTCATGAGTCCTAATGAATTATGTGATGAATATGAATATGTTTAGGACCTTGAAACATCCAAGAACATGTTGGGAAGTGATTGGCATAAAGGTTTATTGGTTGGAAAGCTAGGAAGCAAATGCTAAAGATTAAGAGGGAAGCTTAAGTGCAAGGTAGTGAACTTATCTCTTTATGTGCTAGATGTGGTATGCTTGTGTGTTGACATGTATGTGATATTTGAATGATGTTGTGACATGATTAATGATGTTCAATGTATTGTGAATAACATGTTTTCCATGGCCATGCACTTTATGTAAAAGTATATAGCATGATAGCATGTCACTAACCAAAGAAAGTTTAATGAAATTACATACAATGCATTAGCATCCATCTTGCATATTTAAGTGGTAATGTTTGCTACTGAGATTCCCTAGAATCTCACTCTCCCATAACCAACCAATTTAGGTCAAGCATGAAGAAAAGGTATGCATGGAGAAGAGCTAAAGCATGGAAGAAGGAAAGTGAAGTATTTAAGATTCTAGCATATGATATGCATTTTCCATGTATGTAAATGCCATGTAAGGTGTCCATTTATGTGATGAAACTATTGTAATACTTATGGCATATGTAAATGATGTATATGAATGTTAAGAAGCTTATTTGATGGCCTGTGCATGCTGAAACAATTATTGGAAATGAAAGAAAAGAAACTGAAATGGTAAAAACGTAGGTCCTAAAGCAGTTTTGTTGTGGCTTCAGTTTGACCTAGCAAATGAAGGAATTATTTCATGAAATTTTATGAACATGTAGCACACATCCATAGCTTTAAGTTCATAGGTATAAAGTTTCATTTGGATGTGTATATCAATAGAAATGATTTTCCAAAGTAAGGGACCAGAATCTGTTTCCAGAGTTTTTGACCAAATGAACAGTAAACTTCAACGAATAAACTGTATCAATTGGCTAATCATTTGGTCTAGAAATTATTTTTCCCTTAAACTTCAATATGTTATGTTCATGTAGCTTTTTGAAACACTTCATTTCGAGGTTTCTAGAATTAATTATGATTTTTCAAAGTTCGTTGCGTAATCTGGAATACCATATGAACAGTAACCCGAGAAAGAGTAAAATTCCAGATTTGGCTAATAGACTTCCAAGGTCTTGTAAGTGGTTCTAAATGCTACTGAATGGTCCCTAAGACGTATAAAAGTAAGGATGTTACAAAAACTTATTCTTAGAATTATTTTCAAGTCGAGTTGTAACTTGATATTACTTTGTAATAGCTATGTTTTGACATTTGTGAAGGAAGAAAACCATCTCAAGAAGACCTTGACAATGATAGCTAAGAGGTAGTAAGAATACCTAACTATAGGTTCATGTTTGCTTAATTGTTTGATTGCTTGTTGATTATGGTGTTTGGTTGAGCTTGAGATTAAGTCATCATGTCTATGATAAAGTATGAATGATTGTAACCCCTTGCAAGTTATGTCATGACAATATGCATGTTAGAGTTTGCTTATGTACCATTGTCATATCCTAATTTTTCTCTATCTGTATAATACTGATAGTGGAAAGAGGTTTGGAAAGGATTATGACGATGATCAGAAGGAATAATAAAGGTTGGAGGAGTCTTCAAGGAGGTGAGGGACTAAAATGAAAAGTTTAAAAGTCCTATGGTGAAAAATGAAATTAGACAAAAGCTTTGGGCCATTAAGTGCAATTATGAAAAGTTGAGGCCTAAAGTGTTATTTTCAAAAGTTCTGGGACACAATGGTAAGCTGAGGGTGCTAATTGCAAACTGTGTCATTAGACTTGGATTGGCAGCAAAGTGCAAAATATCGGGGAAGCAGGACCCCTAAAGTGGAGGGCCAGCTTGTTTAAACCCGTTTCATAACTACAATCAATTTCTTAATGTAATGATCTTATAATATGCGGGCTCTAAAAGGCCTTTTTAGGTCCTGGCCTGCAAGGGCCCACCTTTTATGCTGAAGAAAAAATGGAACCTCCTCACCATATTGTCAGGGAGATGAGATATGAAATTTAGCTCTTGCTTATCGTAATATATCTACATTTTAGCTGTTGCAGATATTGACGTGTAAACTGGTAGGTTTATGGCCGCAAAAAAAAATATTGGGAAATCCTGGAAAAATTTTCTTGGGAAGAACATTCTTGGTGAACATAAACATTAACAATCCGCGATTGTTGATTTTTTTCCTTTTTAAATAAAGAATTCTATGTTTAAATATCAATGGAAGATTTTTTTTCATATCTTTACTACTGAAATGCTCATTATCATAAAAAATAGTAAAGCCGTATAGGTACAGGGTTTCTGTTACAAATTGGGGGCATAATAGCCACCAGCCATGACTGAAATCTTAGGGATCATAAAAAGGTTTTTAATTTGATGTTTTTACTTTTACTGATTGTGTATGGGCAATCATTGACAGTCTGGCTCATTCATAGACTTCTTTATTTGATATGGCACCTCAACATATCAAAGGCCTGGTTCAGAAAGAGGCCATGGTATTGCAATCCCATGTTTTAATTTTTGCTTTTAAGGCTTATGCCTTCTTTTATACCAAAACAAAATAATTTGTGTATAGAGAAAGCTTACACTCCTCTGGTTATTTAGCTATGTTTTCCAGGGCGGAGATGTCAACTTTTGATTAATCCATTAAGCCTATATAAAAGCCTCCTTCAGCAACTTTGATTCAGATCTCACGAAATGACCCGTTTGACAAGTTACTTTCCTTGCTTGATTTATGCATATCATGTCCCATGTATCCCTCTCGGCTATAAAATTGCTAAAGTGAAAATTTTGTAATGTCAACTAGTAATGAAATACAACACAACTTATTTTTTTCATTAATATTAAACAAACGGCACCTAAATTTGTTCAAATGCATAGGAGACTAATGACACAAATAAATTACGCTTATGTCTACTGAATCTAGCATGATTTTGGGTTAAAGGTCATTTTTGCCTAGGAAGTATTCTTGAAGGAACAATAGGTATATGAACATTTTGACCTAATTTTATTTAGGAAGTGTAAAAGAAATGAACAATGTCACCCTATGTAACATTTTTATTTTTCTATATCTTAGGGACTATTTGGTAGCATTTACGACTACTTACATGACTTTTTAAATTAATTAGCTAAATCTAAAATTTCACTCTCAATGAGTTACTGTTCATATGATATATTCATATTCGACGACAAATTTTAAAAAATCATAATTAATTCTAGAAAAATTAAAATGAAGTGGTTAAAAAAACTACACGAAGGTAACATTTTGAACTTTAAAGAAAAAATACTTTCTCATACCTATTGACTAGTGAACGAGTCAACTCTGACATCAAAGTTTACTGTTTATTTGGTCAAAATTTTTAGAAAACAGTTTTTAGTCCCTAACTTTTTAAAATTCCTTTCTCTTTACATAGACATCGAAATAAGGCATACTTTATGTCAAAACGAAGCTTGACATATTCACTAACTACAAAAAATTATTGTACGTTTATTCCATCATTTATTATTTTTCATTACATCATAAACATTGTTGCTCAAACTGATCATATAATATCATTACATATAACTATTCATACATTCACCATATAACATTTATATTATCCAATCCCTAACTTCTCTTCATGTTTCTACATTTTCTTTTATCATTCATGAACATGTTGGGATTGGGATTACATGGAGGGGTGAGATTTCTGGAAAAATATGAGTAGCAAAAGGTATTAAATAGTGTATGCATTAATGCTAATATTTGTTCTTGCTTGTTATTGTGTCAACATATTGTACTGAGCATCTTACCATGTTACATATGAAATACAATTCACATATCCATAGTACCATAACACATTAAATTCAACACATAAAAGTCTAACTTAATTTACTATCTCACATACTTGACTTTCCTTTACCTCGTGCTTCTTACTCCTCCTTGATGTGTGGTTGCTCTCATGAGCACACAAATAAAATCCTAACATTGCATTATCATTCACTCATCATCATCTAACTCAACTAACATTCAAGAGTATTAAGCTTGGTTATTGTAGAGATATTAAAGATATTATGAGATATATAAATATCATATAATTAGTATATAGGATAAGATATAATATTATTTTATTAGTATCTAGGATTTTCTATTTTATCTAGATCTATCTAGAATTCACTATTGTATGTATAAATATCCCTTCTGGCTATTAATAAAGTACAAGCATTATTCATTTGAAATAACATGGCATTAGAGCCATCCAACCTTTTCGTCTCTTGATGCATAGGCATTGCCGCCACTCTGCTTTGCAATTTAAAATCTCCATCTAGACTCATTGTCATACACAGTATTTGAGGCCTTATTTTTGTTTGGTCGTGGGCCCAATCACTTCACTGATGATCCCCCAGACGAGAAAGATACTTCTCACAAGTTATAGTTAAGGGATGATGCACGACTCCTTTTACAAATTCATAACTCTATTGACAGTGAGATCATGCATTCTATTACTCATTGTGAATTTGTTAAAGAACTAATGGACTACTTGGCACTCTTACACTGAGGCAAGAATAATATCTCTCGGATATATGAGGTTTATAGATCTTTCCATCACACAGAGATTCCATATGACCGTCCCCTTACAACCTTCTTTATGGACTTTAAAGGAATGTATGAAGAGCTAAATGCTCTCATACCTATTTCTGATGAGAGGAAGGTTAATGTGTCCCACCGAGAGCATATGGCTACCATGAGTTTTCTTATTGCACTTCTACCTCAATTTGTGATTGCTCATTCTCAAATTTTATTTGGAACTCAGCTCCCCTCTCTTGAAGAAGCTTTTTCTCATGTACTGAGAACATAACAAACCTCTTTATAGGACCTTACTGAGTCTACTAGTGTGTTGCTCAGTCGCAGTGAGACGGATAATTGTGGGCTACCTAATTGTCATAGTTCTAAACTAGAGGGCCCTAACCAAGGGTCAAAGGATGTAATTTGTTACTACTATAAGGAACCGGATCATACGAAATGTGCGTGCCATAAACTGCAAAACAAACAAAATCAACAAAACTCTGCACATGTAGCCACCACGACCAATGACACGGTTACTATTTCTGCTGCCGAATATGCTCAGTTAAAGTCTGTCAGTCCCCCTATGAGTGCTGGTATTGCAACAGGTAATGAGGCTACTGCTCTTGTCTCTTCTTCCTCTAAATGGATCATAGACTCTGGTGCTACTGATCAACTCAGAGATCTCCTCACTAAAGCTCTTAATGGGATTCGAGTTGAATATCTTTGTAATAAGTTAGATATGATTGATATCTATGCTCCAACTTGAGGGAGAATGTAGAGATATTAGAGATATTATGAGATATATAAATATCCTATAATTAGTATATATGATAAGATATAATATTATTTTATTAGTCTATAGGATTTTCTATTTTATCTAGGTTTATCTAGAATTTTCTATTGTATGTATAAATATCCCTTCTGACTATCAATAAAGTACAAGCATTATTCATTTGAAATAACAATTATTAATAAGGGTAATTTATCCTAATCTTTACTAATTCATTTTGCAATAAAACTAATTGATGTCTTGACCTTACCCTATACAATTTGGCATTTTGAATCCATTTATAAACTCATAATTTTCAAATTCCAACAGCTGCACATTGTTCTAGATAGAACCAAAACATGTCCTCTTTGGTTCCAAAAATTCTCATTTTGATCCAATACTTCTAATGCTTGTTTCTCTACTTTATCCCACACATTTTTTCATTTTAAAACCGTTGGAAGCAAAAAATCATGAAATTCTAATCACTATTCATACATGTTAATAGTACACATAGAGGGTTTCCAAAATTACATCTTTCAATTCACATGCTTCCAAGGTTCCAAACCTATCCAATCCTACACAAAATCATCATTTAAATTTAAATGAAACATTATATCATTGAAATTCCATCTCTTTTTATCCAAAATAGTGTAGGAATAAAGGTTTCATCAATGGCAAAGTCAAGAATATCAACTTGATTATATAACCAATCATCTAAACTAATTTTTTTAATAACTAATTATATGATTCGAACTTCATTTTCCTCTTCCATTTCTAACTTAAAATTTGGACAGCATACTTACCCTAGGTAAAGCTCAACTTTCTTCCATAAAAAATCCTAAGTTCAAGCCTTCAAAGTAAAGGAATACAAGCTAAGATAAATTACTTACCTCAATTCCTAGCTTGCTTGAACTTTAGTGCTTGGAATTTCCCTTTGCCTTGGCTTGAGTGTCTATTTGGTAGCACCTCCCCAAGGTCCTTTGTGCTCACAGTTTGTGTAGAAAATGGGAAGGTATTTCTAGGTAAAAAGCCTAGGTGAATGGATGGTTAAGACCTCTTTGTGTACTATTTGATCCAAGGGTCTATAATTGTTCTTAAATTAAACTGGCCTACCAAGAAAAATTAGGATAAAATCACATGCCAAAAGACTTCTCTCCCTGTCACTTTTGACGCCATGTGCCTTGTAACATCCTTACTTTTATACATTTTAGGGATCATTTAGTAGCATTTAGAACCACTTATAAGACCTTAGAAGTCCATTAGCCAAATCAGAAATTTTAGTCTTTCTCGGGTTACTGTTCATATGGTATTCCAAATTATGTAACGAACTTCGAAAAATTATAATTAATTCTAGAAAACTATAAATGCAGTGGTTCAAAAAGCTACATGAATATAACATCTTGAAATTTCAGGAAAAAATAAGTTCTAGACTAAATGATTAGCCAATTAAAACAATTTATTCGTTGAAGTTTACTGTTCATTTGGTCAAAAACTCTGGAAACAGATTCTGGTCCTTTATTTTGGAAATTCATTTCTCTTGTCATACACATCAAAATGAAATGTTCTACCTATGAATTTAAAGCTCTGAATGTGTGCTACACACTTGTAAAATTTCATAAAATAATTCTTGCATTTGCTAGGTCAAACTGAAGCCATAACAAAATTGCTTCAGGACCTACGTTTTTACCATTTCATTTCCCTTTCTTTTACTTTCAATAATTGTTCCAGCATACATAAGCCATCAAATAAGCTTCTCAATATTCATATACATCATGTACATATGTCATAAGTATTACAAATAGTTTCATCACATAGATGGACACCTTATATGGCCTTTACATATATAGATAATCCATAGCATATGCTAGGATCTCAATTACTTCCATTCCTTTCTTCCATTCTTTAGCTCTTCTCCATGGATACATTTTCCCTCACGCTTTACCTAAATTGCTTGGTTATGGTAGAGTGAGATTCTAGAGAATCGCAGTAGCAAACTTTACCACTTAAATATGCAAGATGGATGCTAATGCATAATATGTTATTTCATTAAACTTTCTTTGATTAGTGACATGCCATCATGCTATATACTCTTACATAAAGTGCATGTCCATGGAAAAAATGATAGCCACAATACATTCAAATATCATATACATGTCAACACATAAGCATACCACACCAAGCACATAAAGAAGTAAGTTCACTACCTTGCACTTAAGCTTTCCTCTTGATCTTTTGCACTTGCTCTCTAACTTTCCAACCATGAAGCCTTTATGTCAATCACTTCCCAGCATCTTCTTGGATGTTTCAAGGTCCTAAACACATTCATATTCATCATATAATTCATTAGGACTCATGAACTCTAACCATGTTCAAAACTAACCTTGCTACTCTCTTTATTATCATAACTTTCCCTAATTTTCACTAATTGGTGTCTTGACTTCACCCTACACAATTTCATCTTTTGAATCCATTTATGAGCTTATAATAATGAAATTATAGCTCCTTCATGGCCTGCTGTACAGAACCAACACATGCACACAATTCTTTCAAAATTTCTCATTTTAATTCTAATGCTTCCCACACTTGTTTTTCCACTTTACCCCACACAACTTTTCATTTTAAAGCCATTGGGATCATCAAAATCATGAAATTCTAATCACTGTTCATGTGAGTGAACAGTACCATGAAGGATTTCAAAAACTACAACCTTGAGATTTTAATGTTTTCAAGGTTCAAAACCTTTCCAATCTTACACAAAACCATCATATAAATTCAATGGAATCATTAAATCATTGAAATTACATTTCTTTTCCACATGAACAGTGCAGACCGAATAGGGTACACCATGGCAAAGTCAAGAATATCAACTTGATTCAACAACCAATCACTTAAACTAGCTTGTTTAAGCTTCAATCATATGTTTCTAACTTTAATTTCTTCTCTCCCCTTTCATCTATGGTTTTTGTACAGCATAACACCTTAGAAAAAACTCAATTTTTCTCCATGAAAACCCTAAGTTCAAGCTCACAAATCAAAGGAAAATAAGTTGGGATAGATTGCTTACCTTTAATCCCTAGCTTGCTTGAACTTTGGAATCTTGAATCTTCTTTGTCTTAGCTTGAGTTTTCATTTTACAAGAGTTTCCCCAAGGGTTGACAAGCCACAGTTTGGATTCAGATTTGAGGGGTATTTATAGAAAAATCTTGGTGGAAATCAATGGCCAAGATTAGTTTGTATACTATTTGATTTAATGGCCTACATTTAATCTTGGATTTTCCTTTTTCATAAAAGAATAATTATGACATCATGTGGGACAGCTCAAGGGACACCTCATGGGGGTATGTGGTGAAATTCCATTGGGGAAAAACTTCTAGAAAAATTCAAGTCCAATCCAGTATCGATCAGAGCAATTTCATAACAACTGGACTCTTTTCTATTCCTAATTTTTTTTATAATATACCAAGATATGTATTATTTCCTGGACATCAATGTCTAGGCTTCTCATACCATTGACAATGATATACTGAATATTTATCTGCCATCCATCCCTTGAAAAATGACTAAAATACCCTTAGTGTCCTTTCTTGCACTGTACTTGCCCTAAGGGCATAATTATCATTTTACCCTTCTTTATACTGTCTCAGGGCATATGCTGGTTCTAACTAATCATATTTATACTATGTCTCACGCTTTTGGCCTATCCAGAATGACCATAATAACCTCCATCCTTCACTAGTACCGTATGGGTATCTAGGGGTATTTTCATAATTTCACACTTTTCCAGGACTGCTCTATACTCTAGCCCACTTAACTGTCTAGTCATTATATTGGGCTTACTATGGTGCCATTTGGGCTTTGGTTTGAGCTCATTGCCTTTATGTCCTTTATGGAACAAATCCCAAGATATCTCTCCCAATCCTATTTACCGGGTATTTTATTTCACTGTAAAATCCCGTAAGAATTCTATAGGATTCCTTTTCTGACTCTTTCAATTTTATAAATTCTTACATTAAATATAGGAATTTCCTATAAAGTTTCATCTGATTCTGATATAAGAGAAATACTATAATAATTACTTCTGACTTCAGGAATTTATATTAATTAATTGGGACCTTAAATCGAAATTTTGTGACTCCTTAAACTGAACAGAATCACTTTGTCTATCTTCTGGTAAAATTTGAGTCTTATATGATTCTAAGCATTTTTGGCCTATTTCGGCTCAACTTTCTCATATTTCTATTTAGGTTCCTAAACTTTTGAATAATTGCACTTTGGCCCCTGAACTTTTAGCTATTTGTATTTAAGTCCCTTAACTTTTGAAAATTACACTTAAGGGTCCAACTTTTGTTTCTACTTTCACTTTTTGTCTTCAACCTTTTCTAATTTTTGTTTTAGTCTTTCTCTTTCTTGAAGACTCATCTGACCTTTATCTTTTCTTCTGATCTTCGACATAATCCTTTCCAAACCTCTTTCAACTATCAGTACTATACGGATAGGAAAAAGTTTAGGATATGACATGCCGCCCTTTGTTAGGCCCACCATGTGTAATTATAATCTTCGTCTTGAACCTTCTTGACTTTCTTGTATTTTCTTTTTCAAAAATTCATAAATTATCTATTATTTGACTTGGGCTCTAAAACAACTTTTAGAACTTACTGGACTTTCAATATTTACAATTTAGTCTATGTACTTTCATTACTTGCAATTTAGTAGTTGAATATTAGTTGTATATTTCTTAGACTTTTGTTAAAAAGAGCCTGGTAGTCTACCTATTTCAGGCTGCATACTGGGCTTCTAGGCCTAAACATCTGGATATGACATTTCTTTTCTCCTTAAAATAAATTTTGCCCTCAAAATTTCAGGGTTAAATCTCTACTTATGCCTTGTTGAAGAGTTTCTTTGACGATAGTGTCCATTATATTTCATTACTTTTCCTAACTTTTCTATTATCTTGTAGATCTTTGTGCATTCCTACCGAACTTTTAGGCCATTTGCACCCTTTCACATAACTTTCTAGGGGGTCACCCATCTTTAGGCTACTCTTGCTTGAGCACGCTTAACTAAAAAGTGCTGATAAAAATATGAAGCACTACTACTAACAGGCTCCAACCCTGCTAGTTCATTGTCTCTGACTCTTCTCATACTGCTTCTCTTAGATTTATCTGGTTCTTATTCTCTTCATTTAAGGATCTACCTAGAGACTTATGAATACCTTATACTTAGAACTAAAATTTTTAACTCTATTATCTTCAATTCCTTTTCCGTGTAAAAAGGATAATGAATTCAATCTTATATAATAAGGCTATATGCAATAAACATCATGGGTATTTTATCTATATGAGTCAATTGACGTGTGAGGCTTCTCTCTACCTGAAACTTGTCATAGTGATTGTTTCTCTAAAGAGATACTATGCTGACACCTTTCTTCATGGCTCGCACTTTTCTTTCCTCATGCTAGGTTGATTCAGAATCACCCGTAATCATCCTAAGCCATTTTCAAGATATACCAAACTTCAAAAAAATCATAATTAATTCTTAAAAAAATGAAATGAAGCGATTCACAAAACTACACAAACATAACATCTTGAACTTTAAAGGAAAAATACTTTCTCATACCCATTGACTAGTCAACTCTGACGTCAAAATTTATTGTTCATTTGGTCAAAATTTTTATAAAACAGATTATGGTCCCCAACTTTGAAAAATTTATTCTCTATGTAGAGATCAAAATAAGGCGTACTTTGTGTCAAAACAAAGCTTGACATGTTAACTAACAATTGGAAAATTATTGTATGTTTGTTCTATCATTTATTATTTTTCATTAATTACTTACCTCAATTCCTAACTTGCTTGAACTTTGGTGCATTGAATTTCCCTTTGTCTTGGCTTGAGTATTTATTTGGCAGTACCTCACCAAGGTCCTTTGTACTCATGGTTTGTGCAAAAAATGGGAAGGTATTTATAGGCAAAAAGGCCAAGTGAATAGATGGTTATATCTCTGTGTACTATTTGATCCAAGAGTCCATAATTGTTCTTAAATCAAACTTGCCCACCAAGAAAAATTAGGATAAAATCACATGCCAAAAGTCTTCTCTCCCTATCACTTTTGACACCATATGCCTCCCTTTTTCAGGCCCACCATGTGCAATTATAATCTTCCCCTTGAACCTTCTTGACTTTCTTCTATTTTCTTTTTAGAAAAGTCATAAATTATCCATTATTTGACTTGGGCTCCAAGACAACTTTTGGGACCTATTAGACTTTCACTATTTATAATTTAGTCCTTGTACTTTCATTATTTGCAGTTTAGTCCCTGAACATCATTTGTATATTTCTGAGACTTTTGCTAAAAGGGGCCTTCTAGTCTACCTATTTTAGGCTATACGTTAGGCTTCTAGGCCTAAAACTCAGGATATG
The DNA here is from genome assembly GCA_037074615.1 of Leucaena leucocephala. NCBI lineage: Eukaryota > Viridiplantae > Streptophyta > Magnoliopsida > Fabales > Fabaceae > Leucaena > Leucaena leucocephala. Next base: position 10,454,573 of record CM073567.1, on the reverse strand, counting down.
ACAATTCTCCTCCCCTTAAAATAAATTTTGTCTTCAAAATTTCAGGGTTAAATCTCTATTTATACCTTATTGAATATTTCTTTGAGGAGAATGTCCCTTATATTTCATTACTTTTCCTTACTTTTCTACTATCTTGTAGAACTTTGTGCATTCCTACCAAACTTTTTGGCCATTTGTACCCTTTCACATAACTTCACAAGGGGCCACCCATCTTTAGGCTACTCTTGCTTGAGCACAGTTAACTAAAAGATGCCGGAAAAAAAATGAAGCACTAGTGCTAATAGGCTTTAACCCTGGTATTTCATTATCTCTGACTCTTCTCATACTACTTTTATGAAATCTATCTAGCTATTATTCTCTTCATTTGCCTCATCTATGAGCTCATTTTTTCATTTTAAACATTATCTTAGGGATCAATCTATTTATCTTAAGGATCTACCTAGATATTTATGAATACCTTGTACTCAGGACTAAAATTTTTAACTCTATTATCTTCAATTCCTTCTTTGTATAAAAAGAATAATGAATTCAATATTATATAATAAGGCTATCTGGAATAAACATCATGGGTATTTTATCTATATGAGTCAATCAACTTGCGAGGCTTCTATACCTGAAACTTGTCCTGGTGATTATTTCTCCAAAGAGATACTGTGTTGACACCTTTCTTCATGGCTCGCACTTTTCTTTCCTCAGGCTAGGTTGATTCAGAATCACCCATAATCACCCTAAGCCATTTTTAAGATATACCGAGTTTCAAAAAAAATCATAATTAATTCTAAAAAAATTGAAATGAATCAATTTAGAAAACTACACGAACCTAACATTTTGAAATTTAAAGGAAAAATACTTTCTCATACTCATTGACCAGTCAACCGAGTCAACTCTAACGTCAAAATTTACTGTTCGTTTGGTCAAAATTTTTAGAAAACAGTTTCTACTAACATTTAAGAATATTAAGCTTGGTTATTAATAAAGGTAATTTTTCCTAATCTTTACTAATTGACTTGGCATTTGAACCAATTGATGTCTTGACTTTACCTTACGTAATTTAGACTTCTAAATCCATTTATGAATTTAGAATTTTCAAATTCCAACAGCTACACACTATTATAGATAGAACTAAAACATGTCATCTTTATTTCTAAAAATTCTCATTTTGATTCCAAAGCTTCCAATACTTGTTTATCTACTTTATCTGACATAATTTTTTATTTTAAAACCTAACATTGCATTATCATTCATTCACTCATCATCATCTAACTCAACTAACATTCAAGAGTATTAAGCTTGGTTATTAATAAAGGTAATTTTTCTTAATCTTTACTAGTTGACTTGGCATTTGAACCAATTGTTGTCTTGACCTTACCCTACACAATTTGGCCTTCTGAATCCATTTATGAACTCAAAATTTCAAATTCCAATAGTTGCACATTATTCTGGATAGAACCAAAACATGTTCTCTTTGTTTCCAAAAATTCTCATTTTAATTCTAATACTTCCAATATTGGTTTCTCTACTTTATCCCACACAATTTTCATTTTAAAACTGTTGGAAGGAAAAATTCATAAAATTTCAATCATTGTTCATACATGTTAACAGTGTTGGAAAATGTGCCCTAGGGGCCAATCATGGTCTTATGAATATTATTGATTTATGAATTTATTAATTGTGTTATCATATTATTTGCATGTTTATTGTGATGACCATCCTTGGATAATTCATGATCTTATCCTAAATGTCCCTGGTCGATCATCTATGTAGGAGCAGAGATGAAATAAGGCCAGTATGACTTTAAAGATGTATAGAGATATAAATTAAAGTCATAGGCACATGTAAGAGTACAAGGTGTTGGACCGACCCGCTATGAGAGAGCTGCATGGGTTACGTCATAAGCTTCTCTCATATACAAACCATGTCACTATGCCCTTTGACCTGAGATCATCATGGATTCCTACATGACAAATGCTCAGCTTTGACCTAGTCAAAAGTCACTTTTGACCGAGTGATCATAAAGACTATGTTCGGGCTTAGTGGTTTTTCATGCGGAGGAATGTGAATGGTCAAGATGGAATTTGACCCTCACATTCGTAGAGAGATATTACTGGGCCCCTCGATGAGTGAGTATGAGAAATGTATGGCATATTGTAATGGAAAGGTAGTTCTATTTCTATGGTCAGACTACTCAGGGATCGAGAAAGTAACGGTCAGAAATAGGAGGATGACATTATCCATGCCTCATCCATGACCAAAATATCGCGTGATAGAAAGGACATGATATGGTTGTATAAAAGGTTACATCGTTTATCGATCCTCATATGATTTGGGTAGTCGTTATGTCTTGCTAGAGACCGCTTGCGACTTGTGAGCCAGTATAGCAAATGGTCCACTGCCAACTTCATATGGGCCTATAGGGTCACACAAAATAGCCCAACACGAGCTATGATGTCTAGATTCATTGAATCTAAGACGTGTCTAGATTCAATGAATGATCCAGGGTTGATGTATATATTTATTTATATTTATATTCGTATATATATATAAATTCGTATATATACATTATATATAAGGGATATATAGGATTTAATTTATAAGGATAAATTAAATCTCTATCATATTTGAATTTGAAATTCAAATTGATAGGATATCTCATATAAGAGATATTTACAAGATTTAATTTATAAGGATAAATTAAATCTCTATCACGTTTGAATTTTAAATTCAAATTGATAGAATATCTCATATAAGAGATATTTACAAGATTTAATTTATAAGGATAAATTAAATCTCTATCACGTTTGAATTTAAAATTCAAATTGATAGGATATCTCAAATTTGATTTATGAGAATAAATCAAATATAGTCCAATCTTATCTTTATTTAAATTAAATAAATAGGTGAATTAAATCTGTGGGACGGATTTAATATAAACATTATTTATTTAAATAGTTTCTTATCAAATTATACAATATGTGATATTGTATTAATTTTGGAATTAATATAGTTTAATTCCAAAATCCAATTCGGTTGAGAAAAATGCAGAGCATCCTATATATATGATTTTAGGAGCTACATTTTTGGAACAACACATAACACAAAAGGCCAAAGGGAATCTGCAAAAGGTTTGCAGATAAGAAACTGCTAAAGTAGAGACGGAGAGGATGAATTGTTGAGAAAGCCTTGGAGGGACAGGAGACGCTAGCACGTCATTTGTGGTTGGAACGCTGTTCGTGTGGATACCAGTAGAGTGAGCCGACCTGAGTCATTGACTTCTTACGATCGAAAAGAGAGCATGAGCCGCGAAGAGAAGCTGTTGAGGTCGTTGAGGAACACTCCATCGACTTCTTGCGATCGAAAGGAGATCACCAGCCGTGGAGAGGAGCTGTGGAAGTCGCAGAGGAACATTGAGGGTAATGCTTCTTCCCACTTGACTTAAACACATACGGTAGATCCTGGCAAGGAATGGAAAAAAAATTTTAAATTAATTTCCGCTGCATGTCTTCCAATTCCTTACAAATAGCACACAGAGGTTTCCAAAATTACATCTTTCAATTCTCACGCTTCCAAGGTTCCAAACCTATCCAATCCTACACAAAATCATCATCTAAATTCAATGGAAGCATTAGATCATTGAAATTCTATATCTTTCTATCCAAAATAGTGCAAGCTAGGATAAATTACTCAACTTAATTCCTAGTTAGCTTGAAATTTGGTGCCTTTGTCTTGGCTTGAGTGTCTTTTTGGTGAGCACCTCCGCAAGGTCCTTTGTGCTCACGGTTTGTGCAAAAAATGGGAAGGTATTCATAAGCAAAAAGGCTAAGTGAATGGATGGTTGAAATCTCTTTATGTACTATTTGATCCAAAGGTCCATAATTGTTCTTAAATTAAACTTGCCCACCAAGAAAAATTAGCATAAAATCACATGCCAAAAGTCTTCTCTCCCTCTAACTTATGATGCCATGTACCTTTCCTTTAAGGGGACCACTGTGTGCAATTCTAATATTCTCCTTGAACCTTGTTGACTTTCTTTTCTTTTCTTTATCAAAAATTCATAAATTACCCATTATTTGACTTAGGCTCCAAAAGAACTTTTGGGACTTATTGGGCTACTGCATGATATCATATCCTAAATTTTCCCTATCTGTATAGTACTGATAGTGGAAAGAGGCTTAGAAAGGATTATGATGAAGATCAGATGAAATAGTAAAGGTTAGATAAGTCTTAAAGAAAGAGAAGGACCTAAACGTAAATTGGAAAAGGTTAAAGGCCAAAAGTTAAAGTAGAAATAAATGTTGGGCCAAAAGTGGTAATTTCTAAAAGTTTAGGGACCTAAATGTAATTAAGCAAAAAGTCAGGGACATAAATGTAGTTATGGAAAAGTTCAGCCAGAAAAGGCTTAGAACTGCCTGTAAGTATTTCAGTCCCACATTCCATCAGTAAATAGAGGAAGTCATGCTGGGTAATCTGGCATGATACAGAAATTTTATTAGGGCTCTAGACAGCAGAAAATTATCTGATAGTCTAAAAGTTATCTGAATTTTTATCAGATTCTATGGATATCAGATATAAGTAGGAGAATTACAGGAAAGTGTGCCCTACAGTGTCAGATGTTATGAATCTGATAGAACTCCGGAAGAAGTTCTGTATAAAAAGTTATTTACATATTAATGAATTTTGACGGGAGTTTGATAACACCCGTGATCCGATAATGGAACTTATCGGTATGTGAGCCTAGATGAAATGAGACTAGATGACCTCACATATAGGCCCATGATGATGCCAAGAAGGGCCCAAAACCTAGGGTACCAGTCCATCAGTAGAAGGGGCTAGTGTCCAGAAAAAGTGTGAAATTACGAAAATACCCCTGGATGCCCGGATTATATCAGAGATGGATGAAGGGCATTTTGGTCACCTGGGATAGGCTAAAAATGTGGTACATGGTATAAAGATGATTAGTTGAGCCCAGATACACCCTGAGGCAGTATAAAGAGGGGTAAAATGACGATTATGCCCTTTGAGTCAATATAGTTTAAGAAAGGACACCAAGGGTATTTTGGTCAATTCTCAAGGAATGGATGGCAGATAAATACTCAGTATAACCATTTCAAGGGCATGATAAGCCTATACATTGATTTTCAGCACAAAATACATATCCTGGTATATTATAGAAAAATTTAGAACAGAAAACAGTCCGGTTATTGTGAAACTGCTCCGATCGGTACCGGATTAGACTGAAATTTTTCCAGAAGCTTCCTGGCATGGTGAGCATGCCACATAATCCCTTGAGGTGTCCATTGAGCTAGCCCACATGATGTCATAATTATTCTTTTATGGAAAAGTAAAATCCAAGATTAAATGTGAGCCTTTAGATCAAATAGTAACCAAATCAATCTTGGCCATTGATTTTTCTTGGATTTTGGCTATAAATACCCCTCCATTCTGCAGCCAAACCGTAAGTTCATGGACCCTTGGGGAAACTCTTGCAAAATGAAAACTCAAGCCAAGACAAAGAAGATTCAAGGTTCCAAAGTTCAAGCAAGCTAGAGATTAAAGGTAAGCAATCTCTCCTAGCTTATTTTCCTTTGATTTGGGAGATTGAACTTAGGGTTTTAATGGGAGAAAAGTTGAGTTTTCTCTAAGGGGTGGTGCTTCCCAAAGACCTTAAATGAAAGGGGAAAGAATAAATTAAAGTTAGAACCATATGATTGAAGCTTAAACAAGCTAGTTAAGTGGTTGGTTGTTGAATCAAATTGATATTCTTGACTTTGCCATGGTGTGCCCTGTTCGGTCTGCACTGTTCATGAGGGAAGGATTGGATTATGATTTTGTGTAGGATTGGAAAGGTTTTGAACCTTGGAAACATTAAAATCTCAAGGTTGTAATCTTTGAGATTCCTTACGGTTACTGTTCACTAGCATGAACAGTGATTGGAATTTCATGATTTTGATGGTTCCAATGGTTTTCAAATGAAAAGTTGTGTGGGGTAAAGTGGAGAAACAAGTATGGGAAGCATTAGAATCAAAATGAGAATTTTTGAAAGAATTGTATGCTTATATTCAGTTCTGTACAGCAGGCCATGAAGGAGCTGGAATTTCATGATTCTAAGCTCATAAATGGATTCAAAAGATGAAATTGTGTAGGGTAAAGTCAAGACATGAATTGGTTCAAGAGCCAAGTGAATTAGTGAAAATTAGAGAAAGTTATGACAATAAAGAGTGTAACAAAGTTAGTCTTGAACATGGTTGGAGTTCATGAGTCCTAATGAGTTATGTGATGAATATGAATGTGTTTAGGACCATGAAACATCCAAAAAGATGTTGGGAAGTGATGGACATAAAGGCTTCATGGTTGGAAAGCTAGGGAGCAAGGGCTAAAGGTCAAGAGAAAAGCTTAAGTGCAAGGTAGTGAACTTACCTCTTTATGTGCTTGATATGGTATGCTTATATGTTGACATGTATATGTTATTTGAATGATGCTGTGACATGATAAATGATGTTGAATGTATTGTGAATAACATGTTTCCATGGCCATGCACTTTATGTAAAAGTATATAGCATGATGGCATGTCACTAATCAAAGAAAGTTAATGAAATTACATATCATGCATTACCATCCATCTTGCATATTTAAGTGGTAATGTTTGCTACTGAGATTCCCTAGAATCTCACTCTCCCATAACCAACCAATTTAGGTCAAGCATGATGGATAATGTATGCATGGAGAAGAGTTAAAGCATGGAAGAAGAAAAGTAAAGTATTTAAGATGTTAGCATATGCTATGCATTTTCCATGTATGTCAAAGCCATGTAAAGTATCTATTTATGTGATGAGATTGTATGAAACAATTATTGTATAACCCCATGATGTATATAAATTCAGAAAAGGCAAAAGAGATTATTTATGTATGATGGAACAATTATGGAAAGTGAAAGAAAGGAAACTGAAATGGTAAAAAACTAGGTCCTGAAGTAGTTCCTTCATGAAATTTTATGATCATGTAGTACACATCCAGAGCTTTAAGTGCATAGGTAGAACGTTTCATTTGGATGTGAATATCAAGAGAAATGAATTTCCAAAGTAAGGGACCAGAATCTGTTTTCAGAGTTTTTGACCAAATGAACAGTAAACTTCAACGAATAAACTGTATCAATTGGCTAATCATTTGGTCTGGAAATTAATTTTTTCCTTAAATTTCAAGATGTTATCTTCACTTAGCTTTTTGAACCACTTCATTTCGAGTTTTCTAGAATTAATTATGATTTTTCGAAATTCGTTACGCAATCTGGAATACCATATGAACAGTAACCCGATAAAGAGTAAAATTCCAGATTTGGCTAATGGCCTTCCAAGGTCTTGTAAGTGGTTCTAAATGCTACTGAATGGTCCCTAAGACATATAAAAGTAAGGATGTTATATTTTAGTATCAGAGCATAGGATTCTGGCTTAAGAATTGCTCTGAATAGATTATTTATGGACTAATATGAGATGATGCCTAGACTCTAACTCTAAACAGTAAGTATTTTGTTAAGTTAGGGTATGTTATGAGATGGTTAACATTGCTTAATTAAGCAAATGTTGCAGGAATAGATATGAGATTCAATAAGATTAAGTCAAAGGCTTCAGTTAATAAGGGAGACCCTAGGCTAGTAGTGATATATGGATATGATGTACATCCAGACTTTGATCATCCCTCAGTCAATGAAGATAGTTCAGAGGAGAGTATGGGGGATCAGTCAGGAAAGTCTACAGTAGATTACCCTATAGATGTTTCTGTAGACTTAAACCTGCAGTCTGGAGGTGATGTAGAGATTCGGCCTGAAGCCAAATATGCACCAGTGAATGTTGAGTCTAGTGACTCTATATGGTATAAGTTTGTTGGAATGCCCTCTAACCCTGATATAAGCTTTATCCCTCTTACGAGATGATAGATTATGGCTGAGGAAGCTGAGTACTGGTACTAGATTATGGGTAGACTAGATATTATTCCTCCTCCACCAGAGTTTGAGGATAGAGTTATTATGAGTAATATACCACAGTCCCTTAATTCAGATATCCAGTCAGAGTTAATGATAGTTCTTGTCTATTCCCAAATTTCAAGAATATGTGACTTTATAGAGAAATATCAGTGGGATATTCCTAGTCCTAGTCAACCCCAGCCTTCTTCATTAAAGACATATAGTGTTGACCATATTGGTCTGAACAAAGCTGTGGAGAGTGAATTAGTCAGTCTAGGGGAAGGGATGGACAAAAGTATATATTAAGAACATTTAGTTATCTGCAGTTCCTCAATGTCGTAGTAGGAATGATAAATAGACATCCAGTAGAGGCATTAAACTAATATACTTTAGAGGATTAGTATGAGATGATAGTAAGTCAAGTGTCACGAGACTAAAGATGCCAACCTCACTAAAGGTTATCAGTTAGAGGTTTAGCACAGAGTGTAGGCAAGTTAAACAGTATGAAGCACTAAGATACAGGAGATCAGTTTAAGAAGAGGTTCAACAGTAGATCCTCCATATGATCATCAGGAGTTGGTCTACAGTACGAAAGACTTTGTGTAGCTAGTCTTTACGGAAAAGAATAATGAGAAGTTAGAATGAGACTTGCCTAAGAATGGTCTAATACATGGCCTGAGGATAAAGACGTGATGGCTAATAGATAGAAAGTTAATGTTCCTAAAGCAAAGGGATTCCATCACGAAGAGACAGTAACCTAGCACATCTGGGGCAGAGCACCTAGAGAACATAAATAGTAATGTTAAGTGATGAATGAGATCCAAGTGTCCTGAATTGGTCAGGATCTAGAGGCAGACCAGAAAAGAATCACAGTCTAATCCAGAGTAGACTGAGATTGATAGACAGAAAGAATTAAGAGATACAGAGAAGCACAGAAGTTACTCCATATGAGATGGAGAATGATCTTCTCACTTGAGAAGTTTTTCTCAAAAAGTTTAAAAGAAGCATTTCTCTCAAGTAGAGAAAGGTGAGCATGAAGTTAAGGGTTAGAGTTAAGGGAAGAGAACTCTTTTGATGGATACTTAATTGAGTTCATTCATATGAACCTTGAGACTTAATAATAGATACTTTCTCGCCTGTTAGTAATCCAGGAGGATTAGGGAAAACTTAAAAGTTCGAATGGCATAAAAATAGGAGCCAAACCTTTCCTCAATTAGCTGAAAGAAGACAACTGACTCAGTTATGGATTACAGATAGATTACAGTGAGGCCAAGGACACAGAAATCCTTTAGGTTAGAGACATAAAAGTCTTACAGGCAATGAGAAATGTTATGATAAGATAGCCTGATATGATAAGCTATCTCCAATTCCTAAATAAATAAATAGGATATTGGAGATGTAAGCTAAAGATAAATTGATTGTTTGAGGGTTAGTAGAAAAAGATATATGTAAGCTAAGAGAAAGAAGTTTATGAGGTTTAAAGAAAGTAAAGTAGCCACAGATTTAAAGGTAAGGTGACTCCCCTATTCCCTATATAGGAAAGAGTAAAGAAGGGTTGAGTCTATACCCTAATAAGAGGGTAATGTGGCAGCTTAAGTGAAACAAGTAAATGACTCAGGTACCTGAATAGATGATCAAGACCTAGCAGTTAAGGTGATAAAGGGACAGAATATTTTAAAGACTACCTAGTTAATTGCTTAATGGCAATATGAGTATGAGGGATGGTTGAGCAAACTATGTAATGATGCATGGCTTATATTGCCATAAGTTATAATAAGAAATTACATCTCATTGCAGTTGTCCTGTGATGACACACATACTAGAGAATGCTTAATTGATTGCATCTACTTGCATATTATGCATGTTGAGTATGCTATGATAAATGAATACTCCCCTTATGCAGTACGTACTGGGTAGAGTATACCAGATGAGAAAGTTATGTTGCTCCCATGCCCTATGACATGCAATTAATAATTCAACTTAGCAAGAATGAAGCAATAGCAAAGTGCTAAACTAGAAAGTTAGCTACTTGATTCTCAGAAGATAGAAAGAGAATTTATGATCAGACTATGATAGTCAATGGGATAGAGAATGAGATTAAAGATGAAGATTAGTAGTGAGTCTACAGATAAATGATTATGATACTCAGGACATATCCCTTTAGTAAGGATAAGATAGATAAAAGGAAATGAGACGCAGTTATGAAAGATGATATGGCTCTAAGAAAGAGCAGTTTTTAAGTAATATAATTTAATGTTTTTGCAATAGAGCTAGATTGCTCTTGCAATAGAGTAAAGTCCCTCTGATGAGATAAATAGATGATGATAGATATGTGCATGGTAGAGCTTGTGTAGCTCCCTGCAATATTAAATGTAATAAAGTTATAAATATGAGAATGGTATATGAAGTTCCTAAGTGACAGAGGAAATGAGTCAAGTCCTAATAGATAATATTGGTTTTTGTGATCATTTTTGGGGAATTATCTGTGGAGTTAACAACTATGTGAAAGTGACTAACCTTGTAACTTTGTCCGTTGGTTTAGGTCTTCCAGAGATGAGAATACAGTACAACGGAATCCAGTAGATTCCGGAGGATTACAGTTAGATCCTAGTATGGCTCACAGGGTCACAATTAGATCCTGAAAGGCTTACAGTTGATCGCAGTAGATCCCGAGGGTCGCAGTAGACCAAGCCTAGAGCAAGAAAGTAATGAGCCATAAGTACAGTATTTCTTTGGAAGGACGAATACGAAGGAAAAGTTAAGGTATAGAAGCTTCACAAGTTGATTAACTCATAACAGAGAGAGTACCGATAATGCTAGTTTCATATAGCCTTATTACTATTAGAGACTGAACTCAGAATCTCCTTACACGTATCAGGAACTAAGTGATCAAAGTTAAAGCTATTAATCCTAAGTTCCAAGGATTTATGAGAATGTTTTATAAGATATGAGAAATGGTCAAATGAGAATAAAGAGATCCTTACGATGATATTACAAAGACTAAAAGTAAAGGTAAGTAGATCCTCCAGATAAGGACAAAGAGATTAGAAGGCCAAATAGACCCAAGAGAGATAGTATAAGATGGGTCTAAGATGGTAAAATACTAGGGTCGGAGCCAGTGAGCACCAGTGCTTTAGATTTTTATCTACACATTTAAGTTAAGCGTGCTCAAGCAAGGGTAGTCTAATGATGGGTGACCCCCTGGGAAGTGATGACAAAAAAAAGTGTGAATGCCACAAGAAATTGGCATATATGCACGAAGTTATATAAAATGATAGAAAGAGCTATGAAAAGCTAGAAAGGGTTATAAACAGTAAGAGACTAGAACCCTTATGTCAAGTCCAAATGAAATGGATTTGAAAGATGAACTATGATATAGCCAGATTTGGCCAGATATGCCATTTTATGTCATGAAAGATACAAAATGAGAAGATATGCCTTGAGAAGCGGCTGTATAACTAGCTTTGTAAATAGATAGAGGGGCTTCCTTCAGGAAAAGATAAGATGTTTGAATGATGAGCTACATGTGAAAGAGCAAATGAGAGCTTCCACTCCTTGCATAGAATGCCAGGCCTTATGTTACGTTACATTATGTGATGTTTACATAATATGCTAAAGCTCCGAATGTTAGAGCACTGCAAGCTCGGAGTGTTAGAGCTGTGCTAGCTCCGAGTGTTAAAGCTGTGCATATTAAGATAAGGAATGCTTGAGCTCCGATGTTAGCGCTTTGCATTCATGGGCAGGTATGCAGTCCTGCAATATGTTGGCCAGGCATTATGCATGTTAGAGTATGTGCTCCTATATGCTCCTATGTACTCCTATATACTCCTATGTGCTCCTGTTTAGTAGTAGAGCAATGAAAGAAAGAATAATGATATAAGTCCTCTCTCTGTATTATGATGAGTTTTTAAAGATGATAAGAATGTATGATGATATGAGAATGAGAGTTAAAGTTTGCAGATATTCAGAGAATTCCGCTAGATACTCAAATGAGCAAGAAGTGATTGCACTAAAAAATATGATGAATAATTAGTAGAAGCTCCAGAATATAGCTGTATTCGAGGGAGTTTGACATGAAAGAAATGGATACTACTCACAAGTCCAGCATAGTGAGAAGTCCATATGCAGATAGATGCGTAGCAAGAAAGTAATAGAATGAACTGGAGTTCAGCTCTAATTGAGTTGATTCAGAATAGAAGAATGACCATAGTAAAGATATGAAGAATTGCGGATATGAGAAGTACTCCGCTAAAATGTTTATTTCAAGAGATAGATACCCCAATCATTGATTGAGATGTGGAGTAAATTTCGAGGACGTAATTTATTTTAAGCGGGGTAGACATGTCATATCCTAAATTTTCCCTATCTGTATAGTACTGATAGTGGAAAGAGGCTTAGAAAGGATTATGATGAAGATCAGACGAAATAGTAAAGGTTAGATAAGTCTTAAAGAAAGAGAAGGACCTAAACGCAAATTGGAAAAGGTTAAAGGCCAAAAGTTAAAGTAGAAATAAATGTTGGGCCAAAAGTGGTAATTTCCAAAAGTTTAGGGACCTAAATGTAATTAAGCAAAAAGTCAGGGACATAAATGTAGTTATGGAAAAGTTCAGCCAAAAAAGGCTTAGAACTGCCTGTAAGTATTTCAGTCCCACATTCCATCAGTAAATAGAGGAAGTCATGCTGGGTAATCTGGCATGAAAAAGAAATTTTATTAGGGCTCTAGACAGCAAAAAATTATCTGATAGTCTAAAAGTTATCTAAATTTTTATCAGATTCTATGGATATCAGATATAAGTGGGGGAATTACAGGAAAGTATACCCTACAGTGTCAGATGTTATGAATCTGACAGAACTCTGGAAGAAGTTCTGTATAAAAAGTTATTTACATATTAATGAATTTTGACGGGAGTTTGATAACACCCGTGATCCGATAATAGAACTTATTGATATGTGAGCCTAGATGAAATGAGACTAGATGACCTCACATATAGGCCCATGATGATGCCAAGAAGGGCCCAAAACCCAGGGTACCAGTCCATCAGTAGAAGGGAATGCCCGGATTATATCAGAGATGGATGAAGGGCATCTTGGTCACCTGGGATAGGATAAAAATGTGGCACATGGTATAAAGATGATTAGTTGAGCCCAGATACACCCTGAGGCAGTATAAAGAGGGGTAAAATGACGATTATGCCCTTAGAGTCAATATAGTGTACGAAAGGACACCAAGGGTATTTTGGTCAATTCTCAAGGAATGGATGGCAGATAAATACTCAGTATAACCATGTCAAGGGCATGATAAGCCTATACATTGATTTTTAGGACAAAATACATATCCTGGTATATTATAGAAAAATTCAGAATAGAAAACAGGCCGGTTGTTGTGAAACTGTTCCGATCGGTACCGGATTGGACTGGAATTATTCCATAAGCTTCCTGGCATGGTGAGCACCCCACATAAACCCTTGAGGTGTCCATTGAGCTGGCCCACATGATGTCATAATTATTCTTTTATGGAAAAGTAAAATCCAAGATTAAATGTGAGCCTTTAGATCAAACAGTAACCAAATCAATCTTGGCCAATGATTTTTCTTGGATTTTGGCTATTAATACCCCTCCATTCTGCAGCCAAACCGTAATTTCATGGACCCTTGGGGAAACTCTTGCAAAATGAAAACTCAAGCCAAGACAAAGAAGATTCAAGGTTCCAAAGTTCAAGCAAGCTAGAGATTAAAGGTAAGCAATCTCTCCTAGCTTATTTTCCTTTGATTTGGGAGCTTGAACTTAGGGTTTTAATGGGAGAAAAGTTGAGTTTTCTCTAAGGGGTGGTGCTGCCCAAAGACCTTAAATGAAAGGGGAAAGAATAAATTAATGTTAGAACCATATGATTGAAGCTTAAATAAGCTAGTTAAGTGGTTGGTTGTTGAATCAAATTGATATTCTTGACTTTGCCATGGTGTGCCCTGTTCGGTATGCACTGTTCATGAGGGAAGGAAATTGAATTTCAATGATTTAATGCTTCCACTGAGTTTGTATGATGATTTTGTGTAGGATTGGAAAGGTTTTGAACCTTGGAAACATTAAAATCTCAATGTTGTAATCTTTGAGATTCCTTACAGTTACTGTTCACTTGCATGAACAGTGATTGGAATTTCATGATTTTGATGGTTCCAATGGTTTTCAAATGAAAAGTTGTGTGGGATAAAGTGGAGAAACAAGTACGGGAAGCATTAGAATCAAAATGAGAATTTTTGAAAGAATTGTATGCTTATGTTCAGTTCTGTACAGCAGGCCATGAAGGAGCTGGAATTTCATGATTCGAAGCTCATAAATGGATTCAAAAGATGAAATTGTGTAGGGTAAAGTCAAGACATGAATTGGTTCAAGAGCCAAGTGAATTAGTGAAAATTAGAGAAAGTTATGACAATAAAGAGTGTAACAAAGTTAGTCTTGAACATGGTTGGAGTTCATGAGTCCTAATGAGTTATGTGATGAATATGAATGTGTTTAGGACCATGAAACATCCAAGAAGATGTTGGGAAGTGATGGACATAAAGGCTTCATGGTTGGAAAGCTAGGGAGCAAGGGCTAAAGGTCAAGAGAAAAGCTTAAGTGCAAGGTAGTGAACTTACCTCTTTATGTGCTTGATGTGGTATGCTTATGTGTTGACATGTATATGTTATTTGAATGATGCTGTGACATGATAAATGATGTTGAATGTATTGTGAATAACATGTTTCCATGGCCATGCACTTTATGTAAAAGTATATAGCATGATGGCATGTCACTAATCAAAGAAAGTTAATGAAATTACATATCATGCATTACCATCCATCTTGCATATTTAAGTGGTAATGTTTGCTACTGAGATTCCCTAGAATCTCACTCTCCCATAACCAACCAATTTAGGTCAAGCATGATGGATAATGTATGCATGGAGAAGAGTTAAAGCATGGAAGAAGAAAAGTAAAGTATTTAAGATGTTAGCATATGCTATGCACTTTCCATGTATGTCAAAGCCATGTAAAGTATCTATTTATGTGATGAGATTGTATGAAACAATTATTGTATAACCCCATGATGTATATAAATTCAGAAAAGGCAAAAGAGATGATTTATGTATGATGGAACAATTATGGAAAGTGAAAGAAAGGAAACTGAAATGGTAAAAAACTAGGTCCTGAAGCAGTTCCTTCATGAAATTTTATGATCATGTAGTACACATCCAGAGCTTTAAGTGCATAGGCAGAACGTTTCATTTGGATGTGAATATCAAGAGAAATGAATTTCCAAAGTAAGGGACCAGAATCTGTTTCCAGAGTTTTTGACCAAATGAACAGTAAACTTCAACGAATAAACTGTATCAATTGGCTAATCATTTGGTCTGGAAATTAATTTTTTCCTTAAATTTCAAGATGTTATCTTCACTTAGCTTTTTGAACCACTTCATTTCGAGTTTTCTAGAATTAATTATGATTTTTCGAAATTCGTTATGTAATCTGGAATACCATATGAATAGTAACCCGATAAAGAGTAAAATTCCAGATTTGGCTAATGGACTTCCAAGGTCTTGTAAGTGGTTCTAAATGCTACAGAATGGTCCCTAAGATGTATAAAAGTAAGGATGTTACACATGGCGCCATTATTGGGCTTCCCTTGGGTCCAATTCCTAATTAACACAAATATCAAGATACTTCGTATACTGATATTTTTAAATTAACTAATTTTTAGATAAGTTATATTTAACGTTTTTTACTAATTCTAATATTTTTAGAACTTCATTCTAATATAAAATGAATTTCTTGCAAAGTCTGATAATTTCTACGGCCCAGAAGACTTGATAAAAGTTACATACATTTCTTTTAAACCTTTTATTGGTGTCATTTTTTAACGTAAATTCCATAATTAATTTTACATAACTATTTTTTGACTTCTGTCAGTTTTATAAATTCCTATAATAATTATAAGAATTTACTGCAAAATGTTATATGATTTTGAGGTATAGAAATCAGAATTTATCAGGACCTTAAATTAGAATTATGAGAGACATGCCTGACCCAATTTTTATTCTCTATTTACTTGTTAAATTTGGGACTAAAATATTTTTGGGCAATTTTGGACATTTTCTAGCTAAACTTTTTATAATTATATTTTTGCCCCTGAACTCTTAAAAATGTACTTTTATCTCTCAATTTTTCATAATTACACTTAATGGCACATAACTTGTGTTTACTTCCATTTTGTACCATGGAACTTTTAGGGTTTTTACTTTAGTCCCTCTCTTTTTTAAAATAACCATTAATGCCCTTGGAACTTTCTATTGGCACTTAATGGCCTTATGGAGCTTAGAAAATTCTTCTATTTGCTCCATAATTATCATTTTATTATAGGGAAACTTTAAGAATTTTTCTCGGCCATAACTCTTTTCTAACTATTCCATAATCACCCCTTATGGCCTGAAACTTTCTAAAATTATGATTTTGCCCCTACTTAGGCTCATCCTCATAAATAATCTATTTGAGGTCTTTATTTCAACCTTAGGCCTTTAATTAACCTTTTTTCTTTTTATGTGCTGATAAAACTCTTCTGAAGTCTCTAACTTATTTATATATTTTCTCAAACTTTCACTATTTAAAATGTATTCCATGTACATTCATTATTCGTAATTTAGTCCTTGAACATTATTTGTATATTTTTGGGACTTTTGCTAAAAAGGTCTTATAGCCTACCTATTTCAAACTACATACTAGGCTTCTAGGCTTAAAAATCAGGATATGACACCCTACTTAACTAAATATCTTTTAATTTTATGTGGAGGCCCTATATTTGGGTATTGAAAAAAATATTAATAATAGCTAAGGACCCTAAAATTTTAAAGAAGGATCATGGTTTTTCCCAAGAATTAAAATTTTTCTAAATTAATATTATTCAACATTCATCTTCCACATCTATTTCTAATGAATTAGGCTTATGTCTAATAAATCTTTGTAATATCACAATTTTTAGTCCCAGAGTCCCCAAAACATACAGAGGGTTTTTGGGGACTAAACTATAAATAGTGGAAGTTCAAGGACTAAATTGCAAATAAGTGAAAATCCAGAGAGTAAGTTGCAAATAAGGGAAAGTTTAAGAATTTAAATGTAAATTAGAAAAGTCCCAAGCCAAAAAATGAAAATAGAAACAAGTTATGGGCTATTAAGTGTAATTATGAAAAGTTGAGGGCCTAAAGCGCAATTTCTAAAAGTGCAGGGGCAAAATGGTAATTATGGAAATTTTAGTTAGAAAAGGCTAAAAACTACCCAGAAGCATTTTAGTCTCAAATTTTACCATAAAATAGAAAAAGTTGATCTGATCAGTTTAACACAACATAGAATTTTGATTTAAGGTCCCAAAAAATTGATATAAATTTCTAAAGTCGAGAGATTATTGTAGTATACTTTGGACCTCATAATTAGATAAAATTTGGCAGTAAATTCTTATAATTTATATAAGAATTTATAAAACTGACATAAGTCAAAAAGGAGTCCTGTAGAATTAATTATGAATTTTAAGGTGAAATCGGACACCAATAAAGAGTTAAAGGAAATGTAGAGAATTTTTATCAGGACTTCTGGGTCTTCAAAAATTATGAGACTTTGCAAGGAATTCATTTTATATTAGAATAAATTTCTAAAAATATCAAAACTATTAAAATAGGTGTCTAACATTTGACTAAAAAATCATGGTGATTTAAGAATATCGATATTAGGAAAGTGCCTTGGGATTTGTGCCAATTAGCTCTTGTACCTAAAAGTGACCCAATATGGCATCCTATACAAGCCCAATAAGCCCAAGATCAAGTCTTAGAGCTTAAGTCAATTTTGAAGATTTTTATTTTTTAAAAAAGAGAAAATCCAAGATAATGTAAGAGATAAGAAAGTTGCACATGGTGGGACCCATACACCATGTGCAATACGCCACTTGGAAGCAAGAACAAGGAAGAAGAGTTTGGACATGTGCTAAATCAAGTAAAATAATATAAGAATTAACCTAATGGTGATTAAGGTTAATTAATCCAACAATCAACCAATCAAACTCAAAATTAAGTCATTGTAATAATTAGAAAAAGAGGGGTTATTATAGACCTAAGGTGCCAAAATTTTGGATATAAATACCCCTCCCATTCTTCACAAAACAGTGGCCTAAGTGTACCCTTGGAGAAACTCTTTTCATTTGAAAACTCACCCAAGATAAAGGCAATTCAAGGCACTTAGAGATCAAGGTAGTTAAGGCATAAGGTATGTCATCCTTCCTAGTTTATTTAGA
Organism: Leucaena leucocephala; assembly: GCA_037074615.1. Classification (NCBI taxonomy): domain Eukaryota; kingdom Viridiplantae; phylum Streptophyta; class Magnoliopsida; order Fabales; family Fabaceae; genus Leucaena; species Leucaena leucocephala. Next base: position 10,436,314 of record CM073567.1, on the reverse strand, counting down.
TGTGTTTTGGAAGGATAAAACTTAGGTTTTAAGGATAAAACTTAGGTTTTAGTGGTTGGAAATTCCATTAAACCTAGAGTATGATTGCTGTCCAAATTGTAAGTTGAAGGAGGAAGAAGAAAATAAAGGTAGAACTAGGTGATTAAGGTTTAGATAAGTTGGTTTTTATGATTGGTTATTGAATTAAGTTGTACTCTTGACTTTGTAATTGATTGAGGCATTCAGCCTAGGTCTGTTTTGGACTAAGAAGAATGAATTTCAATGATCTAATGCTTCCATTGAATTTATATGATGATTTTCTGTAGGATTGTATAGATTTGGAACCTTGGAAGCATTAGAATTGAAAGTTGTAATCTTCAAGTCTTCTCTATTACTGTTCATATGCATTAACAGTGATTGAAATTTCATGATTTTGATGCTTCCAATGGTTTTAAAATAAAAAATTGTGTGGGATTAAGTAGAAAAATAAGTATTGAAAGTATTGGAATCAAAATGAGAATTTTTGAAAAACTTATGTACATGTTTTCGGTTCTGTCCAGCAGGCCATGAAGGAGCTGTAATTTCATGATTATAAATTCATAAATAGATTTAAAAGATGAAATTGTGTAGGGTAAAGTCAATACATAAATTAATTCAAAGGATAAGAGAATTAACCACAAATTAAGAAAGATAGGGGTTAATTGATTAAGTTAAGTTTAATGTCCTTATATGCCAATTGAGTTCAATCATGATGAATGAATGAATATGTGATGTTTAGGATTTGATTGTGTATTCAAGAATATGACCTTACTTCAAGGAAAGGTGACAAGAAAGAGGATATGGAAAAAGTAAAGCATTATGGTAGTAAACTTACCTAAACTTGTATGTGTTAAATGTATGGTTGATTGTGTTATGGCTTGATTGATATTGCTCATATGTAAATGTTGAAGCTCTGTGCTATGATTATTTTGGCCAATTGTATTTCATATGTTACATGGAAGCATGTTCATTACATTATGTTGACACAATCACAAGTAAGTACTAATACTAAGCATTAATGCATACATTGTTTATGTACCATTTACTACTGAGATTTCCTTAGAAATCTCACCCCAAATTATATCTCTAATCAACAGGAACCACAAGCATGAGATAGGAAGAATGTTAGATGATGATATGGTTTGCTTATATGGTTATGTTATAGACAAATTTTGGGATGAATGTATGTAAAGTTAGTTGTTAAAATTCTGCACTAGAACCAAAGACAGTTTTGACCTATACACTTGGGCTGTAATTAAAAATATTTAATGATGTAATAAATGTATGATATTTTAGAAATAGATAGTTAACATGCTAATCTTCGTTTTGACATCAAGTACGCCTTATTTTGATGTCTGTACAAAGAGAAAGAATTTTCCAAAGTCTGGGACCAGAATCTGTTTTCAGAATTTTGACCAAATGAACAGTAATCTTTAACGATTAAATTGTATTAATTGGTTAAGCATTTGGTCAGGAAATTATTTTTTCCTTAAATTTAAAGATATTAACTTCGAGTAAAATTTTGAACTACTTCATTTTGATTTTTTTAGAATTAATTATGAGTTTTTGAAGTTCATCACTTACTCTAGAATTACCATATAAACAGTACTCATAAAGATTGAAGTTTCCATATTTTGTAATTGAACTTCAATGGACTTTTTAATGGTTTCCAAATGCTACCGAATGGTCTCTAAGACGTATGAAAGTAAGGTACTATAATATTGCTCTTGCTGTTTTTTTAAAAAAAATACAAGGGTATGATGAGACTGTGTAAAGAAAGGAATTAGTACAACGGAGTGCTTGGATCAATTAGTTGTGAATTGTTTCCACTTAGCCAGCAATCTTGTATTTGAGCCCTAAGTATATGCGATAATTATTCGGAGTTAGTGAAATTCCCTCCAATTGAGGTTGCTACAACCTATTGGGAGGAGCACGTAAAATCATGATATACAAGTTTATGCATGATATAATCTCAAAGTTCTCTAATTATACTGAAAATGCTGCAAAAAAATAGTAAGTTGGCAAGTTAAATTTCCGTTCTGTCTCTGAGCGGATTAACAATGGAATTAGTTTGTCGATTAAAACATTATTGGACCTGTTTAGATAGGATTTTGAAAAAATGCTTTTGGGTAGCTTTTAGAAAAGGGCTTTTGGAGAAGAGCTTATGAAAAAAAAATTATTTTGAATAAATGAGTGTTTAGATAACTATTTCCAGAAGTACTTTTATTATTAGTAAATTATGAAAAATAGTATGATTATTAAATATAAGAATGAGGAGAGATAAGAATTAGAGATGAGAGAGGGGAGAAGAGAGAGGGTGTAGAAGGGAGAGGGGAGAAGAGAGAGGGTGTAGAAAAGACAGGAGAGAGGAGAGAGAGTGTAGAAAAGAAAGGAGAGATGATAGAGGGTGTAGAAAAAGTAGGGGTAATATAGTAATTAGTTAATCTATAAGCTCTTTTACTGTTCCATAAGCTACTCTGACCAGCTTATCTAAAACCTTAATTTGATCCAAAAATCCTTTTAAATAAATATGGCTGTTTATTTTAAAATTTTTCAAAACTTAAGTTTTGTCTAATGGTTTCCAATCACACACAAGTAACTGATTTGTTGTGATGAAATTTGCATTCCCGTTGCTAATGTTAGCGATGAGCTATTCCAGCTTATTAGCGAAGCAAAGTATTTCATCACTAATCTGTGTCACAAGTTTTTGGCTCCGCCACCATGCGGCCATGCTACATCACCCAGTGTCATGTCAAGACCATGTCATAGTCACATGCCATGTCATATATTATTTTTGTCTACAAAGGAAAATAACTGTCGCCATGTCACCTAATGGCCCTCGCCACCTAATGACCAGTTTACTCAAGAAGTTTGCCGTTTTATTAGAATAATAATGAGTGAATAAATGGCCAAGAAAAGGGATTACGATTTACCAGATTATTTGATAATCAAGATTAGATTCTGGATGAAGAACGAATCTTAGGAACTAATAAATTAATGCCACAAAATTTGAGACTCAGTGGCGTATCCTAGGAACTTGTAAATTAATGGCCTAAAATTGACAGACTCAAAGTGGTCCACTAACTGCCGTGGTTATAGAAGATAACCCCAAAGTTTTGCGCATTAATTAATTTTTTAATCAATGCCCAAAATCATTTGTGTCTATCATGCATCAGATATTTGTTGAAAACCTTTTCACCCACATAATCAACACGTTACTGTTCCAAAGTGATCACTGTCTGTATTGCCCAATGTAAAATGATAAGATAAACGACATAAAAAGAGATCTTCTAATTAATTAATTAATTAATTAATTCTTAGGAGATCTACATTTAAAAATAAATAAATAGATCAAATCAAATATAGATAGACGTATAAATTACTGGCAAAAGTATGGATTTCATTGTTTAACTTTACACTTAAGTTTTAGCTTGGTGCTTTAATTTTATAAAATAGTTTTTTAGCCCTTTAATTTAAACCTAACACAATTAATCTTTTTTTTTGTAGAAAGAAAAAAAAGGTTAATATCAAATGATAATTTTTTTGTGCCAATCATTGTTATTTTAAAAAATAAAGTTAATATGCCAACAATTTTATAAAATTAACAGAACAAAATGAAACCATGTGTAGAGTTAAAACCAAATGTACTATTTCACCTATAAATAAATGATGTGCGCTCTTCAAGGTCATCAACTTAAGGAACCACCAAATTTATTATATATATATATAGAGAGAGAGAGAGAGTTGAAATTCAATGATCTTAGAAAGACAATTATTGTTATAACACTGCTACAAAATACACTTTTCACTTACGTCTGTTAATAAATAAAGTGACATTAAGAAGAAGGTGATAACTTTTTTATAAATATAATTGAATATTTTTTATATCGATTAAAGATGTAATCGACATAAAATGAATAATCTATGTCGATTTAACTATGAATTGATAGACACAAAAAATTATATTTTTTTCCAAAACATAATTTAAACACGATTTTTTATAAAAAAAAAAACTTAAGGTTTGACGTCGGTAAATAATCGACATTACTTTTCTATAAAAATTTCTTATATTATTATATTTATTTATTATATATTTAATTTATTATTATTTTTTAATATATCAGATTGCTTATTTTCAGTTATGATTATATTTTATAAATAAATTAAAATAAATAATACCATATTGTTGGTTCATGATTCTCTCCACTATTCTTTCCACAATCATTTTCTTCAAAAAAAATAAAGCTTTCACGTCGGTTTTGTTAATAATTGATGTATAAATTTTTTAAACTTTTTAAAATATACTATCAGAGCAAACTGATCATCATCATGGCCCTTGATTATTTTTTATTGATATTTAATTCCCCTTGTTGCTCTCACGCCTCAAGTGTTGAATCTGACTGTATCACTTAAGAGGGGGTGAATTAGGTAATTTTAAAATTTTTAAAAATTTTAATAACTTTAAATTAAAATCAAAATAATAAATTTGGAAGTATATCATCGATTGTAAAAGGTAGAAGGAAGCAAATAAGTAAGAAGTTGAACACTGACAATTTATACAGGTTTGGTCTAACTACTTGACTTACATTTAATCCTCAGCACATCGCTTGTGAGATTCCACTCCCTGCCCTTACAACCTGTAAGGTAATACCAGTGAGAATCCCTCTCACTTCCCCTTACAATCCCTCAAGGTGATAACCGCTCAATAGACCCACTATTGAGTAACTCAGAAAATGAAATGTGGTTTTATAAATATCTCTCTCAACTAGATAAATTGTGATAATCACTTAAGTATAAATTCTCTAAATTTCTCTCTCTCTTAAGAATATAATATGCTCTGTACCAAAGAGGAGAAACAAAGTGAATACAGAGCCTATTAGTGTTTATAATCGTAATGCATTGTTGAGAATTTATTTTTATCTCTGACGTCTCTTGGCTTCCTTTTCTTTATTAGCTTTCTCTTTTTGGCTTCATCTTCTTTTATAGATTGATTCTTTATAAATTTGTTGATAACTATTAAGATAACCGTTGGAAAATATATCCGTTATTCCTAACATATGCATATGACTTTTTGTTCTTTAATTAGTCTCTTCATTTAACCTATGTTTCAGCCTATAAATGATCTTGAAACATAATTTATAGAAGATATATTAATCAATGTAAGGATATAGCAATTGTTCCTAAATCATTTAGAATTAATGATCAAAATCTATTAAAGTTTGGTTTAAAACTATTTTCGTAAAATAGCTTGACTTATCGAAGAGTTTATCGAAGAACACCCTTATTGAAAAGGTCTTCGATAAATTGCTGAAGAATTGCGTTTGAAACATTTTAAATCTTATCAAGCAATTATTCGATAATAAGCTTTATCGAAAATGACTTTGATAAATTTTTAATAAATTGTAAAGAAATAGTTCATAAGTTATCCAATAGTTCTCTGATAAATGTCCTTATCTATAAACTCTTTGAAAAATATTATTTCAAAACATATACTTTCAGATTTATCGATATGTTTACAATATGTTATTTATTAAAGTGTTATTTGATAAATATGCTATATGAATAGCTTATCGATAAATGCAGAAAAATATTCTTTTCAAACAAACTTTCATTTTCTTTGATCCTTTAATAATGCATACATGGAAACAAGAGTTCATAAGATCATGTAGTAAATCAAAGCAAGTCATAAGCTCATTAAAATCATTAAAGTTCTAGCAAATTTAGAATCTGAATTTTCTTCCGATTTATTGAAGTTCTTATTGAAAAGGGCCCTTATCAAAAAGGACTTTGAAAAATGACCTTATTGAATAGCTATTCGATAAATACCGTAAGTTCTCAAATTTCATAATATCCTATTTATCAAAGTATTCTTCGATAAATAGGCTTTTCAAATAACTTATTGATAAATACCATAAGAGCAATATCAAACTTTCTTCTTTTATGTTTAATCTCTTTTTTGCATGATTTCTTAATTTACTTTGACAAATAGATAATTCAAACAATTTAGCTACATTATAAGCAATAAATCACCATCAAAATCATTTATCAAAACAATAATTCTGTGTTCTTTATAAACAAAAAATTTCCTCTATTTATCAAAGTATTCTTCGATAAATTACTTTTTTGATTAACTCTTTGATAAAAGAGATATGACAATATAGTGAAAATAACAAGACACTTGTAACATCCGTACTTTCATACGTCTTAGGGACCATTCAATAGCATTTAGAACCATTTACAAGATCTTGGAAGTCTATTAGCCAAATCTAGAATTTTACTCTTTCTCGGGATTACTGTTCATATGGTATTCCAGATTATGCAACAAAATTTGAAAAATTATAATTAATTCTAGAAAACTCAAAATGAAGTGGTTCAAAAAGCTAAGTGAAGATAACATATTGAAATTTAAGGGAAAAATAATTTTCAGACCAAATGATTAGCTAATTGATACAGTTTATTCGTTGAAATTTATTGTTCATTTGGTCAAAAACTCTGGAAATAGATTCTGGTTCCTCAATTTGGAAATTCATTTCTCTTTTTATAGACATCCAAATGACACATTCTACCTATGCATTGAAATCTCTAGATGTGTTCTAAATGCTCATAAAATTTTGTGAACTAATTCCTTCATTTGCTTGGTCAAACTAAAGCCACAACAAAACTGCTTCAGGACCTACGTTTTTACCATTTCAGTTTCTTTTCTTTCATTTCCAATAATTGTTTCAGCATGCACAAGCCATCAAATAAACTTCTCAACATTCATATACATCATGTACATATGCCATAAGTATTACAATAGTTTCATCACATAAATGGACACCTTACATGGCATTTACATACATGGATAATTTATAGTATATGCTAAAATCTCAATAATTCACTTCCTTTCTTCCATTCTTTAGCTCTTCACCATGCATACCTTTTCTTCATGCTTGACCTAAATTGGTTGGTTATGGGAGAGTGAGATTCTAGGTAATCTCAGTAGCAAACATTACCACTTAAATATGCAAGATGGATGCTAATGCATGATATGTAATTTCATTAAACTTTTTTTGATTAGTGACATGCTATCATGCTATATACTTTTGCATAAAGTGCATGGCCATGGAAAACATATGATTCACAATACATTCAATATCATTTATCATGTCACAACATCATTCAAACATCATGTACATGTCAACACATAAGCATACCACATCAAGTACATAAAGAGGTAAGTTCACTACCTTGCACTTAAACTTTCCTCTTGACCTTGAGCCCTTGCTCCCTGGCTTACCAACCATTAAGCCTTTATGTACATCACTTCCCAACATCTTCTTGGATCTTTCATGGTCCTAAACACATTCATATTCATCACATAACTCATTAGGACTCATGAACTCCAACCATGTTTAAGACTAATTTAGTTACACTCTTTATTGTCTTAACTTTCTCTAATTTTCACTAATCCACTTGGCTCTTGAACTAATTGATGTCTTGACTTTACCCTACACAATTTCATCTTTTGAATCCATTTATGAGCTTAAAATTATGAAATTCCAGCTCCTTCATGGCCTGCTATACAAAACTGAATATAAGCATACAATTCTTTCAAAAATTCTCATTCTGATTCTAATGCTTCCTATACTTATTTCTCCACTTTACCCCACACAACTTTTCATTTTAAAATCATTGGAACATCAAAATCATGCAATTCCAATCACTGTTCATGCGAGTGAATAGTAAGAGTAAGGAATCTCAAAAACTACAACCTTGAGATTTTAATATTTTCAAGGTTCAAAACATTTCCAATCCTACACAAAATCGTCATATAAACTCAATAGAAGCATTAAATCATTGAGATTCCATTTCCTTCCCTCATGAACAGTGCAGACCGAAAAGGGTACACCATGGCAAAGTCAAGAATATCAACTTGATTCAACAACCAATCATTTAACTAGCTTGTTTAAGTTTCAATCATATGTTTCTAACTTGAATTTCTTCTTTCCCCTTTCATCTAAGGTTTTTGGGCGCACCACCCCTTAGAGAAAACTCAACTTTTCTCCCATAAAACCCTGAGTTCAAGCTCCCAAATCAAAGGAAAATAAGCTAGGAGAGATTGCTTACCTTTAATCTCTAGCTTGCTTGAACTTTAGTACCTTAAATTTTCTTTGTCTTGGCTTGAGTTTTCATTTTGTAAGAGTTTCCCCAAGGGTCCATGAAGCCACGGTTTTGATCCAGAATAAGGGGTATTTATAGCCAAAATCCAAGAAAAAACAATGGCCAAGATTGATTTGGTTACTATTTGATCTAAAGGCTCACATTTAATCTTGTATTTTACTTTTTCATAAAAGAATAATTACGACATCATGTGGAATAGATCATGGGTGTATGTGGCATTCTCATAGTGTAAGGAAGGTTTTGGAAAAATTTTAGTCTAATCCGGTACCGATCGGAGCAGTTTCACCACAACCGGACTGTTTTCTATTTTGAATTTTTATAATATACCAGGATATATATTTTGTCCTAGAAATCAATATCTAGGACAAAAATACTCTTGGTGTCCTTTGGTTATACTAAAGATTTATCTGCTATCCATCCCTTGGAAAATGACCAAAATACTCTTGGTGTCCTTTCTTGCACTGTACTAACCCTAAGGGCAAAATCTTCATTTCACACCTCTTTATATTGCCTCAGGGTGTATCTAGGCTCTAAATAATCCTATTTATAATATATGACACATTTTAGACCTATCAAGAGTGACCAAAATGCCCTCCATCCATCACTGGTACAGTATGGGCATCTAGGGGCATTTTCGTAATTTCACACTTTTCCTGGACTGCTCTGAACTCTGGCCGACATAATTGTTTCACTACTTTATTGGGCTAATTATGGCGCCATTTGGGCCTTGGTATGGGCTCATTGGCCTTATTACCTTTATGGCACAAATCCCAATAAATCTCACCCCGATCCTATTTATCGGGTATTTTATTTCACCGTAAAATCCCGTAAGGCTTCTACAGGATTCCTTTTCTAACTCTGATAATTTTATAAATTCTTATATTAAATATAAGAATTTTCAGTAATGTCTCATATGATTCTGATGTTTAAAAAATACTGTAATAATTCTTCTGACTTCAGAAATTTATATCAATTAATCGGGACGTCAAATCAAAATTCCATGTAACGTTAAACTGACCGAAATAATTTTGTCTATCTACTGGTAAAATTTGGGTCTTATCTGATTCTGGGCATTCTTGGCCTATTTTAGCTCAACTTTCTCATATTTACATTTAGGTCCCTAAACTTTTGAATAATTGCACTTTGTCCCTTGAACTTTTAGCTATTTACATTTAAGTCCCATAACTTTTGAAAATTACACTTAAGGGCCCAACTTTTATTTCTACTTTAACTTTTGGCCTTTAACCTTTTATAATTTGCGTTTAGGTCCTTCTCTTTCTTCAATACTCATTTAACATTTTATCATTTCTTCTGATCTTCGTTATGATCCTTTCTAAACCTCTTTCCACTATCAGTATTATACAGATAGGGAAAATTAGGATATGACAACACTCGATATTAAATAGAGAAATATTTTATTTATCAAATGCCTTATCAATAAATTCATTTATCAATAAAGTCTTCGATAAATCCATTTCAAAAACAATTTTCACAAAGCTTTCTTTTTGATGTCTTTATCGAGTAATTATTTTATCGATAAATACTTGGATAAATAATTTCACAAAATACATGAAGTCTGTTTTAAATTTATTGAAGGCTTTATCGATAAATGACCTTATCGAATAAGGCTTCAAAGAGAAATTGTTTTAAAATAAAGGCTCAAACTTTCTTAATAGTTAATTTATTATAAAGGCTCAGACTTTCTTAATAGTTAATTTATTGAAAGTCTTATTAATAAAAAAGCTTATCGAATAGATCCTCAATAAATATACTTATGAAAACAATTATTTTCACAAATTACCTTCTCAATTATCGAAAGCCTTATTGAACCCCTTATCGATCAACTTATCTAAAAATGTTCTTTACAAGTTAAAATACTTTTTGAAATCTTTTCTCAATTATCATAATCAAAACATTGGTCTAGCATTTCTCCTCCTTTTTGACAATGAAAAAGCTCAATTAAACAATTGATAAATATTGATCTATTAAAAACCATGTTTGAGAAAAATTTTAAAAATGGCATAAAGCATAAGTGACATAAAACTCATACAGAAAGTGCAAAAGCAATTGCTTGAATATAACAACAAACAATCAAAATAAGAAAAGCACAACATTGTTTCCTATCTCAGTTCATCTTATCTCTCCCCCTTTGTGTAGGTTCAATTGAATAAAAAACTGGTGAAGTTGGTTTAGAAAGAGGAAGATGAGTAGGAGTAGTAGTTTGGAAAGGTTGAACATTAGCCCGTGGAGTATTTAGCAGGTCTTCAACAGAGAAGTAACTATTAGAGCTTGTGACATAGTTCTTAAAGTTAGTAACCTCATATCTTAAGACCCTAATTATTTGCCTCTGTGAATCAATGACGTTCTTCAAGATGATGATCTGCTAAATGGTGGAGTCATATCTTTGGTCATTTTATTGATTAGCTTTTCCTCTAAACTTTGTCTAAAATCATCGATCATCTTAGCTATATCTTAGACTGAGGTCTGAACACTTTCTTGTACCATTACAAATAAGTTCTATTCTTCCAAATTCTTTAATTCTTGTTGGATTACATGATGAACTATAGCTTTTTTCCTATCTGTATAAGACTGATAGAAGAAAGAGATTAAGAAGGGATTAGGATGATAATTAGAAAAATATATAATGATTAGATAAGTTTTAAGTTATGGAAAGGAAGGAAAATAAAAGGTTATAAAGAAAGAGACTAAATTGCAAAGATGAAAAGTATTAAGGAAGGTGAAAATGCAAAGGGACTTAAGTGAAAAGCTTTAAATCTTTTAGGGGTAAAAGTATAATAATATAGAAATTAAGCCAGAAATGGCCAAAAACTACCCAGAAATGTTTTGGTCCTAAATTGTACTAGTAAATAGAAGATAAAATTTGGGTCATACATATCTCTAAGAATTATGCTTTAAGGTCCTAATAAATTGATATTAATTTTTGAAGTCTGAAAATTAGTATAGTATCTTTCAGACCTCAGAATCAGATAAAATTTTACAAGGAATTATTATACTTAATATAAGAATTTATAAAACTAAAATAAGTGAAAAAGTATTATTGTATAATTTATTATGGAATTTAAGATAAAATAAAACACTAATAACGAATTTAATGAAAATATATAGAATTTTTATCATAACTTCAGAGTCTCAAAAAATTATGAGACTTTTCAGGGAATTTATTTTATATTAGAATAAATTTTTAAAAATTTTACAATCAAAAAAAGAATTAGACATAATTTATCTAAAAAATTAGCGTAATTTAAAGATATCGTATAGTAAATAAAAAGGGAATTCCTTAGGATTTGTGCCAATTAGCCAATTGGACCTAAAAGAGTCCCAATATAGAATCAAGAATCAAGGCCTAATGATCCAAGGAAATGTCTTGGAGCAAAACTTGGGTTTAGGATAATTCATAAATTTTAAAAAGAAAGAAATTAAAAAACTTCAAGAGATAAGGTTAGGTGGCATGTGAGGTATCCTTGTGGGACCCATACTAATGGCACATAGTGCCAAGTGTAAGAGGAAAGGGTTATGCCATGTGCTAAATTATATTAAAATAATATAAGGTTGATTATGATTAAGGAAAATTAACCAAGAAAGCAGGTAATGGGAGTTAAGATTAAGAGTTTGTAATAGTTATGAAAAGTTATCCTAATTAGTAATGAAGTTCAATACTCTTGAATATTAGTTGAATTGCAGTATGATACATGAATGGTTTTGCAATGTCTAGGCTTTGATTTGTGTGTTCAAAGAAGGCTGCCACATATCAAGAAGTGACAAAAGAAAGGTTAGAGGAAGAGCAAGGAATAGAAGTAAAACATGTATGATTAAGTGATGCTTTGTTTCTTTTTATGGTATGTCCATATGTTATAATTAACGGACATGGAAACATGTAAAATAGCATTATGCAAGCATGATCAGTAAGTGCACACATATTAACATTAAACATATAGTTGCATACATTGTATGGTATCCATTTGTCACTGAGATTTCCCTCAAAATCTTACCCCTATTTCCATTTCTAAAATTGTAGGACCTTCAAGCACAAAAGGAGAATGATACTTGATGATGATGTTGACTGTTTGTATGAACATGTACTATGTGAATTTGGTAATGTATGTATATGTATGTAAAGTTAGTTGCTAGAATTTATCACTGTGAACAGTAACTCGTTATGATGCCGTGACATTTGAATTGTAATTAAAAATAGTAAATGATAGAATAAATATATTAGAATTTATGTGATGATAGTAAACATGTCAAACTTCATTTTGACACTAAGAATGCCTTATTTTGATGTATGTACAAAGATAACAAATTTTCTAAAATTAAAGACCAGAAATTGTTTTTCAGAATTTTGATCAAATAAACAGTGATATTTGACATCCAAACTGTATTAATTGGCTGATTATTTGGTATGAAAATTATTTTTTCCTTAAAATTAATTATATTAGCTTCACGTAGCCTTTTTAAGCACTTCATTTTGAGGTTTCTAGAATTAGTTATAATTTTTTAAATTTTGTCACCAAATATGAAAATACCAAATGAACAGTAACCACGGTCTTAGAAATTTCAGATTTAGTAAATGAAATTCAATGGATGCTTAAGTGGTTCTAAATGCTACCGAATAATCTCTACGATATATGAAAATATGGTGCTACATTTTTAGTATCAGAGTAAAGTTTCTGGCATAAGATAGGACAATACCCAGACACTAAACCTCAGAGTTAACATTATGTTAAGGTTAGGGTACTTATTGGGAAGGTTAGACTTATAAATGTAGAAGTTTGAATCTTAAGTGAACCTAGAAGATCCCATTTCAAGATGGTTGGTTCACTACTTAGGGTAGGTTTCAAAGAAGGAACCTTATAAAGAGAATGTTTAGGTCACGACTCATTAAAGTACACAAAGAAGTACAAATCATGACATGGAAGGGCTATTGGCCACTATGGAAGAACACAGAGTGATCTGGTCATGACATACCAAGCGATTTGGATGCGATGATATAACACAAAGGATGTTAGTCACGATGAGCTAGTGTGATAGACACGGCAATAGTAGACTGGTCTTACTCAGCCAATACCTCAAAGGGTCTCCTATTTCATAACATGATATGGTTGGACTCAACATAACAATGACTTGGGAGTAGTTTCCTCCATTGACAGTGACAAGATTTAACTAGTCTAAGGTAAAAAAAGTTGTCCAGTCCAAGATTAAGAAGTTAAGATATGAGAGTTAGCTCAAGGTAATATTAGGGAAAATGAAATAGAATCATCTCATGAACATGAAATCCCTAAGAGTAGAAACCAAACATTACAGTAATAATGAGAATGAAGGTACCATCCTCGATGAAGTTCATCAGGTAAAGGATGGGCACAAGGTACATATGGGATACATAGTATGATGTATAGAGACACGAAAGACCAGTTCAAGGGAATGTTCAGAAGCAAAATTCTCCATGTGAAGAATAGAAAGGAACCATAGTTTGGTGAAGAACAGACTGGGACTTGTTGACAAATAGAAGAAATCAAGAAATAGAAAAGTATCTACTATGGTAGAGAAGTTTATGATGCTTAGAAAGAGAAAGGTATCCACAGTTCAAATATAAAGAGACACACCTATTTAAAAAAGAGTAATAATCAAGAGCCAGATAAAGTAGTCAAGGGTTGAGTATGTACCCTAGCAAGAGGGTAATATGGCAACTTAAGCTAGATGAGTAAATATGGCCTTGTAAAGGATAAGGCAGTGAAATGAATTAGTTATTTTAGATTCTTGAATGAATGAATAGGATCTAAAAGATAATATGATAGAGGAAGCATATACAAAGTAGTTAGTCTTCGTCAAACTCTTGAGGCATTCGAGTTTTAGGATAGAAATATAAGAATGAAACTTAAGATAGGATAGTAATAGGAAGATACCTCAGCGAGTGACCCAGTCAGTTGCAACATGATGTTCGGGGTTACTCAAGTATTTCTATATGCTTGTGAATATAGGCCACGTTTGGTCAATAATAATTTTTGATGGATTGGGATTGGGATTGGGATTGGGAATGGGGTAGGAGTGGGAGTAGGAGTGGGAATGGACTTTTAAAATTATGTTTAGTATGAAGTAATATGTGAAGGGAATAAATTTATTAATTTTATTTTATAATTAACTATAAAAGATAAAAAGACCATAGTATCCTTGTCCTATTCAATGCTTTATCAGACCAAATTGACTAAGTCTACCAGACGCTGGCCCCCACAACATCATTGTATCTGTGACTAAAGCCATTGACAGAGTCCTTCTGATTGCCCTTCATTTTTTCTTTCCTTCCCTCCCAGCTTCCTCTAGGTCATTATGCTTGGTCGTTCGTACCTCCACCCATAGCCGCCACTATCGTTCGTACCTCCAACGACGGCCGTCGGCTCCACCATATTCATCCCAAGTTATGTTGTCTTACCATTCTTTCTATCTTTTCTTCTCCTAATTTTCCAAATTAGTTTTTCCGTAGAGCTCTATGAATAGTGATAAAAAAATGAATGTGTTATTTTTTCATTTGTACAGACTAATCTTATATTAAGCTTGTTCCTCTTTTCTTTACTTTGTTTTTTGGGTAATATGAAATGTTCGCTCTTTACTATATAGAATCTGAGTGATGTTTTGGAACTTGGAAGAAATATATTCATTGTTTACACTGTATAAGTTTATGAATTAGATATGTTCATGAATTAGTTATGCTTTGTGGTCAATTCTGAATCAATTATGTTCAAGAATTAGTTACTGAATCAGATTACAAAGATCCTCGAGGGATTTGGTCGATTTGGCTTAACAAATGTTGACCCCCGCAACGTGAAATAGTAGTGCTATACTCTCCCATGTTTGCAATACATGCAAAAGTGAAGAAAGAAAAGAAGAAATATAGGATTGAAATGGGAATGATTTTTGTATAGGGATTGAAATATAGGATTGGATAGCTAGGTGATTTTTTGTCTTTGTTCGTTAGGTTTTTGTACGAGGATGGAATGGGTAAGGGAAAATAAGATTGAAATGGGAATTATTCAACAAATTGTTGTTCAGTACAACTATAAGTATAATATTAAACCTGTGATCTTGAGCATACACTTTTTGGCATTTTGCATGAAAAGTTTTGCCTTTATTGTCAATCTAATTTGAAGACATATTAATGAGCAATCTCGTATATGCTAAGAAATGTTTCTTTCTAGCAAAAAAACAAAGACAAACAGAAAAACTATTGCTTTACATTTCTCTTCCCTTTGTTGTGTTTCATCTTACCGTGGGTCCCCTCTGTACTTGATATACAAAATCACTGGCTATATACATAATAGCAGAAGAGGATAAACAACACAAGTAAATATATTTAACATATATTGAAATCAACTAAAGGACAATTTTGTTTTGATTAAAAAGTGGAAATGATAAGCTCAAAAGAGTTGCATAACATAGTCAAGAAAGCTAGAAATGATAAGCTCAAAAGAGTTACATAACATAGTGAAGAAAGCTAGAAATGATAAGCTTAAAAGAGTTGTATAACATAGTCAAGAAAGCTAGAAATGATAAGCTTAAAAGGGCCTTAATCTAATCAACCCTGTAATAGCCTATGCTATGATATAGCAAACTACATTTGCCTTTCCCTCTTAAGGTAGTTTGAAGAATCCAATCAGCATACTTTCACCATAAATCATCTTCACATATGCAGAAAGGCGTTCTTGATGTGACAGTCCTTCAACTTCTATCAACTCATCATACAGAGACTCCTTCATCCCATCTATTTGCTTCTCTCGTTCAACCCTATCAACATGCATTCCAAGTAGCTCACTTGCATCTCTAATCCCTTGAGATAAGCCGTTAGCAACTTTCTTAAGACCAATTAGTAACACCTCATCATGATCAATGCTTTTGCGCTTGCGCTTCTTGGATTCTGAAGTAGTCTCATATGGAATGTTATTAGTTTCAGTGTTTTCTTGTGGATTATTTTATGGTGTTGAATGGTTTCCATGTGAGACATCCATGTCAACCAAATGATCTGTATTATTGTCATTTATCTCTTCAACGACATCGTCACAAGCTTGTGCTTCCTTCCTTGTTGCTCTATCCTTCCCAAAGACATCATACAGCTCATCATAATAAGGAAATAACTTGTTCCTAAACTTTGAAGAATCCTTGTTCACCTACAAAATATAATTAAATTCATCATACATAATCATATAGTTGTTACTTTTCAGTTTCATTAAATATATCATGTCCTTGTTCACCTACAAAAGATAATTAAATTCATCATACATAATTTGGATGTTGTCATATCATTTGATTTACCTTCACATATTCATCCCACTTCCTTAGGAGCTATCACACATTACTTCTCTGCATCCTAACCAAAACCAGATAAGTTTAGAAGGTCATTTACCACATAGTAGTTACTTTTCAATTTTTTAATCATAGACTGGATGTGAGGATGGGCCTTCAAAACACATCCAGGTATTTGGCCGTGAAGCATCCCCTTCAATTGGTTCAAGACTTGGGGCCTAAGACCACCTTCATAGATAAGTTCACCCTTATCATGTAGTAGCATCATGTAGTGGATTAGTAGTTCATCCTCTTCCAGTGTCCAAACATGCTTATCCGTCTTTCCATATTTTTTTGCCATAGTTAGCTAGCTATAAGACAAAAAATATGTTAGAATAAATGTCATTGCAATAAAATACAACAACATATATATGAAGTTTCTTACATAACAATAAATTGTAATAAAC
Source organism: Leucaena leucocephala (assembly GCA_037074615.1). NCBI lineage: Eukaryota > Viridiplantae > Streptophyta > Magnoliopsida > Fabales > Fabaceae > Leucaena > Leucaena leucocephala. The sequence goes on along the minus strand of CM073567.1, from coordinate 10,419,377 downwards.
TTACAATTGTACATATAACATATATTGACATAGTCCCAAATTACAACAAACAACAACTCTCAAATTATACAACTCTAGGTCATATTAGCAGTCAAAGCGTTAAACATTTCATTGGCCAAATTTTCCCTAAAGGCAACCCACTCATTAGTTGCATCAATAATTTGTATAAGGGGTTCTCCCTCCCACCCACATCAACTTCAATTTCTGTAACTTTAGCTTCCAAATGATCTTCTCCTTCTTCACAAATTAAATTGTGCAAGAGGCAACAAGCAATTATTACTCGATTATATGTCCTAACAGGATAAAATGTTGGGCTTCTTAGAATAGCCCATCTTATCTTGACAATTCCAAAGCACCTCTCAATGACATTTCTTGCGAAAAAATGTCTCATGTTAAAGTACTCATGTGCACTTCTAGGATGTCGCCCCTCTCTCCATTCACTTAAGTGATATCTTTGTCCTCTATATGGTGCAAGAAATCCCTCACAATTAGTGTACCCAGCATCAACCAAATAATAGTTTCCTTGTGGAACTCTAAGTCCATTCCTCCTACTAATAGCATCTTGAAGAACTCGACCATATGCTATAGATCCTTCCTATCCAGACAGAACATATATAAAGTTCCCATCTTGTGAACAAACACCTAACACATTTGTCGTGATTTCTCCTTTCCTATTTCGGTATCTAGCCTTATCAATGGAAGAAACTCTCAACTTAATGTAAGTTCCATCCAATGCACCTAAACATCGCTATAACAAAGAAAAACATAATACAAATTACAAAATTAAAAACTTTCCACATGTTAGTAAAAAGTAATAATGAATAAATGACATATATATACCTTGAACCACTTCCACTTATCATTAATTGAGTCTTCTAGCATAGGCTCTCATTTCTTCCATAACATATCTTCAAGTCTCATCATGCTATTAAGTACAACATTGAAATACCTACTAACAGTTTCTTCAGATCTACTAAAATTATATTGTATGACTCTATTCTTCACATGATGTGCTAATATGTGTAAAAATATTGCGACTTGCTCATCTATAAGTATATTCTTACTTTGTCTGAGACCACCTATATCCCTTAGCATGCAACACAACTTATCAAATGTTCTCCTATTCATTCTAAGTAGGTTGTAACATGCTACATCACTGCTATATACCAGTCTCCTCAAATAAGATCTTTTAGCAACAAAATCCATCTTATAAGGAATGTGCCTTATTCGTCGTCTCCTTACTATGATAGTCATACATTGACATATAAAACCCCGAACTACCTCAGCCATGATCACCCATAAAAGCAACAAACGTAATAGTTCTTTCTTTTCTTTAGATAATGCCATAACTGTGTAACCAATTATAATTATGTACAACTATAAGTATTCTCTAAGTTCAACTAAATCAAAATATAGAAAGCAATAACTATTTGCACATATATTAAAATAAAGCCAACAAGATTCAATATTTTGTAAACAGAGGAAAGATTTTTGTGAATGAATTATCCCAGTTAGCCAAATCTCAAATACCAACCATTATATAGCAATAAATTTCTAATGTCAGACTTCATAGCTTCAGAATTTTCATCCATGCAACTGTATTTAGTTTCAATAAAAACAAACCAGTCCATATCGCTATCAACAAGAATCGAAATATTAAATTTCATCCATTTATTTGTTCTATAACTAAATTTTAACTCAGTAAACAAACAAGTGGAGAATGTATTCTCAATCATGGGCTCCGATAAAGACCCGAGAAGTTAATAAATGAGCAATACTTTTCGATTAAAGAATGAAGCTCACCATTACAAATCAACAAAGTGTTTCCATGCTCCAAGAAATAAAGAAAGCACACCATCGCAAATCAACAGAGCAGAGCCACGCACTAAGAAATGAAGACTACTATTAACAGAAATTAATTTCTAGCTAAAACTTTCAAAACTTAAATACAGAACAACGAGCAAACCTGTCAAAGGGAAGCAAAAGTAAGTGAGTGATGTTGTCACAAGTTGCGGCTTTCTTCTCCCCTAGCGCTATGAAGACACATCAGCATCCCTACAAGAAGATGGCAATGAAGGAGACCCAAGTATAAATCTAGGGCAAGGTTACTTTTGTCCAAACATTAATATAAATAGGGATATTTTTGTCTTCAAAAATTTTAATCACAGGATTAAAAAATGCAATACTAGGGGGAGAGGTGGTAATGCCCAATGACATCTATGTGGTATTGCTTAATCCCTCAGTTTACCAAATGCTACATACCAAATAGTCTAATTAGCTCATTCATTATGTATGTGCCAGTCCCATGTCCCTATTGCTACATACCAAATATGGCCATAGTATTTAGGGGTCATTTCTTATGATAGGGTTATAGCAAGTACCAAGAGGGTTGTAGTGTTATAACTCTATCAAAAGAAATGGTATACAATAAGAATAAAAGACAATAGTAAAGAGATGAGTTCATATCACCCTTATGATAAGAGTTAGATCTAATACATATTGTTCTTTAGATAAGAGCACAATTTAGACCCAAATTGATCTCAGAGAGAGCATATTTCATAGATAGATTGCTTAAAGATATAGCACAGATTTATATGAGAAGTTATAATACAGATCTGTAGTAACATAATGCAATTGTATATTACAGTTACTGGTGGTTAGGCCATGATTACAGGTGGCAATAGCCCATAGTAAGACACAGTAAATAACTGTTAATAAGATGCCCTTCCTTCTCCTCATAACTTCAATTCCTAAGAAGTACTTTAATGAACCCAGATCCTTCGTATAAAAATAGGAGTTAATAAATGACTTGAGTGTTGAGATCCCTAAGGTATCGCTCCCTGTAATCACAATGTCATCGACATACACAACTAGTAGACTTATGCCAGTACTTGTTCTCTAATAAAATATAGAATGATCATACTTACTCTGGCACAAGTCAAAGTCCTTCACGATAATACTAAATATGTTAAACTATGCCTGATGACTTTGCTTCAAGCTGTATAAAGATCTCTTAAGATGACACTTTACCACGCTCCCACTGAGCAACAAAACCAGGTGGTTGCTCCATATACACTTATTCAAAAAGATCGCCATGTAGGAAGGCATTTTTTATATCCAGTTAAGAGAGATCCCAACCATAAGTAGCAGCCAGAGAAATAAAGAGACGAATAGAAGAGACCTAGGCCACAGGAGAAAAATTCTCAAAGTAGTCAACACCATACTTTTGAGCATAGCCTTTAGCAACAAGGCGAGCTCTAAGTCATTCAAGTGTGCCATCAGCCTTAGTTTTAGGGGTTAACACCTATTTACACCCAATGGCTTTCTTTCCCACTGGTAAATCTACTAAGGACAATGTATCTGCACGATAAAGGGTCGCTATCTCCTTTTCCATAGTAGAGTATACTAACTCGAGTGGAACAATCCCTTAGAAAGAGATTGAGGGACAAAAATAGTGTCTAAAGAGGCAACGAAGGCACGGGGAAGTAGAGAAGAGGTGGTCATATGAAACAAAAGAAGAAATATGATAGGTACAAGTGTGTTTACCTTTATGAAGGGTAATGGACAGATCGAGGGAGGGATCTGGATCAAGAACATGAGGTATCTTAGAGGTAGGGATTGGGTTAGGCTCAGGATAAGTAATATTCTATGTAGGATCTGATGAGAAAGTAGATAATGGCAGGGTAGAATCTGACATAATAGCAGTAATGATGTCCTTCAAATATATGGTATAAACCTAAGACAAAGGTGGTTACCAAGTGCCAATATGGGAGCTGGGGCCAATGATGGTGAAGGAAGGATAGGGTATACCATAAGAGTATCCTCCTCCATAGGTAAAGAAGGAGGAGCTGAAGTGTTAGAAGAAAAATAAGCAATAGATTCCTGAAAAAGTAACATCGGTAGAAACCATGTAATGATTAAGAGACAGAGAAAAACACCAATAACATTTCTAAACACAAGAGTAGCCAAGGAAGACACACTTGAAGGACTTAGGATCTAATTTAGAGACACTCGAACGCACATCTTGAACAAAACATACAAATCCAAAAATCTTAGGGTCAATGGGAAACAAAGGTTTGGAAAGAAAGAGAGCAGTGTAGGGAATGTGACCATCAAGAATAGTGGAAGTCATGCAATTAATGAGAAAGCAAGCAGTGGAGACCGCATCAGACCAAAAAGATTTTGGAACCTTTATTTGAAACAGAAGAGCACGGGCTACTTCTAATAGGTGGCAATTTTTTCTTTCAGTAATGCCATTTTAAGCCAGTGTATCCACACAAGAAGATTGATGGAGAATGTCATTTTGAAACATAAAAGAGCAAAATAATTTAGAAAAATATTCTTTAGCATTATCACTATGCAAAGTATTGATAAAAGTTTTGAATTGATTCTTAATTCAGCTGTAAAGGCACAAAAATAAGAGAACAACTCAGAACAATGTTTTATTAAATATAACCAAGTAGTACGTGAATAATCATCAACAAATGTAACAAAGTACTTGAAACTAGCTTTGGACTCAAAAGGAGATTAAGCTCATTTATTGACTCGAGAAACTAATGGAAGACGATGATATTTCACAAATTGACATGACTCACAATATAAGGACAACAAATATTAAAACTGAGGATAAACCTTTTTCAAAGATGATAAAGATAAATGCCCCAAATGACAATGTGCTTTAAAAGGAGTGGCATCATCGGCTTAAGCCACTGCATGTGACCCCTAATCATCAATGATGTAATGATCGCTAGATTCATAACCTCTACCAATAAGCTTCTTCATCAAAAGATCATGTATCAAGTAATGATTAGGGAAAAGTGAGAGCCAACAATTTAATTAACGAGTAAGTTTACTAGGAGACAAAAGGTTAAAAGTAAGGTTAGGTACATTGAGCATAGCGTCCAAATGAATATAAGAGGTAGGTTTAACAGTGCTAGAACCAATAACACAAGATTGAGAATTGTCTGTAATAGTGATGCTAGCAGGGTTGACATAAGAATTATAAGTAGAGAAGAGATAACGGTTACCTATCATATAGTCAGTAGCACCAGAGTCTATGATCCATTTGGAGGAAGAAGAGACAATGGCAGTAGCCTTATTACTTGTTGCAATATAAGCACTAGCAGGAGGATTGCTAGACTTTAATTGGGCATATTTAGTAGTAGAAATGGTAACCGTGTGACTAGCTGTTGTGGCCACAAGTGCAGAATTCTATTGATTCTATTTGTTCTGAAGTTTATGACAAATATATTTCATATGAATGAGCTCCTTACAGTAGTAATAGATCACATCCTTCAACTCCTAATTAGAATGCCCTGGTGTAGAACCATGATGATTAGGTTGCCCACGAGTAGTATTCTGACCACGACTGAGCAATGCGCTAGTAGGCACAATAAAAGCCAGTGAATAGATTTGTTCAGTTCTCAACACACAAGAGAAGGCTTCTTTAAGAGAGGGGAGATGGGCCCCAGATAAAATTTGAGAATGAGCAGTCACATATTGAGGCAGAAGTACTATAAGAAAACTCATTGTAGCCATCTTCTCTCGGTGAAACACATTGACCTTCCTCTCATCAGAAATAGGCATGAGGTCATTAAGCTCTTCATACATTCCTTTGAAATCCATAAAGAAGGCTGTAAGGGGACGATCATCCGGTATCTCAGTGTGATAGAAAGATCTACAAACCTCATATACTTGAGAAATATTATTCTTGCCTAAGTATAAGAATGCCAAGTAATCTATTAGTTCTTTAACCAATTCATAGTGAGTAATAGAAGGTATGATCTCACTGTCAATAAAGTTACGAATTTGCAAGAGAAGCCATGCATCATCCCTTAACCATGACTTGCGAGAGGGTTCTTTCTCTTCTAGAGGATCACCAGTCAAGTAATCTTCCTTCTTAATACTTCTGAAATAAATACGAATAGATTTACTCCAATATAAATAATTTCTCCAAGTTAATTTATATTCAGTAATCTTAGTGACTACTGGAACTATCTCAAAAATTGTTGTAGACTTAGTTGCAACCATAAAAGCATATTAGTAATAAAAATGTCAGCAACGTAGCTTCACTGGGAGCTCCGTAAGAACAAATATTCAAACAGGTAGAGAAAGGCTACTCTAGGGGTCAAATAAAATCACCATAATGAACAAAAATATTTGGAATAAAAAACTACAAATCTTCCCTATCTGGTTCTTGTCTTGATTCGTCGTTAGAAAATGGGACTTCAGCGGCAAGCACAGTGCTATTAGAAAATAGAGACTAAAACACCAGAAAATAGATGCCAAAAACCAACCAGAGGTGAACCCAAATTTAATGCTATGGTACAAGTTGATTCAGAGAGAAAAGTTCATATTTAATTGATATGTCAAATAGTTATATACACAATAAGGAACCCTAGACATTAATGATATAATATCATATCATATTGTATCATATGTACTAATTACAGGATATTCACATATCATATAATATCTCTATAGTAAGAAAGATGAGAAGGAACTCTTGAGTAAGAGAGAAAGTGAGTAAAGTCTTGATAGATAATATTGGCTATTGGATATACTTCTTAAAAAAATTTAGTGGTTGAGTAATCAACAGAAAGGGAATGACTAACCCCATAATTTTGTTTGGTGGTAATGTTTCTAAAGAAATCATAGTTGATCCTAACATGGTTCGTGGAGGAGTACGATCACAGTTGATCATAATGTGGGTCATAGAGATAAGGACTATGACAACTTGATATTTTACGAAAAGATAATTATCAACCATAAGACGTTGATTAGATGTTGTTTAACTAAATTAGAGGAAGTATTTATAATGTTTTCCCCATTTAGCCACTAGACAGAACTTAGTTTCTCTTAAATAAAGACTGGTCCAAGTTCAAATATGAGTACTAGAATTCAAAAGATTATAGAAGTTTGTTTGAGGAACAAAGGAAAGAACCCCATATGTCTTTAGAACATACAAGTAAGAGTATATAGATCCTCTAGATGAGGATAAAGAGATTAAAAAGGGCAAAGACCTAGAGAATATAGTCTAAGCATAGTAAAGTTAGAATGTAACATCCTTACTTTTATATATTTTAGGGACCAATCAGTAGCATTTAGAACCACTTACCAGACCTTGGAAGTCCATTAGCCAAATATGGAATTTTACTCTTTCTCAGGTTACTGTTCATATGGTATTCTAGATTATGTAACAAACTTCAACAAATTATAATTAATTCTAGAAAAATCGAAATGAAGTGTTTCAAAAAGCTACATGAAGATAACATCTTAACCTATAAGGGAAAAATAATTTTCAGACCAAATGACTAGCCAATTAATACAGTTTATTCGTTAAAGTTATTGTTCATTTGGTCAAAAACTCTGGAAACAGATTCTGGTCCCTTTGGAAATTCATTTCTCTTGTTATACACATCCAAATGACACGTTATCCAAATGACACACTCTACCTATGAATTTAAATATATGGATGTGTGCTACACGGTCATAAATTTTGTGAATTAATTCCTTCATTTGCTAGGTCAAACTGAAGCCACAATAAAACTGTTTAAGGACCTACGTTTTCACCATTTCAGTTTCTTTTCTTTCATTTCCAATAATTGTTTCAGCATGCACAATCCATCAAATAAGCTTGTCAACATTCATATACATCATGTACATATGCCATAAGTATTACAATAGTTTCATCACATAAATGGACAACTTACATGGCATTTACATACATGGATAATTTATAGTTTATGCTAAAATCTCAATACTTCACTTCATTTCTTCCAATCTTTAGCTCTTCTCCATGCATACCTTTTCTTCATGCTTGACCTAAATTGGTTGGTTATGAGAGAGTGAGATTCTAGGGAATCTCATTAGCAAACATTACCACTTAAATATGCAAGATGGATGCTAATGCATGATATGTAATTTCATTAAACTTTCTTTTATTAGTGACATGCTATCATGCTATATACTCTTACATAAAGTGCATGGACATGGAAAACATGTTATTCACAATACATTGAACATCATTAATCATGTGACAACATCTTTCAAATATCATATACATGTCAACACATAAGCATACCATATCAAGCACATAAAGAAGTAAGTTTACTACCTTGCACTTAAGCTTTCCTCTTGATCCTTAGTATTTGCTCCCTAGCTTTCCACCCATGAACCCTTTACATCAATCACTTCCCAACATGTTATTGGATGTTTCAAGGTCCTAAACACATTTATATTCATCACATAACTCATTAGGACTCATGAACTCCAACCATGTTCAAGACTAACTTTGTTACACTCTTTATTGTCACAACTTTCTCTAATCTTCACTAATCCACTTGGCTCTTGAACCAATTGATGTCTTGACTTTACCCTTCACAATTTCTTGTTTTAAATCCATTTATGAGCTTAGAATAATGAAATTCCAGCTCCTTCATGGCCTGCTGTATAGAACTGAACATATGCATACAATTCTTTCAAAAATTCTCATTTTGATTCTAATGCTTCCCATACTTGTTTCTCCACTTTACCCCACACAACTTTTCATTTTAAAACCATTGGAACCATCAAAATCATGAAATTCAAATCACTGTTAATGTGAGTGAACAACAACCGTAAGGAATCTCAAAGACTACAACCTTGAGATTTTAATGTTTCAAGGTTCAAAACCTTTCCAATCCTACACAAAATCATCAGATAAACTCAATGGAAGTATTAAATAATAGAAATTCCATTTTCTTCCCTCATGAACAGTACAGACCGAACAGGGCACACCATGGCAAAGTCAAGAATATCAACTTGATTCAACAACCAATCATTTAACTAGCTTGTTTAAGCTTCAATCATATGGTTCTAACTTTAATTTCTTCTTTCCCTTTTCCTTTAAGGTCTTTGGGCAGCACCTCCCCTTAGAGAAAACTTAACTTTTCCCCCATCAAAACCCTAAGTTCAAGTTCCCAAATCAAATGAAAATAAGCTAGGAGAGATTCCTTACCTTTAATCTCTAGCTTGCTTGAACTTTGGAACCTTGACTATTCTTTGTCTTGGCTTGAGTTTCCATTCTGCAAGAGTTTCCCCAAGGGTTCATGGCTCACGGTTTTATGCAGAATTGAGGGGGTACTTATAGAAACATTCCATGGAAAATGAATGTCCAAGATCACTTTGAACACTACTTGATCTAATGGCTCATATTTGTTCTTACCTCAAGCTTACTCTCCAAGCCAACTTAAGATAAATCCACATGACAAAAATATTCTCCTCCCCCTTGTCTTGGATGCCAAGTGTGTGGGTGTGTGGGTCCCACCGTGTGCAAACCATAATTTTCATTTTATCCTTTTTTTCCTTTTTAAAAATTCAAAAATTATTCATTATTGGACTTGGCCTCCAAGACAACTCTTGAGACTTATTGGCCTGCCTTAGGAAGAAATTTTGGGCTGCCATAGGCCTTTCTTGGGTCCAATAGCTAATTGGGACAAATCCCAAGGTACTTTCCTTATACCGATATTCTTAAAATATCTTCATTTTGAAATAAATGCTAGACACCTATTTTAATGGTTATAACATTTTTATCAATTCATTCTAATATAAAATGAATTTCTTGTAAACTTTCATAATTTTCTGAGACCTAAAAGTTCTGATAAAAATTCTCTACATTTCCTTTAACAATTTATCGGTGTTTGATTTTACTTTAATTTCCCAAAGTGCATTATAGTCTTTTTAAACATCATTAGAGTATTTAATGGCTCTAATTAATCATCTTTATACCATCTTACACATTTTTGGCCTATCCAGAATGACCAGAAGGCCCTTTACCTATCACTAGTACATTTTGGGCATCTAGGGGCATTTCGTAATTTCGCACTTTTCCTGGACTGCTCTATCTCTGGCCCACTTAACTATCTCATTACTTTATTGGGCTCATGGTGGCGCCATTTGGGCCTTGGTATGGACTCATTGGCCTCATTACCTTTATGGCACAAATCCCAAGAAATCTCACCCGATCCTATTTATCGGGTATTTTATTTCACCGTAAAATCCCGTAAAGCTTCTATAGGATTCCTTTTCTGAGTCTGTCAATTTTATAAATTCTTACATTAAATATAGGAACTTACTATAAAGTTTCATCTGATTCTGATGTCTGAAAAATACTACAATAATTCTTCTAACTTCACAAATTTATATCAATTAATCGGGACCTCAAATCAAAATTCTGTGTTGCGTTAAACTGACTAGAATAATTTTTTCTATCTACTGGTAAAATTTGGGTCTAATATGATTCTGAGCATTTTTTGCATGTTTCGGCTCAACTTTCTCATATTTACATTTGGGTCCCTGAACTTGTGAATAATTGCACTTATGCCCCTGAACTTTTGGCTATTTGCATTTTAGCCCCTTAACTTTTGAAAATTATACTTAAGGGCCCAACTTTTGTTTCTACTGTCACTTTTTGCCTTTAACCTTTTCTAGTTTTCAATTTAGTCATTATCTTCATTAAAGAATCATTTAACCTGTATTATTTCTTCTGATCTTCGTCATAATCATTTCTAAGCCTATTTCCATTATTAGTATTATATTGATAGGGAAAAATCAGGATATGGCATTTTTACCCCCTTAAAATAAATTTCATCCTCAAAATTTACTTAGCACCTTATTTAGTAATTTTGGATAGATATCCTTGTCTTCTTTTTGACTAAGGATTGGGGTATCTATCTCTTATCCTCCATCTTTATATCTTAGCGGAGTACCTTTCATGTCCGTATATTTTCATATCTTTGCTATATTTACTTTCTTTTATTATGAATAAAGTCAATCAGAGTTGAACGCTACCTCATTATACTACTTACTTTATCGCTTTGCATCCTCAGAAATCTCATCCCCTTCCATGTAATCCCAATCCCACAGGTATGTTAGAAGAGGATTGAAGAAGCATGAAGAGAAGCTGGGGATTGGATAGTGCAAATGTTAGGACCAAAATGCTGGAATCAAGAAAAAATGCTAGATGAATAGTAAAATTTAGACATTTACTGATATTGACCTAGTCAAGGTGTGGTCAACGAGTTATTTTTCCCTGAAAGGTCATTAAGTTAGCTTCATGTAGCAATTTGAACTAGTTCATTTTGAATTTTTTTGGAATTATTTATGATTTTTTGAAGTCAGGTCATTCCTCTGGAATTTGCACAGTGAACAGTACTCGCTAAGAGTAAAATTTCAGATTAAGTAATTTGACTTCAATAACCTTGAAAGTGGTTCCAAATACTACCGTTTGGTCCCTAAGATGTGTAAAAAGGAGGATGTTTCATTTTGGTATCAGAGCAAAATGATTCTGGCTCAAAGCATAAGGTTCTGGTACAAATTGATAGGGTTCTAGTACAAAGCAAAACGATTATGGCTCAGAGCATATGGTTCTGGTACAGAATCGAGAGGGTTCTAATACAGAGCAAATGGTTCAGGCATCGAGCATAATATTCTAGCTTAATGATGCTCTGGGGTAGTTAGAGATTTGACCTAAAGAGGTTTCCTCTCTAGTATGAGATATAGGGATGGTGTCACTATTTAGAGAATGATTCAGACAAGAGACAGTGACACCCATATAAATAAAACAATACCCCATACCCTACATGTTTACGAGGTAGTCTTCAAGGAAATGACTACGATAGACTAGTCTTAGTCAGCCGCTACCACTAAGGTCTCTTACTTCTTAGCACGATGTGACTGGACTAAGTAAGATAATGTCTGGGAGGCAGTTTTCTTTATGGATAGAGACAAAAGTTGACAGTCCCAGGTCAAGGGTGTAAGGAATTGGAAGACACGCAGCAGAAATTAATTTAAAATTTTTTTCCCATTCCTTGCTCGGATCTACCGTATGTGTTTAAGTCAAGTGGAAAGAAGCATTACCCTTGGTGTTTCTGAGCGACTTCCACAGCTTCTCTCCGTGACTGGTGATCTCTTTCCGATCGCGAGAAGATGTCCACAGCTTATCTCCGCGACTCGTGCTCTCTTTCTGATCGCAAGAAGTCGACGCCTCAGGTCAGCTTCCTCTACTGGTATCCACACGAACAGCGTTCCAACCACGAACGACGTGCTAGCTTCTCCTGTCCCTCCAAGGCTTTCTCAAGAATTCGTCCTCTCCGTCTCTACTCCAGCATTTTCTTATCTGCAAACCTTTTGTAGATTCTGTTCGGCCTTCTGTGTTGTGTGTTGTGTGTCAAAAATGTAGCTTCTAAAATCAGATATATAGGATGCTCTGCGTTTTCCTCAACCGAATTGGATCTTGGAATTAATCTATATTAATTCCAAAATTAATACAATATCACATATTGTATAATTTGATAATAAACTAATTAAATAAATAATGTTTATATTAAATCCCTCCCATAGATTTAATTCACCTATTTATTTAATTTAAATAAAGATAAGATTGGACTATATTTGATTTATTCTCATAAATCAAATTTGAGATATCCTATCCATTTGAATTTTAAATTCAAATTCAAACGTGATAGAGATTTAATTTATCCTTATAAATTAAATCTTGTAAATATCTCTTATATGAGATATCCTATCAATTTGAATTTCAAATTCAAACGTGATAGAGATTTAATTTATCCTTATAAATTAAATCTTGTAAATATCTCTTATATTAGATATCCTATCAATTTGAATTTCAAATTCAAACGTGATAGAGATTTAATTTATCCTTATAAATTAAATCCTATATATCACTTATATATAATATATATATACGAATATAAATATAAATAAATATATACATCAACCCTGGATCATTCATTGAATTTAGACACATCTTAGATCAATGAATCTGGACATCATAGCTCGTGTTGGGCTATTTTGTGTGCGACCCTGTAGGCCTATATGAAGTTGGCAGTAGGCCATTTGCTATACTAGCCTACAAGTCGTAAGCGGTCTCTAGCAAGACATAACGACTACCCAAATCATATGAGGATCGATAAACGATGTAACCTTTTATACAACCATATCATGTCCCATTCTGTCACACGATATTTTAGTCATGGATGAGAAATGGATAATGTCATCCTCCTATTCCTGACCATTACTTTCTCGATCCCTGAGTAGTCTGACTATAGAAATGGAACTACCTTTCCATTACAGTATCGCCATACATTTCTCAGACTCACTCATCGAGGGGCTTAGTAATATCTCTCTACGAATGTGAGGGACAAATTCAATCTTGACCACTCACATTCCTCCGCATGAAAAACCACTAAGCCTGAACATAGTCTTTATGATCACTCGGTCAAAAGTGACTTTTGACTAGGTCAAAGCTGAGCGTTTGTCATGAAGGAATCCATGATGATCTCAGGTCAAAGGGCATAGTGACATGGTTTGTATATGAGAGAAGCTTATGATGTAACCCATGCAACTCTCTCATAGCGGGTCGGTCCAATACCTTGTACTCTTACATGTGCCTATGACTTTGATTTATATCTCTATACATCTTCAAAGTCATACTGGTCTTATTTCATCTCTGCTCCCACACAGATGACCGACCAGGGACATTTAGGATAAGATCATGAATTATCCAAGGATGGTCATCACAGTAAACATGCGAATAATATGATAACACAATTGATAAACTCATAAATCAATAATGTTTATAAGATAATGATTGGCCCCTAGGGCATATTTTCCAACAACCTCCCACTTACACTAGGTACAATCATTAATTTGACTAATTCCTATTGACCTAACATGACGCTCATGCTTTGCCTGTATAAGCGGCTTTGTTAGAGGATCAACAACATTGTCTTCTCCTGCTACCTTGCATATTTTTATATCACCTCTATCATTGATTTCTTTGATGAGATGAAATCGCCTGAGTATGTGTTTGGTCCTTTGATGTGACCTAGGCTCTTTGGCCTGTGCAATGGCACCGCTATTGTCACAGAGCAAAGTTATTGGATCTGAGATGGTAGGTATCACCCCTAGTTCTGTGATAAACTTCCTGATCCAAACGGCTTCCTAAGCTACATCAGATGCTGCTATATACTCAGCTTCCATTGTAGAATCTGCTATAGTGCCATGCTTAGAGCTCTTCCAGCTTACTGCTCCATTATTGAGGAGGAATATATATCCAGACTGTGATTTTTGGTCGTCCTGGTCAGTTTCAAAACTCGCGTCTGTGTAACCAGTTACACATAGTTCGTCATCCAATCCACCATAGACCAAGAATAAGTCCTTAGTCCTTCTTAAGTACATAAGGATATTCTTGACAGCAGTCCAATGGGCCTCACTAGGGTCCTGTTGATATCTGCTAGTCATACTTAAGGCAAATGAGACATCCGGTCGAGTACATAACATGGCGTACATGATAGATCCTATGGCCGAGGCTTATGGAACTTTACTCATGCGACCTCGCTGATCAGATGTACTAGGACATAGATCTTTGCTGAGGTGACTACCATGAGACATGGGTATGAAACCCCTCTTTAATTCGTGCATACTGAACCTATGCAGTATTTTGTCTATGTATGTACTCTGACTGAGTCCTAGAAGTCTTTTAGATCTATCTCTATAGATCCTGATTCCTAGGATGTAGGTGGCTTCACCCAAGTCTTTCATCGAGAAAGACTTTCCTAACCAAGACTTGACAATCTGCAAGGTAGGAATGTCATTTCCAATAAGTAGGATGTCATCGACATAGAGTACCAAAAACACAACTGTGCTCCCACTAACCTTCTGGTACACACAAGGTTCATCAATGTTTTGAAGGAATCCAAACTTTTTGACTACTTCATCAAAATGATGATTCCAACTCCGAGAGGCTTGCTTCAGTCCATAAATGGACCTTTGAAGCTTGCACACTTTACCAGAGTCCTCAGAACGTACAAACCCTTCAGGTTGTGTCATGTACACATCCTCAAGGAGCTTTCCATTAAGGAAGGATGTCTTGACGTCCATCTGCCATATTTCATAGTCATAATATGCTACTATGGCAAAGAGGATTTTGATTGATTTGGCCATTGCAACTGTGGAAAAGGTCTCATCATAGTCCACACCATGAGTTTGAGTAAATCCTTTTGCAACCAGTCGTGCCTTGAAGACATTTACATTACCATCCATGTCAGTTTTCTCCTGAAAAACTCACTTGCACCTGACAGTTTTTACACCTTCAGGCTGGTCGACTAAGGTCCAAACCTTGTTGTCGTACATGGATTGCATCTCAGACTTCATGGCATTAAGCCACTTTTCAGAGTT
The DNA here is from genome assembly GCA_037074615.1 of Leucaena leucocephala. Classification (NCBI taxonomy): domain Eukaryota; kingdom Viridiplantae; phylum Streptophyta; class Magnoliopsida; order Fabales; family Fabaceae; genus Leucaena; species Leucaena leucocephala. The sequence continues at coordinate 10,404,137 of CM073567.1, read as the reverse complement.
TGGTCCCACTATAGTTTCTTGATAGGTAGTCGGCTCATTATGCTCAATGAGCAACACATTATGACTGTCAGAAATCAGAAATCCATATCTCTAAGGCTGAAGTCGTGTCCTATTAGACTTCCGTGGACCTTGCGTGACTTGAGGAGTATCAACAACTTGTTGTGAGTCTTCTCCATTTTCCATCTGCAGTTCTGTGATGTCTTGTGGCTCTCGAACTTCTTCGAGGTGTACCTTACTCCCACTGGTTCTTTTAGAGATAAATTCTCGTTCGAGAAAGATACCATTTATGACAACAAACACTTTGTTATCAGTAGAGTTGTACACATAATATCCCTTGGTTTCCTTAGGATATCCCACAAAAAGGCACTTTGAGGATTTGGGCGCTAATTTGTCTAAGGCTTGTTGCTTAACATAGACCTCGCATCCCCAAATCTTGAGGAAAGACAAACTAGGCATCCTCCCAGTCCATATCTCATACGGAGTCTTTTCAATTGCCTTAGATGGAACACGATTGAGTGTGAACGTAGTTGTCTCTAGGGCATGGCCCCAAAAGGAGGGTAGAAGATCTGTTCGACTCATTATGGATCGAACCATATCTAATAGTGTTCGATTCCTCCGTTCAGAAACGCCATTCCATTGTGGTGTCCCTGGAGGAGTTAATTGCGAGACTATCCCACAACTCATGAGATGATCTATGAACTCTTGGCTCAAATATTCACCACCCCGATCAGATCGAAGGGCTTTAATTGTTTTGCCAAGCTGGTTTTGTACTTCATTTTGAAATATCTTGAACTTTTCAAAAGATTCAGATTTATGTTTCATCAGATAGATGTACCTATATCTGCTGAAATTATCTATGAATGTTATGAAGTACGAATAACCTCCTCTGACATTTGTGTTCATCGGTCCACACACATCTGTATGTATGAGGCCCAATAAATCAGTGGCCCTCTCACTGTGCCCAGTGAAGGGTGACTTTATCATCTTTCCTAACAAGTAAGACTCGCAAGTGTCATATGATTCAAAATCAAATGAGTTTAGAAATTCATTTTGATGGAGTTTGAAAATGCGTTTCTCATTTATGTGGCCCAGACGACAGTGCCAGATTTAATATGTAATGACCCTTTTGGCTGTTATGTTATAGATATTTCCATGATTGGGTTATTCCAAATTTAATATGTAATGATCAACATGCAAATCACCATAAGCATAGAAAATATCATTACGATAAATAGAACATCTACTATTCCCAGCAGTGGAAGTGAAACCTTCCTTATCCAAATAAGAAAGTGAAACAATGTTACTACTTAAAGCAGGAACATAATAGCAATTGTTCAAAACTAACAAAAGCCCAGTGGGCAGAACTAATTCATAAGTGCCTACAGCTAACGCAGCAACCCTTGCTCTGTTTCCAACTCGTAGGTCAACCTCGCCCTTTTTCAGCTTCCTACTGTCCTTTAGTCCCTGCACATTTGTACAAATGTGAAAACCACATGCAGTATCTAATACCCATGAAGTGGAAGTAGAAAGATGAATGTCTATAGCATAAATACCTGAAGCGATAGCCCCGCTATCATTCTTGTTCTTTTTCAGATCTTCGAGGTAGAGTTTGTAATTCCTCTTCCATTGACCAGGTTCATTGCAGAAGAAGCAGACTCCTTCCTTCAGAGGCGTTGCCTTCTTTAGTGTAGGCTTGGTTTCGGGCTTGCCTGACTCTTTAGTCTTACCTGATGAGCCATGACCTTTCTCCTTGCCTTTGCCTTTCTTTTTCATACCCTTTCCTTTCTGAACCATCAAAACAGCACTGGGCTTCTTCTTAAGACTCGGCTCAGCAGTTTTAAGCATCCCATGCAGTTCAGAAATAGATTTCTCCATGTTGTTCATGTTGTAGTTCATGACAAACTGGTCATAACTTTATGGGAGTGAGTTTAAGATCAAATCTGTAGCTAACTCCTGGCTCATGGGAAATCCAAGCCTCTTAAGGTGATCAATGTACCCTTTCATCTTTAAGACATGAGTACTGACTGATGCACCTTTAGCCATCTTACAGGAATGTAAGGCCTTAGTGGTCTCATACCTCTCTTGCCTTGCCTGTTGCTGGAACATTTCCTTGAGATGCACAATCATCTCATAAGCCTCCATGTGTTCCAGATCTCTTTGGAGCTCCGAAACCATGGTGGCTAGCATCAAGCACCCCACATCGACAGAGTCTTCCTTATGCTTTGTGTAAGCATCTCTATGAGTTCTTGGAGCATTGGCCGCTGGCTCCTCAAGAATGGGTTGATCTAGGACATGCGCCTTTCTTTCCTGCTTGAGAACAATTCTCAAGTTCCTAAACCAGTCAAGAAAGTTTATCCCATTAAGTTTGTCCTTCTCAAGAACAGATCGCAGCGATAATGTAGCAGTATTACTAGTCATCATGATTCTACAATTAAAAATATGCAATTCAATTAGCAATCTCCCACTAAACAAACAACCCTCAATGCAATAGTTAGTGGGCTAAGATCCATATTTGGCTCAAACTTAAGTCCGCTTTGGCAGGACACTTAAATTAAGTTATTTAGGTAGGTAACACCTTTACCAATTACATCAAATGTAACTATAACATCCTCCTTTTCATACATTTTAGGTGCCAAACAGTAGCATATGGAACCACTTCCAAGGCTGTTGAAGTCAATTTACTCAATCTGGAATTTTACTCTTAGCGAGCACTGTTCAATGTGCGAATTCCAGAGGAGTGACCTGACTTCAAAAAATCATAACTAATTCTATAAAAATTGAAATGAAGTGCTTCAAATTGATACATGAAGCTAACATAATTATATTTAAGGGAAAAATGACTCTTTGACCATACATTGACCAGGTCAACATTGGTCGACGTCTGAAGTTTACTGTTCCTCCAGCGTCCTGTCCCTGATTCCAGCATTCTGGTCCCAACTTTGATCAATCATATCTTTATGTGTAGATATCAAAATAAGACGTTCTATATATCAAATCGAAGCTTAGAATGTCTACTATTTACTAGAAAAATATAATACATTTATTCAATCATTTACTATTTATAATTACAGCTCAAATGTCACTGCCTCCATCACGAGTTACTGTTCATAGTGACAATTTCTAGCAATTATACATACATGAATCACATATCAATCATGCTAAGCAATTAACATTTCTTCATGCATATTTATCTCCTCCATCTTGAGAAGACCTGCTATAATTGGATTGATATGGAAGGGGTGAGATTTCTGGGGAAATCTCAGTAGCAAATAGCACTAAACAATGCATGCATTAATATGAATACTTGTGCTTGCTTGTGAAAGTGTTAATATTGTCTAATGTGCATGCTTCCATGTTACATATGAAATACAATTGGCCAAAGTAATCATAGGAACATAGCTTCATACATAAGCACATGTTCAACACAATTCAACAAAGCCATAGCACATCAAGCATAACATTCAATGCATACAAGTTTAGGATTAGTTCACTACCTGACATGTAGCTTTCCTTCTAGCTCTTTGCCTTTGCTCTAAGGTTCATTCTTTCCATAGGTTAGAGCCTATACATAGCATAATAATATTTTCATTATTACTCTATCAGTATAGCTCTATTTAACTCATGCATAGCTAGGGGAAATATCCTTACTCTGACATTCCTCTAACTTTCTTTCTATCTATAGCTAACTTTATTAATAGAGATATTTCTCTATTCTAACCATTAAGAGCAATCCTCTACTTTATTAGAGAAGGGACTAGATAACTTTCTTACCTCATTCCTAAGCTTTGCCCAATCCCTCGGCTCCTCAGACTGCTCCTGGCTCCACCAGAACTCCTTCCTTTCTTGCTTTCTTCTTCTCTTCCTCTCTTTCTCTCTTCTTTCTCTTCCTTTTCTTGCTAGATCCGTGGTGTGCCTTGAAATGGGAGGGGAGTGGCCTATTTATAGGTGAGAGGAGGTGGAATGAATGGTCCAGATTGATTCGTGATGAATGGCTCAGATTGCTTGCTTCCTCAAGAAGCTTTGCCTGCATCATCACGATGGCATCACCCTCCTTGATGACTCACCACTCATGACATCACCTAGTACACCTCAAGGGACACCTCAAGGGTATATGTGGCAAAATGTGGGGCCATTAGGACACCTCACCAGCTGACTCAGCCTTTCTAGAGAGTTCCAGAGTCTTTCCCTGAATGACGGCCGAGATCATGCCACGTGTCCTCTTACTTTTTCTCCTTTTTCTATAATCATGCCATGTGTCCTTTGCTTTTCCTCTTTTACTGCAATCATGGCATGTGGCATATTGTGGGCCCTATCTATATCATCTCATGATTCCAGATCACTTTACCCAGTTCTATCTTGGACCGGGTCACTTTACTTTATTGAAAAAGCACTAAAATATTATTTTAATGCCTCTTCGGCCCACTTTACTCTTGGGCTACGTTTTTGGGCCTTTAAATATCATCTTGGGTTTCTAACCAAGCCCAAACACTCTGGTGGCTCGATTCTCAAGAAACATCCTTAGTAAATTACCAAAATGCCCTTACTACCTCTTTAGTCCTTCTAGGGGCACTATTGTCTTTTTATACCTTACCAGAGTATCTCTTGACCCTGGTCAACTATCCAGATACCCTTTCCTGACTGTCTAACCATAGTCAAATGATCAAAACGCCCTTTGTCTGACTCAGACTTAATGACACAACACAGTGGCATACCTTCAGTGGCATTTTCGTAATTCTTCATTTTTCTAGGTCTTTATTAGCCCTGGCTCACATATTTATCTGAAAATATCATTGGGCCTATAAGGTGCCATTCTAGACCCTCTGTATGACACACTATCTTCATGGGCTCAATTCCTGAGAAATTCCCCCGAAACCTATTTATCGGGTCTTTTAATGCACTGTAAATTCTGTAGTAAATTTTACAGAACTCCTTTTTGAGGTCTGTCAATTTTAGAAATTCTTATATTAATTATAGGAATTTACTGCCACATTTCATCTGATTCTGAGGTCTAGAGAATACTATATTAATTTTCCTTCTCTTCAAAAATTAATATAAATCTTTCGAGACCTCATATCAAAACTGTGCTGCATCAAACTGATCATCATAATTTTCTCTATTTATTGAGACCTCTGCTCAATAGGGTATGGTAGCATCCCTTTTTCAGGCTATATATTGGGCTTTAAGGCCTAAAAATTGGGATATGACAGTAACTCTTAGATGTTCATGGGATTCTATCATCATATGATCTGGCATGTTTTTAATCCCATCCAATGCCTTGGGACTCAAAACCGTTTTGTTAATCTCAATTAAGTCAAACAATAATAAACATGTGAGAGTAGCACCATTACTCTTGCTTATCTCCCCAAGATAACTTAAAAGCACCCACTTTGGTGGAGTCCACAATTGAGCGATCGTGGTTTTGACAAGTGTTCATAAATTGACGGCATTATGACTTAAGATTTCATTTAGAGGGCTTAATTTAACTATCTAGTTTATAAGAATGCATGTTTCTCAGTTTGTATCTCATACAAGTATATGCATGTTTCTGATATAATCATAATACGCATAATCTAAACGTGATACAATATGGCTCACCTATCCTAAGTCCCCTCAAGCCAATGAGAGGAGCTCTTTAGTAAGAAAAGGGAAATTACATATAGAAACATCTTTTAACATTCAAGGGGAGTGAGATGAGAAGAGAAGGTACATTGAGAGTATATAGAGGAAGGCACGACACGCAGGCTGTCATATCCCCAATTTTTTGACCTGATGTATCTGTACCGTTTATCTGCAATGGATATAAGATTCTTGGAATAAACTGTATCAGATTGTGAAAGGAAAGGGAAGGATTAATAACTAAGGAAAGAATAGGGACCAAAATGAAAATTTAAAAGTTTGAAGGTGAAAAGTGAAAGTAGAAGAAAAGGAGGGACCTAAATGCAATTAATGAAAAGTTCAGGGACTAAAGTGCAATTATTCAAAAGTTAAGGGACCTAAATGTAAATATGGAAAAGTTGAGCCAAAACAGGCCAAAAATGCCCGGAATCAGATCAGACCCAAATTTTACTAGTAGATAAACAAAAATATTCCGGTCAGTTTAACGCAACACAGAATTTTGATTTGAGGTCCCGATTAATTGATATAAGTTCCTGAAGTCAAAAGAAATTATTGCAGTATTTTTGAGATCTCATAATTAGATGAGACTTTATAGAAAATTCATATATTTAATATATGAATTTATAAAATTGACAGAATCAGAAAAGGAATCCTGTAGAAGCCATACGGGATTTTACAGTGAAATAAAATACCCGATAAATATGATCGGGAGAGTTGTACAGTGAATTGGGCCATAAAGGAAATATAGGCAATAAGCCCATAATAAGGCCCAAATGAAGCCATCATAAGCCCATTAAGGTGACTGGACAGTTATGTGGGCCAGAGACCAGAGCAGTCCAGGAAAAGTGCAAAATTACGAAAATGCCCCTGGATGCCCATACTGTACCAGTAGTGGATAGAGGTCATTTTAGACACTTTAGACAGGCTAAAAACGTGTCATATAGTATAAAGAGGATTATTTAGAGCCCATATACACCATGAGCCAGTATAAAGAGGGGTGAAATGACGATTTTGCCCTCAGGGTTAGTACAGTGCAGGAAAGGACACTAAGGGTATTTTAGTCATTTTCCAAGGGATGGATGGCAGATAAATACTCAGTATAATATTTTCAATGATATGAGAAGCCTAGACATTAATTTCCAGGATAGAATACATATCCTGGTATATTATAAAAAATTAGGAATAGAACACAGTCCGGTTGTTGTGAAACTGCACTGATCGGTACTGGATTGGACTGGAATTTCTCCAGAAGGTTCTTTGCATGGGCAGCACGCCACCTAACCCTCTTAGGTGTCCCATGAGCTGTCCCACATGATGTAATAATTATTCTTTTTAGAAAAAGTAAAATCCAAGATTAAATGTGAGCCTTTAGATCAAATAGTAACCAAATCAATCTTGGCCATCCATTTCAACCCAAATTTCTCTATAAATACCCCTATTCAGAACACTTCGGCATGCATGGTGAACCATAGGGAAACTCTTGCAAAATTTCCATTCAACCAAGAAAGAAGCAACCAAAGTGAAGTAACAGGCAAGGTAATCATCTCCCTTGATCTTAAACTTTGTTCTAGCAAGTTAGCTCATGGTTTTAAGGGGTTTTCATGCTATATTTCCCTTATGGTTGCTGCTGGAAGTGCTGCTCATATGTGGTTAAAATATGAGTTTTATGTTATGGATAGTTTAGACAAGCTTAAACAAGCTAGAATCAAGTGGTATAAGCTTGTGAATTCAAGTATGTTTGGATTTAGGGTTTTGTGTTCTTGCTGGTACTGTACGTGGTACTGTTCATATGATGGAATTTCATGATTTTGATGCTTCCAATGAGTTTAAAATGGAAAGTTGTGTGGGGATAAAGTAGGAGAACAAGTATTGGAAGCATTGGAATCAAAATGAGAATTTTTGGAAAACAAGAGCATGCATTTCGGTTTGGCACTGTAGCAATTGGTATGTTTTGATTTTGGAAATTCTGATTTCATATTTGTATTCTACATGAAAAATTATGTGGAAATGAACCATGAGAATTTATTTTGGAAAGGTGGAAGTAGGAAACATAAATTAGAGAAAGAAAGGGAGCTAGTGAAAACCTAGTCTTGGATTTGGTTTTAAGTTGAGTTGTAACTTGATATTATGTTGTAATGGCTAGGTTTTGACATTTGTGAAGGAAGGAAATCACTTCAAGAAGGTCTTGACCAAGATAGCTAAGAGGTAGCAAGGATACCTAACTATAACTCATGTTTGTTTAATTGTTTTGCTTGCTTGTTGATTATGGTGTTTGGTTGAGCTTGAGCTTATGTCATCATGTTATGATGAAGTATGAATGATTGCAACTCCTTGCAAGTTATGTCATGACAATATGCATGTTAGAGTTTGCTTATGTACCATTATGAAGTAGCTCCCATCTCATGATAACATGTTAAGCATACAATTATCCATGCATGATATTATAGTTTGTGTAACTTGCTATTGGGATTTCCATGAAATCTCATTCCTTCCACATGCATAACTATGTTTTAGGTGCTGGATATTTTCAAGGGAGGAGAATAAATGTTGATGAATAAGTTTGTATAATAAGCTACATGACTTACATGACACTATGGGATGATATGCTAGTATGCATGGTGTATGTTTCTCTAGTCCTGTTTTGAGGCTGTGGTGATTTGACAATGTTTTTGGCATCTAAATCAACGAGTTTTAATCTGAAACTTGGCCTGATTAAATTTAAGACACAGAGATTTAAATGAACACTAAGAACGCCTCATTTGGATAAGTATCTCAATTGTTATGATTTTCCAAAGTTGGAAGTAAGATCTGGAATTGAGTAAAATGAGTGCTGAGAGGCAGTGACGGTTACACAAAGATTTCATATACCAAATGAATGCGTTTTTCTACGAAATTTTATGAGCTTAAAGATAACGTCTAAAGATTCAAATCCATATGTAACACAGTTCATTTGGAATAAGTAACCAAAGAGAAATGAATTTTTGAAGTTAAGCAAAGAAACTGGAACTTCCAGATTTTACCAAATAAACAGTGATTTTCAATGATTAAACTGATTTCATTGGGACAAGAAAACCTCAGTTTCATATTTTTCCCTCAAATATATGTGAAATAGATTTCATTAGAAATTGGAACCATGTTATTTTGATTTTTCTACAATTAATTATGAATTTTCAAAGTAGGGTACATGTTCTGGAATTACCAAATGAACAGTAAAAGTGAACAGTACCCGAGAGCAAATCTTTTGGAAATAGATGTTTTCAAAGCAAATGGTCATGGAATTGGTTCCAATCACTTCTAATCAAGTATAATTGAGGTTAAAAGTAAGGATATGACACAGACCGTATTTAAAAATTATAACACTTGCAATCTAGAGCCATATTGTTCACTATACCCAAACATTCAAGAATCAATATTCAGATTTAATTCAAGGGCAATTAATGTTTCATATCTAAAACATTCATCAAATAACATATGTTATGATTATGTTACGCTACAAACAGGTAGCCACGGCAGTCCCGCTAGCCGGTTAGTAGGCGACGGTCCCATTAGCCGATTAGCGGGCGGGGTCTGGGGCAGCGCCCTAAGAAAAAAATTTTGTTTCATAAATAATCACAAATCTGCATTCAGTTTTCTTAGACCCCATCTATGTTAATTGATCAAATCAAAAGGCATTACCACCAATTTCAATTCCCTTTTAGATTCCTTTAATGTCATACATAATACGGATTCATTATATGTCATACATAAAACGCATATTATATGATCGGCTATGACTAACACATATCATATTAATCAACAATCAAGCCTAACTTAAACACAAAATGGCATGGCTCTGATACCACTGTAAGGAATTGGAAGACACGCAGCGAAAATTAATTTAAAATTTTTTTCCCATTCCTTGCTAGGATCTACCGTATGTGTTTAAGTCAAGTGGAAAGAAGCATTACCCTTGGTGTTCCTCAGCGACTTCCACAGCTTCTCTCTGCGACTGGTGATCTCTTTCCGATCGCAAAAAGATATCCACAGCTTTTCTCCGCGGCTCGTGCCCTCTTTCTAATCGCAAGAAGTCGACGCCTCAGGTCAGCTTCCTCTACTGGTATCCCCACGAACAGTGTTCTAACCATGAACGATGTGCTAGCGTCTCCTGTCCCTCCAAGGCTCTCTTAAGAATTCGTTCTCTCCGTCCCTACTCCAGCAGTTTCTTATCTGCAAACCTTTTGCAGATTCTGTTCGGCCTTCTGTGTTGTGTGTTGTGTGTAAAAAATGTAGCTCCTAAAATCAGATATATAGGATGCTCTGCATTTTCCTCAACCGAATTGGATCTTGGAATTAATCTATATTAATTCTAAAATTAATACAATATCACATATTGTATAATTTGATAAGAAACTAATTAAATAAATAATGTTTATATTAAATCCGTCCCACAGATTTAATTCACCTATTTATTTAATTTAAATAAAGATAAGATTGGACTATATTTGATTTATTCTCATAAATCAAATTTGAGATATCCTATCAATTTGAATTTTAAATTCAAACGTGATAGAGATTTAATTTATCCTTATAAATTAAATCTTGTAAATATCTCTCATATGAGATATCCTATCAATTTGAATTTCAAATTCAAACGTTATAGAGGTTTAATTTATCCTTATAAATTAAATCTTGTAAATATCTCTTATATTAGATATCCTATCAATTTGAATTTCAAATTCAAACGTGATAGAGATCTAACTTATCCTTATAAATTAAATCCTATATATCCCTTATATATAATATATATATACGAATATAAATATAAATAAATATATACATCAACCCTGGATCATTCATTGAATCTAGACACGTCTTAGATTCAATGAATCTGGACATCATAGCTCGTGTTGGGCTATTTTGTGTGCGACCCTGTAGGCCCATATGAAGTTGGTAGAGGGCCATTTGCTATATTGGCCCATAAGTCACAAGTGGTCTCTAGCAAGACATAACGACTACCCAAATCATATGAGGATCGATAAATGATGTAACCTTTTATACAACCATATCATGTCCCTTCTGTCACGCGATATTTTAATCATGGATGAGGCATGGATAATGTCATCCTCTTATTCCTGACCGTTACTTTCTCGATCCCTGAGTAGTCTGACTATAGAAATGGAACTACCTTTCCATTACAGTATGGCCATACATTTCTCAGACTCACTCATCGAGGGGCCCAGTAATATCTCTCTACGAATGTGAGGGACAAATTCCATCTTGACCACTCACATTCCTCCGCATGAAAACCACTAAGCCCAAACATAGTCTTTATGATCACTCGGTCAAAAGTGACTTTTGACTAGGTCAAAGCTGAGCGTTTGTCATGTAGGAATCCATGATGATCTCAGGTCAAAGGGAATAGTGACATGGTTTGTATATGAGAGAAGCTTATGACGTAACCCATGCAACTCTCTCATAGCGGGTCAGTCTGACACCTTGTACTCTTACATGTGCCTATGACTTTGAATATGACTTTGATTTATATCTCTATACATCTTCAAAGTCATACTGGTCTTATTTCATCTCTGCTCCCTCACAGATGATCGACCAGGGATATTTAGGATAAGATCATGAATTATCCAAGGATGGTCATCACAGTAAACATGCGAATAATATGATAACACAATTGATAAACTCATAAATCAATAATATTTATAAGATAATGATTGGCCCCTAGGGCATATTTTCCAACAAAGGGAACCTGCCAGACGTTACAGTGCCAAGGATAATAAAGGTACCAACCTGGTTGAAGTTAATCAACTAGAGGATCAAAACATAGTCAAGCCAGATAGTATAAAGTAAGGAGATATGAAAGATTAGTTTAAGACAATGTTCAGAAGTAGATCCTCTGTGTGAGTATATGTACATTACAAAAGAATTTGTTTAGCTAGTGCTTCCTGAATAAAAGAATCAAAAGTAAAAATGACAGAGAGATTATGTTCGCAGTGCAGAGGGATCACATCATGGAAAAAATAGTAATCTAGCAGACCTAGGGCAGAGTAACCTAGAGAACATAAATAATAGTAGTAGATGATGAATGAGATCTAAGTCAGGATCCAGAGATAGACCAAAAAGGAACTACAGTCTAGTCTAGAGTTGACTGAAGACTGATAGAAAGAAAGAGTTAAGAGATAGTTGAAAGTTGAATGACTAAGAAGTTAGCTCACGGATTGAATGCCATGTTACAAAGAAAGAAGTTTATAATGTTTAAAGAGAGAAAGGTACCACAGTTTCAAAGATAAAGTGACTCCCCTGTTCCCTGTGTAAGAAAGGGTAATGAAGGGTTAAGTTTATATCCTAGTAAGAGGGTAATGTGGCAGCCTAAGTTAAATGAATAATTATTTCAGGTTCCTAAATGAATGTTTGGAATCTGTCAGATGATGTGATAGAGGAAAGAATGTTCTAAAGTTTAGTTAATTGTTCAATTGCAGTGTACGTATGATAGACGATTGAGCAAATTTATGTGATGATAATATGGCTTATGTTGCTATGAGTTATGATGAATAGTTACATCTCCTTGCAGTTGTCATATGATGACACGCATGTTAGAGTATGCTATGAATACTCCCCTCATACAGTACATGCAGGTTAGAGTTTATGATAAGAAAGTTATGTTGCTCCCATACCATACAACATGTAATAAGAATGTACCAAGATGATAGATTGTCTCAGTAAGTGGGATAGTTGTTACAGTATTGTTGGGGTTACTCAGGTATTTCTACATACTTATGAATATAGTACTTAGGGCTATTTCTTATGTTAGGGTTACAGCAAGTACGAAGAAGGTGGTAGTGTTATAACTCTATCAAAAGAAATGGTATACAGAAAGAGTAAAAGATAGAAGTAAAGAGATTGTTTTCATATCACTCTTAAGATAAGAGTTGAATATGAAACATATGGCTCTCAGATAGAGTTAGATTAAGATGAGTTCAAATCACTCTTCACATAAGAGTTAGATCTGATACATATTACTCGTAGTTAGAGCATAGTTCAAATGGCTCACAGTTAGAGCACAGAATGAAATTATAAGTTATGATGAGGCCATAGCAACATAATACAATGGCAGGTGGTTAGACCATGATTGGTAAACCACAACAGAGCAAGAAAGATGAGAAGGAACTCCTAAGTAAGAGAGAAAATAAGTAAAGTCTTGGTAAATAATATGAGGTACTGAATGTATTTTAAAATTTTTATTGAGTTATCAATAAGTGAAAGTAGTTAACCTCATAACTTAGCTATTGGATGAGATCTTTCAGAGATGATGATACAGTACAACAGAATAACAGAGGATTCTGGAGGGTCGCAGTTAGATCCTAATAGCTTCAAAGTCATAGTTAGATTATGAAGAGGCTTACGGTTGATCACAGTTAGATCACTGAGGTCGTAGTTAGACCTAGCCTAAGGAAAGTAATGGGCTATGAAGAAATAAGAACAATACAGTATCTCTCTGGAAAGATGAGTACCAAAGATGAAGATAAGGTAAGGAGCTTCACTAGTTGATTAACTCCTCTAGAAAACTTATTTATAATTATTTTCTTCAAATAGCCTATATTGTATACAAACTGAACTTAGTTTTCTCTTAAACGAAGATGGAGTCCAAGTTGAAGTCTGAGTGCTGATATTCAAAAAGTTTTATAGAAGTATGCCTGAGGAATAGAGAAGAGAACCCCATGTGTTTTAAGAATGGAAAAGTATGAGTAGATAGATCCTTCAGATAAGGATCAAGAGATGAAGAGGCTAGTAAAGACCCAAGGAATAGGGTATAAGATAGAGTAAAGAAAGAACACAGTTATATGAGAAAGGGTGTAAATGCCATAAAAGTTTGGCATAAATACACAAAGTTATGAAAGGTAGTAAGAAAAGTTAAGAAGAGCTAGAAAAGTCAAGAAAATGTTATGAAAAGAAAGGGACATTCTCCTCAGAGAAAGCTGTTCATAAAATAATGAATAGAGGTTTAACCCTCAAATTTTGAGGACGAAACTTATTTTAAGGGGAGAAAAAATGTCATATCCCAATTTTTGGGCCTAAAAGTTTAGTATTTGCCAAAAAAAGTTAGGCTACTAGACCCTATTATGTAGGAGTCCCAGAAGTATACAGATGATATCCAGGGACTAAACTGCAAGAAAGTGAAAATTCAGGGAAAATAGTGAAAGTCCCTATGGGCATAATGGAAAAGTAAGAGGTGTTTATTGGGAACCGAGCCACTAGAGTGCTTGGGCTTGGTTAAAACCCAAGATAACATTTAAAAGCCCAAAAATGTAGGCCCAAGGATTATGGATTTTAAGAGGCATTAAAATAATGTTTTAGTGCTTTTCCATAAAGTAATGTTACTCGATTAAGGATAGAACTGGGAAAAATGATCAGATATGACTGTAGACCATGAGGTGGCATGAAAGGTGTCCTCATGGGACCCACAAGGTGCCACATGGAATTATTACATGAAAAGAAGAAAAGTCAAGGACACATGTCATGAGATGAGAAAAAGGAGAAAAAGTAAAAAGGGTACATGGCACAATCTCGGCCGTTCATTCCAGGAAAAGTCTCTAGAATTCTCTGGAGAGGCTGAGTCAGCTGGTGGGTATCCCAAGGGCCCTACCATTGATCCACATACCCCTTGAGGTATCCCCTGAGGTGTCCTTGGATGAGGTCACAATGGTGAGTCATCAAGGAGGATGATGTCATCGTAATGATGCAGGCGAAGCTTCTTGAGGAAGCTAAGCGATCTGGGCCATTCATCATGATTTAATCTGAGCCATTCATTCCACCTCCACTCACCTATAAATAGGCCACCCCTCCTTCCAAGGAAGCCATGGCCAATAGCAAGGAAATGAGAGAAAGAAGAGAGAAAAGAGAAAGAGAGAAAGAAAAGAAGGAAGAGAAAGAAAGGAGGAGTTCTGGTAGAGCTAGGAGCAGTCTAAGGAGCTAAGGGACTGGGAAAAGCTTAGGAATAAGGTAAGTAAATGTTGGGACTAAAATGCTGGAATCAGGGAAAAATGCTGGATGAATAGTAAAATTCAGACATTTATTGATATTGACCTGGTCAAGGCGTGGTTAATGATTTATTTTTCTCTCAAAGGTCATTAAGTTATCTTCATGTAGCAATTTGAACCACTTCATTTCAATTTTTCTAGAATTAGTTATGATCTTTTGAAGTTAGGTCACTCCTCTAGAATTTGCACAGTGAATAGTACTCGCTAAGAGTAAAATTCCAGATTGAGTAATTTGACTTTAATAGCCTTAAAAATGGTTCCAAATACTACCATTTGGTCCCTAAGATGTATGAAAAGGAGGATGTTTCATTTTGGTATCAGAGCAAAATGATTCTGGCTCAAAGCATAAGGTTATGGGACAAAATTGAGAGGGTTCAAGTACAAAGCAAAACGATTATGGCTCAGAGCATATGGTTCTGGTACAAAATTGAGAGGGTTCTAATACAGAGCAAATAGTTCAGGCATGGAGCATAAGATTCTGGCTCAGTTATGCTCTGGTGTAGTTAGAGATTTGAACTAAAGAGGTTTCCTCTCTATTATGAGATATGGGGATGGTGTTCACTATTTAGAGAATGATTCAGACAAGAGACAGTGACACCCAGATAAATAAAACAATACCCCATACCCTACATCTTTACGAGGTAGTCTTCAAGGAAATGAATATAATAGACTAGTCTTAGTCAGCCGTTGCCACCGAGGTCTCTTGCTTCTTAGCAGGATGTGACTGGACTAAGTAGGATAACGTTTGGGACCAAAATGCTGGAATCAGGGAAAAGGGCTAGATGAATAGTAAAATTTAGACATTTACTGATATTGACCTGCTCAAGGCGTGGTCAACGAGTTATTTTTTCCTGAAAGGTCATTAAGTTAGCTTCATGTAGCAATTTGAACCAGTTCGTTTCAATTTGTCTGGAATTAGTTATGATTTTTTGAAGTCAAGTCACTCCTCTGGAATTTGCACATTGAACAGTACTCGCTAAGAGTAAAATTCCAGATTGAGTTTGACTTCAATAGCCTTAAAAATGGTTCTAAATGCTACCGTTTAGTCCATAAGATGTATGAAATAGAGGATGTTTTATTTTGGCATATGAGCAAAACAATTCTAGCTCAAAGCATAAGGTTCTGGTATAGAATCGATAGGGTTCTAGTACAAAGCAAAATGATTATGGCTCAGAGCAAATAGTTATGGTATAGAATCGAGAGGGTTCTAATATAGAGCAAATGGTTCTAGCATCGAGCATAAGATTTTGGCACAAAACAAAAGGTTTCGGCTCAGTTATGCTCTGGTGTAGTTAGAGATTTGAACTAAAGAGGTTTTCTCTCTATTATGAGATATGGGGATGGTGTTCACTATTTAGAGAATGATTCAGACAAGAGACAGTGACACCTAGATAAATAAAACAATACCCCATACCCTACAGCTTTATGAGGTAGTCTTCAAGGAAATGTGTCATATCCTAAATTTTCCCTATCTGTATAGTACTGATAGTGGAAAGAGGCTTAGAAAGGATTATGACAAAGATCAGATGAGATAATAAAGGTTAGATAAGTCTTAAAGAAAGAGAAGGACCTAAACGCAAATTGGAAAAGGTCAAAGGCCAAAAGTTAAAGTAGAAATAAATGTTAGGCCAAAAGTGGTAATTTTCAAAAGTTTAGGGACCTAAATGTAATTAAGCAAAAAGTCAGGGACATAAATGTAATTATGGAAAAGTTCAGCCAGAAAAAGCTTAGAACTGCCTGTAAGTATTTCAGTCCCACATTCCATCAGTAAATAGAGGAAGTCATGTTGGGTAATCTGGCATGATACAGAAATTTTATTAGGGCTCCAGACAGCAGAAAATTATCTGATAGTCTAAAAGTTATATGAATTTTTATCAGATTCTATGGACATCAGATATAAGTGGGGGAATTACAGGAAAGTGTGCCCTACAGTGTCATATGTCCTAGATCTGACAAAACTCCAGAAGAAGTTCTATATAAAAAGTTATTCACATATCAGTGAATTTTGACGGGAGTTTGTTAACACCCGTGATC
Organism: Leucaena leucocephala; assembly: GCA_037074615.1. Classification (NCBI taxonomy): domain Eukaryota; kingdom Viridiplantae; phylum Streptophyta; class Magnoliopsida; order Fabales; family Fabaceae; genus Leucaena; species Leucaena leucocephala. The sequence continues at coordinate 10,387,458 of CM073567.1, read as the reverse complement.
CGATAATGGAACTTATCAGTATGTAAGCCTAGATAGAATGAGATCAGATGACCTCATATATAGGACCATAATGACGCCAAGGAAGGCCCAAAACCCAGGGTACCAGTCTATCAGTTGAAGGGGCCAGTGCTAGAAAAAGTGTGAAATTATGAAAATGCCCCTGGATGCCCAGATTGTACTAGAGATGGATGAAGGGCATTTTGGTCATCTGGGACATGCTAAAAATGTGGCACATGGTATAAATATGATTAGTTGAGCCAATATATGCCCTGAGGCAGTACAAAGAGGGGTGAAATGACAATTATGCCCTTAAGGTCAATATAGTGCAAGAAATGACACCAAGGGTATTTTGGTCATTTCCCAAGGGATGGATGGCAGATAAATACTCAGTATAATATTTTCAATTGTATGAGAAGCCTATATATTAATTCCTAGGATAGAATACGTATCCTGGTATATTATAAAAAAATTAGGAACATAACACAGTCCGGATGTTGTGAAACTGCACTGATCGGTACCGGATTAGACTGGAATTTCTCTAGAAGCTTCCTTACACTATGAGCACGCCACCTAACCCCTTTAGGTGTCCCTTGATGGGTCCCACATGATGTCATAATTATTATTTTATGAAAAAGTTAAATCCAAGATTAAAAGTGGGCCTTTAGATCAAATAGTAACCAAATCAATCTTGGCCATTCATTTTTCTTGGATTTTGGCTATAAATACCCCTCCAATTCTGCAGAAAACTGTAGCTTCATGGACCCTTGGGGAAACTCTTGCAAAATGAAAACTCAAGCCAAGATAAAGAAGATTCAAGGTTCCAAAGTTCAAGCAAGCTAGAGATTAAAGGTAAGCAATCTTTCCTAGCTTATTCTCCTTTGATTTGGGAGCTTGAACTTAGGGTTTTCATAGGGAAAAAGTTGAGTTTTCTCTAAGGGAAGGTGCTGCCCAAAAACCTTAAAGGAAAGGGGAAAGAAGAAATTAGAGTTAGAACCATATGATTGAAGCTTAAACAAGCTAGTTAAGTAGTTGGTTGTTGAATCAAATTGATATTCTTGACTTTGCCATGGTGTGCCCTGTTCGGTCTGCATTGTTCATGAGGGAAGGAAATTTAATTTAAATGATTTAATGGTTACATTGAGTTTGTAGGATGATTTTGTGTAGGATTGGAAAGGTTTTGAACCTTGGAAACATTAAAATCTCAAGGTTGTAGTCTTTGAGATTCCTTATAGTACTGTTCACTTGCATGAACAGTGATTGGAATTTAATGATTTTGATGGTTCCAATGGTTTTAAAATGAAAAGTTGTGTGGGGTAAAGTGGAGAAACAAGTATGGGAAGCATTAGAATCAAAATGAGAATTTTTGAAAGAATTGTATGCTTATGTTCAATTCTGTACAACAGGCCATGAAGGAGCTGGAATTTCATGATTCTAAGCTCATAAATGAGTTCAAAAGATGAAATTGTGTAGGGTAAAGTCAAGACATCAATTGATTCAAGAGCCAAGTGGATTAGTGAATATTAGGGAAAGTTATGACAATAAAGAGTGTAACAAAGTTAATCTTGAACATGGTTGGAGTTCATGAGTCCTAATGAATTATGTGATGAATATGAATGTGTTTAGGACCTTGAAACATCCAATAACATGTTGGGAGGTGATTGACATAAAGGCTTATTGGTTGGAAAGCTAGAGAGCAAATGCTAAAGATCAAGAGGAAAGCTTAAGTGCAAGGTAGTGAACTTATCTCTTTATGTGCTTGATGTGGTATGCTTATGTGTTGACATGTATATGTTATTTGAATGATGTGGTGACATGATAAATGATGTTGAATATATTGTGAATAACATGTTTCCATGGCCATGCACTTTATGTAAAAGTATATAGCATGATGGCATGTCACTAATCAAAGAAAGTTAATGAAATTACATATCATGCATTAGCATCCATCTTGCATATTTAAGTGGTAATGTTTTCTACTGAGATTCCCTAGAATCTCACTCTCCCATAAAAAACCAATTTAGGTCAAGCATGAAGAAAAGGTATGCATGGAGAAGAGCTAAAGAATGGAAGAAAGGAAGTGAAGTATTGAGATTTTAGCATATACTATAAATTGTCTATGTATGTAAATGCCATGTAAGGTGTCCATTTATGTGATGAAACTATTGTAATACTTATGGCATATGTACATGATGTATATGAATGTTAAGAAGCTTATTTGATGGCTTGTGCATGCTGAAACAATTATTGGAAATGAAAGAAACGAAACTGAAATGGTAAAAACGTAGGTCTTGAAACAGTTTTGTTGTGGCTTCAGTTTGACCTAACAAATGAAGGAATTAGTTCACAAAATTTTATGATCATGTAGGACACATCCATAGATTTAAATTCATAGGTAGAATGTGTCATTTGGATGTGTATATCAAGAGAAATGATTTTCCAAAGTAAGGAACCAGAATCTATTTCCAGAGCTTTTGACCAAATGAACAGTAAACTTCAACGAATAAACTGTATCAATTGGCTAATCATTTGGTCTAGAAATTATTTTTCCCTTAAATTGAAAGATGTTATCTTTATGTAGCTTTTTGAACCACTTCATTTCAAGTTTTCTAGCATTAATTATGGTTTTTTGAAGTTTGTTGCGTAATCTGGAATACCATATGAACAGTAACCCGAGAAAGAGTAAAATTCCAGATTTGGCTAATGGACTTCCAAGGTCTTGTAAGTGGTTCTAAATGCTACTGAATGGTCCCTAAGACGTATAAAAGTAAGGATGTTACAAAATGACTATGATAGACTAGTCTTAGTCAGCCATTACCACTGAGGTCTCTTACTTCTTAGCATGATGTGACTGGACTAAGTAGGATAACGTCTGGGACCAAAATGCTAAAATCAGGGGAAAATGCTGGATGAATAGTAAAATTTAGACATTTACTGATATTGACTTGGTCAAGACGTGGTCAACGAGTTATTTTTCCCTAAAAGGTCATTAAGTTTGCTTCATGTAGCAATTTGAACTACTTCAGTCAAATTTTTCTGAAATTAGTTATGAGTTTTTGAAGTCAGGTCACTCCTTTGGAATTTGCACAGTGAACAGTACTCACTAAGAGTAAAATTCCAAATTGAATAATTTGACTTCAATAGCCTTAACAGTGGTTCCAAATGCTACCGTTTAGTCCCTAAGATGTATGAAAAGGAGAATGTTTCAAGATCTATGTTTTGGTCGTGACCTGTAAATATAGAGAAACTTCCCAGAAGAAATTAAGTCACGACCTTTGGACACTTTGGTCGCGACTAAAAAGTACAGAAGCGTGATATGATTTTATTTGTCTTGTGATTTTTTTTCTGCTCATGTTAGTCCTTGGTTCTCCTCTAAAATGCTTGCAATTCAAAACTAAAGCTCACTATAAAAATCTAAATAAGTGAAGAATATTTATACAGATTGGAAGAGTTAATTTACCATTTTACCCTTTAATTAGCACATTGCCAAGCACAATCATGTATTACCACAAAGCACAAATACATGCATAAAATAAATGGTAAATTGTAATAAGACCCTAAAAATGTCATAGAAACCATACACAATTTGTCTTATCAATTCCCTACACTTGAACCTTTGTACTCTTGGACAAAGACATGAAGTACACCTAAGCTAAAGCTATTAAATCTGAGGTAGTAACATAACCCACAGTGAAACCTTAAGACAATTAATGCACTATCTTTTGGGAATGCAAAAGTCATAATATGAGTAATGCTAAGTAATCAACTACTAACTGAAATTAACCTCAACTATATGAGCGCAATAGATTCTCTCTAAGGGTGTAAGTATTTAGCTCTCATGTCCTCTCATTGTTAGGGTTCTTTCACTCAGATTTAAAGTGGAAACCATCCTACCATATGCTTGTAATTATTCTAAATCTCATCAACTATACAACACTTATACAAAGAATCAAGAGGTCTTTTAAGGGTGAGATTATGGAGATAGGCCACGTGAAATGGAATATGAAGGGTGGAAAGTACTATATGCGTGTGATGATGAATTCATGTCTTTCGAGATATAGAAGTGGTAATTGTGCTAATAGGAGTTGATAATAGTTCCTAATTCATTTCTCTTTTCTTTCCTCTTCAATTTTTCTTGCACTATCTCTCTTCTTCTTTTTTGTTCTTTTTCTTTTCTTTTTATTGCAATATGCTTTCCCCATTTTTTTATTTGGCACTTTGTATATAAAAGATGTAGCATAATTTCACAATGATTTGATTTTATGACATGAATAAGAAGTTTATTTCAAAGAGGTACTCATGCATATGTAACTTTCTGTTATGGAAAGAAGAAAACTGATGGGCATAAAGGGGTGACTATGGATATAATGTGTGATGGGCTTGTGTTTGGGATAAAAGGGTTTAGAAATGAATGCCTCTATCATATTCAATAACATAAATGCACAAGTAATTTTCAACTCAGAGCTAAGACAAGTTCTAAATGATATAAACCAATTGAATAACCACTTAATATAGATATTTAGGGCGAGAATCCTTCCAACTAAGGTTTTCATCTAAATTGCTCATAAGCTAAAGTCTCAAACAATATTCATCATTCACCAAACATTAAAACACTTATCACAATTGAAAACCCTCTTGAATGACAGATTAAAAGTTCTAAAGTAATCACATAGAATCATGTAATAATCCCAAATCTAACAGAAAAAGCTTAAGTGTTTCCAATTCAATTTCCATTTTCAAAAATTCAAGTGTGACAATGGTTTCTATAAATTTTTTATGCAAAAGGTTAAAAAAAATGAGGGCAATGAATCATTTATGAAAGTACCTTAGTAGCTCAAATGAAATCCTTCTATACAGTATTGCAAAAGTAATGAGAAGGTAAATGGACATTTTCACACTAAGGTCACGACTAGAAGCAGTGAAAGTCGCGACTCAATGTCATAGTCAGTGCTTGCCCTGAACTTACAACAAGTAGTCATGACCATACAGCACATATGTCACAACTAAAGTCCATAGAGAGATATTGTCCTGACCTAAAGCACTCATGTCGCAACTTATTTTCACAAAGAGCATATTAAGTCTAAAATTCCATGTAAGGTTGTGACCATACAACACATATGTCATGACAAAACACCACATATACTACCACTTAATGCTTTTGGCAGCCCAAAACATCGTATATACTGAAACCTTTTTGGCTAACCACAAAATAGTTTAAAGTGGGGATCCATGTTTTAGTAATTCATCATTCAGTAAAATCAAAACCGAAAAATTTTATGATGAAAGATTGGATTAATTGAAGAATTTGTATTAATTAGCACAGAAATAATAACATCTACCCCACACTTAAACTTGATAATGTCCTCACTGTCAGCGGAATATAGAAATCACAGCACTGTTAAGGTCTATTCAATCTAGCCCCAGCACAGTAGTCAAACACATTACTCAATGCAATTTTGACAATGAAGCTCGCAGTCACACTCAAATCATACATGGAAATACAAGTAAAGCAAAGATGACATGATGGGTAAGCTAAAATCATGCATGTGAGTGTGTAAGCATATCAAATAACTATCAATGAGTTCGTGAGACAGAGACAATAATGGAGTGTTATGCAAAATAGAAATAAACAAAAAATAAACAGAAATGAACTAAAGATAAATACTATCCTACTGAATCATCAAGCAGAAAAATTAACTACTACTTCTACTAGTTCATCCATTTCCAATCATCAAACCAACATGTCAAGCATATACCACATTAGGTAAATTTGTAAAAGGTAAGAGATAGGAAAAGGACAACCTTGCATCAAGGAGGGGGTGGGAACTCATAAGACTTTGAGAGATGGCTATGTGATCAGAAAGTCTCCCTTATTGCCTTCTCTCTCCATTTTAACATCCCAAGATCATGCACTCTAACTACATCATGAAGTCCATCCAAGTTTGTCTTGAATTTTCCCTTTTCAACTTGAACTTTCCCAACTATTATTGGTATGAAGAAGCAGCAAACTTGTGTGGTATTCCCTTCACATCCTTTGTATATTTCTTGAAATCGCTCTTATCGAGCTTGTTTAGATTCTTTATATTGCTACCTACTTTCTTAGATGCTGGAACAAGGTGAGGTTAGTCTACAACTATAACATAGTTGAGATCACTCTCTTTCATACATGTATCAATAGTAGAGATCAAATTATTTAAGAATCGTAAGGTATGAGAGGTAATTTTAGAATGTGAGTGAGGAGGAGTAGAGTTAGAACATATTGGCCCTTTAACCAAAACAACAGAATATGGAGCTAAAGGAATATGAGATTCACTAGATGTGTATGCCGTTCCTGGTCGTGACCTATTAGGTTCATTGTCAACTTCTAGTAGCGACTCAAATTGACAGTGAGTGTCTCTAAAATTTTTGGTCTGACTTTGTGGTTTTTTAGTCTCGACAGTTTTATGTCATGACCATACCGACATCTTATCATAGCTCTGCTTCACAGAGAGTTTCTGTTGATCTTATGGTCACAACATTTTCATCCATAGGTCATAACACACAGTCTCAGGAGTTTTTAGTCATGACATTATCATTCTCATATCACAACCCATTTTCACATATAGTGTCTCCCTTAGCAAATTGATGTTTAGTCATGACTTAGAGGTCTTCGTGTCGTGACTTGGGATCACTTATGCTTAACCCTGCTTCACTTGTTCTGTTTGCGGCTCCCAAATTATCTTGTGACCCTGTAAAATCACTCACAAACTCCTTCCCAAAAGCATTATCACTTACAATTGATGAAATTGAATTGAGATTTGGTGACAATGAGAAATTTACAGAAGGTGAAAGCATGCTATAATTATCAAAAAAAATAACACATGATGCATTGCCTTCATAAGAATAAGGAAAAAAATAAGCAGAAGAAAGAGGTTCAAAATAATCATCATAAGCACATAAAGATGTATCTGAATCTACATGCTTCTGAGATGCTTTATGGGACTTATTGGAATTATGGAACATAAAATCATACCCATCATGTAAACTCAATTTCATGCTTATCCCTATTCTTTTCAACAACATAATCAATAGCATTCAAACCAGCACAAGCAGAATTATCAAAACGATATTTCATTGCTTTATTCATATTAAAAGTCACCACATGTCCTCCAACTTCCATTATAATGGAACTATGCTTAATACTAATGATTATCTTAGAAGTTTAGAGAAAAGGTCTGCCTAAGATCAAAGTGCTCACATTCACTAGCTAACTGGACATGTCCAAAACATAAAATTAGCTGGGAACACTAAGTCATTCACCTGCACTAGAATATCCTGTAGAACTCCCTTAGGGTACCTAATTGATCTATCAGCTAATTGGAGCACTGCACTTGTGCCTCTAAGTTTGTCAATACTTAAAGCTATGTATACCGACCAAGGTATTATATTAATGGTAGCCCCAATATCTAATAACGCTCCCTTGACTTAAACATTTCCTATAGTGCAGGGGATTGTATAGGATCCTGGGTCTTGACACTTAACTGGCAATTTACTCTTAAAAAGTGATAACACATTAGCACTCACTTGAATTCTCTCAACAAGCCTAAACTTCTTCTTATTAGCACATAATTCTTTTAAAAATTTAGCATATTTAGGGTTTCTCTTGAGGAATTCAACCATAAGAATATTTATTTCTAACTTATTGAAGAGATTGAAAGCATCTTTTATTCAGAATCAATATTTTCCTTTCTAGAAAAATAATATTTAGGAAAAGGGAGATATTTTATACTTACCTCCTTACCTGTATGCATAGAGACTCCTTGCTTGCTTGGCTCCACCTTCTCCTTAGTTTACTTTTCCTTGTATGTTGGACTTGGCATTATCACCTCCTCTTCTTGCTTTTGGGTTGCCTTCTTGAGCATAACTTGTTGTTCTTTAATACTTTCTAATTTTCCAAACTTCATCTATGACATTGATGAATTTTCAACTTCAAGATCTTCCATATCCTCCTGTACTGTATCATCTTCCATAAACTACACTTTTCTTTCACTTATGAGTGATATGACATTTAGACCCTTCGGATTAATGACAATATTTGAAGGTACGCTGCCACTACTCTTCGTTTGGATGTCACTCATTGTATTGGAGACTTGAATTAAATGACTTGTAATATCTGCATTCTTGGAACTTAACTCCTCAAGTTTCCTATGCACATTAGCAATTATCCTTCTACATACTTTCAAGGATTGAAGCTATGGAGGTTAATTGATCGTCATTCTCTTTGAGCTTCTTGTTTATATTGGTCATTCTACCATCCATGTTGTTCATCTGTGTAGCCATACTCTTCAACAACTGAGAAGTCTCATCTGGTCTTGTTGCCACTAAGGTATTAGGGTGAGTTATAGACCTTGCATTATTTTGGTAGTTGCTTGAGGAAGCACCACCTTCTTGGAATTAGTTTGGCTATTTTCCCCACTCCCCACCTAAAATTTGGGTGGTCTCTCTAACCAGGGTCATATGTGTTGGAGTATGGGTGTAACATCCTAATTTTCTTACATCTTAGGGACCAAACAGTAGCATCTGGAACCACTTTTAAGGTCATTGAAGTCAAATTATACAATCTAGAATTTTACTCTACTGAGTATCGTTCACTGTGTAAATTCCAGAGGAGAGACCTGACTTCGAAAAATCATAATTAAATCTAGAAAAATTAAAATGAACTAGTTCAAATTGCTACACAAAGCTAACTTAATGCTCTTTTAGGGAAAAATAACTCGCTGACCATGCCATGACCTAGTCAACATCAGTCAATGCCCAAAATTTACTATTTATCTGGCATCCTTCCCCTGATTCAGCATTTTGGTCCCAAATTTGAAAAATCATATCTCCATGTGTAGAGATCCAAATAAGACGTTCTATATATCAAATCGAAGATTGGTATGTCTACTATTTATTGGTAAAATATCTTACATTTATTCCATCATTTACTATTTCTAATTATAGCTCAATTCTCACTATATCCCTAAGAGTTATTGTTCATAGTGACAATTTCAAGCAACTAATTTATACATACATCAATCACATATCAATCATGCTAAATAATTATTAACTTCTCTTCATGCATCTTTATCTCCTCCATCTGAAGAAGACCTGCTATAATTTGATTGATATGGAAAGGGTGAGATTTCTGGGGAAATCTCAGTAGCAAATGGAAATCATATAATGTATGCAACTATATGCTTGATGTTACTTTGTGTGCACTTAATGATCATGCTTACTTAATGATAACATACATGCTTCCATGTTCCTTAATTATAACATATGGTCATAGCATAAAAATAAATAGAGCATTACTTAATCATACATGCTTCAAATCATCAAAGTAAGTAAACATAACATAAAACATCCAAGCAACATAAGCATACAAGTAGGTAAGTTTACTACCTGATGTGTAGCCTCTCCTCTAGCTCTTAGCCTTTGCTCTAAGGTTCCTTCTTTTCATAGGTTATAACCTATACATAGCATAATAATATCTTCATTATTATCTAATACAGTATAGCTCTACTTAACTCATACTTAACTTGAGGTAATACCCTTAATCTAACAATCCTCTAACCCTCTTTTCATCAACAACTAACCTTTTCAAAAGAGATATTTCTCTATTCTAACTCTTAAATTTATAAGAACAATCCTCTAATTTATTAGAGCAGGGACTATAATAAATTACTTACTTATTCCTAAGCTTGCCAAGTCCCTCAGCTCCTTGGATTGATCCTAGCTCCGCCAGAACTCCTTCTTTTTCCTTTCGTTCTTTCTCTTCCTTTCTTTCTCTCTCTATTTCCTTTCTTCTCTCTTCTTTCTCTTGCTTTTCCTTGCTTGGCCATGGGTGAAATAGAAGGGGGTGGGCATTTATAGGTGGAGGGAGGTGGAATGGATGGTCCAGATAGAATCGCGATGAACGGCTCAATTCGCTTAGCTTTCTTAAGAAGCTTCGTCCGCATCATCATCCTAGATGACTCATCAAAAATGGCATTCTAACATCCTTGTTTTCTTACGTCCTAAGGACCAAACGGTAGCATCTGGAACCACTTCTAAGGCTGTTGAAGTAAACTTACTCAATCTGGAATTTTAATCTTAGCGAGTACTGTTCACTGTGCAAATTCCAGAGGAGTGACCTGAATTTGAAAAATCATAACTAATTGTACAAAAAACAAAATCAAGTGGTTCAAATTGCTACACGAAGATAACATAATTCTCTTTTAGTAAAAAATGACTCGTTGACCATTCATTGGCCAGGTCAACTTTGGTCAACATTCTAAAATCACTGTTCCTCCAGCATCCTGTCCCTGATTCCAGCATTCTGGTCCCAACTTTGATAAATCATATCTTTATGTGTAGACATCCGAACAAGACGTTCTATATATCAAATTGAATCTTGTAATGTCTACTATTTAGTGGCAAAATATCATACATTTATTCAATTATTTACTATTTATAATTATAGCTCAAATGTCACTATCTCACCATGAGTTACTGTTCACAGTGACAATTTCCAGCAATTATACATACATGAATCACATGTCAATCATGCTAAGAAATTAACATTTCTTCATACATCTTTATCTCCTCCATCTTGAGAAGACCTTCTATAATTGGATTGATATGGAAGGGGTGAGATTTCTGGGGAAATCTCAGTAGTAAACGGAAACCATACAATGTATGCAATTATATGCTTGATGTTACTATGTTTGTACTTAATGATCATGCTTGCATCATAATAACATACATGCTTCCATGTTACTTAATTATAACATATGTCTATAGTATAAAAAGAAACAAAGCATTACTTAATCATACATGCCTCACATCATCAAGGTAAGAAAACATCATATAAAACATCCAAGCAGTATAAGCATACAAGTAAGTAAGTCTACTACCTGGCGTGAAACCTTGCTTTCCAGCTTTTAGCCTTGTCTCTAAGGTCCCTTCTTTTCATATTTTAGAGCCTATACATAGTATAATAGTATCTTTATTATTTTTCAGTATAGCTCTACTTAACTCATGCTTAACTAGGGGTAATATCCTTACTCCAATATTCCTCTAACTTTCTTTCTATCTATAGCTAACTTTATTAATATAGATATTTCTCTATTCTAACCACTAAGAGCAATCCTCTACCTTATTAGAGCAGGGACTAGGTAACTTACCTCATTCCTAAGCTCTTCCTAGTCCCTCAACTCTTTAGACTGCTCCTGGCTCCACCAGAACTCCTTCCTTCCTTTCCTTTCTTTCTCTTTCTCTCTTTCTCTCTTCTTTCTCTTCTTCCTTTGACTCTTGGCCATGGTGTGCCTTGAAATAGGAGGGGGAAGGGTCTATTTATAGGTGGAGGGAGGTGGAATGGATGGCTCAGATCGAACCAGGATGAATGGCTCAGATTGCTTGCTTCCTCAAGAAGCTTTACTTGCATCACCACGATGACATCACCCTCCTTTATGACTCACCACTAATGACATCATCCAAGGACACCTCAGGGGGTATGTGGCACAATGGTCATGCCCTTGGGACACTTTACTAGTTGACTCAGTCTTTCTAGAGAATTCTGGAGTCTTTTTCCTAAATGGACAGCCGAGATTGTGCCACGTGTCCTCTTGCTTTTTCTCCTTTTCCTGTAATCATGCCATGTGTCATGGGCTTTTCTTCTTTTACTGTAATCATAGCATGTGGTGCCTTGTGGGCCCTATTTATTCCATCTTATGATTCCAGATCACTTTCCCTAGTTCTATCTTTGACCGGGTCACTTTACTTTATTGAAAAAGTACTAAAATAATAGTTTAATGCCTCTTGGGCCCACATCCCTCTTGGGCTACGTTTTTGGACCTTGGATTGTCATCTTGGATTTCAAACCAAGCCCAAGCACTTTGGTTACTCAGTTTCCAAGAAACACCTCTTACTTCTTCTTTATGCCCACAGGGACTTTCACTATTTTCCTTGAATTTTCACTTTCTTGCAGTTTAGTCCCTGAACATCATCTGTATACTTCTGGGACTCCTGCACAATAGGGTCGAGTAGCCTTCCTTTTTCAAGCTACATACTAGGCTTATAGGCCTAAAAATTAGGACATGACATTTCTCCTCCCTTTAAAATAAATTTCGTCCATGAAATTTGAGGGTCAAATCTCTATTTATACTTTGACAAATAGTTTCCTCTGAGGATAATGTCCCTTTCATTTCATAACTACCTTTCATAACTTTGTGTATTTATGCCAAACTTTTGTGGCATTTACACCCTTTCCCATATAACTATATTATATCTTTACTCTATCTTACACCCTCTTTCATGGGTCTTGCTAGCCTTTTCATCTCTTGATCCTTATCTGAAGGATCTATCGATTCATACTTTTCCATTCTCAAAACATATGGGGTTCTCTTCGCTATTCCTCATGCATACTTCTACAAAAAATTTTGAATATCAGTACTCAAATTTGAAATTGGACTCCATCTTCGTTTAAAGAAAACTAAGTTCAGTCTGTATATAATATAGGCTATAAATAAGTTTTTTGGATGAGTTAATCAACTCGTAAAGCTCCTTACCTTAACTTCATCTTTCCAGAGAGATATTGGACTATTCTCATTTCTTCATGGCTGCTTACTTTCCTTAGGCTAGGTCTAACTGTGACCTCAGGATCTAACTGCGATCAACCGTAAGCCTCTTCAGAATCTAACTGTGACTCTAAAGCTATTAGGATCTAACTGTGACCCTTGAGCCATGCTAGGATCTAACTGTGACCCTCTAGAATCCTATGTGATTCTGTTGTACTGCATCATCATCTATGAAAGATCTCATCCAATAGACTAAGTTATAAGGTTAACTGCTTCCACTTGTTGATAACTCAATAAAAATTTTAAAATACATTCAGTAGTCCATATTATTTACCTAGACTTTACTTATTTTCTTACTCTGTTGTGGTTTACCAATCATGGTCTAACCACCTACCATTGTATTATGTTGCTATAGCCTCATCATAACTTCTTATTTCAATCTGTGCTTTAACTGCGAGCCATTTAAACTATGCTCTAGCTGCGAACAATCTGTATCAGATCTAACTCTTATCTGAAGAGTAATCTGAACTCATCTATCTAGCTCTATCTGAGAGCTATCTATTTCATATTTAACTCTTATCTAAAGAGTGATATGAAAACAATCTCTTTACTGTTATCTTTAGCGCTTTCTGTATACTATTTCTTTTGAAAGAGTTATAAACTACCACTTCTTGGTACTTGCTGTAACCCTAACATAAGAAATGGCCCTGAGTACTGCATTCATAAGTATGTAGAAATACCTGAGTAACCCTAATCATACTATAACAACTATCCCACTTACTAAGACTGTCTATCATCCTGGATACATTCTTATTGCATGTCGTATGGTATGGTAGCAACATAACTTTCTTATCATAAACTCTACCCTGAATGTACTGCGTAAGGAGAGTATTCATAGCATACTCTAACATGCGTGTTATCATATGACAACTATAAGGTGATGCAAATATTCATCATAACTTATGGCAACATAAGCCATATCATCGTCACATAAATTTGCTCAACCATCTATCATACGTACACTGCAATTGAACAATTAACTAAGTAAACTTTAAAAAATTCTTTCATTATCTGCCAGAACACCTCTCAAGAAGCTTTGCCTGCATCATCATGATGACATCATTATCCTAGATGACTCATAAAAAATGACATCATCCATGGACACCTCACATGCTTAGGTGGCATACTGGTAGGGCCCTCAGGATATCTCACTAGCTGACTCAATATTTCCAGAAAATTCTAGAGTCCTGTCCCAGAATGAACGGCTGAGATTGTGCCATGTATCCTTAGCTTTTTCTTCTTTCCCTAGACTCATGCCATGTGGCACCTTGTGGGTCCCATGAGTACACCTTTCATGCCACCTCATGGTTTTGGATGAGTCTAAAGCTCTATCTGATCACTTTCCCCAGTTATATCTTTAATCGGGTAACTTTACTTTATGAAAAAGTATTAAACTATTACTTTAATGCCACTTAAATCTAACATAATCATTGGGCCATGTTTTTGGACCCGTGGAATGCTATCTTAGTCTCTAATCAAGCTCAAGCACTCTGGTGGCTTGATTCCTATAACATCCTTACTTTTATACGTCTTAGGGACCATTCAGTAGCATTTAGAACCACTTACAAGACTTTAGAAGTCCATTAGCTAAATCTATAATTTTTCTCTTTCTCGAGTGACTGTTCATATGGCATTCCATATTATGCGATGAAATGTAAAAAATCATAATTAATTATAGAAAAATCAAAATAAAGTTGTTCAAAAAGTTACATGAAGATAACTTCTTGAATTTTAAGGAAAAAATAATTTCCAGACCAATTGATTAGCCAATTAATACAGTTTATTCATCAAATATTACTATTCATTTGGTCAAAAATTCTAAAAACATATTCTGCTCCCTTATTTGGAAAATTAATTCTCTTTGTACATACATCAAAATAAGGTGTTCTTAGTGTCAAAATGAAGCTTGACATGTTATCTAAATGTCTGTACAATTTCATACATTTATCTCATCATTTACTATTTTTTATCACATCACGATCATCACTACTTGCATTGGTCAAATAGTAACATTACATATAATAATTCGTCACATAACATTTATACTATCCAATCCCTAGCTTCTCTTCATGCTTCTTTAATCCTCTTTCATCATTAACAAAAATGTGGGATTGGGATTACATGGAAAGGGATGAGATTTTTGGGGAAATCTCAGTAGCAAACGGTACTAAACAATGCATGCATTAATGTAAATACTTGTGCTTGCTTGTGAAAGTGTTAACATTGTGTAATATGCATGTTTCCATGTAACATATGAAATACAATTGGCCAAAGTAATCATAGAACATAGCTTCATACATAAGTACATATGCAACACAATTCAACAAAACCATAGCACAATCAAGCATAACATTCAATGCATACAAGTTTAGGATAAGTTTACTACCTTATATACTTGACTGTCTTTCACTTTATCTTGCTTCTTTCTTCTCACTTCTCTTGGATATGTGGCTGCCTCTTTTGGAGCATACCAATTAATTCCTAACATCACATAATCATTCATCCATCACAATCTAACTTCCTTGAGCATTAAACTCACTTTAACTAACATAACTTCCTCTTGAACATTAAGCTCATTTAACTACATTAACTTTCCTTAATCTTAACTAATGGACTTGGCCTTTGAATCAATTGATGTCTTGACTTTACCCTACACAATTTCATCTTTTGAATCCATTTATGAGCTTAGAATCATGAAATTCCAGATCCTTCATGGCCTTCTGGACAGAACCAAAAACATGCATATAATTCCTTCAAAAATTTTCATTTTGATTCTAATGCTTCCCATACTTGTTTCTCCACTTTATCCTACACAACTTTTCATTTTTAAACCATTAGAAGCATCTAAATCATGAAATTTCAATCATTGTTCATGCGAGTGAACAGTAACAGAGGAGAATTTCAAAAACTACAATATTGGAATTTCAATGCTTCTAAGGTTCAAAACATATCCAGTCCTACATACAAATCATCATATAAATTCAATGAAAGCCTTAAATCATTGAAATTCCCTTTCCTTCCATCATGAACAGTGCAAACAGAATTGGTTCAACCATGGCAAAGTCAAGAATATCAACTTGATTCAACCACTAATCACTTAACTAGCTTGTTTAAGCTTCAATCATAAATCTCTAACTTTAATGTTTTCTTTTTCCTTTCATCTAAGGTTTTTGGACAGTACAACACCTTAGAGAAAACTCAATTTTCCTCCATGGAAACCCCAAGTTCAAGCTCCCAAATCAAAGGAAAATAAGCTAGGATAGATTACTTACCTTTAATCTATAGCTGGCTTGAACTTTGGTACCTTGAATCTTCTTTATCTTGGCTTGAGTTTTCATGTTGCAAGAGTTTCCCCAAGGGTTCTTGTGCTCATGGTTTGCGTCAGATTTGAGGGATATAGAAAAATCTCATGGAAAATCAACGTCCAAGATTACTTTGTGCACTATTTGATCTTATGGCTCACATTTAGTCTTGGATTTAACTTTTTCAAAAAGAGAATTATGACATCATCCATGACATCATTAAGGGACAACTCATAGGGCTAGGTGGCAAAATTCCAATGGGGTAAGCTTCTGGAAATATTCCAGTCTAATCTGGTACTAGCTCAGTCTGATTCCCCAAAAACCAGACTGTTTTATAAATCTAATTTTTCTGAGATTTCATAATATGTTTTATGACCTTAAATCTAGTATCCAGATTCTCCCTATCATTGATATCCTTAGACTAGGGCAAAACTTAATTACATATTCCTTGAAAAATGACTGAAATGCCCTTGGTCCACTATCTTGCATTATATTAACCCTAAGGGCATAATTGTCATTTTATACTCCTTTATACTGCATCAGGGTGTATACTATAACATCCTAATTTTCTTATGTCTTAGGGACCAAACGGTAGCATCTGGAACCACTTTTAAGGTTATTGAAGTCAAATTACACAATCTAGAATTTTATTCTAGCGAGTACTATTCACTGTGCAAATTCTAGAGAAGTGACCTGACTTCAAAACGCTGTTCACTATACACTCCTTCATGCATCTTCATCTCCTCCATCTTGAGAAGAGCTGTTGTAATTGGATTGATATGGAAGGGGTGAGATTTCTACAGAAATCTCAGTAGCAAATGATACTAAATAATGCATGCATTAATGTGAATATTTGTGCTTGCTTGTAAAAGTGTTAACATTGCGTAATGTGCATGCTTCCATGTAACATATGAAATATAATTGGACAAAGTAATCATAGCAACAGAGCTTCATACATAAGCACATATGCAACACAATTCAACAAAGTCATAGCACATCAAGCATAACATTTAATGCATACAAGTTTAGGATAAGTTTACTACCTGACGTGTTACCTTTCCTCTAGCCCTTAGCCTTTGCTATAAGGTTCATTCTTTTCATAGGTAAGATCCTATACATATCATAATAATATCTTCATTATTATCTGATCAGTATAGCTCTACTCAGCTCATGCTTATCTTGAGGTAATACCCTCAGTCTGACAATTCCCTAACTTTCTTTCCATCCATGGCTTAACCTTATCAACAGAGATATTTCTCTATTCTAGCCATTAAGAATAATCCTATAATTTATTAGAGTAGGGACTAGAATAAATTACTTACCCCATTCCTAAGCTTGCCAAGTCCCTAAGCTCCTTGGACTACTCCTAGCTCTACCAGAACTCTTCCTTTCTTTCTTTCTCTCTTTCTCTTTTTCTCTCTTCTTTCTCTTGCTTTGCCATACTTTGCTATGAATGGAATAGAGGGAGGGGTGGTCTATTTATAGTTGAGAGGAGGTGGAATGGATGGTCCAGATTGAATCGCGATGAATGGCTCAGATCGCTTAGCTTCCTCAAGAAGTCTTGCCTGCATCATCACGATGACATCACCCTCCTCAATGACTCATCAAAATGACATCATCCATAGGACACCTCACATACAAAGTGGAGCAATGGTGGGGTCCTTGGGACACCTCACCAGCTGACTCAGCCTTTCTAAAGAGTTCTAGTCTTTTCCCGAAATAAACGGCTGAGATTGTGCTACGTATCCTTTTTCTTTTTCTCCTCTTCCTAGAATCCTGCCATATGTCCTTAGCTTGTCTTCTTTTCCTAGAATCACGCCATATGGTGCCTTATGGGTCCCATGATGACACCTTTCATGCCACCTCATGGTCTAAAGCTTTATCCGATCATTTTTCCTAGTTCTATCCTTAACCAGGTAACTTTACTTTATAGAAAAGTACTAAAATATTATTTTTAATATCACTTAACCCCATATAATCATTGGGCCATGTTTCTGGACCCTTGGAATGTCATCTTGGGTTTCTAACCTAGTCCAAGCACTCTAGTGGCTCGATTCCTAAGAAATACCCTTAGTAAATTACCAAGATGCCCTTAGTTCCTCTTTAATACTTATAGGGCACTATTGTCTTTTCATACCTTTCCAGAGTTTCTCTTAACCCTAGTCAACTATCCATATACCCTTTCTTGATTGGCTAACCTTAGTCAACTATCCATACACAACGCAGTGGCATTTTCATAATTTTATATTTTTCTCGGTCTTTATTAGCCTTTGCTCACATACTTATCTAAAAATACCCTTGTGCCTATAAGGCGCCATTCTAGGCCCTTTATATGATCTATCTACCTTCATGGGCTCATTTCCCAATAAATTCCCCTAAAACCTATTTATCGGGTATTTTAATCCACTATAAATTCCATAACAAATTCTACAGAACTCCTTTTTGGGCTCTAGCAGTCTTAGAAATTCTTATATTAATTATAGGAATTTACTACCAAATTTCATCTAATTCTGAGGTCCAGAAAATACTGTATTAATTTTCCTTTCTTCAAAAATTAATATAAATCTTTCAGGACCTCGTATCAAAATTCTGTTATGTCAAATTGGTCAGAATAATTTTCTCTATTTACTAAAACTTCTGCTCAATAGGGTCTAGTAACATACCTTTTTCAGGCTATATACTGGGCTTCTAGGCCTAAAAATTAGGATATGACATATACTAGCTCTAACTAATCATCTTTATACTAGTTTGGAGCTTTTGGCCTCTCCATAATGACCAAAATGCCCTCCATCTATCACTGGTATAATCTGGCCACCTAAGGGTATTTTTATAATTTCATACTTTTTTGGGGATGCTCTGGACTCTGGCCCACTTAACTGTCCAACCACCTTATTGGGCCTCTTGGGACACCATTTGGGACTTAATATTAGTCTATTACCTTTATGGCATAAATCCCAAGGAACCTCTCAAGACAGCATTTATCGGGTATTTTATTCCACTGTAAATTCCTGTAAGAATTCTACAGAATTTCTTTTTTGACTCTGTCAATTTTATAAATTCTTATATTAAATATAGGAATTTACTATAAAGTTTCATATGATTGTCTAAAAAATTCTATAATAATTCTTCCTGACTTCAAGAATTCATATCAATTAATTGGGACCTCAAATCGAAATTCTGTGTTACGTTAAACTGATCAGAATAATTTTGTCTATCTACTGGTAAAATTTGGGACTAAACTACTTCCAAGCAGTTTTTGGCCTTTTTCGGTTTAACTTTCTCATAATTACATTTTTGTCCCTGAACTTTTGCTTAATTACATTTAGGTCCCTAAACTTTTGATAATTATCACTTTTGGCCCAACTTTTGTTTCTACTTTCATTTTTGGCCTTTAACATTTTCTAATTTTTATTTGAGTCCCTCTCTTCCTTCAAGACTCATCTAACCTTTATTATTCCTTCCGATCATCATCATAATCCTTTCCAAACCTCTTTCCACTATTAGTATTATACAGATAGAGAAAAATTAGGATATGGCAATAGATGCTGCTCCCTCTTAGAGCTATATTATCTTTCATAACTACGTCTTATTTCATTTCATGTTCATGGTACATCATTCATGTATGTTATCCCTACTGAAGGGATATGTCCTGAGTACTATGATCATTTGTCTATAGATCGTTATTAACCTTTATCTCTAATCTCATTTATTGCTTTATCATTACCAATTTGAATTATCTAATTGCATGTTATATGATATGGAAGAAACAATTTTATCATCATATATACTCTACCCTTAATGAAATGTGGAAGGGGGTATTCATTTATCATAGCATACTCTAACATACATAATATCCAAGGAGATGCAATCATTTGAGCATTCTCTAACATGTGTGTCATCATATGACAACTGCAAGGAGATGCAACTTCTCATCATAATTCATGGCAACATAAGCCATATCATCATTACATAATTTGCTCAGCCATCCTTTATACGCATACTACAATTAAACGATTAACTAGGTAATCTTTTAAAGCATTTTGTCCCTTTATCATCTTAACTGCCAAATTATCTATCACATTATATAATCAGATCATTGTCATATCCTGAAGTAATTATTCATCTAACTTAGGCTGCTACATTACTCTCTTATTAGGGTCTAGACTTAACCCTTCATTACTTTTTATGACATAGGAAATAGGGGAGTCACTTTATCATTTTAACACTAGTTACCTTTCTCTTTCTAAACATCATTAACTTCTTTTCTTATTTCACATACATCTACCACTCTGCTGAACTTCTACAACTACCTGAGAAAAATTCTTTTTTTGTAACACATAATTCAATCCGTGAGCTAACTTATCAGTCATTCAACTCTCATTGTTCATGTGGATGGACTCGGCTAAGTATTCATCAAAGAGTTTCTCTTTCCTTACTTTACCTCTAGCCTCATGCTCATCTCTATCTAACTGAGAGGAATACTTCTAGTAAACTATCCAATAAAAACTTCTCAGGTGAGTAGATCAATCTCCATCTCATATGGAGTAACTTCTATATCTCTCTACTATCTCTTAAAAATTTTTGTTTGTTTGTCTCAGTTGGCTCTGGACTAGCTGTGGTTCCTTTATGGTCTGTCTCTGGATCTTGACTAACTTAAGTCACATAGATCTCATTCATTATCTAGCACTACTACTTTTGTTCTCTAGGGTTCTCTACCCTATGCATGCTAGGTTACTGTCTCTTTATGATGGTATTCCCCTATTCTAGGAGCTTTAACTTTTTATCAATTGACCATCATGTCTCTAACCTTAATCCATGTATTAGGCTCATTCTTTGACAAGTCTCATTCTAACTTCTTATTATTCTATTCAGTAAAGACTAGCTAAATGAATCTGTTGTAACATAGATCAACTCCTGGTGATCATATAAAGGATCTACTTTTGAACATTTTCTTAAACTAATCTTCTGTATCTCAATGCCACTTACTGTTTCACTTGCCTGCATCATGTGCTAAACCTCTAACTGATAAACTTCAGTAAGGTTGGCATCTTCATTCTTATCACCAGGTCTCTGTGCATTCTAGTCACGACTTGAGTACTGGCTAGTCGTGACTCATATTTTCTATAAACTTTAGTCGCGACCATCTCCACTTACTCGTCACTACTTGACAGCTCTATGTTCTGCAGTTGCGATCATAGGTTATCTTCTGTCGCGACATGATCTGCTTATACATTAGTCGCGTCTTATGGCTTGGACTCATCGTGAACTAATAGCTCTGGAACTTCTTGTCACGACCAATGGTCTTTACTCGTCACAAATAAAAATCTTCTGTAAATATTTATCGTGACCTAAATTGCTTCACATCGTGACCTGGTATAGCTTTTTGTAAATATTCACTTATAATGTTCTTGACTTTGATGAATTTGAGTCAATTGAAACTTATTCATATCTATATATCATAATCACATTAAATTGGGAACATATTCACAAAGATGTTCAACCAACTATCATTTCATTATATCACATCAAAACTCATATTTCATATGACCATAACATTTGTACATACAATAAACACATGTCCACTACATATTCGGGGTGCATAATAACTGTCATACATCTATGTATTTACTTTACACTAGTTACAAATGTACATTACCTATCATCTCTGTTTACATTCTTTTCTAGGGAATAGTGAATTGTAAATACTTCTGCATACATAAATGTCGCCCCTGTATATCTGTTGGCGGATCATTTGCCAAAAACTCACTTAACTCTACATGCCATATAGGGGTATATGGCAATATCTAACTACCATCTCATGTCAGTCTGCTAGAGTGTAAACTTGATTCAGGTTAATGCCCTCTATTGTATTTCTGCCTATCATCCCTACTATGTCATTGAGGAACTACAGATAAATGGATTGCTCTTGATCTATACTTCTATCCATCCCTTGACTAGACTGAGTAATTCACTCTCCACAGCTTTCTTGAGACTGATATAGTCAACATTATATGTCTTTAGTAAAGAAGGCTGGGGTTGATTAGGACCAGGAATATCGCACTGATCTTCCTTTATAAAGTCACATATTCCTGGACTTAGAAAATG
The DNA here is from genome assembly GCA_037074615.1 of Leucaena leucocephala. Classification (NCBI taxonomy): domain Eukaryota; kingdom Viridiplantae; phylum Streptophyta; class Magnoliopsida; order Fabales; family Fabaceae; genus Leucaena; species Leucaena leucocephala. The sequence goes on along the minus strand of CM073567.1, from coordinate 10,365,416 downwards.
GAAAGGGATTGTCATAAACTCTGACTGGATCTCTAGATTAAGGGACTATTGTATATTTCTCATAGTAAACTATCCTCAAACTCTAGTGAGCAAGGACTAATATCTAGTCTACCTGTAATCCAGTACTAGTGATTAACTTCCCCAGCCGTAGATTGTCCTCTTATAGGAGGAATAAGACTTACATTAGGTTTAGAAGGCACTACCAAAAACTCATATTATATCTCTTATCAAAGCTTTCTACTAATCCTCAAGAAATTTCTAAGGCTATTTATCTTTAGCTTACATCTCCAATATCCTATATATTCACTTAGGAATCTGAGATAGCGTTTCATATCAGGCTATTTTACTTTAACTAGGCTATATTCATTCTATCATCACATCTCTTATCGCCTATAAGACTTATGTGTCCCTAGCCTGAAGAACTTATATAACATCCTTACTTTTATACATCTTAGGGACTATTCAGTAGCATTTAGAACCACTTACAAGACCTTGAAAGTCAAATTACACAATCTGCAATTTTACTCTTTCTTGGGTTACTGTTCATATGGTATTCTAGATTACACAATAAACTTCAAAAAATCATAATTAATTCTAGAAAAATCAAAACGAAGTGGTTCAAAAAGATACATGAAGATAACATCTTGAAATTCAAGGAAAAAATAATTTTCACACCAAATGATTATCCAATTAATACAGTTTATTCGTTGAAGTTTACTATCCATTTGGTCAAAAACTCTAGAAACAGATTCTGGTCCCTTAATATGGAAATTCATTTCTCTTGATATACACTTCCAAATGAAACATTCTACCTATGAAATTAAAGCTCTAGATGTGTGATACACACTTGTAAAATTTCATGAAATAATTCCTTCATTTGCTAGGTTAAACTGAAGCCACAACAAAATTGCTTCAGGACCTACATTTTTACCATTTCAGTTTCTTTTCTTTTACTATCAATAATTGTTCTAGCATGCATAAGCTATCAAATAAGCTTTTCAATATTCATATACATCATGTACATATTCCATAAGTATTACAAATAGTTTCATCACATAGATGGACACCTTATATGGCATTTACATACATAGATAATCCATAACATATGCTAGGATCACAATTACTTCCATTCTTTAGCTCTTCTCCATGCATACATTTTCCATCATGCTTGACCTAAATTAGTTGGTTATGGGAGAGCGAGATTCTAGGGAATCTCAGTAGCAAACATTACCACTTAAATAGGCAAGATGGATGCTAATGCATGATATGTAATTTCATTAAACTTTCTTTGATTAGTGACATGCCATCATGCTATATACTCTTACATAAAGTGCATGGTCATAGAAAACATGTTATTCACAATACATTCAACATCATTTATCATGTCACAACATCATTCAAACATCATCTACATGTCAACACAAAAGCATACCACATCAAGCACATAAAGAGGTAAGTTCACTACCTTGCACTTAAGCTTTTCTCTTGATCTTTTGCACTTGTTTCCTAGCTTTCAAACTATAAAACCTTTATGTCAATCACTTCCAAACATTTCTTGGATGTTTCAAGGTCATGAACACATTCATATTCATCTCATAATTCATTAGGACTCATGAACTCTAACCATGTTGAAGACAAACCTTATTACATTCTTTATTATCATAATTTTGTCTAATCTTCACTAATCCACTTGGCCCTTGAACCAATTGATATCTTGACTTTACTCTACACAATTTCATCTTTTGAATCCATTGATGAGCTTAGAATCATGAAATTCCAGCTCCTTCATGGCTTGCTGTACAGAACCGAACACATGCACACAATTCTTTCAAAAATTCTCATTTTGATTCTAATGCTTCCCATACTTGTTTCTCCACTTTACCCCACACAACTTTCTATTTTAAAACCATTGGAAGCATCAAAATCATGAAATTCTAATTACTGTTTATGCGAGTGAACACTAACTGTGAAGGATTTCAAAAACTACAATATTGAGATTTTAATGTTTCCAAGGTTCAAAACCTTTCCAATCCTACACAAAATCATCATATAAATTCAATGGAAGCATTAAATCATTGAAATTACATTTCTTTCCCTTATGAACAGTGTAGACCGAACAGGTTCACCCATGGCAAAGTCAAGAATATCAACTTGATTTAACAACCAACCACTTAACTAGCTTCTTTAAGCTTCAATTTTATGTCTCTAACTTTAATTTCTTCTTTTCCCTTTCATATAAGGTCTTTGGGCAGCAGCACCCCTTAGAGAAAACTCAAATTTTCTCCCATGAAAACCCTAAGTTCAAGCTCCAAAATCAAAGGAAATTAAGCTAGGAGAGATTGCTTATCTTTAATCTCTAGCTTGCTTTAACTTTGGTACCTTGAATCTTCTTTGTCTTGGCTTGAGTTTTCATTTGCAAGAGTTTCCCCTAGGCTCCATGGCTCACGGTTTGGATGCAGATTTGAGGGGGTATTTATAGAAAAATCTTGGTGGAAATCAATGGCCAAGATTAGTTTGTGCACTATTTGATCTAAAGGCTCACATTTAATCTTGGATTTAACTTTTTCAAAAATGTAATTGTGACATCATCCATGACATCACAAGGGACACCTCAAAGGGGTTTTGTGAAGAAATTCTAATGGGGGGAACTTTCTGGAAAAATTCTAGTCCAATATGGTACCCGCTCTGTCTGATTCCCGAAAACCGGACTGTTTTATAAATCTAATTTTTCTAAGATTCCATAATACACTTTTTGACCTTAAATCCAGTATCTGCATCCTTCCTACCATTGACATACTTGTAATGGGCCACAACTTAATTACATATCTCTTAGAAAATGACTGAAATGCCCTTGGTTCACTCTCTTACACTATATTAACCCTAAGGGCATAATTATCATTTCACGTCTCTTTATACTGCCTCAGGGTGTATACTGGCTCTAACTAATCATCTTTATACTATATTGGACATTTTTGGCCTGTCTAGAATGACCAAAATTTCCTCCATTTATCTCTAGTACAATCTGGGCATCCAGGGGCATTTTCATAATTTTACACTTTTCCTGGACTGTTCTGGACCTTGGCCCATTAAACTGTCCATTCATCACATTGGGCCTACTATGGTGCCATTTGGGCCTTAGTTTGGGTTCATTGCCTTTATGTCCTTTATGGCATAAATCTCAAGACAACTCTCCTAATCTTATTTATCAGGTATTTTATCTCACTATAAAATCCCGTAAGAATTCTACAGGAATCCTTTTCTGACTCTGTCAGTTTTATAAATTATTATATTAAATATATGAATTTTCTATAAAGTTTCATCTAATTATGAAGTCTGAAAAATACTGCAATAATTCCTTCTCACTTGAGGAATTTAAATCAATTAATCAGGACCTCAAATCAAAATTCGGTGACTCCTTAAATAGACTGGAATAACTTTATATATCTACTGGTAAAATTTGGGTCTAATCTGATTCTGGGCCTTTTTGGCCTATTTTGGCTCAACTTTCTCATAATTACATTTAGGTCCCTGAACTTTTGCATAATTGCACTTAGGCCCCTGAACTTTTGGCTATTTGCATTTAAGTCCCTTAAATTTTAAAAATTACTCTTAAGGGCCCAACTTTTGTTTCTATTTTCACTTTTTGCCTTTAACATTTTCTACTTTGCATTTAGGTCCCTTTCTTTCTTCAAGCCTCATTTAACCTTTATTATTTCTTCTAATCATCGTAATAATCCTTTCCAAACCTCTTTCCACTATCAGTATTATCCGGAAAGGGAAAAATTAGGATATGACAAGTTATATGTCCTTGCCCTCACTGTAATCTAACTATAATCCATAACTGAGTCAGCTATTTTCTTTCAGCTAACTAAGGAAGGGTCTAGTTCACATCTGTATGCCATTCATACTTTTAAGTTTTCCCCTATCCTCCTATATCACTAACAGGCAAGAAGGTATATCTTATTAAGCCTCAATGTTCCATTTCCCTTGAGCATTCATCACCAATATATAATTTAGTTGGAATGTGAACAAGTAATCTATTACTAACCTCAATCCCAATTAGGCCTTAGGTAACCACAACATACTTCGTTTCCCTATCAAAGCAAGTTCATCTTGCACCAAAACCTCTGTTTTGTGCTAAAACTTTATTATGTACTAATGCCATAAACTTTTGCTCTGATACCAAAATGAAACATCCAACTTTTACCACCTCAAAGTATGTATTCGAAAGTGTATTTGATTAGCGAAAGCATTACATTAGCCCAAAAATTAAAATTTTAAAACTTACTTCTCGGGTACTATTCACTTGGTAATTTCTAAATTTACAGTCTAACTTTAAAAATTCATAACTATTTGTAGAAAATCTTATGGAGGTGATCCAAATTTCTAAGTGAATTTCTTTCATAGGTCTTTAAAAGAAAAATATAAATATGGACATTTACTTTGCCAATTGATATAGTTAAATCGTCACTTTCTACTATTCATATGACAAATTTTGAAATTTCCAGATTCTGTCTCTTAACTTTGAAAATTCATTTCTCTTGATATGCACATCTAAATGAGGCATATTACATATGAATTTAAATATCTGGATGTGTACTACATGATCATAAAAGTTTGTAGATTAATTCCTTCATTTGCTTGGTCAAACTGAAGCCACAATAAAACTGCTTTAGGACCTATATTTTTACCATTTTAGTTTCCTTTCTTTTACTTTCAATAATTGTTCCAGCATGCATAAACCATCTATTTTGCCTTTCATGCATTAATATACATCATGGGGTTATGCCATAATTCTTTCATACATTTTCTTTACATATAATGGATATTACATAACATTACATAAAAAGGCTAACATACATGCATGCCATCACTTGTCTACTCTTACTCTTCCATTCCTTAGCTCATGTACCAAACATGATTCTTCTACCATGAATAACCTATTATGGTTGGTTATGGGAGGGTGAGATTCTAGGGAATCTCAATAGCAAACATTACCACTTAAATATGCAAGATGGATGCTAATGCATGATATGTAATTTCATTAAACTTTCTTTAATTAGTAACATGCCATCCTACTATATACTTTTGCATAAAAGTGCATGGCCATAGAAAACGTGTTATTCACAATACATTCAACATCATTTATCATGTCACAACATCATTCAAATATCATGTACATGTCTACACATAAGCATACCACATCAAGCACATAAAGAGGTAAGTTCACTACCTTGCACTTAAGCTTTTCTCTTAATCTTTTACACTTGCTCCCTAGCTTTCCAACCATAAAGCCTTTCAGTCAATCACTTCCCAACATCTTCTTGGATGTTTCAGGGTCCTAAACACATTCATATTCATCACATAATTCATTACGATCATGAACTCCAACAATGTTCAGGACTATCCTTGATAAATTCTCAATTCTTTACTAACATAACTTTATCTAGTATTCAATAATTAACTTGGACCTTGAACCAATTGATGTCTTGACTTTACTCTATACAATTTCATCTTTTGAATCTATTTATGAGCTTAGAATCATGAAAGTCCAGCTCCTATGAACTCTTCTGTACAGAATTACATAACACCCTCTTTTCTTTCAAAAAATCTCATTTTGATTATAATGCTTCCCATACTTGTTTTTTCACTTTATCCCACACAACTTTTCATTTTAAAACCATTGGAAGAATCAAAATCATAAAATTCTAATCATTGTTCATGCGAGTGAACAGTACAGAGAAGAACTTCAAAAGCTATAACTTGGAATTCCATTGCTTCAAAGGTTTAAAACCTATCCAATCCCACACAAAATCATCATATAAGTTCAATGGAAGCATTAGATCATTGAAATTCCATTTCCTTCAATCATGAACAGTGCAAACTAAAATAGTTCAACTATGACAAAGTCAATAATATCAACTTGATTCAACAACCAATCACTTAACTAGTTTGTTTAAGCTTCAATCATGTAACTCTAACTTTAATTTCCTCTTTCTCCTTTCATCTAAGGTTTTGAACAGCACAAACACCTTAGAGAAAACTCAACTTTTTCCATGAACACTTTCATATCCTAATTTTTCCCTATCTATATGATACTGATAGTTGAAAGAGGTTTGAAAAGGATTATGACTATGATCAGAAGAAATAATAAAGGTTAAATGAGTCTTGAAGGAAGAGAGGGACCTAAATGAAAATTGAAAAAGGTTGGAAGCTAAAAGTTAAAGTATAAACAAAAGTTAGGCCAAAAGTGGTAATTATCAAAAGTTTAGGGACCTAAATATAATTAAGAAAAAAGTTAGGGATGTCATATCCCAATTTTTAGGCTTAGAAGCCCAGTATATAGCCTGAAAAAGGGATGCTACCAGACCCTGTTGAGCAGAGGTCTGAGTAAATAGAGAAAATTATGTTGATCAGTGTGATGCAACACAAAGTTCTGATAAGAGGTCATGAAAGATTTATATTAATTTCCAAAGAAAAGGAAAATTAATACAGTATGCTCTAGACCTCAGAATCAGATGAAATGTGGCAGTAAATTCCTATAATTAATATAAGAATTTCTGAAACTGACAGAGCTCAAAAAGGAGTTCTGTAGAATTTACTACAGAATTTACAGTGGATCAAAAGACCCGATAAATAGGTTTCGGGGGAATTTCTCGGGAATTGAGCCCATGAAGATAGGGGATCATACAGAGGGTCCAGAATGGCACCTTATAGGCCCAATGATATTTTCAGATAAATATATGGGCCAGGGCTAATAAAGACCGAGAAAAATGAAGAATTACGAAAATGCCACTGAAGGTATGCCACTGTATTGTGTCATTGAGTTAGAGTCAGACGAAGGGCGTTATGATCGTTAGACTAAGGTTAGACAGTCAAGAAAGGGTATTTGGATAGTTGACTAGGGTCAAGAGATACTCTGGTAAGGTATGGAAAGACAATAGTGCCCCTATAAGTACTAAAGAGGTAGTAAGGGCATTATGGTAATTTACTAAGGATTTTCCTTGGGAACCGAGCCACCAGAGTGCTTGGGCTTGGTTAGAAACCCAAGTTGATATTTAAAGGCCCAAAAACGTAGCCCAAGAGTAAAGTGGGCCCAAGAGGCATTAAAATAATGTTTTAGTGCTTTTTCAATAAAGTAAAGTGACCCGGTCCAAGATAGAACTGGGTAAAGTGATCTGGAATCATGAGAGGACATAAATGGGGCCCACAATGTGCCACATGGCATGATTATAGTAAAAGAGGAAAAGCAAAGGACACATGGCATGATTATAGAAAAAGGAGAAAAAGCAAGAGGACACGTGGCACGATCTCGGCCGTCCATTCAGGGAAAAGACTCTGGAACTCTCTGGAAAGGCTGACTCAGCTGGTGAGGTGTCCCAAGGGCCCCACATTTCGCCACATATACCCCTTAGGTGTCCCTTGAGGTGTCCTAGATGATGTCATGAGTGGTGAGTCAGCAAGGAGGGTGATGTCATCATGATGATGCAGGCAAAGCTTCTTGAGGAAGCAAGCAATCTGAGCCATTCATTGTGAATCAATCTGGGCCATTCATTCCACCTCCTCTCACCTATAAATAGGCCACTCCCCTCCCATTTCAAGGCACACCACGGATCTAGCAAGAAAAGGAAGAGAAAGAAGAGAGAAAGAGAGAAAGAGAGAAGGAAAGAAAGAAAGGAAAGGAAGGAAGGAGTTCTGGTGGAGCCAGGAGCAGTCTAAGGAGCTGAGGGACTGGGCAAAGCTTAGGAATGAGGTAATAAAGTTATCTAGTCCCTTCTCTAATAAAGTATAGGATTTCTCTTAGTGGTTAGAATAGAGAAATATCTCTATTAATAAAGGTAGCTAAAGGTAGAGAGAAAGCCAGGGGAATGTCAGATTAAGGATATTACCCTTGAGCTATGTATGAGTTAAATAGAGCTATGCTGATAGAATAATAATGAAGATATTATTATGCTATGTATAGGCTCTAACCTATGGAAAGAATGAACCTTAGGGCAAAGGCTAAGAGCTAGAAGGAAAAGCTACATGTCAGGTAGTAAACTAATCCTAAACTTGTATGCATTGAATGTTATGCTTGATGTGCTATGGCTTTGTTGAATTGTGTTGAATATGTGCCTATGTATGAAGCTCTGTTCCTATGATTACTTTGGCCAATTGTACTTCATATGTAACATGGAAGAATGCACATGACATAATGCTAACACTTTCACAAGCAAGCACAAGTATTCACATTAATGCATACATTGTTTAGTGCTGTTTGCTACTGAGATTTCCCCAGAAATCTCACCCTTCCATATCAATCCAATTACAGCAGGTCTTCTCAAGATGGAGGAGATAAAGATGCATGAAGAGATATTAATTACTTAGCATGATTGATATGTGATTCATGTATGTATAATTGCTGGAAATTATCACTATGAACAGTAACTCGTGATGGAGGCAGTGACATTTGAGCTGTAATTATAAATAGTAAATGATTTAATAAATGTATGGTATTTTACCAGTAAATAGTAGACATACCAAGCTTCGATTTGATATATAGAACGTATCATTTGGATGTCTACACATAAAGATATGATTTTTCAAAGTTGGGACCAGAATGCTGGAATCAGGGACAGGACGCTGGATGAACAGTGAATTACGGACGTTGACTGACGTTGACCTGGTCAAGGCGTGGTCAACAAGTCATTTTTACCTGAAAGAGTATTATGTTAGCTTCATGTAGCAATTTGAACCACTCCATTCCGATTTTTATAGAATTAGTTATGATTTTTCAAAGTCAGGTCACTTCTCTAGAATTCGTGCAGTGAACAGTACTTGCTAGAGTAAAATTCCAGATTGAGTAATTTGATTTCAACAGCCTTGGAAGTGGTTCCAGATGCTACTGTTTGGTCCCTAAGACGTATGAAAAGTGAGGATGTTACATTTGGTATCAGAGCATAAGATTCTGGCACAGAACAGAAGGTTCTGGCTCAGTGATGCTCTGGAGTAGATAGACTAACCCCTTAAAACAAGTTAGGGATATGAACTACAGAGGTTTCCTCCCTAGTATAAGATATGGGGATGGTGTTCACTACTTAGAGAATGATTCAGACAAGAGATAGTGACACCTAGATAGAATGGTGCCCCATAACTTACAGCGGTATGGGGTAATCTTCAAAGAAGTGGCTAGTCTTAGTCAGCCGTTACCGCCGAGGTCTCGTGTTTCTTAGCACGATGTGGCTGGACTAAGCAGGATAACGTCTAGGGAGCAGTTTTTCCCTATGAAGAGAGATAGAAGCTGACCAGTCCCAGGTCAAGGGAAACTGTCAGACGTTACAGTAACAATGATAATGAAAGTACCAACCTGGTTGAAGTTAATCAACTAGAGGATTGGTACAAAGCATAATCAAGCCAGATAGTATAAAGTAAGGAGATATGAAAGGTTAGACGATGTTCAGAAGTAGATCCTCTATGTGAGTAGATCTACATTATGAAAGAATTTGTTTAGCTAGTGTTTCCTGAACAAAAGAATGAGACTTGCCTAGGGATAATCCTAGCACATAGCCTAAAGAGACGAGATGGGCCACTGATGTTCCTAAGATAGAGGAACCACAGTCTAGTTTAGAGTAGACTAAGATTGATAAAGAGAAAGGTAGCCACAGTTTTAAAGATAAAGTGACTCTCCTGTTCCCTATGTAAGAAAGGGTAATGAAGGGTTGAGTCTATACCCTAGTAAGAGGGTAATGTGGCAGCCTAAGTCAAATAAATAGTTATTTCCGATTCCTAAATGAATGTTAGGATCTGGACAATATGATCAGACAATAATAGGCAATGAGATTAAGATGATGTTTAATAGTGAATTTATAGATACATGATTACGATACTCAGGATATATCCCTTCAGTAAGGGTAAGGTATATGAGTGATGAAAATGAAATGAAATGAGAAGCATTTATGAAAGATGGTACAGCTCTAAAAAAGATCAGTAAAGACATAAGTTAGTATTGTTGCAATAGAGCTAGATTGCTCTTGCAATAGAAAAGGATTGCTTTTGAAATAAAGCCAAGAGATGGGACCGTATAACTCAGATAGAGTAAGGTCTCTCTGATCAGATGAATAGATGATAGATGCAGCTCTCTGCAGTAAAGGATGTAGTAAAGTTATGAAAGATGAGAATGGTATGAGAAGTTCCTAAGTGATAGAGGAAATGAGTAAAGACCTGATAGATAATATTGGCTTATGTGATCATTTTAGGGGAATTATCTGTTGAGTTAACAACTATGTGGAAGTGATTAACCTTGTAACTTTGTCCATTGGTTTAGGTCTTCCAAAGATGAGAATACAGTACAACAGAATCGCAGTAGATTCTGGAGGATTGCAGTTAGATCCTAGTATGGCTCCCAGAGAATAGAATTCCAGGGTCACAGTTAGATCCTGAAGAGGCTTATGGTTGATCACAGTAGATCCCAAGGGTCACAGTAGACCTGGCCTAGAGAGAGAAAATATTGAGCCATAAGTACAGTATGTCTTTGGAATGACAAATACCAAGGAAAAGTTAAGGTACAGAAGCTTCACAAGTTGGTTAGCTCCTAATAGAGAGAGTACCCATGATGTTAGATAGCCTTATTACTATCAGGGACTGAACTCAGAATCTCTTTACACGTACAGGAACTGAGTGATTAAAGTTAAAGTTATTAATCCTAAGTGCCAAGGAGTTATGAGCAAATCTAATAAGATATGAGAAAGGGTCAAAAGAGAATAAAGAGATCCCTATGATAAGATTACAGAGAATAAAAGACAGATAGATCCTCCAGATGAGGATAAAGAGATTAGAAGGCCAGATAGACCCAAGAGAGATAGCATAAGATGGGTCTAAGATAGTAGAGTACCAGGGTTTGAGCCTGTTAGCACCAGTGTTTCAGATTTATATCTGCACATTTCAGTTAAGCGTGCTCAGGCAAGAGTAGCCCATGGATGGGTGACCCCCTGGGAAGTGATGAAAGAGGTATGAATGCCACAAGAAGTTGGCATATATGTATACAGAGTTATGTAAGATGATAGAAAGAGCTATGACAAGTTAGAAAGGGTTATGAACAGAAAGAGAATAGAACCCTTATGTCAAGTCCAAATGAAATGGATTTGAAAGGAAATATTTAGAAGAATTCTCTTAAAGGCTAGCAATATTTTAAGAAAAAAGAGAATGTTTTATGACAAGGCCAGATAGACTATGGTATCGCTAGATGTGGCCAGATATGCCATGATACGGCATGAAAGATATGAAAAGTATGTGCTAAGAAGTACACTATGAAGTGGCTTTATAGCTAGCCTTGTAAACAGATTGAGAGGCTCTATCTCTGAAAGAGATAAGATGTTTGAAAGATGAGTTACATGTGAAAGAGCAAATGAGAGCTTTCACTCCTTGCATAAAATGCCAGGCATTATGTTATGATATGTTCATAAAATATGCTAAAGCTCTGAATGTTAGAGCAGTGCAAGCTCTATGTGATAGAGCTGTGCAAGCTCCGAGTGTTAGAGCTGTACATATTGAGAGAAGGAATGCTTGAGCTCCGCTGTTAGAGCTTTGCATTCATGAGCAGGTATGTAGTCCTGCAGCATGTTGGCCAAGCATTATGCATGTTAGAGTATGTGCTCCTATATGCTTCTATATGCTATTATGTGCTCCTGTTTAGCAGTAGAGCAACAAAAGAAAGAATAATGATATAAGTCCTCTCTCTGTATTATGATGAATTAGTAAAAATGATAAAAGCATATGATGATATGAGAATGTGAGATAAAGTTTTGCGGATGTTTAGAGAATTCCGCTGAATACTCAGATGAGTAATAAGTAACTGCACTAAGAATCATGATGAGTAGTCAACAAAAACTCCAGAATATAGGAGCATATGAGAAAGTTTAGTATGAAAGAAAGGGACATTCTCCTTAGAGAAACTATTCATCAAGGATGAATAGAGATTTTACCCTGAAATTTCGAGGACGAAATTTATTTAAGGGGAGGAGAAATGTCATATCCCAATTTTTAGGCTTAGAAGCCCAGTATATAGCCTGAAAAAGGGATGCTACCAGACCCTGTTGAGCAGAGGTCTGAGTAAATAGAGAAAATTATGTTGATCAGTGTGATGCAACACAAAGTTCTGATAAGAGGTCATGAAAGATTTATATTAATTTCCAAAGAAAAGGAAAATTAATACAGTATGCTCTAGACCTCAGAATCAGATGAAATGTGGCAGTAAATTCCTATAATTAATATAAGAATTTCTGAAACTGACAGAGCTCAAAAAGGAGTTCTGTAGAATTTACTACAGAATTTACAGTGGATCAAAAGACCCGATAAATAGGTTTCGGGGGAATTTCTCGGGAATTGAGCCCATGAAGATAGGGGATCATACAGAGGGTCCAGAATGGCACCTTATAGGCCCAATGATATTTTCAGATAAATATATGGGCCAGGGCTAATAAAGACCGAGAAAAATGAAGAATTACGAAAATGCCACTGAAGGTATGCCACTGTATTGTGTCATTGAGTTAGAGTCAGACGAAGGGCGTTATGATCGTTAGACTAAGGTTAGACAGTCAAGAAAGGGTATTTGGATAGTTGACTAGGGTCAAGAGATACTCTGGTAAGGTATGGAAAGACAATAGTGCCCCTATAAGTACTAAAGAGGTAGTAAGGGCATTATGGTAATTTACTAAGGATTTTCCTTGGGAACCGAGCCACCAGAGTGCTTGGGCTTGGTTAGAAACCCAAGTTGATATTTAAAGGCCCAAAAACGTAGCCCAAGAGTAAAGTGGGCCCAAGAGGCATTAAAATAATGTTTTAGTGCTTTTTCAATAAAGTAAAGTGACCCGGTCCAAGATAGAACTGGGTAAAGTGATCTGGAATCATGAGAGGACATAAATGGGGCCCACAATGTGCCACATGGCATGATTATAGTAAAAGAGGAAAAGCAAAGGACACATGGCATGATTATAGAAAAAGGAGAAAAAGCAAGAGGACACGTGGCACGATCTCGGCCGTCCATTCAGGGAAAAGACTCTGGAACTCTCTGGAAAGGCTGACTCAGCTGGTGAGGTGTCCCAAGGGCCCCACATTTCGCCACATATACCCCTTAGGTGTCCCTTGAGGTGTCCTAGATGATGTCATGAGTGGTGAGTCAGCAAGGAGGGTGATGTCATCATGATGATGCAGGCAAAGCTTCTTGAGGAAGCAAGCAATCTGAGCCATTCATTGTGAATCAATCTGGGCCATTCATTCCACCTCCTCTCACCTATAAATAGGCCACTCCCCTCCCATTTCAAGGCACACCACGGATCTAGCAAGAAAAGGAAGAGAAAGAAGAGAGAAAGAGAGAAAGAGAGAAGGAAAGAAAGAAAGGAAAGGAAGGAAGGAGTTCTGGTGGAGCCAGGAGCAGTCTAAGGAGCTGAGGGACTGGGCAAAGCTTAGGAATGAGGTAATAAAGTTATCTAGTCCCTTCTCTAATAAAGTATAGGATTTCTCTTAGTGGTTAGAATAGAGAAATATCTCTATTAATAAAGGTAGCTAAAGGTAGAGAGAAAGCCAGGGGAATGTCAGATTAAGGATATTACCCTTGAGCTATGTATGAGTTAAATAGAGCTATGCTGATAGAATAATAATGAAGATATTATTATGCTATGTATAGGCTCTAACCTATGGAAAGAATGAACCTTAGGGCAAAGGCTAAGAGCTAGAAGGAAAAGCTACATGTCAGGTAGTAAACTAATCCTAAACTTGTATGCATTGAATGTTATGCTTGATGTGCTATGGCTTTGTTGAATTGTGTTGAATATGTGCCTATGTATGAAGCTCTGTTCCTATGATTACTTTGGCCAATTGTACTTCATATGTAACATGGAAGAATGCACATGACATAATGCTAACACTTTCACAAGCAAGCACAAGTATTCACATTAATGCATACATTGTTTAGTGCTGTTTGCTACTGAGATTTCCCCAGAAATCTCACCCTTCCATATCAATCCAATTACAGCAGGTCTTCTCAAGATGGAGGAGATAAAGATGCATGAAGAGATATTAATTACTTAGCATGATTGATATGTGATTCATGTATGTATAATTGCTGGAAATTATCACTATGAACAGTAACTCGTGATGGAGGCAGTGACATTTGAACTGTAATTATAAATAGTAAATGATTTAATAAATGTATGGTATTTTACCAGTAAATAGTAGACATACCAAGCTTCGATTTGATATATAGAACGTATCATTTGGATGTCTACACATAAAGATATGATTTTTCAAAGTTGGGACCAGAATGCTGGAATCAGGGACAGGACGCTGGATGAACAGTGAATTACGGACGTTGACTGACGTTGACCTGGTCAAGGCGTGGTCAACAAGTCATTTTTACCTGAAAGAGTATTATGTTAGCTTCATGTAGCAATTTGAACCACTCCATTCCGATTTTTATAGAATTAGTTATGATTTTTCAAAGTCAGGTCACTTCTCTAGAATTCGTGCAGTGAACAGTACTTGCTAGAGTAAAATTCCAGATTGAGTAATTTGATTTCAACAGCCTTGGAAGTGGTTCCAGATGCTACTGTTTGGTCCCTAAGACGTATGAAAAGTGAGGATGTTACAAGGGACCTAAATGTAATTATGAGAAAGTTGAACCAAAAATGGCTAAAAAATGCCTGGAATCAAATTTGACCCAAATTTTACGAGTACATAGACAAAATTATTCCGGTCAGTTTAACGCAACACAGAATTTTGATTTGAGGTCCCGACTAATTGATATAAATTCCTAAAGTCAGAAGAAATTATTACAGTATTTTTTAGACCTCATAACTAGATTAAACCTTATAGTAAATTCCTATATTTAATATAAGAATTTATAAAATTGATAGAATCAGAAAAGGAATCCTGTAGAGTTCTTGTGGGATTTTACAGTGGAATAAAATACCCAATAAATATGGTCAAGAGAGATGTCTTGGGATTTATGCCACAAAGGTAATGAGCCAACATAGGCCCAATAAGGTGACTGGATAGTTAAGTGGGCTAGAATCTAGAGCAGTCCAGGAAAAGTAAAAAATTACAAAAATAGCCCTAGATGACCAACTTATACCAGTAATATATGGAGGACATTTTGGTCATTCTGGATAGGCTAAAAATGTCCCATCTAGTATAAATATTATTATTTAGAGCAAGTACAAAGAGGGGTAAAATGATAATTATGCCCTTAGGCTTAATATAGTGCAAGAAAAGACACCAAGGGTATTTTGGTCATTTCTTAAGGGATGGATGGCAGATAAATACTCAGTTTAATAATGTCAATGGTATGAGGAACCTAGACACTATTTTCTAGGATAGAATACATATCTTGGAATATTATAAAATTTAAGAACAGAAAATAGTATAGTTTTTGGGAAATTGCTCCAATCGGTACTGGACTGGACTAGAATTTTTCCTATCAGTATATTTAAATTTTTCTAGCCAAACATGGCCTTGTGTGATGTCATGCATGGCATCAAGTGGGAGGCTTCTATGGAATGTTTGCTTCAAGAATGAATATGGACCATTAGACCAAATAGTAACCAAATCAATCTTGGCCATCCATTTCCACTCAAATTTTTCTATAAATACCCCCTCATTTTAGACCTTATTTAGTAGCCATAGGAACCATAGGGAAACTCTTGCAAAATTTCTATTCAACCACGAAACAAGCACACAACTTGAAGTAATAAGCAAGGTAATCATCTCCCTTGATCTTGAGCTTTATTCTAGCAAGCTAGTTCTTGATTTTAAAGGTTTTTGTGCCATATTTCCCTCGTGGTTGCTGCTGGAAGTCCATATATGGTTAGAATATGACTTTTATGTTATGAATAGTTTAAACAAGCTAGAATCAAGTGGTATAAGCTTGGAATTCAAGTATGCATGTAGTTAGAAGTTTATGTCCATGGTTGCTACTGTGCGTGACTGTAACATCCTTACTTTTATACTTCTTAGGGACCATTCAATAGCATTTGGAACCACTTACAAGACCTTAAAAGTCCATTAGCCAAATCTAGAATTTTAATCTTTCTTGGGTTACTGTTCATATGGTATTCCAGATTATGCAATGAACTTCAAAAAATGATAATTAATTCTAGAAAAATCTAAATGAAGTGGTTCAAAAATCTAAGTGAAGATAACATCTTGAAATTTAAGGAAAAAATAATGTCCAAACCAAATGACTCGTCAATTAATATAAGTTATTTGCCAAAGATTACTATTCATTTGGTCAAAAATTATGGAAACAGATTATGGTCCCTTAATTTAGAAAATTAGTTCTCTTTGTAAAGACATCGAAATAAGGTTTTCTTGGTGTCAAAATGAAGCTTGGCATGTCATCTAAATATCTATAAAATTTCATACATTTATTCCATCATTTACTATTTTTCTTTATATCATGACCATCACTACTTACATTGGTCATACAGCAACATTACACAATTACATAACATATATACCATCCAATCCCTAGCTTGTCTTCATGCTTCATCATCCTCTTCCATTATTCACAAACCTGTAGGATTGTGTTTACATGAAAAAGAATGAGATTTCTGGGGAAATCTCAGTAGCAAACATTACTAAACAATGCATATATTAAAGTGGATATTTGTGCTTGCTTGTGAAAGTGTTAACATTGTGTAATATGCATGCTTCCATGTAACATACAAAATACAATTGGCCAAAGTAATCATAGCAACAGAGCTTCATACATAAGTATAACATCCTTACTTTTATACATCTTAGGGACCATTCAGTAACATTTGAAACCACTTATAAGACCTTGGAAGTTCATTAGCCAAATCTGGAATTTTACTTTCTCAGGATACTGTTCATATTGTATTTTAGATTATGCAATGAACTTCAAAAAATCATAATTAATTATAGAAAAATTGATTTGAAGTGGTTCAAAAAGATACATGAAGCTAACATCTTTAAATGTAAGGGTAAAATAATTTTCAGACCAAAGGATTAGCCAATTAATATAGTTTATTAGTTGAAGTTTACTGTTCATTTGGTCAAAAACTCTAGAAATAGATTCTGGTCGCTTATTTTGGAAATTCATTTCTCTTGATGTACACATCTAAATGAAACGTTGTACCTATGCACCTAAATATCTGGATGTGTGCTACACACTTGTAAAATTTCATGAAATAATTCCTTCATTTGCTAGGTCAAATTGAAGCCACAACAAAACTACTTCAGGACCTACGTTTTTACCATTTCAGTTTCTTTTCTTTTACTATCAATAATTGTTATAGCATGCATAAGCCATCAAATAAGCTTTTCAATATTCATATACATCATGTACATATGCCATAAGTATTACAAATAGTTTTATCACATAAATAGACACCTTATATGGCATTTACATACATAGATAATCCACAGCATATCTAGGATCTTAATTACTTCCATTCCTTTCTTCCATTGTTTAGCTCTTCTCCATGCATACATTTTCTATCATGCTTGACCTAAATTGGTTGGTTATGGGAGAGCGAGATTCTAGAGAATCTCAATAGCAAACATTACCACTTAAATATGCAAGATGGATGCTAATGCAAGATATGTATTTTCATTAAACTTTCTTTGATTAGTGACATGCCATCATGCTATATACTCTTACATAAAGTGCATGGCCATGGAAAACATGTTATTCACAATACATTCAACATCATTTATCATGTCACAATATCATTGAAACATCATATACATGTCAACACATAAGCATACCACATCAAGCACATAAAGAGGTAAGTTCACTACCTTGCACTTAAGCTTTTCTCTTAATCTTTTGCACTTGTTCACTAACTTTCCTACCATGAAGCCTTTATGTCAATCAATTCCAAACATTTCTTGGATGTTTCAAGGTCATGAACACATTCATATTCATCTCATAATTCATTAGGACTTATGAACTCTAATCATGTTCAAGACTAACCTTATTACATTCTTTATTATCATAATTTTCTCTAATATTCACTAATCCACTTGGCTTTGGAACCAATTGATATCTTGACTTTACCGTACACAATTTCATCTTTTGAATCCATATATGAGCTTAGAATCATGAAATTCTAGCTCCTTTATGGCCTGCCGTATAGAACCGAACACATGCACACAATTTTTTCAAAAATTCTCATTTTAATTCTAATGCTTCCCATACTTGTTTCTCCACTTTATGTAATATAACTTTTCATTTTAAAACCATTGGAAGTATCAAAATCATTTAAATTCTAATCACTATTCATGCGAGTGAACAGTAACCGTGAAGAATTTCAAACACTACAATCTTGAGATTTTAATGTTTCCAAGTTTCAAAACCTTTTCAATCCTACACAAAATTATCATATAAATTAAATGGAAGCATTAAATCATTGAAATTACATTTCCTTCCCTCATGAACAGTGCATACCGAACAAGTTCACCCATGACAAAGTCAAGAATATCAATTTGATTCAAGAACTAGGCACTTAACTAGCTTGTTTAAGCTTCAATCATATGTTTCTAACTTTAATTTATTCTTTCCCCTTTCATTTAAGCTCTTTGAGCAGTACCACCCCTTAGAGAAAACTCAAATTTTCCCCCATTAAAACCCTAAGTTCAAGCTCCCAAATCAAAGGAAAATAAGCTGGAGAGATTCCTTACCTTTAATCTCTAGCTTGCTTGAACTTTGGCACCTTGAATCTTCTTTGTCTTGGCTTAAGTTTTCATTTGGAAAGAGTTTCCCCAAGATTTTACAAGCCATGGTTTGGATGCAGATTTGAGGGGGATTTATAGAAAAATATTGGTGGAAATCAATGGCCAAGATTAGTTTGTACACTATTTGATCTAATGGCCCACATTTAATCTTGGATTTAAGTTTTTTCAAAAATAATAATTATGACATCATGTGGGACATCTCAAGGGACACCTCATAGGGGTTAGGTGGCAAAATTCTAATGGGGGAACCTTTTGGAAAAATTCCAGTCCAATCCCGTACCAATCGGAGCAGTTTCACAACAACCGAACTATTTTCTGTTCCTAATTTTTATAATATACCAGGATACGTATTATGTCCTGAAAATCAATGTCTAGACTTCTCATACCATTGACAGTGATATACTAAATATTTATCTACCATCCTTCCCTTGGAAAATGACCAAATACCCTCGGTGTCCTTTCTTGCACTGTACTAGCCCTAAGGGCATAATTATCATTTTACCCATCTTTACACTGCCTCAGGGTATATGCTGGCTCTAACTAATCGTATTTATACTATGTCCCACATTTTTGGCCTATCTATCATGACCATAATGACCTCTATCTTTCATTAGTACAGTATGGGTATCTAGGGGCATTTTCGTAATTTTGCACTTTTCCTGGACTGCTCTGGTCTCTGGCCCACTTAACTGTCCAATCACTTTAATAGGCTCATGATGGCACCATTTAGGCCTTGATATGGGCTCATTGGCTTTATGCCCTTTATGGCACAAATCTCAAGACAACTCTCCTAACCTTATTTATCGGGTATTTAATCTCACTGTAAAATCACATAAGAATTCTACAGGAATCCTTTTCTGACTCTGTCAATTTTATAAATTATTATATTAAATATATGAATTTTTTGTAAAGTTTCATCTAATTCTGAAGTCTGAAAAATACTGCATAAATTTCTTCTGACTTCAGGAATTTATATCAATTAATCAGGACCTCAAATCAAAATTTGGTGACTCTTTAAACAGACCAGAATAACTTTATCTATCTACTGGTAAAATTTGGGTCTAATATGATTCCGGGTATTTTTGGCTTGTTTTGGCTCAACTTTCTCATATTTACATTTAGGTCCCTAAACTTTTGTATAATTGCACTTAGGCCCCTAAACTTTTGGCTATTTGTATTTAAGTCCCTTAACTTTTGAAAATTATACTTAAGGGCCTAACTTTTGTTTCTACTTTCACTTTTTGCCTTTACCCTTTTCTCCTTTGCGTTTAGGTCCATTTCTTTCTTCAACCCTCATTTAACCTTGATCATTTCTTATGATCAACGTCATAATCTTTTTTAAACCTCTTTCCACTATCAGTACTATACGAATAGGAAAAAATTAGGATATGACAGTTCTACCCCCTTAAAATAAATTTTGTCCTCAAAATTTACTAAGAACGTTAGTCAACTGTCTTGAATAAGTATCCTTGTCCTTTTTATGACTAAGGATTGGGGCATTTACCTCTTATCTTTTATTTTGACATTTTAGCGGAGTACTTTCATGTTTGCAAATATCCTTCATATCTTTACTATGATTATTCTTTTGTTCTAAATCAACTCAATTAGAGTTGAACTCCAGTTCATTCTATTACTCACTTTCTTACTATGCATCTATCTGCATATAGACTTCTTACTATACTGAACTTTTGAGTAGTGTCCATTTCTTTCATATCAAATTCTCTTGAATACTGCTATAATCAGGGGTTTTTGTTAACTACTCATCATACTTCTTAGTACAATTACTTATTACTTATCTGAGTATCTAGCGAAATTCTCTGAACATCCGCAAAACTTTATCTCTCATTCTCATATCATCATACTTCTCATCATCTTTAATAACTCATCATAATACAGAGAGAGGACTTATGTCATCATTCTTCTTTCATTGCTTCACATATTGCAAGACTACATACCTGCCCCTGAATACAAAGCTCTAACATCGAAGCTCAAGCATTCCTTTTCTTAATATGCACAAATCTAACACTCAGAGCTTGCACAACTCTACACTTAGAGCTTGCACTGCTCTAACATCAGAGTATTAGCATATTCTATAAACATAACATAATGCCTGGCATTTTATGCAAGGAGTAAAACCTCTTATTTGCTCTTTCACAAGTAACGTATCATTCAAATATCTTACTCCTTTCAACAGGGAGCCTCTCCATTTGTTTACAAGGCTAGCTATACAACCACTTTATATTGTACTTCTCAATACATATCTCTCATAACGTATCTCATTACATACTTTTCATAACATATCTCATTTCATATTTTTCATGCTGTAACATGACATATCTGGCCAAATCTGGCTACATCATAGTCTATCATCTTACATAGCTCTGTGCATATATGCCAAATCTGTATGGTATTTACACCTTTCCTATCACTTCCCAGGGGGCCACCTATCATTGGACTACGCTTGCCTGAGCACATTTAACTGAAATGTGCAGATAAAAATATGAAGCATTGGTGCTCACAGGCTCTAACCCTGGTATTTTACTATCTTAGACCTATATGATACTATCTCTCTTGGGTCTATCTTGCCTTTTAATCTCTTTATCCTCATTTGGAGGATATATTTACCTTTCATTCTTATTCTTTGTAATCTTATCGTAAGGTTCTCTTTATTCTCATTTGACCCTTTCTCATATCTTATGAAATATTCTTATAAATCCTTGGGACTTAGGATTAATAACTTTAACTTTAATCAATTAGTTCCTGTTGTGTCTATGAAGATTCTGAGTTTAGTCCCTAATAGTAATAAGGTTATCTGGAATTACATCATGGGTACTCTCTCTGTTATGAGTTAACTAACTTGTGAAGCTTATATACCTTAACTTTTCCTTGGTATTCGTCCTTCCAAAGAAATATTGTATTTATGGCTCATTACTTTCTTACTCTAGTCTTATTCTACTGTGACCCTTGGGATTTACTATGATCTACCGTAAGCCTTTTCAGGATCTAACTGCGAACCTGTGAGCCATACTAGGATCTACTGTAATCCTCTATAATCTACTGCGATTCCGTTGTACTATCTTCTTAACTCTGGAAGACCTAAACCAACGGACAAGGTTAATCACTTCCATATAGTTGTTAACTCCACAGATAATTCCCCAAAAGTAATCACAGAAGCCAATATTATCTATCAGGACTTGACTCATTTCCTCTATCACTCAGGAACTTCATATATCATTCTCATCCTATATAACTTTACTATATCCATTACTGCAGAGAGCTACATGGGCTCTACCATGCATATATATATCATTATCTATCTATCTCATTAGAGGGATCTTACTCTATCTAAGTTATACTGTCCCATCTCTTGGTTTTATTTTAAAAACAATCTTACTCTATCGCAAGAGCAATCTAGCTCTATTGCAAAAATATTAACTCACATTATTTAAAAACTCCTCTTTCTTAGAGCAGCATAATCTTTCAAAACTGCATCTCATTTTCTTTCATATTCATAGCACATCATTCATATATGTTATCCTTACTGAAGGGATATGTCCTAAGTATTGTAATAATTTATCTATAAATTCACTATTAATCTTTCATCTTCAATCTCATTCTCTATCCCATTGACTATCATTGCCTAATCACAAATTTTCTTTCTATTCTTTATGAATTAACCAGCTAACTATCTCGTTCATTACTTCTCGATTACTTCATCCTTACCAAGTTGAATCATTTAATTATATGTCATAGGGCATGGGAGCAACATAACTTTCTCATCTGATATACTTTACCCTGTATGTACTACATGAGAGGAGTATTCATTTATCATAGCATACTTTATCCTGCATAATATACAAGGAGATGCAATCATTTAAACATTCTCTAACATGCATGCCATCATATGACAACTGCAAGGAGATTCAACTTCTCATCATAACTTATGGCAAAATAAGTCATATCACTATTACATAGTTTGCTCAACCATCCCTTATACTCACATTGCAATTAAACAATTAACTATGTAGACTTTAAAGCATTATGTCCCTTTATCACCTTAATCACTAGGTCTTAATCATCTATCCAGGTACCTGAGTCATTTACTTGTTTCACTTAGGCTATCACGTTACCCTCTTACTAGGGTTTAGGCTGTCATGTTACCCTCTTACTAGGGTAGAGACTCAACCCTTCTTTACTCTTTCTTACATAAGGAATAGGGGAGTCACTTTATCTTTGAATCTGTGGCTACCTTACTAGGCCATATTCATTCTTATCATAACATTTCTCATCGCCTATAAGACTTCTATGTTCCTTGCCTACAGGACTTATGTGTCCTTGGCCTCACTGTAATCTAGCGATAATCCACAACTAATTCAGCTATTTCCTTTTAGCTAACTGAGGAAGGGCTTGCTCTTAATGCCATTTATACTTTTAAGTTCTCCCTTATCCTCTTGGATTACTAACAGGAAGAAAATATCTCTTAATAAGCCTCAAGGTTCATGTAGATGAACTCGGCTAATTATTTATCAAAGAGTTTCTCTTTCCTTTACTTTAACCCTTAGCCTCACACTCATCTCTCTCTAATTGAGAGGAATGCTTCCTTTAAACTTCTTTGAGAAAAACTTCTCAAGTGAACAAACTACTCTCCATCTCGTATGGAGTAATTTCTGCATCTCTCTATATCTCTGAACTATTTTGTCTATCAATCTCAGTCTACTCTTGACTGGATTGTGATTCCTTTCTAGTCTGTCTCTGGATCCTAACTAATTTAAGTCACTTGGAACTCATTCATCATCTAGCACTATTACTTCTATTTTCTGGGGTAGCACAATAGGTTACTATCTCTTCATGATAGGATCCCTTTATTTTGGGAACATTAACTTTCTAGCTATTAGCCATCACGTCTTTGACCTTAGGCTATGTATTAGATCATTCTTAGGCAAGTCTCATTCTAACTTCTTATTATTCTGTTCAATAGAGACTAGCTACACAAAGTATTTCATAATGTAGATCAACTATTGATGATCATATGGAGGATCTACTTCTGAACCTCTTTTTAAACTGATCTTCTGTATCTTAGTGCCTCGTATTGTCTAGCTTGCCTGTACTCTATGCTAAACTTCTAACTGATAACCTTCAGTGAGGTCAGCATCTTCATTTCTGTCACCAGGTCTCTGTGCATTTTAGTCACCACCTGAGTACTTGCTAGCCATCTCATATTCTCTATAACCTTTAGGTGTGACCATCTCAACTTACTTGTCACAGCTTAACAGCTTTATATTCTTCCGTTGTGACCATAGATCATCTTCCATCATGGCCTAATAGTTCAAAAAATTCTTGTCATGATCAATTGTCTTTACTTGTCACGACCAAGAGTTTCTGTAGATATTTATCGTGACCTATGGCTAACTCATCGCGAATTAACTTGTCTGGTACTTCTGGCCATCACCTTTTATGTCACCATAACATTTATACATACATTACCCCTTGTATATCAGTTCACAGATCATTTTCCAAATACTCACTTAACTCTATATGCCATGTAGGGGTATATGGCAATACATGACTTACTATCATCTCTTGCCAGTCCACTAAAGTATATTAGGTCAATGTTGTCATATCCTATCCTAATTTTCCCTATCTATATAATACTGATGATGGAAAGAGGTTTAGAAAGGATCATGACGAAGATCAGAAGAAATGATAAAGGTTAGAGGAGTATTGAAGAAAGAAAAGGACCTAAACATAAAGTAGAAAAGGTTAAAGGCCAAAAGTTAAAGTAGAAACAAGATTTGGGCCAAAAGTGGTAATGTCCAAAAGTTAAGGGACTTAAATATAATTAAATAAAAAGTTCAAGGGTAAAATTATAATTATAGAAATATCAGCCCGAAAAGGGTTAGAACTGCCCAGAAGTATTTCAATCCCATATTCCATCAGAAAATAGAGGAAGATATGCTAGTTAATCTGACATGATACAGAAATTTTATTAGGGCTCCAGATAACAAATATTTATCTGATAGTCTAAAAGTTATCTAAAATTTTATCAGATTTCATGGACTTCAGATATAAGTGGGCGAATTAAGGAAAGTGTGCCCAATAATGTTAGATGTCCTGGATCTGACAAAACTCTGGAAGAAGTTCTGTATAAAAAGTTATTCACATATTAGTGAATTTTGATGGGAGTTTGATAATACCCGTGATCTGATAATAGAACTTATCGGTATGTAAGCCTAGGGAGAATGAGAGTATATGACCTCATATATAGGCCCATGATGACGCCAAGGATGGCCCAAAACCCAGGGTACCAGTTCATCAGTAGAAGGGGCTAGTGTCCAGAA
The DNA here is from genome assembly GCA_037074615.1 of Leucaena leucocephala. Taxonomy (NCBI): domain Eukaryota; kingdom Viridiplantae; phylum Streptophyta; class Magnoliopsida; order Fabales; family Fabaceae; genus Leucaena; species Leucaena leucocephala. The sequence goes on along the minus strand of CM073567.1, from coordinate 10,340,346 downwards.
AAGGTGTGAAATTACAAAAATACCCCTAGATGCCCATATTGTGCTAGAGATGGATGGAGGGCATTTTGGTCATTTGAGATAGGTTAAAAATGTGGCCCATGGAATAAATATGATTAGTTGAGCTAGTATATGCCTTGAGGCATTACAAAGAGGGGTGAAATGACAATTATGTCCTTAGGGTTAGTACAATGCAAGAAAGGACACCAAGGGTATTTTGGTCATTTTTCAAGGGATGGATGGCAAATAAATCTTCAATATATCATTTTAAATGGTATGAGAAGTATAGACATTAATTTCCAGGATAGAATACATATCCTGGTATATTATAAAAAAATTATGAACAGAACACAGTCCAATTATTGTGAAACTGCTTCGATCGATACCGGATTGGACTGAAATTTTTTCAGAAGCTTCCTTACATGGACAGCACGCCACGTACACCTCTTAGGTGTCCCATGAGCTGTCCCACATGATGTTATAATTATTCTTTTTAGAAAAAGTTAAATCTAAGATTAAATGTGAGCCCTTAGATCAAATAGTAACCAAATCAATCTTGGGCATCCATTTCAACCCAAATGTTTCTATAAATACCCCCTCATTTCAAACCATGTGCAGTAGCCTTGAGAACCATATGGAAACTCTTGCAAAATTTCCATTCAACCAAGAAAGAAGCAACCAAAGTGAAGTAACAAGCAAGGTAATCATCTCCCTTGATCTTGAGCTTTATTCTACCAAGTTAGCTCATGGTTTTAAGGGGTTTTCATGCTATATTTCCCTTATGGTTTCTGATGGAAGTGCTGTTCATATATGGTTCAAATATGAGTTTTATGTTATGGATAGTTTAGACAAGCTTAAACAAGCTAGAATCAAGTGGTATAGGCTTGGGAATTCAAGTATGTTTGGATTTAGGGTTTTGCGTTATTGCTAATACTGTACATGGTACTGTTCATATGATGGAATTTCATGATTTTGATGCTTCCAATGATTTTAAAATGGAAAATTGCATGGGGATAAATTAGGAGAACAAGTATTGGAAGCATTGGAATCAAAATATGAATTTTTGGGAATCAAGGGCTTCACTTCAGTTTGGTACTGTAGCAACTGAAGTGTTTTGATTTTGGAAATTCTAGTTTCATATTTGGATTCTAAATGAAAAATTATATGGAAATGAACCATGAGAATTTATTTGGGAAAGATGGAAGTAAGAAACATGAAGTGGAGAAAGAAAGGAAGCTAGTGAAAACCTATTCTTAATTTTGTATTCAAGTTGAGTTGTAACTTGATATTATTGTGTAATGGCTAGGTTTTGACATTTGTGAATGAAGGAAAGCAACTCAATAAGACCTTGACAAGGATAACTAAGAGGTAGAAATGATACCTAACTATAACTCATGTTTGTTTAATTGTTTTGCTTGCTTGTTGATTATGGTGTTTGGTTGAGCTTGAGCTTATGTCCTCATGTTATGATGAAGTATGAATGATTGCAACTCCTTGCAAGTTATGTAATGACAATATGCATGTTAGAGTTTGCTTATGTACCATTATGAAGTAGCTCCCATCTCATGATAACATGTTAAGCATCCAATTATTCATGCATGATATTATAGTTTGTGTAACTTGCTATTAGGATTTCCATGAAATCTCATTCCTTCAACATGCATAACTACATTTTAGGTGCTGGATCCTCTCAAGGGAAGAGAGTAAATGTTGATGATTAAGTTTGTATAATAAGTTACATGACTTACATGACACCATAGGGTGATATGCTAGCATGTATGGTGTATGTTTCTGTAACTATATTTTGAGGCTAACACTTTGTGATGAGGGTTATAATGTCTAAACCAACGAGTTTTAGTGTAAAACTTGGCATGATTAAATTTAAGATACAGATATTTAATTGAACACCAAAAACGCCTCATTTTGATAAGTATCCGAATTGTTATGATTTTCCAAATTTGAAAGTAAGATATGGAATTGAGATAAAACGAGTGCTGAGAGGCAGTGACGTTCACGCAATGATTTCATATACCAAATGAACGAGTTTTTTTATGAAATTTTATGAGCATAAATAGGACGTCTAGGGATTCAAATCCATAGGTAACATAGTTCATTTGGGTAAGTAACCAAAGAGAAATGAATTTTTGAATTTAAGCAAAGAAACTGGAACTTACAGATTTTACCAAATAAACAGTAATTTTTAACCAATAAACTGATTTGATGTGAAAAAGAAAACCTCAGTTTCATATTTTTTCCTCAAATATCTATGAAAGAGATTTCATTAAAAATTAGAACCACATTATTTAAATTTTTTTACAATTAATTATGAATTTTCAAAGTAGGGTACATGTTCTGGAATTACCAAATGAACTGCAAAAGTGAACAATACCTGAGAGCAATTCTTTTGGAAATGAATGTTTTCAAAGCAAATAATCATATAATTGGTTCCAATCACTTCTAATGGTATATAATTGAGGTTAAAAGTAAGGATATGACATTTAGGTATTAGAGCATGGGATTATGGCTTAAGAAATGCTCTGAATAGATTATTTTAGACTGATACATAAGTGAACCGATGAATGTACTTATGACAGTGAGGCTATTGTATATTTATGTATGTTATGAAAAGTCTATGTAATGCTGTTGAACTTGGTGTATGTTATGTTGTTAATGAAATGTGAATTATGTTAATTATAGTATTCCTTTCCTATTTCCTATTACTATAGTAAGACAAAATGGTAAGAACAAGAAGAGCTAGTTCTTCGGGTGAACCTCATATACTTGATTTCTTTCACTTTATCTTACTTCTCTCTTATCACTTCTCTTGGATATGTGGCTGCCTCTTTTGGAGCATATCAATCAATCTCTAACATCACATAACCATTCATCCATCATCATCTAATTTCCTTGAGCATTAAACTCAATTTAACTAACAACTTCCTCTTGAACATTAAGCTCACTTATTTTCCTTAATCTTAACTAATGGACTTGGCCTTCGAATCAATTGATGTCTTAACTTTAACCTACACAATTTCATCTTTTGAATCCATCTATGAGCTTAGAATAATGAAATTTTAGCTCCTTCATGGCCTACTGAACAAAACTAAACATATGCATATAATTCTTTCAAAAATTCTCATTTTGATTCTAATGCTTCCCATACTTGTTTCTCCACTTTACCCCACACAACTTTTCATTTCAAAACCATTGGAAGCATCAAAATCATGAAATCCCAATCACTGTTCATGCGAGTGAACAGTAACTGTGAAGAATTTCAAAAACTACAATCTTAGAATTTCAATGCTTCCAAGTTCAAAATCTTTCCAATCCTACATAAAATCATAATATAAATTCAATGGAAGCATTAAATCATTGAAATTGCATTTTCTTCCCTCATGAACAGTGCAAACCGAATAGGTTCAGCCATGGTAAAGTTAAGAATATCAAGTTGATTCAACATCAACCACTTAACTAGCTTGTTTAAGCTTCAATCATACGTCTCTAACTTTAATTTCTTCTTTTCCCTTTCATCTAAGGTTTTTGGGCAGCACAACACCTTAGAGAAAATTTAACTTTTCTCCCATGAAAACCTTAAGTTGAAGCTCCCAGATCAAAAGAAAATAAGTTATGATAGATTGCTTATCTTTAATCTCTAGCTTGCTTGAACTTTGGAACCTTGAATCTTCTTTGTCTTGGCTTGAGTGTCCATTTTGCAAGAGTTTCCCCAAGGTATCACAAGCTCACAGTTTAGACTAGATTTGAGGGGGTATTTATACTATTTGATCTAAAGGCCCATATTTAATCTTGGATTTAACCTTTTTCCAAGAAGCTAATTGTGTCATCATCCATGACATCACAAGGGACACCTTAAAGGAGTTACGTGGCACCATTTCTAGAGGGAGAACCTTCTGGAAAAATTCTAGTCCAATATGGTACCGAATCAGTCCGATTATCTGAAAACCAGAATGTTTTATTAATCTAATTTTTCTAAGGTTTCATAATATGCTTTCTAACCTTAAATCTAGTATCTGAATCCTTTCTACCATTGACATTCTTGTACTAGGCCACAACTTAATTACATATCCCTTGGAAAATGACTGAAATACTCTTGATGTCCTTTTTTGCACTATATTGACCTTAAGGATAAAATTGTCTTTTCACCCCTCTTCATACTGCCTCAGGGCATATACTGGCTCTAACTAATCATACTTATACTATATGCCACATTTCAAGCTTATCCCAGATGACCAAAATGTCCTCCATCTATCAGTGGTACAATATGGGCATCTAGGGGTATTTTCATAATTTCACACTTTTTCTGGACACTGGCCCCTTCTATTGATGAACTGGTACCTTGGGTTTTGGGACCTCCTTGGTGTCATCATAGGCCTATATATGAGGTCATCTGATCTCAGTCTATCCAGGCTTATATACTGCTAAATCCCATAATCGGATCACGGGTGTTCTTAAACTTGTGTCAAAATTCACTTATATGGGAATAACTTTGTATACAGAACTCCTTCCGAGGTTCTGTTAGATTCATGACATCTGACACTATAGGGCACAGTTTCCTATAATTCCCCCACTTATATCTAAAGTCCATGAAATTTGATAAAATTTTAGATAATTTTTAGACTGTCAGATAAATATCTATTGTCTGGATTCCTAATAAAATTTCTGTATCATGCTAAATTGGCCGGTGTATCTTCCTCTATTTGCTGATGGAATATGGGACTAAAATACTTCCAGGCAGTTCTAACCCTTTTCGGGCTACCCTTTTCATAATTACAATTTTGTCCTTGAACTTTTTACTTAATTACATTTAAGTCTCTTAACTTTTGGAAATTACAACTTTTGGCCCAACTTTTGTTTCTACTTTAACTTTTGGTCTTTAAACTTTTCTAATTTTTATTTAGGTCCCTTTCTTCCTTCAAGACTCATTTAACCTCTATTATTTCTTCTAATCGTCGTCATAATCCTTCCCAAACCTATTTTCTCTATCAATATTATACAGATAGAAAAAATAGGATATGATAGTGACACTATTTATATGTTTGAATTTCATGATTTTGATGCTTTCAATGAGTTTTAAAATAGAAAATTGTGTGGGGATAAAGTAGGAGAACAATTATTGGAAGCATTGGAATCAAAATGTGAATTTTGTAAAACAAACGAGTTCACTTCGGTTTGGCACAAGAGCTTGTGACATGATTTGATTTTGGAAATTCTAGCTTCATATTTTGATTCTAAATGAAAATTATGTGGAAATGAACCATGAGAATTTATTTTGGAAAGATGGAAGTATAAAACATAAAATAGAGAAATAATGGAAGTTAGTGAAAACCTAGTATTGGTTTTGTGTTCAAGTTGAGTTGTAACTTGATATTACTTTGTAATGGTTAGGTTTTGACATTTGTGAAAGAAGAAAATTATCTTAAGAAGGCTTTGACAAGGATAGCTCAGAGTTAGCAAGAATACCTAACTATAGTTTCATGTATGCTTTATTGTATGTTTGCTTGTTGATTATGGTGTTTGGTTGAGCTTGAGATTATGCCATCATGTTGATGATGAGATATGAATGATTGCAACTCCTTGCAAGTTATGTCATGACAATATGCATGTTAGAATTTGCTTATGTATCATTATGAAATAGCTCCCATCTCATGATAACATGTTACGCATCAAATTAAGCATACATGATATTATGGTTTGTGTGACTTGCTATTGAGATTTCCATGAAATCTCATCCCTCCTATATGCATAACCATGTCATAAGTGCTGGAACTTCTCAAGGAAAGAGGGTAAGCATAGATGGATGAACTTGTATAATAAGTCAAATGAGTTGCTTGGCATTATGGAAGCACATGCTGGAATGTATATTGTATGTTCATGTGTTGGTGTTCTAAGGCAGTGACCTTTTGACGATATTTACAGTACCTTAATCAATGAGTTTGAACTTGAAATTTGGTATGGTTATATTTAAAACATAGAGCTTTAGTTGAAAACTAAGAATGCCTCAATTGGTTAAGTATTCGAATTACTATGATTTTTCTAAGTTGGAGTTAAAATCTGGAATAGAGATAAAGTAAGCAACTGGAGGCAGTAACGTTCCGATGTTAATTTCATATAGTAAAAGAACGATTTTTGTTATGAAATTTTATGAGCTTACATAAACACATCTAGAGATTTAAATAAATAGTTGACACGGTTCATTTGGACGAGTAACGAAAGAGAAATGAATTTTTAAAGTTAAGGCAAAGAAACTGGAACTTTCAGACTTTACCAAATGAATAGTGTTATTCAACAAATAAACTGATTTGATTGGGACAATGGAACCTCATTTTTATGTTTTTCCCTTAAATTTCAATGGAACAGCTTTCATTAGAAATTGGAACCACCTTATTTCAATTTTTCTACATTTAATTATAAATTTTTAAAGTAGGGTACATGTTCTGGAATTACCAAATGAACAGTAAGTAGCGTGAACAGTACCTGAGAGCAATTTCTTTAAAAATACATGTTTTTGAGGTAAAGGGCTATGTAAGTGGTTCCAATGAATTTCGAGTGGGTATAGTTCAAGCTCCTAAATCAAAGGAAAATAAGTTAGGATAAATTGCTTACCTTTAATCTCTAGCTTGCGTGAACTTTGGTACCTTGAATCTTCTTTGTCTTAGCTTGAGTTTTCATTTTGCAAGAGGTTCCCCAAGGTTCTCATGCTCCACAATTTTGAGCAAAAATGGTGGGGTATTTATAGCCAAATCCCATGGAAAATCAATGGCCAAGATCACTTTGTGCACTATTTGATCTAATGGCTCATATTTGATCTTGGATTAGCTTGCCTTAGAAGCCAATGAGATGACATCATCCATGACATCATCAAAGGACACCTCAAAGCCCATGTGACAAAATTACAAAGGGAGGAAGCATCTGGAAAAATTATAGTCTAATTCGGTACCAATTCTGTCCGGTTTCTCAAAAACTAGACTGCTTTATGAATCTAATTTTTCTGAGATTCTATATTATGCTTTCTGACCTTAAATCTAGTATCTGGATTCTTCCTACCATTGACATTCTTGGACTGGGCCAAAACTTAATTATAGATCCCTTAGTAAATGACTGAAATGCCCTTGGTTCATGTCTTACACTATATTAACCTTAAGGGCCTAATTGTTATTTTACACCTATTTTCTGCTTATTAGGGTATATACTGACACTGATTAATCATTCCTTTACTTTCCTAGGAGTTTTTGACTTGTCCAAATGACCAAAATGCCCTTCATTTAACTTTAACTCAATGACACAACACAGTGGCATACATTCAATGGATTTTTGTAATTTTACATATTTCCTGGTTTTTATTAGCCATGGACCCACATACTTATCTAAAAATATCATTGGGCTTATAAGGCACCATTTTGGGCCCTCTAAATGATGCATTGCCTTCATGGGCTCAACTCCCGAGAAATTCCCCCGAAACATATTATCGGGTGTTTTAATCCACTATAAATTCTATAATAATTATACAGAACTCCTTTTTGAGATATGTCAGTTTCATAAATTCTCATATTAATTATAGGAATTTACTGCCAAATTTCATCTGATTCGAAGGTCCAACGTATACTGTATTAATTTTTCTTTCTTCATAAATTAATTTAAATTTTTTGGGACCTTAAATCAAAATTTTGTGTGGCATCAAACTGAATAGAATAATTTTCTCTTTTTACTGGAAAAATTTGGGACTAATATGATTCTGTACATTTTTGGCCTTTTTGCGGCTCAACTTTCTCATAATTACCATTTTGTTCCAGAACTTTTGAAAATTACACTTTAGGCCCTCAATTTTTGATAATTACCCTTAATGTCCCAAAGTTTATTTCTACTTTCATTTTTCACCATAGAACTATTAAACTTTTCATTTTAGTCCCTCATTTTTATACCTTTGGCTAATCATTATTTTTCCTTTATATTCATCATCACAATCCTTTCAAAACCTCTTTCCTCTATTAGTATTATACAGATAGGGAAAAATTAGGATATGACATATTCCAAATTACAAAAGGAAAAGTGTGATGAAATATTTATAACGCATAATGAGAAATACACAATATGCAAGAAAAGATGTGTAATAAGAGATATGTAATGAGAATTATGATGTATGATAGAGACCCTGGAATTATATCAAATTTCTAGAAGATTATGTATAAAAGAAATGGACACTACTCACAAGTTCATTACAGTAAGCGATCCATAAATAATTAGATGCATGACAAGTAAGAGAGTAACCAAAAGAGGTAGACGTCGATTACGATTATGTTGACTAAAGAAGAAGGAGCATAATAGCATGATAAAGGTATGAAGCTCACTGGATGTTGAGAGTACTCCACTAAATGCCAAGATAGAAGTTAGACACCTCAATCCTTAGTCCATATAGGAGATAGGAGATAGAAGATAGTAGAAACGAATATACAGAGGAGGCATATATGAGAAATGTAACATCCATATTTTCCTTATTTGTATAAGACTAATAAAGGAAAAAGGTGATGAAGGAATTGGGATGGTAATTAGAAGAAAAGATAATGATTAATATGAGTTTTAAGCAAAAGAACGAGAGAATATGTAAAGTTCTAAAGCAAAACGAGCTAAATTGAAATTTAGTAAAAGTATAGGGACTAAATTGTAATTAATGAAAATTTTTAAGGACATAATGGTCATTTTGGAAAAGAAAGGGACTAAAGTGAAAACTCTAAAAGTTCCACAGTGCAAAATGGAAGTAGACATAAGCTTTAGGCTATTAAGTGTAGTTATAAAAAGTTAGGGGTAAAATGGTAAGTATGAGAAAGTTTAGCCAGATAAGGCCCAATATTTGTTGGAAGCATTTTTGTCCCAAATTTTACCAGCAAATAGAGAAAATTATTCTGATCAGTTTAATACAACACAAAATTTTGATTTGAGGTATCGATAAATTGATATTAATTTCTGAAGTCTAGAAAATTAGTATAGTATCTTATGGACCTCAGAGTTAGTTAAAATTTTATATTAAATTCTTATAATTAATATAAGAACTTTTGAACTGAAAGAACTCAAAAAGGAGTTGTGTAGAATTTATAGTAGAATAAAACAACTGATAAATACTTTTCAGGGAGTTGATCCCATGAAGGCAAGAGACCAAATAGAAGGCCCAAAATGGTGCCTCATAGGCCCAATGATATTTTTAGCTAGGTATGTGGGCCAATATTTATAAAAACCCTACAAATATAAAATTACGAAAAAGCCACTTAGTATGCCACTATGATGTATACAATGAGCAAGAGAAAAATAGAGAGCAATTTAGTCTTTTAACCAAGGTTACACGGTCAAGGAGGGTTATCTAAATAGTTGACTAGGGTTAGAACATACTCTGGTAATGTGTGAAAAGACGACAATGCCCTAGAAATATTAAAGTAAATAAAGAACTAAGGGAAAATTTAGTAATTTTCCAAGGGATCAGTAATTAAGTTTAGACTCAGTCCAAGAATGTTAATGGTAGGAAAAATCCAGATGCTGGATTTAAGATTAGAAAATATATAATGAAATCTCAGAAAAATTAGATTTAGAAAATAGTATGATTTTAGAAAATTTGACTGAGCCAGTACCGGATTCGATTAGAATTTTTCTAGATATTTCTTTCTTTGGAATTTCCTCACATTGGGTATTAGGTGCCCCTTGGTGGTGTAAGCCATGATGTCATCAAAATTTGGTAGGCAAGACAGTGTAAGGTGGATTATGTACCATTAATCAAATAGTAACCAAAGCAATCATAGCCATCCATTTGCCTTGCTTCAAGTCTATAAATACCCTCCCTTCCCTTGCATATGGCGTAAAGTTAGAGAAGGAATAGGGAGGTGCTGCCCAAGTGAGAACCAAGCCAAGACAAGAGGAAATCCAAGCTACCTAAGTCAAGTTAGCTAGGAATTAAGGTAAGTAATCTATCCTAACTTATTTTCATTCAATTCAAGAGCTTGATTTTTCAGCTAGGAATGTCTATCCTAGCTTATTTTCATTCAATTCAAGAGCTTGATTTTTCAGCTAGGAATTAAGGTAAATAATCTATCCTAGCTTATTTTTATTCAATTCAAGAGCTTGATCTTGGGATTTTAATGAAAGAAAAGTGAGATATTCTCTATGTGGTGTTGATGTCCAAAACTGTACAATATTGGGTAATGAAGGAATTGAAGTTAGAGATATGAAATTAAGACTTAGACAAGTTTAGATTGATAGTTATTGCTTGAATTAATTGTGTAGTTTCCATTTTCCCACTTTGTGAGACCTTTCAATATGTACTTGAATAGTACCAAGGAAGTTGATTTTGATGGTTCCAATGAGTCCATAAGGCAAAATTGTATATTATTGAGCCAAGGGACAAGAGTTGAAGTATTAAAATCAAAAGTGAGATTTTTTAAAAAGAACCCTTGTTGCCACGGTTCTGTTATGACTAGTACACCAAGCTTCATATTTGGATTCCTTGGGTAAAATTGTGTGAGATATGGTCAAGGCACAATTTAATTCAAAGGGTAAAGCAATTGACCAAAATTAAAGGAAGATAGAGTTCTCGATTTAGAAAATTAAGCCCAAGTTGGAAATAGATTATGATAAGTATGTTATTATGTTATGTTAGGCCTGGATAGTTGTGATAAAGAGGATCACAAATCAAAGGCAATAATGGAAGGAAAAGAGTAAGGAAAAGTAAGGAATAGATGTAGTGAACTTACCTACTTGTATGCTTTTATTGCTTGGATTTTTATGTGTTGATTGTTTACTTTGATGATGTGAAGCATGTGTGTTTAGGTGATACTCTGTTTCTTTTTATACTATGGCCATATATTATAATTAAGGGACATGAAATCATGTAAGATATCATTATGCAAGCATGATCAATACGTTCACATATTAACATCAAGCATGTAGTTGCATATACTTTATGGTTTTTGTTTGCTACTAAGATTTCCCTTGAAATCTCACCCGTCCATGTCACACCCAACACCAATAGGTTCTTTAAAGATGGAAGAAGATGAAGATGCAAGAAGAGGAGTTAGGGGAATATAGGGCATGAGAGTAATTTAGGTAGTGTACATGTCGATCTTCATTTTGACACTAAGAATGCCTTATTCTGACATCAATACAAAGAAAATGAATTTTTCAAATTTAGGGACTAGAAACTGTTTTACAAAAATTTTGACCAAATAAACAGTGGTCTTTGATGATTAAACTATACTGATTGGCTGATCATTTAGTCTAAGACTTAGTTTTCCTTAAAGTTCATTATGTTAGCTTCATGTAGCCTTTTGAACCACTTGATTTTAATTTTTCTATAATTAATTATGATTTTTTGAAGTTTGTCACTTAATCTAAAAATACCATATGAATATTACCCGTGAGTTAGAATTTTCTAGATTTTGAGATTTAACTTCAATGATCATATAAGTGATTCTAAATGCTATCGAATGGTTCTTAAGACGTACAAAACTAAGGTGTTACAAGGACCTTCAAGCACTAGTAGAGAATGATACTTGATGATGAGACAGTGAATGAATATGTTCTGTGTGAATTTACGAATGTATGTATATGTATATAAAGTTAGTTGCTGAAATTTGCCAATATGAACAGTAACTCATGATGAGACAGTGACATTTGAGTTGTAATTAAAAATAGTAAATGATATAATAAATTTAAAAGAATTTATATGATGATATTAGACATATCAAGCTTCATTTTGACACCAATAATGCCTTATTTTGATGTATGTACAAAGAGAACAAATGTTCCAAAGTTAGAGATCAAAAACTATTTTCTAGAGTTTTGACCAAATGAGCAATGATCTTTAATGTCAAAACTGTATTGATTTGATGAGAATTTGGTATGGGAATTATTTTTTCCCTTAAAATTCATTATGTTAGCTTCTCGTACCCTTTTGAACCACTTCATTTTGATTTTTTAGAATTACTATGATTTTTTGAAGTCCATCGAAAATCTATAAATATAGAATGAACAGTAACCGCAATCTTAGAAATTATAGATTTAGTAAATGAACTTCAATAGATGTTTAAGTTGTTCTAATTGCTACCAAATAGTCTCTAAGATATATGAAAGTAAGGTGTTACATGAACAAAGGATGGAGCCACTGAAGGTTAAGCTGAGCATGTAGATAATTGGGCTTTTTTTGGCTGGACTTGTTGTTTTCCTTTTTGAGCTTTGTTGCCACCAACAGGCAAACTTAGGGATATCCTCATGCAATGAATATTTTAGGCCCCAAACTTTGGTATTTCTACCTCTTTTCCTCATTTTTCATATAGGATATATTATAACCCTGAAGAAAAATAATACTAGCTAGGGTAAGGAGTCGAAGTAGCTCTTGACTTATCAAAATGAAAATTTTTGATCTATCTTAGAATATATCAGAGCTCTAATATTGATCTTTTTAACACTAATGATCTTAGTCATCAGTAGATAATCCTCTTAAGTGAGATAGGTGAAGCTCACAAATATATTCACCATGCTTCTTGAGTAAATATAGTAGATTATCCTATGAGAATCACATATGTCCTTTGGCACAAACTTGAGATCATCTATGAATCTATCAGTGAGCATCAGAATTTGGTAAAGTTTCTTCAGGGATAATTCATGACTTTTATCATGGTCAGTGGTATTTAACTATCCTCATGTTATAGTAGCACCTTTGTACTACCTCTGGACTAAAGCTCAGATTAATTTCCAACTAATTTTCACAGTGTTTCATTGGGTTAGAGAGATCTAGCAAAATCTTGTTATTATACTTTGATAGTCTAGATCTATATAGACTACTATACAAAATTCTTTTTCTGCAAATTCTACCTTAAATCATAAATTTCCCTTTATCTACCCTCTAAATCCTGGTAAGTAAAGCAAGAGAAGTAGGGGCAGGAATAGAGGCAGATAAATTAGATTATGAGGTACCTTGAGAAGTGTCATCTCTTCTTCTTCTTGCCATTTGCTTTCTTCTCTGTTCATAACCAATAGGCACATATGGTGTAAATTGAGATGAAACACCCATGTTGATGGCAGCGTTGATAGCTTGATATTAAGAATCTCATATGAGTAAGTATCCTCAAACTTAGGTTCTTTAGACACAATGGATAGAAGATGTCTCTTTCTTTTGCAAGCCTGCTCAACACTTTGCCTAATATCTGAACTTGGTGTCTTGGCATTATGTGTCATTGCAGCTTTCTCCTTAGGTAGACTCTTATCCTTCCTTACCTTTGGCTTATATTTATGCTTTGATGAGCTCTTATTCTATTTACCCTTTGATTTTTTTAGGCAAATCTCTAGTGCTTTGGTTCTTTCCATTTCTAGGGAAGATAAATGATGAATAAAGGTTATGACAAGAGGGTAATTTGAGGTTTCTGAGATGAAATTTTCTATTGGAATGTTGGGGGAACTACTTATGAGTAGTTTCATTGAAGATATAAAGGTATGGAAACATATTTGAGGTTATGGGTTGGTTTTAGAGATAATGAATGATTTTTGCAGTAAGAATTCGATGAACTGAGTATTAAAGGTCAAATTTTCCCAAAATAATTCATAATTTATCGACTAGTGTCATATCCTGATTTTTCTCTATTGGTATAATACTGATAGAGGAAAAAGTCTTGGAAAGGATTATGACGAAGATCATAAGAAATAATAAAGGTTAGATGATTCTTTAAGAAAGAGAAGGACTAAAATGAAAAGTAGAAAAGGTTAAAGGTAAAAAGTGAAAGTAGAAACAAAAGTTAAGCCCTTAAGTATAATTTTTAAAAGTTAAGGGACTTAAATGTAATTAAGTAAAAAGTTCAAGGGCAAAATTGTAATTATAGAAAGATCAGCCCGAAAAGGGTTATAACTACCCAAAAGTTTTTCAATCCCACATTCCATCAGTAAATAAAGGAAGATATGCTAGTTAATATGGCATGATACAGAAATTTCATTAGGGCTCTAGACAGTAGAAAATTATCTGATAGTCTAAAAGTTAACTGAATTTTTATCAGATTCTATGGATATCATATATAAGTAGGGGAATTATAGGAAAGTGTGCCCTACAGTGTCAGATGTTATGAATCTGACAGAACCCCAGAAGAAGTCATGTATAAAAAGTTACTCCCATAACAATGAATTTTGACGGGAGTTTGATAACACCTGTGATTTGATAATAGAACTTATCAGTATGTTATCCTGGATAGAATGAGATCAGATGACCTCATATATAGGTCCATGATAACGCCAAGGAGGGCCCAAAACCCAGGGTACCAATTCATCAGTAAAAGGGGCCATACTGTACCAGCGATGGATGGAGGGAATTTTGGTCATTCTAGACAGACCAAAAATGTGGGACATAGTATGAATATGATTAATTAGAGCCAATATATGCCCTGAGGCAGTGTAAATAGGGGTGAAATGACAATTATGCCTTTAGGGTTAGTACAGTGTAAGAAAGGACACCAAGGGTATTTTGATCATTTCCCAAGGGTTGGATGGTAGATAAATATTCAGTATATCATTGTCAATGGTATGAGAAGCCTAGATATTGACTTCCAGGATAGAATACATATCCTAGTATATTATAAAAAATTCAGAACAAAAAATAGTCCGGTTGTTGTGAAACTGCTCCGATCGGTACCATATTAGACTACAATTTTTCCAAAAGTTTCCTTACATGGACAGCATGCCACCTAGCCCTTTTAGGTGTCCCATGAGCTGTCCTACATGATGTCATAATTATTCTTTTTAGAAAAAGTTAAATCTAAGATTAAATGTGAGCTCTTGGATCAAATAGTAACCAAATCAATCTTGGCCATCCATTTCAACCCAAATTTTTCTATAAATACCCCCTCATTTCAGACCATATGCGGCAGCCTTGAGAATAATAGGGAAACTCTTGCAAAATTTCCATTCAACCAAGAAAGAAGCAACCAAAGTGAAGTAACAAGCAAGGTAATAATCTCCCTTGATCTTGAGCTTTGTTCTAACAAGTTAGCTCATGGTTTTAAGGGGTTTTCATGCTATATTTCCCTTATGGTTGCTGCTGGAAGTGCTTCTCATATATGGTTCAAATATGAGTTTTATGTTATGGATAGTTTAGACAAGCTTAAACAAGCTAGAATCAAGTGGTATAAGCTTGGGAATTCAAGTATGTTTGGATTTAGGGTTTTGTGTTCTTGCTGGTACTATACATGGTACTTTACATATGATGGAATTTCATGATTTTGATGCTTCCAATGAGTTTAAAATGGAAAATTGTGTGGGGATAAAGTAGGAGAACAAGTATTGAAAGCATTGGAATCAAAATGTGAATTTTTGGAAAAAGGGACATCCATTTCAGTTTGGTACTATAGCAATTGGTATGTTTTGGTTTTCGAAATTCTGATTTCATATTTGGACTCTACATGAAAAATTATGTGGAAATGAACCATGAGAATTTATTTTGGAAAGATGGAAGTAGGAAACATAAAATAGAGAAAGAAAGGAAGTTAGTGAAAACCTAGTCTTGGATTTGGTTTCAAGTTGTGTTGTAACTTGATATTATTTTGTAATGGCTAGGTTTTAACATTTGTGAAGGAAGGAAATCATTCTAAAAAGGTCTTGACCAAGATAGCTAAGAGGTAGCAAGGATACCTAACTATAACTCATGTTTGTTTAATTGTTTTGCTTGCTTGTTGATTATGATGTTTGGTTGAGCTTGAGCTTATGTCATCATGTTATGATGAAGTATGAATGATTGTAACTCCTTGCAAGTTATGTCATGACAATATGCATGTTAGAGTTTGCTTATGTACCATTATGAAGTAGCTCCCATCACATGATAACATGTTAAGCATTCAATTATTCATGCATGATATTATGGTTTGTGTGTAACTTTCTATTGGGATTTCTGTGAAATCTCATTCCTTCCACATGAATAAATATGTTTTAGGTACTGGATCCTCTCAAGGGAAGATAGTAAATGTTGGTGATTAAGTTTGTATAATAAGTTATATGACTCGCATGACACTATGGGATGATATGCTAGCATGCATGGTGAATGTTTCTGTAACTCTGTTGTGAGGCCTTGGTGATGTGACGATGATTTTGATTGTAAATCAATGCTTTTTAGTCTGAAATTTGGTGTGAGGATAGCTAAGATACAGAGATTTAAATGTACACAAAGAATTCCTTAATTGGATAAGTAATCGAATTGTTATGATTTTCCAAAGTTGGAACTAAAATATGGGATTGAGATAAAGTGAACGGTTAGAGACAGTGACGTTCACACGATGCTTTTGTATATCCAATGAACGAATTCTTCTCTGAAATTTTGTGAGATTAAACAGGGCATATAGATATTTAATTCCATAGGTAACACAGTTCATTTGGATAAGTAACCAAAGAGAAATGATTTTTTAAAATTAAGTCAAAGAAACTGGAACTTCCAGATTTTACCAAATAAACAGTAATTTTTAACCAATAAACTAATTTCGTGTGGACCAGAGAACCTCAATTTCATATTTTTTCCTCAAATATTTATGAAAGAGATTTCATTAGAAATTGGAACCATATTATTTTTCTACAATTAATTATAAATTTTTAAAGTAGGGTTATGTTCTGGAATTACCAAATAAACAATAAAAGTGAACAGTACCTGAGAGCAAATCTTTTAGAAATGACTGTTTTCAAAGCAAATGACCATGTAATTGGTTCCAATCACTTCTAATGGAGTATAATTGAGGTTAAAAGTAAGTATGTGTCAACTAGCTCATCAATAAGCCTTCTTATCAAATAGTTTGTTTGATAAATAACAACCTTTTTCAATAATAGCACACAGGATTTATCGATAAATTCTTAGATAAACAATCTTATTAAAGTGTTATTAGATAAAAAAACATTGTTTCTTTTAACAGATATGGCTAATTTATCTAATAGCTTTTTGACAAGTATCCTTATCAATAAGTTGTTCAATAAATGCCAATACTTTTTCACATGATTTATTGAATAAAATTTAGATTACTTTTTCACATGATTTACCGAATAACATTTAGATAAGTGTTCTTATCTAAGGATTAAATGATTAAAACAACACAGGAAACTTCACACAAAAAAAATTAATTTATCGATTAACTTATTAATGAGAACCTTTATAGATAAGATGTTCGATAAATTTCAATTTTATCACTTAACAAAATCTTTAAATTAGTTCATTCTTATCGAAGACATGTTTGATAAATAACTTTATCGAATAGTCCTTAAAAAAGACTCAGTTCATTGAAACAAAATACTTTTACTTTTATCTCATGTTGTATTGAAACCTTTATCGATAAGAACCATTATCAATAACTTCTTCAATAAATTCATGACTTCTTTCACAAAGTCATATGGTAGTTTTAAAAATGTGAATTTCAAGAACAACATCTTATTCACAATTATATAATGTGTCAAGAGAAATCTTGACAATAACACATATACATGTATAGCATGAAAAACATCATCATCATCAAGATAGCTCAAAAAGATTCTTAATATAAAGAGAGAATTTAGAAATGCTCATTTAGTTTTTGTAGCTTGATATATTGATTCATAAACTTCTTTGCCTTCCTCTCCTATTGTTTTTGAACATCTTTTGTATTGGCATGGATAAAGATCATTTTTGCTTGTTGCCAATTGAACTTTGTAGTTCCAGTGCTCCCTTTTCTCGACTGGATCATAAGTTCTCAAACATACTGTGAAGTCCATTGAGATTTTCTTTATTCTCCTATTATAAAAAACAAATCCTTTCTTTCTAGGATAATCGTTAGTATAATCCAGTATATATATGATGAATGATTTCTATATTAGACCATATAGCAATATCTTATCATCAAAACTAATCATTTAATAGTATATTAGGATATGAGATTGTACAAATAAATACAAATCTCTCCCTTTTTGAAATGATTATATCTTGAAGAATAATGCTTCTTTTTAGAAAATAAATTCAACATGATTTTTCAAAGATAGACCTTTGAAAATTAATTTTGTGAAGATAATGGAGAAGAATATTCGTGAGATCACAAATTTGAACAAATATGTTTGGAAATTTTTTTGAGAGTAAAAGTCATACTGGAAAGGATATTAGCTAAAGAAGCATAATAAGAATTCAAAGAGTTTGTTCATTTTTCAAATGATGTTTGAACAATGAAACACATTAACTCTTAGTCCAAATGACCAAAGTACTAAGTATATTGCATTAAATAAGCACTTTTAAGAATAAGGTATTGATGTTCTGGAATATTTCTTTTTCCAAACAGATAAGCTTGAACTTCATGTAGGTGATTAACTTGTTAAACAAAAGGATGTTTAACTCATTGGAGGATAAAGAGTTCAAACACATGATAGCACATAGTCAATGATGACTCTAGCAAATAGATTTGAAGCCTTTCAAATTTCCAAATAAGAATATTAATCTCTAATAATGATGCCCACACATTTCAAAAACAAATTTTCAATTCATTTACATTTAATGAAATCAAAATATTTATGTAGGAGTTGAAATTCAACCTTATTTTTCAAATCATGGATATGCACTTTTTATAAATCATGATAAACTTATGAACTGAAATCCATGAAGTAATTTAAAATATGTATTTGAAAATATAAATATGGAGAACAGGCATAGTTTCATTTAGTAATCTGAAAACATATTTAGAGTATTGAAGTGTTGATTGCTAAAGGAGTTTAATAAGGATCCAGTAGTTATTACCCCGGTCATGAATTCAATTAAGAAAATGAAGAGACAAGGATTATATTTCACCATATTTATTCTTGTCCCTATGCCAACTAGCTAGATTTAGGTGAATTGATGTTGAACTTTTCTTCAGCACCAAAATTCAAGCTTCATTGGTTCATCTTGATCAAGATTTGAATTATTTTATTTGAATCCACAAATCTTAAGATGAACCTTTCTATCATTTTACCTACAAAATAATTGAGTTACTTTTCTTTCCTGGTATCCAACTTTTCTTGGATCCATCAATAGTTGGTTTGTAGGAATCAAGATCATATAAGTCATATGCTCTAAAGGTATAACCTGTTCAAATCAATTAAGCATAATTTCTTATATGTATAAAATATATTTCCTTTTCAGAATCATGTATGCACAAGGAATTCAACTATTGAATATTGCAGTCCTTTTGTAAATATCAACTAGACTTTCTAATGAGAGTAGTATTTCATAACAGTGTAATATTCATTTATAAGATCTCTCGTGAGTTCTTAAAATCAAAGAGTCAAATATGATGAGTGACTATGTCTTTTGTCTCACCTATTCTCAATTTGCCATTTTCGATGTAATGTAGGTGAGTAGGGATGAATTATAACACCTTTCTTTTGACCATAGTCCCTTATACATCTCTTTTCTGATGTTGAGCCTTTGGATTTCTTGCTTTGGAATCTTACAATCTTCTTAGTGCTCCAAAAATCTAATTTCTCTTCTTTTCATCAAAGTAGTTTAATGATAATCTATGGTAATCCATTCTTCATATGCCTGATGCTTTTCTTCTTTATCTCCATTGCTTCTCTTTATGGATGTTCTTTGTGACTTCGCAATAGGTTCTATAAGAGTTTTATTGTTTATTGTGTGAATAGTTCTCTTAGGCACTTTCTTCTTATTTGGGCTAATCCTTCCATTCTTGGTAATATCCTAAAAGACTTGATAACTTGAATGTTTTGGTACCCACTTATATTTAGGTCCTTAAGTGTTAGCATTTGACTTTACTTGTCCTTTATGAACACAAACCATATTTCTCACATTAGATTTTCTTCTAAAATAACATGTAAGAAATGTGACCTAGTTTACCACAATAATTACAAATAACAGGATGAAGCCTTTTATAGATATCTTTACAGTTATTGTGTTGGTCAAGTGGAAGCAATTTATAACCATTATGCAAAATTTCTTTCTTCCTATTAGATTTCTTAGTGATATCCTTAAATTGCAAAATATTTTTGCTTTTTGAAACAATATGAATAATGGGTTGAAAAATAAGTTTATGCAATCTTTTAAAATTATTTTCCACAAATATTTTAGAAGAATTTAAACTTTGTACCATATGTACATCTTGACTTCCATGTAATGATTCTTTCTCATTTGATTTGTCCATGTTGAGCTCTTCTAGATGCTCATTTTATTCTTGTTAATATGAGATTTTTCCTTCTTCAATATCAGGCATCATTCGTTCAAATGAGTTATCAGAATCATTCACCTCAATAGAGTTGTTAGAGGCATAAATAAAGTCAAGAGTATATAAAATATCTTTAGCATTAGAGCAAGATTTGATTTTGTCAATCATTTTCAGTTAATCTACTATACAATAAATACATTTTATTTTCTTTTTCAATTCAATTCTTTCTAATTTTGAAATCAAAATAATTTATAAAGACGTAACTTACATCAATATCAATAGTTTTAAAAATATTCTCATTCAGACTTTCCAAAAATTGAAATAATATTTTTCAGAAAAAGAGGAATAATATAATTAAAACCTTCAAAAATAGCCATGATCTTGGCACTTGAGATCATTAGATCCTTTAAACAAGTAACTCGCTCTGATACTAAATGTTGAATCTGGCTGTATCAACCAATAGGGGTGAATTGGGTGATTTTGAAAAATTTGAAAACTTTAAGAACTTTAAATTAAAATTAAAATATTAAGTTTGGAAAGATATCACCAATTGTAAAAAGCAGAAGGAAATATATAAGTAAGAAGTTGAACACTGGTAATTTATACTGGTTCAACCCAACCACTTGGCTTACATCCAGTCTTCAAAGCTCTTCTAAGTGTTCCACTATCTTCCAAGATTAACTAGGCTCTTGGCACCTTAGTATATCACTAGTGAGATTCCACTCACTCCTCCTTATAACCTGTAAGGTAACACCAGTGAGAATCCCTCTCACTTCCCCTTACAATCCCAAGGTGATAAGCACTCAAGTGGCCCACTTTTGAGCAACTTAGAAAATAAAATGTGGTTTTGCAATATCTCTCTCAACTAGAGGAATTGTGATAATTACTGAAGTACAAATTCTCTAAATTTCTCTCTCTCTCTTAAGAATATAATATGATCTGTACAAAAGAGGAGAAACAAAGTGAATACAGAGACCTATCAGTGTTATGATCGCAATGCATTGTTGAGATTTCTTTTTGTCTCTAGCGTTTCTTGGCTTCCTTTTCTTCATGAACTTTCTCTCTTCGACTTTAGCTTCTTTTATAGATTGTTTCTTTATAAATTCATTGATAACCATTAAGATAGTTGTTAGAAAATATATCCATTATTGCTGACGTATAATCTGACTTTATGTTCTTTAACCAGTCTCTTCGTTTGATCTTTGTTTTAGCCTACAAATGATCTTAAAACATACTTTAGAGAAGATATATTAATCAATGTAAGTATATAGCAATTATTCCCAAATGATTTAAAATTAATGATCAAAATATGATAAAGTCTGGTTAAAAATTCTTTTCATAAAATAGCTTAATTTATCGAAGAGCTTACTGAAGAACACCCTTATCGAAAATATCTTAGATAAATTGCTAAAAAATTGCATGTAAAACAGTTTAAATCCTATCGAGCAATTCTTTGATAATTAGCTTTATCGAAAAGGACTTTGATAAATCTTCAATAAATTATAAAGAGATAGTTCATGATTTATCGAATAGTTCTTTGATAAATTTTCTTATCAATAAACTATTTGAAAAATATTCTTTCAAAACATATGCTTTCAGATTTATCGATATGTTTTACAACATGTTATTTATCGAAGTGTTTTTTGATAAATATGCTCTTTGAATAGGTTATCAATAAATGCTTAAGAATATTATTTTCAAATAGACTTTCATATTCTTTGGTCTTTTAATCCTTTCACAAATAATGCACACATGGAAATAAGTTTTCATAAGATCATTGGCAGTTTAGTGTAAAACCTCGATGTACAATTTCACTATGTTTAAAATCCCTCGGGTGGAGTATATTTTCAGTTTTACATTTTCACAGCTTTGTGTGTTTCGTTGCTTTGTCAAATAACGAAAGACTTGCACAAACATCATTTTCCAATGTTTTCATCCAATTTTGGGTGCCTATCTCTATCGATAAAGTAATTCTCCATCGTCTCTATCATCTCCATCGTTGTTATACATTGTTAGTGCTATAAGTCACCATTTAACTTTATTATTGGTTTATTTTTCTGGCTATTTCGTTTGTTTGTTGTTTATAAGTTGTAATACATCTTATGGGCTAACATCCTTATATTAAAGACTTGATCTTTGTAGTTTTGGTTTGTTACATTGGTTTCTATTTTTTTATGGGTAATTGTTTCAAATTTTTTTAATCTGTTTGTGGTTTTGTCAATTGGTCTTTATTTTATTTGTTTGTTAACTATCTTATAAAAAATGTTGGTTCTATTTATTTCCTATTTGATGGATTTGGTTACCATTTGAGATTGTTTACATTTAAGGAAATAATGGATCATAGTTGGATGAAAGCTACAAGAACTACTAAGGAATATCAAGATGGGGTAAAAAGGTTTCTTGAAGTTGCTTTGAGGAATACTTTGAAGAAAAGGGAAGGATTATTCTTTTGTCCTTGTGCCAATTGTTTTAACTATAACAGATTGTCTATTTCTAATATAAGAGAGCATCTTATATGTGATGTGATAAGTTTAAGATATACAAATTAGATTTGACACAGTGATATTAGGAGGACTCCTTTGTGTGAGGAAGTTGTGAATGATAACTTTATGTATAGAATTTCGAATATATTTCATGATATTACAACTGAATCCTTTCCAAAGTACTCTCCTATACATGAAAGTTTACTAATGATGTCGAGACACCATTATACTTGGGGAGTAAAGATGAGTACACAAGGTTAAAATTTGTATTGTGAATGATGAATTTGAAATTGAGAAATGTTTAGACCAATTCTAGTTTGACAGAATTGCTCGAGTTGTTGAGTGATACCCTTCCTATGGGCAATAGACTACCAAGATCAATGTACGAGGAAAGAAAGTATTGTGTCCAATGGGTTTGTCATATAAGAAGATACACGTGTGCCCTAACGACTGCATATTGTATAGAAATGAGTATGAAGGGCTGAATAATTGCCCTAAATGTAGCACTTCAAGATACAAAATGAAGAAAGACAGTGATAATTCTGATGAGATTACCAAAGGCTCTCCTCTGAAGGTGTTATAGTATCTTCCAATAATATCATGGTTTAAACATTTGTTTTCTAATTCCATAGATACAAAGAACTTGAGATGGCATTTCGATAGGAAAATAAATGTTAGACAACTTCGTCACCCAGCTGATTCTCCTCAATGGAAGACAATATATTAGAAATTCCCTGAATTTGGTTACGAGCCTAGAAATCTTTTGCTTATGCTATATACGGATGAAATAAATATGTATGGTAATATCAATAGTACACAGTACTTGTCTAGTTCTACTTGTGATTTACAACTTGCCTTCCATATTGTGTATAAAATGAAAGTACATTATGTTATTTTTTATGATCTCGAGCCCAAAATAGCCAAGAAATGATATACATGCGTACTTTGCACCTTTGATTGATGATTTGAAGAAACTGTGGGAGGACGGTATTGATGTCTTTAATTCATACAAACAAGAGACTTTTAAACTTTATGTCATAATCTTCACCACATAAATGACTTCCCATCATATGGAAATTTGTCAAGCTATAGTGTTAAGGGGCATAAAGCACGTCCATATGTGAAGTAGGCACTAATTGCATGCAATTGAAGCATGGAACAAAGATAGTCTATCTTTCCTATAGAAAGTTTCTAAGCCGACACCACCCATATCATAGGTTGAAGAAGGCATCTAATGGCTCACAGGAATATGAAATAGCTCTTGTTCCTTTAATTGGAGAAGAATTATATCAACATTTGTAGTGTGTTCATGTTACCTTGGGTAAAAGTAATAAGAAGAAGGCACTTGAAATGAATATATTGAAAAAGATATCAATATTCTTTGATCTTCCATATTGGCAGAGTCTTGAAATGAGATATAGTAAACATGTCATGCATGTAAAGAAGAACGTGTGAGAAAGCCTTGTTGGCACAATCATACATATCAGTGGAAAGAGTAAGGATAGGGTAAATAGTACATGAGACTTAGCTAAAATGGGAATAAGAGCACCTCTACATTCAAAATAATTAGAGGGTAGTAAGAGTTTATTTGTACCCAGTAGCACACACGTTATCCAAGTATGAAAAAACAAGCCTATGTGAGTGTTTGCATGGTATTAAGGTGCCACAAGGATATTCATCGAATTTTAGGAAGCTTGTATCAATGCAAGATTTGAAGATAATGTTACATCCTACTTTTTCCTATCTGTATAATACTGATAGTGGAAAGAGGTTTAGAAAGGATTGTAATGATGAATAGAAAGAAAAAATTAATTAGACAAAGGTATAAAGATGTGGGACTAAAATGAAAAGTTTACAAATTCCATGGTAGAAATGAAAGTAGACAAAAGCTTTAGCTCATTAAGTGTAATTTTGAAAAGTTGAGGGCCTAAAGTGTGATTTTCAAAAGTTCAAGTGCAAAATGGTAATTATTGAAGTTAAGCCAAAAATGCCCAGAATCATATTAGCCAAAAATTTTTCCAATAAATAGAGAAAATTATTGTGATCAGTTTGACACAACACAGAATTTTGATGTGAGGTCCTAAAAAATTTATATTAATTTCTAAAAAAGGGGAACTTAATACAGTATCCTCTGGACGTCAAAATTATATGAAATTTGGTAGTAAATTCCTATAATTAATATAAGAATTTATAAAATTGACATATCTCCATAAGGAGTTCTGTAGAATTTATTATGTAATTTACAGTAGATTAAAACACCTAATAAATATGTTTTAGGGGAATTTCTTTAGAGTTTAGCCTATGAAGGCAATGGACCATGTAGAGGGCACAAAATGGCATCTTATAGGCCAATAATATTTTAGATAAGTATGTGGGCCAGGACTAATAAAGACCGGAAAAAATATAAAATTACAAAAATACCACTAAGTATGCCACTACGTTGTGTCATTAAGTCAGAGTCAGATGAAGGGCATTTTGGTCATTTGACTAAGGTTAGAAAGTCAAGGAGAGTTCCCAAAATAGTTGACCAGGGTCATGGAATACTCTGATAAGGTGTGAAAAGACGATAATGCCCTTTGAGAAATTAATGTGAAATCGAACACCGATAAAAGGTCTTGAAAAAATATAAGGAATTTTTATCAGGACTTATGGGTCTCAAAAAATTATGAGACTTTGTAGGGGAGTTATTTTATATTAGAATGAATTTTTAAAAATGTTAGAACCATTAAAAGAGGTGTCTAAAATTTATTTTAAAATCAAGATATTTTAGTGATATCGATATAAGGAAAGTACCTTGGGATTTGTGCCAATTAGCTATTGGACCCAAGGAAGGCCTAGGGAAGTCCAATATTTCATCCTAGGGCAGCCCAATAAGTCCCAAAAGTTGTATTGGAGACCAAGTCCAAAAATGAATAATTTTTTAATTTTTGAAAAAGAAAAGAAAAAGGAATAAAATGAGACTTAGGGTTTGCACATGGTGGGACCCATAATACCTCACACATGGTGTCCAAGACAAGGGGAAGAGAAGATTTTTGTCATGTGATCTTATCTCAAGTTGGCTTGGTGGGCAAGCTTGATATAAGAGAATTATGAGCCATTAGATCAAATAGTGCACAAAGTGATATTGGCCATTCATTTTCCATGAGATTTTTCTTTAAATAAATACCCCAACTATTTCTGGTCAAAACTATGGCATGATAACCCTTGGGATGTCAAAATGGAAACTCAAGCCAAGACAAAGAAGATTCAAGGTACCAAAGTTCAAGCTAGCTAGAGATTAAGGTAAACGATCTATCCTAGCTTGTTTTCCTTTGATTTGGGAGCTTGAATTTAGGGTTTTCATGGAAGAAATTTTAGTTTTCTCTAAGGTGTATATGCTGTACAAAACCTTAAATTAAAGGAGAAAGAAAAAATTAAAGTTAGAGATATGTGATTGAAGCTTAAGCAAGCTAGTTATGTGATTGTTTGCCGAATCAAGTTGATATTCTTGACTTTGCTATAGTTGAACCATTTTGGTATGCACTTTTCATGATATAACAAGATGGAATTTCAATGATTTAATGCTTCCATTGAATTCATATGATGATTTTGTGTAGGATTGGATAGGTTTTTAACCTTGGAAGAATTAGAATTTTAAGTTATAGTTTTTGAAGTTCTTCTCTATTACTGTTCACTCACATGAACAGTGATTATAATTTCATAATTTTGATTATTCCAATGATTTTAAAATGAAAAGTTGTGTGGGATAAAGTAGAGAAACAAGTATGGGAAGCATTGGAATCAATATGAAAATTTTTAGAAGAATTATGCATATTTTTCAAATCTGTCTAGAACAGTGCATAGGAGCTAAAATTACATGATTCTGAGCTCATAAATGGATTCAAAAGATGAAATGGTGTAGGGTAAAGTTAAGACATCAATTGATTCAAAGGCCAAGTCCATTAGTTAAGATTAAGGAAAGTTAATGTAGTTAAATGAGCTCAATGTTCAAGAGAAAGTTAGATTGTAATGTGATGTTATGATATGATTGTGGACTCTAAGGGGGCAGCTACACATCAAAGAGAAGTAAGAAGAAAGAGGCAAGGTTAAAGTGACATAAATCAAGCAAGTGAGGTAGTAAACTTGTCCTAAACTTGTATGTATTGAATGTTATACTTAGTAGTACTATAGCTATGTTGAATTAGGTTGCATATGTGTTTATGATTGAAGCTCTATTTCTATGATTACTTTGGCCAATTGTATTTCATATGTTACATGGAATCATGCACATTACACAATGTTAACACTTTCACAAGCAAGCATAATTATTTACATTAATGCATGCATTGTTTAGTACCGTTTGCTACTAAGATTTCCCCAAAAATCTCACCCTACCCATGTAATCCCAATCCCAACAGGTTCATGAATGAAGAAAGAGGATGAAGAATCATGAAGAGATGTTAGGGATTAGATAGTATAAATGTTATATGAAGAATTGTTATATGAAATGTTGCTATATGACTAATATAAGTAGTGATGGTCATGATGTAATGAAAAATAAAAAATAATGGAATAAATGTATGAAATTTTACAGACATTTAGTTAACATGTCAAGCTTTATTTTCACACCAAGAATTCCTTATTTCGATGTCTGTACCAAGAGAACGAATTTTCCAAAGTAAGGGACCAGAATATGTTTTTAGAATTTTTGACCAAATGAATGGTAATCTTTGACGATTAAATTGTATTAATTGACTAAGAATTTCATCTAGAAAGTATTTTTCTATTAAAGTTCAAGATGTTATATTCATGTAGCTTTTTAAAACACTTCATTTCAATTTTTGTAGAATTAATTATGATTTTTTGAGGTTCGTCGCCTAATATGGAAATACCATATGAACAGTAACTTGAGAAGAGTAAAATTCTAGATTTAGCTAATGGACTTCCAAGGTCTTGTAAGTGGTTATAAATGCTACTAAATGGTCCTTAAGACATACGAAAATAAGGATATTTTATTTTGGTATAAGAGTAGAAGTTTCTGGCATAATATAAAATAATTCACAGACCCTAACTCTAAGTAGTAAGTACTTTGTTATGTTAGGGTATTGGTTGGGATAGTTAGCATTGCTTATTTAGGCAATATTGCAGGAATAGATATAGGATTTTATAAAGTTAAGTCAAAGCCTTCAGTTAATAAAGGAGACCCCTGGCCAGTAATAGTACATGAAGATGATGTACATCCTGACTATGATTCTCCTTCAGACAGTGAAGAGAGTTCAGATGGTAGTATAGAGGATAAATCAGGAAGAACTATAGTAGAATATCCTATAGATGTTTCTGTAGACTCAAACCTATAGTCTAGAGGTTATGTAGAGATTCAGTTTGAAGTTGTGCATTTACCAGATAATGCTGAGTCTAGTGACTCTATACAGTATGAGTTTGTGGGAGTGCCCTCTAACACTGATGTAAGTCATATTCCTCTTATGAGAGAATATATTACGGCAGAGGAGACTGAGTACTAATACTGGATTATAGGTAGACTAGATATTATTCCTCCTCTACTAGAGTTTGAGGATAGATTTGCTATGAGTAATATACAGTAATCCCTTAATCCAGAGATCAAGTTAGAGTCTATGACAATTCCTTTCCATTCTCAAAGTCTAGGAATATGTCATAGCAGGGATGATAAATAGATATATAATAGATGGCATTGACCAGAATCAGGTTTACACTCTAGAAGACTGGCATGAGATGGTAGTAAGTCAAATACTGCCAAATACCCCTATATGGCACGTAGAGCTAAGTGAGTTTTTGGCGAATGATCCACCAAATGATATACAGGGGTGGCATTTCTGTATGGAAAATTATTTATAGTTTACTATTCCCTAGAAAAGAATGTAAAAGGAGATGAGGGGTAATGTAAATTTGTAAATAGTGTAAAGTTAAATAATTACATAAATGTATAATAGTTATGACTTATCCCGTATATGTAATTGACATGTATGTAATGTATGTACAAATGTATGATGACATGAAATATGAGTTTTGATGTGATATAATAAAATGATAGTTAGTTGAACATTTATATGAATATGTTCCCTATTTAATGTGATTATGATAGATAGATATGAATGAGTTTCAATTGACTCAAGCTCAATAAAGTTAAGAACAATAATTGATCATTGCTAGATTAAAGACTAGATAAAGAATGTTAGAAGAGAATGTTTAAAGAAAGCTATGCCCAGGTCACGATGTGAAGCAGTTTAGGTCATGACTAGAAGGTCCAGAGAAGTTAAGTTGCGATGAGTTAAGTCACAGGGCATGACAAAGATTCACAAAGGCGCTTTGGTCATGACAAGTAAAGACCATTCATCGCGACTGGAAGTTCCAGAGCTATCAGGTCACGATGGAAGATAACCTATGGTTCCAGAGCTATCAGGTCATGATGGAAGATAACCTATGGTCGAGACTAAAGAACACAAAGCTGTCAAGTCATGACAAGTAAGTTACGGTGGTCACAACTAAAGTTCACAGAGAATATGAATCGCGACTAGCCAGTACCCAGGTCACGACTAGAATGCACAGAGACCTTATGACAAGAATGAAGATGTCAACCTTACTGAAGTTTATCAATTAGAGGTTTAGCACATTGTGCAGACATGCTAAACAATACGAGGCAGTGAGATATAGAAGATCAGTTTAAGAAAATGTTCAAAAGTAGATTCTCTGTATGATCACCAGGAGTTTATCTATGTTACAAAAGATTCATTTAGCTAGTCTTTACTTAACATAATAATAAGAAGTTAGAATGAGACTTGCCTAAGAATAAGCCTAATACATAGCTTAAGGTTAGAGACATGATAGTTAATAGATAAAAAGTTAAAGTTTCTGAAACAGAGGGATACCATCATGAAGAGACAGTAACCTAGTAGATCTAGGGTAGTGCACCCTAAAGAACAAAAGTAATAGTGCTAGATGATGAATGAGATCCATGTGACTTAATTTAGTCAGGATCTAGAGGCAGACCAAAAAGGAACCACAATCGAATCAAGAGCAGACTAAGACTGATATACATATAGAAAGAGTTAAGAGATAGTAGAGAGATGTAAAAGTTACTCCATATAGATGGAGATTTATTTGCTCACCTGAGAAGTTTTTATCGAATAGTTTTCCAGAAGTATTTCTCTCAGTTAGATAGAGATGATGGTGAGGCTAAGGGTTAAAGTAGGAAAAAAGAAGCCCTTTGATGAATACTTAGCCAAGTTCATCCACATAACAGTGAGAGTTGAATGACTGAGAAGTTAGTTCATAGATTGAATTCTGTGTTACAAAGAAAGTTTTTCTCAGGTAGATGTAAAAGTTAAACAGAGCAGTAGATGTATGCAAGATAAGAAAAAGAAGTTTATGATATCTAGAGAAAGAAAGGTAGCCACAATTTCAAGGATAAAGAGACTCCCTAATTTAAGAAAGAGTAATGAGTAAGAGTCAGATAAAGTAATGAAGGGTTGAGTCTATACCCCAGTAAGAGGGTAATATGGCAGCCTAAGTTAAATGAGTAGTTATTTCAGGTTCCTAAAAGAATGTTTAGGATCTGGAAAATAATGTGATAGAGAAAAGAATGCTTTAAAGTTTACCTAGTTAATTGTTTAATTACAGTGTACGTATGATGGATGGCTAAGTAAATTTATGTAATGATAATATGGTTTATGTTGCCATAAGTTATGATGAACAATTGCATCTCCTTGTGGTCGTCATATGATGACACACATGTTAGATAATGCTTAAATGATTTCATCCCCTTGCATATTATGCATCTCCTATACATGTTAGGGTTTTCATGGAAGAAAGTTGAGTTTTCTCTTAGGTGTTTGTGCTGTCCAAAACCTTAGAAGAAAGGAGAAGCAAGAAATTAATATTAGAGTTATATGATTGAAGCTTAAACAAGCTAGTTAAGTAATTGGTTGTTGAATCAAGTTGATATTATTGACTTTTCCATAGTTGAACCATTTTGGTTTGCACTGTTCATGATGGAAGAAATGGAATTTCGATGATCTAATGCTTCCATTGAATTTATATCATGATTTTGTGTAGGATTGGATGGGTTTTGAACCTTGGAAGCATTGGAATTCCAAGTTGTAGTTTTTAAAGTTCTTCTCTATTACTGTTCACTCACATGAATAGTGATTGTAATTTCATGATTTTGATGCTTCCAATGGTTTTAAAATGAAAAGTTGTGTGAGATAAAGTGGAGAAACAAGTATGGTAAGTATTAGAATCAAAATGAGATTTTTTGAAAGAAAAGAGGGTGTCATGTAATTCTGTGCAGAACAGAACAAAGGAGCTAGAATTTCATGATTATAATAACATAAATGGATTCAAAAGATGAAATGGTGTAGGGTAAAGTCAAGACATCAATTGGTTCAAGGGCAAAGTTAATTAGTGAAGACTAGAGAAAGTTATGTTGGTAAAGAGTTTATCAAGGTTAGTCTTGAACATTGTTGGAGTTCATGATCCTAATGAATTATGTGATATTTAGGACCTTGAAACATCCAAGAAGATGTTGGAAAGTGATTGACCGAAAGACTTCATGGTTGGAAAGCTTAGGGAGCAAGTGCAAAAGATCAAGAGAAAAGCTTAATTGGAAGGTAGTGGACTTACCTCTTTATGTGCTTGATGTGGTATGCTTATATGTTGACATGTATATGATATTTGGATGATGTTGTGATATGATAAATGATGTTGAATGTATTGTGTATAACATGTTTTTCATGGCCATGCACTTTTATGCAAAAGTATATAGCATGATGGCATGTCACTAATTAAAGAAAGTTTAATGAAATTACATATCATGCATTAGCTTCCATCTTACATATTTAAGTGGTAATGTTTGCTACTGAGATTCCCTAGAATCTCACCCTCCCATAACCAACTATAATAGGTTATTCATGATAGAAGAATCATGTTTGGTACATGAGCTAAGGAATGGAAGAGGAAGAGTAGAAAAGTGATGGCATGCATGTATGTTAGCCTTTTTATTATGTAATATCCATTATATGTAAAGAAAATGTATGAAAGAATTATGGCATAACCCCATGATGTATATGAATTCAAGGAAGGCAAAAGAGATGGTTTATGCATGCTGGAACAATTTTTGAAAGTGAAAGAAGGGAAATTGAAATAGTAAAAACGTAGGTACTAAAGCAATTTTGTTGTGGCTTCAGTTTCACCTAGTAAATGAAGAAATTAATCCACAAAATTTTCTGAGCACGTAGTAAACATCCAGATCTTTAATTGCATATGTAATATGCCTCATTTGGATGTGTATATCAAGAGAAATGAATTTCCAAAATTAAGAGACAAAATCTGGAAATTCCAAAATTTGCCATATGAACAGTAAAAAGTAACGATTTAACTAAATCAATTGGGAAGGTAAATGTCCAGATTTATATTTTTCCCTTAAAGATATATGAAGATCTTCAATTAGAAATTTAGATCACCTCCATACAATTTTTCTACAATTAGTTATGAATTTTTAAAGTTGGACTATAAATCTAGAAATTACCAAGTGAACAGTACCCGATAAGTAAGTTTTAAAATTTTAATTTTTGGTATAAAGTAATGCTTCCGCTAATCAAATACGCTTCCGAATACGTACTCTGAGATGGTAAAAGTAGGATGTTTCACCTTTAATGGTTATAACATTTGTAGAAATTTATTCTAATATAACATAAATCCCTTGTAAAGTCTTATAATTTTCTGACACTAAGATGTCCTAATAAAAATCCCCTATATTTCCTCAAGATCATTTTATCGGAGCCTGATTTCACTTGAATTTCTTAAAGGGCATAATTGTCTTTTCATACATCATCAGAGTATTCCCTGAAATTAGTCAACTATTCTGGGAACTCTCCTTGACTGTTTAACCTTGGTCAATTGACCAAAATACCCTTCATTTATCTGTAGCTCATTGGCACAACACAGTAGCACACTCAGTGGCATTTTCATAATTTTATATTTTTTTGGTATTTATTAGCCCTGGCCCACATACTTATCTAAAAATATTGTTGACTTATAAGGCATCATTTTGGGCCCTCTACATGATCCACTACCTTCATGGGCCCAACTCCCTGAGAAATTCCCCTAAAATGTATTTATCGGGTGTTTTAATCCACTATAAATTCTATAATAAATTCTACATAACTCTTTTTTTAGCTCTTTCAGTTTTATAAATTCTCATATTAATTATAAGAATTTAGTGCCAAATTTAATCTGATTGTGAGGTCCAGAGGATAATGTATTAATTTTGTCTTTCTTTATAAATTAATATAAATTGTTTGGGACCTCAAATTAAAATTCTGTATTGCGTCAAACTGATCAGAATAATTTTCTCTACTCATTGAGAAAATTTGGGACTAATATGATTCTGGGTATTTTTGGCTCAACTTTCAATAATTACCGTTTTACCCTTGAACTTTTTAAAATTACACTTTAGGCATTCAACTTTTAATAATTACACTCAATAGCCCAAAGCTTTTGTCTACTTTCATTTTCCACCATGAAACCTTTAAACTTTTCATTTTAGTCCCTCTATTTCTTCAAGACTCGTCTAACCTTTCTCATTTCTTCTTATCATCATCAAAATCCTTTCTAAACCCGTTTCTCTATCAGTAATATACAGATAGGGGAAAAATAGGATTTGACATTTCTACCCCCTTAAATAAATTTCGTCCTTGAAATTTACTTAACACTTTAGTCAACAATCTTGGATAGATATCCTTTTCTGCTTTATGACTAAGGATTGGGGTATTTATCTTTTATCTTCTATCATGACATCTTAGCGGAGTACTTTTCATATCCGTTGATCTTCATATCTTTGATGTGATTATTCTTCTGTTATGAATAAACTCAATTAGAGTTGAACTCTACTTCATTCTATTACTTGCTTACTTGCTATGAATCTATTTGCATATGGACTTCTCACCATACTAGACTTGTGAGTAGTGTCCATTTCTTTCATATCAAACTCTCTCGAATAATACTATATTCTAGATTTTCTGTCAACTACTCATCATACTTCTTCTTCTTCTTATCATCTTTAATAATTCATCATAATATAGAGAGAGGACTTATGTCATTATTCTTTCTTTACTTTACTACTAGATAAGAGTACATACTCTAATATGCATAATACCTGGCCAACATATCTACCCATGAATGCAAAGCTCTAACATCAGAGCTCAAGCATTCCTTTTCTTAATATGCACAGCTCTAACACTTGGATCTTGCACAACTCTGTCACATAGAGCTTGCACTGCTCTAACATTTGGAGCTTTAGCATATTTTACAAACATAACATAATGCCTAGCATTTCATGCAAGGAGTGAAAACTCTCACTTGCTATTTCACCTGTAACATAACATACAAACATCTTACCCCTTTCAAAAAGGGAGCCTCTCTATCTGTTTACAAAGCTTCCTACAAAGCCATTTCATATTGTACTTCTTGATACACATTTCTCATTATGTATCACATAACATATTTCTCATTACGCATTTTTCATGTTGTATCATGGCATATTTGGCCAAATCAGGCTATATCATGGTCTATCTCGCCTTATCTTGATGTATATGAAATACCATAACTCTAACATTCTCTTTAACTTATAACTTTGCTAGCTTTTGAGAAACTTCTTCTAAATATTTCCTTTCAAATCCATTTTATTTGGACTTTACATAAGGGTTCTAGTCTCTTACCATTCATAACCATTTGTAACTTTTCATAGCTCTTTCTATCATTTTACATAACTTTGTGCATAGATGCCAAACTTATGTGACATTTACACCCTTTTTTATCACTTCCTATAACATTCTTATTTTCTTACATCTTAGAGACCAAATGGTAGCATATGGAATAACTTCTAAGGCTGTTGAAGTCAAATTATTCAATCTGGAATTTTACTCTTAGCGAGAATTGTTCACTATGCAAATTCTAGAGGAGTAACCTAACTTCGAAAAATCATAACTAATTCTATCAAAATCCAAATGAAGTGGTTCAAATTGCTACACGAAGCTAACATAATATTCTTTCAGGGAAAAATGACTCGTTGACCACGCATTGGCCAGGTCAACTTTGGTCAATGTTCTAAAATCATTGTTCCTCCAGCATCCTGTCCCTGATTTCAGCATTCTGGTCCGAACTTTGATAAATCATATCTTTATGTGTAGACATAAAAATAAGACGTTCTATATATCAAATCGAAGCTTGAAATGTCTACTATTTATTGGAAAAATAAAATACATTTATTAAATCATTTACTATTTATAATTACAGCTCAAATGTCACTGCCTCACCACGAGTTACTGTTCACAGTGACAATTTTTAGCAATTATACATACATGAATCACATATCAATCATGCTAAGCAATTAAAATTTCTTCATACATATTTATCTCCTCCATATTGAGAAGACCTGCTGTAATTGGATTGATATGGAAAGGGTGAGATTTCTGGGGAAATCTCAGTAGCAAACAGAAACTATACAATGTATGTAACTATATGCTTGATGTTACTATATATGTATTTAATAATCATGCTTGCATCATGATAACATACATGCTTCCATGTTACTTAATTATAACATATAGCCATAGTATGAAAAGAAATAGAGCATTACTTAATCATACATGCCTCACATCATCAAGGTAAGAAAACATCACATAAAACATCTAAGCAATATAAGCATACAAGTAGGTAAGTCTATTACCTGGCATGAAGCCTTTCCTTCCAGCTCTTAGTCTTGTCTCTAAGGTCCCTTCTTTTCATATGTTAGAGCCTATACATAGCATGATAATATCTTTATTATTATCCAGTATAGCTCTACTTAACTCATGCTTAACTAGGGGTAATATCCTTACTCCGACATTCCTCTAACTTTCTTTCTATCTATAGCTAACTTTATTAATAAAGATATTTTTCTATTCTAACCACTAAGAGCAATCATCTACCTTATTAGAGCAGGGACTAGATAACTTACTTACCTCATTCATAAGCTCTACCCAGTCCCTCAGCTCTTTAGACTGCTCCTGGCACCACCAGAACTCCTTCCTTTCTTTCCTTTCTTTCTTTCTCTCTTCTTTCTCTTCTTCCTTTAGCTCTTGGCCTTGGTGTGCCTTGAAATAGGAGGGGGAAGGGTCTATTTATAGGTGGACGGAGATGGAATGGATGGTTCAAATTGAATCATGATGAATGGCTCAGATTGCTTGCTTCCTTAAGAAGCTTTGCTTACATCATCACAATGACATCACCCTCCTTTATGACTCACCACTAATGAAATCATCCAAGGACACCTTAGGGGACACCTCAGGGGACACCTCAGGGGTATTTGGCATAATGGTGGGGCCCTTGGGACATCTCACTAGCTGACTTAGCATTTCCAAAGAATTCCAGTCTTTTCCCTGAATGGACGGCAAAGATTATGCCACGTGTCCTCTTGCTTTTTCTCCTTTTCCTTTAATCATGGCATGTGTCATTAGCTTTTCTTCTTTTACTGTAATCTTGCCATGTGGCACCTTGTGGGCCCCATTTATGCCATCTCATGATTCCAGATCACTTTCTTCAGTTCTATCTTTGACTGGGTCACTTTACTTTATTGAAAAAGTACTAAAATAATATTTTAATGCCTCTTGGGCCCACATCCCTCTTGGGCTACGCTTTTAGACCTTGGATTGTCATCTTGGATTTCAAACTAAGCTCAAGCACTCTCCTGGCTCAATTCCTAAGAAACACCTCTTACTTCTTCTTTATTCCCACAGGGACTTTCACTATTTCCCTGAATTTTCACTTTCTTGCAGTTTAGTCCCTGAACATCATCTGTATACTTCTGGGATTCCTGCACAATAGGGTCTAGTAGCCTTCCTTTTTCAGGCTACATACCAGCATTCTAGGCCTAAAAATTGGGATATGACACTTCCCAAGTGGTCACATAAAACATCCTCATTTTCTTACATCTCAAGGACCAAATGGTAGCATCTGGAACCACTTTTAAGGCTATTGAAGTCAAATTACTCAATTTGGAATTTTACTCTTAGTCAGTATTGTTCAGTGTGTAAATTCCAGTGGAGTGACCTGATTCAAAAAATCATAACTAATTCTAGAAAAATCGAAATGAAGTGGTTCAAATTGCTACATGAAGCTAACTTAATGATCTTTCAGGAAAAATAACTTGTTGACCACGCCTTGAACAGGTCAACATCAGTAAACATCCAAAGTTTACTGTTCATCCTATGTTTTTCCCTGATTCCAGCATTTTGGTCCTAATATTTGCATTATCTAGTCCCCAGCTTCTCTTCATGCTTCTTCAATCTTTCCTCATCTTAAATTTAGCGTGAATCCTTTCCTTCCAGCTCTTAGCCTTGTCTCTAAGGTCCCTTCTTTTCATAAGTTAGAGCCTCATTCCTAAGTTCTGCCCAGTCCCTAAGCTCCTTAGACTGCTCCTGGCTCCACCAAAACTTCTCCTTTCTTTCTCTCTCTCTTATTTTTCTTCTTTGGCCATGCTTGGCCGTGGCATGGAATAGGAGCAGAGTGGGGTATTTATAAGTGAGTGGAGGCGGAATGGATGGCTCAGATCAAATCGTGATGAATGGCCTAGATTGCTTAGCTTCCTCAAGAAGCTTCACCTATATCATCATGATGACATCATCCTCCTTGATGACTCACCAACATGACATCATCCAAGGACACCTCAGGGGGTATGTGGATCAAATGGTGGGGCCCTTGGGATACCTCACCAGCTGACTCAGCCTCTCCAAAGAATTCCAGAGTCTTTTCCTGGAATGAGCGGCTGAGATTGTGCCACGTGTCCTTTTTACTTTTTCTCATTTTTCCTATCTCATGACATGTGTCCTTAACTTTTCTTCTTTTCCTGCAATCATGCCATGTGGCACCTTGTGGGTCCTATGAGGACACATTTCATGCCACCTCATGGTCTATAGTCATATCTGATCACTTTTCCCAATTCTATCCTTAACTGTAACTTACTTTATGGAAAAGTACTAAAATATTATTTTAATGCCTCTTAATCTCCATAATCCTTAGGCCTACATTTTTGGGCTCTTGGATTTCTATCTTGGGTTTCTAACCAAGCCCAAGCATTTAGGTGGCTCAGTTCCCAAGAAATACCTCTTACTTTTCTATTATGCCTACAGAGACTTTTACTATTTTCCCTGAA
This sequence comes from Leucaena leucocephala, assembly GCA_037074615.1. Lineage (NCBI taxonomy): Eukaryota > Viridiplantae > Streptophyta > Magnoliopsida > Fabales > Fabaceae > Leucaena > Leucaena leucocephala. Next base: position 10,302,481 of record CM073567.1, on the reverse strand, counting down.
TTTTCACTTTCTTGCAGTTTAGTCCCTGAACATCATCTGTATACTTCTAGGACTCCTGCATAATAGGGTCTAGTAGCCTACCTTTTTCAGGCTACAAACTGGGCTTCTAAGCTTAAAAATTAGGATATGACATCACCCATCATTGGACTACTCTTTCCTATGCATGCTTAACTGAAAAGTGCTGATAAAAATTTGAAACACTGGTGCCAATAGGCTCTAACGCTGGTACTTTACTATCCTATACCCTTCTCATATTGTCTCTCTTGGGTCTATCTGGCCTTCTAATCTCTTTATTCTCATCTGGAGGATCTATTTGTCTCTCATTCTTATTCTCTGTAATCTCATCTTTAGGATCTCTTTATTCTTATTTGATCCCTTCTCATTTCTTATGAGTTATTCTTTTTTCTCTTCCTTAGGCATATTATCTACAAACTCATAAATATCTGTTACTCAAGACTAAAAACTTTGACTTTGATTACTTAGTTCCTATTGCGTGTAAGAAGATTATGAGTTCAGTCCCTAATAGTAATAAGGCTATCTGAAATTAACATTATGGGTACTCTCTCTGATATGAGCTAACTAACTTGTGAAGCTTCTCTACCTTAACCTTGTCCTTGGTAATTGTTCTTCTAAAGAGATATTGTACTTATGGCTTATTCATTTTCTTTCTCTATGCTAGGTCTACTGTGACCCTCAGGATCTACTGCGATCAACTGTAAGCCTCTTCAGGATCTAACTGTGACCCTAGAATTCTATTTTCTATGAGCCATGTTAGGATCTAACTGTAATTCTGTTGTATTGTATTTTCATCTATGGAAGACCTAACCAATGGATTAAGTTACAAGGTTAGCCACTTCCACTTAGTTGTTGACTAAACAGATAATTCTCCAACAATGATCACAGAAGCCAATATTATCTATTAAGACTTTACTCATTTCCTCTATCACTCAGAAATTTTACATATCATTCTCATCTTTCATAACTTTACTGTCATATCCCAATTTTTATGCCTAGAAGCCTAGTATGTAACCTGAAAAGGAAGGCTATTAGACCCTATTATGTAGGAGTCCCAGAAGTGCACAGATAATGTTCAGGGACTAAACTGCAAGAAAGTGAAAATTTAGGGAAAATAGTGAAACTCCCTATGGGCATAATGGAAAAGTAAGAGGTGTTTCATGGGAACTGAGCCTTCAAAGTGCTTGGGCTTTGTTAGAAACCCAAGATAGCAATCCAAGTGCCCAAAAACATAAGACCAAGGATTATAGAGTTTAAGAGGCATTAAAATAATATTTTAGTGCTTTTCTATAAAGTAAAGTTATCTGGTTAAGGATAGAACTAGGAAAAGTGATCAGATATGACTTTAGACCATGACGTGGCATGAAAGGTGTCCTCATGGGACCTACAAGGCACCACATGGCATGATTATAGGAAAAGAAGAAAATTTAAGTATAACATCCTTACTTTTATACATCTTAGGGACCATTTAGTAGCATTTAGAACCACTTACAAGACCTTAAAAGTCCATTAACTAAATTTGGAATTTTACTCTTTCTCGGGGTTACTGTTTATATGGTATTCCAGATTACGCAATCAACTTCAAAAAATCATAATTAATTATAGAAAACTCGAAATAAAATGTATAAAAAAGATACATGAAGATAACATCTTGAAATTGAAGGGAAAAATAATTTCTAGACCAAATAATAAGCCAATTAATACAGTTTATTCGTGAAAGTTTACTGTTCATTTGGTCAAAAATTCTACAAACAGATTCTGGTCCCTTACTTTGGAAATTCATTTCTCTTAATATACACATCGAATTTAAATGTAATACCTATTCATTTAAATCTATTGATGTGTGCTACATGCTCATAAAATTTTGTTAAATAATTCTTTCATTTGCTAGGTCAAACTGAAGCCACAACAAAACTACTTTAGGACCTACGTTTTTACCATTTCATTTTCCTTCCTTTTACTTTCAATAATTGTTTCAGCATACATATGCTATCAAATAAGCTTCTTAATATTCATATACATCATGTACATATGCCATAAGTGTAAGGAATTGGAAGACACGCAGCGAAAATTAATTTAAAAATTTTTCCATTCCTTGCCAGGATCTACCGTATGTGTTTAAGTCAAGTGGGAAGAAGTATTACCCTTAGTGTGCCTCAGCGGCTTCCACAGCTTTCGGTCACAACGTTCACAGCTTCTCTCTGCGGCTCGTGCTCCCTTTCTGATCACAAGAAGTCGACGACTCAGGTCGGCTTCCTCTACTGGTATCCACACGAACAGCGTTCCAACCACGAACGACGTGCTAGCGTCTCTTGTCCCTCCAGGGCTTTCTCAAGAGTTCATCCTCTCCGTCTCTATTTTGGCAGTTTCTTATCTGCAAACCTTTTGCAGAGTCCCCTTCGGCCTTTCTATGTTCTATATGTTTCTCTGTCCAAAACGCAGCTCCTAAAATGAGATATATAGGATGCTATGCGTTTTTCTCTGTCAACCGAATTGGATTTTGGAGTTAATCTTATATTAATTCCAAAATTAATACAATATCATATATTGTATAATTTTATAAGAAACTAATTAAATAAATAATATCAAATCCGTCCCACAGATTTAATTACCCATTTATTTAATTTTAAATAAAGATGAGACTGAACTATATTTGATTTATTCTCATAAATTAAATTTGAGATATCCTATCAATTTGAATTTCGAATTTCAAACGTGATAGAGATTTAATTTATCCTTATAAATTAAATCTTATAAATATCTCTTATATGAGATATCCTATCAATTTGAATTTCGAATTTCAAATGTGATAGAGATTTAATTTATCCTTATAAATTAAATCTTATAAATATCTCTTATATGAGATATCCTATCAATTTGAATTTCGAATTTTAAACGTGATAGAGATTTAATTTATCCTTATAAATTAAATCTCATATATACATATAATGTATATATACGAATTTATATATATATATATACGAATATAAATATAAATAAATATATATACATCTATCCTGGATCATTCATTGAATCTGGACATGTCTTAGATTCAATGAATCTGGACATCATAGCTCGTGTTGGGCTATTTTGTGTGCGACCCTGTAGGCCCATATGAAGTTGGCAGTGGGCCATTTGTTATACTAACCCACAAGTCGCAAGCGGTCTCTAGCAAGACATAACGACTACCCAAATCATATAAGGATCGATAAACGATGTAACCTTTTATACAACCATATTATGTCCCTTCTGTCACGCGATATTTTGGTCATGGATGAGGCATGGATAATGTCATCCTCCTATTCCTGAATGTTATTTTCTCAATCCCTGAGTAGTCTGACTGTAGAAATGGAACTACATTTCCATTACAGTATGGCCATACATTTCTCAGACTCACTCATCGAGGGGCCCAGTAATATCTCTCTACGAATGTGAGAGACAAATTCCATCTTGACCATTCACATTCCTCCGCATGAAAAACCACTAAGGCCGAACATAGTCTTTATGATCACTCGGTCAAAAGTGACTTTTGACTAGGTCAAAGCTGAGCGTTTTGTCATGTAGGAATCCATGATGATCTCAGGTTAAAGGGTGTATTGACATGGTTTGTATATGAGAGAAGCTTATGACGTTACCCATACAGTTCTCTCATAGCGGGTCGGTCCAGCACCTTGTACTCTTACATGTGCTTATGACTTTGATTTATATCTCTATACATCTTCAAAGTCATACTGGTCTTATTTCATCTGTGCTCCCGTATAGATGATCGACCAAGGACATTTAGGATAATATCATGAATTATCCAAGGATGGTCATCATAGTAAACATGCAAATAATATGATAACTCAATTAATAAATTCATAAATCAATAATGTTCATAAGACAATGATTGGCCCCTAGGGCACGATTTCCAACAATAAGTATTTCAAATATTTTTATCACATAGATAGATACTTTACATGGCTTTAACATACATGGAAAGTGCATAGCATATGCTAACATCTTAAATACTTCACTTTTCTTCTTCCATGCTTTAGTTCTTCTCCATGCATACATTATCTATCATGCTTGACCTAAATTTGTTAGTTATGGGAGAGTGAGATTCTAGGGAATCTCAGTAGTAAATATTACCACTTAAATATGCAAGATGGATGCTAATGCATGATATGTAAGTTCATTAAACTTTCTTTGATTAGTGACATGCTATCATGCTATATACTTTTGTGTAAAGTGCATCGCCATGGAAACCATATGATTCACAATACATTCAACATCATTTATCATGCCACAACATCATTCAAACATTATGTACATGTCAACACATAAGCATACCCCATCAAGCACATAAAGAGCTAAGTTCACTACCTTGCACTTAAGCTTTCCTCTTGATCTTTGGCACTTTCTCCCTAGTTTTCCAACCATGAAGCCTTTATGTTCAGCACTTCCCAACATCTTCTTAGATGTTTCATGGTCCTAAACACATTCATATTCATCACAACTCATTAGGACTCATGAACTCCAACCATGTTAAAGACTAACTTGGTTATACTCTTTATTGACATAACTTTCTCTAATCTTCACTAATCCACTTGCCTCTTGAACCAATTGATGTATTGACTTTACCCTACACAATTTCATATTTTGAATCCATTTATGAGCTTATAATCATGAAATTCTAGCTCCTTCATGGCCTGCTGTACATAATTGAACATAAGTATACAATTCTTTCAAAAATTCTTATTTTGATTCTAATGCTTCCCATACTTGTTTCTCCACTTTACCCCACACAACTTTTCATTTTAAAACCATTGGAATCATCAAAATCATGAAATTCCAATAACTGTTCATGTGAGTGAACAGTACCCGTAAGGAATCTCAAAGACAACAACCTTGAGATTTTAATGTTTCCAAGGTTCAAAACCTTTCCAATCCTACACAAAATCATCATATAAACTCAATGGAAGCATTAAATCATTGAAATTCCATTTCCTTACCTCATGAACAGTGCATACTGAGCATGGCACACCATGGCAAAGTCAAGAATATCAATTTGATTCAATAACCAACCACTTAACTAGCCTGTTTAAGTTTCAATCATATATTTCTAACTTTAATTTCTTCTTTCCCCTTTCATTAAGGTTTTTTAGGAAGCACCACCTCTTAGAGAAAACTCAAATTTTCCCCATAAAACCCTAAGTTCAAGCTCCCAAATCAAAGGAAAATAAGCTAGGAGAGATTGCTTACCTTTAATCTCTAGCTTGCTTGAACTTTGGTACCTTGAATCTTCTTTATCTTGGCTTGAGTTTCCATGTTGCAAGAGCTTCCACAAGGGTCCATGAGCTTATAGTTTTGAACCAGAATTGAGGGGGTATTTATAGAAAATTTCATGGAAAATCAATGGCCACAATTGATTTGGTTACTATTTGATCTAGGGGCCCACATTTAATCTTGGATTTAACTCTTTCTAAAAAGATAATTATGACATCATCATGACATCATAAAGGACAGCTCAAGGGACACCTCAAAGGGGTTATGTGGCGAAATTATCATGGTAGGAATCTTGTGAAAAAATTACAGTCTAATCTGGTACCGATCGGAGCAGTTTCACAACAACCGGACTATTTTCTATTTCTATTTTTTTATAATATACCAGGATATGTATTTTGTCCTAGAAATCAATGTATAGGATTCTCACACAATTGACATACTTGTACTGGGCCTCAACTTAATTGCAGATCCCTTGGGAAATAACTGAAATGCCCTTGGTTCACTGTCTTACATTATATTAACCCTAAGGGCATAATTCTCATTTCACACCTCTTTACACTACCTCAGGACATATATTGACTCTAACTAACCATATTTATACTATATCCCACATTTTTTGCCTATTCAAAATGACTAAAATGCCCTTCATCTATCACTGGTACAATAGGGGCATCTAGGGGCATCTAGGGGTATTTTCGTAATTTCACACTTTTCCTAGACTGCTCTGGACCCTGGCCCACATAATTGTCTCACTACTTTATTGGCGCCATTTGGGCCTTAACATGGGCTCATTGCCTTTATTATCTTTATGGCCTAATTCACCTGACAACTCTCCTGATCCTATTTATCGGGTATTTTATTTCACTGTAAAATCCCATAAAGATTCTACAAGATTCCCTTTCTGACTCTGTCAATTTTATAAATTATTAAATTAAATATGGGAATTTCTAGTAAAGTTTCATCTGATTCTGATGTCTAAAAATATTGTAATAATTCTTCTAACTTCAGAAATTTATATTAATTAATCGGGACCTCAAATCAAAATTCTGTTTTGCATTAAACTGACCAGAATAATTTTGTCTAACTACTGGTAAAATTTGGGTCTAATCTGATTCTGTGCATTTTTAGCCTGTTTCAGCTCAACTTTTTCATATTTATATTTAAGTCCCTGAACTTTTTAATAATTATATTTTGGCCCCTGAACTTTTAGCTATTTGCATTTAAGTCCCTTAACTTTTAAAAATTACACTTAAGGGCCTAACTTTTGTTCTACTTGCACTTTTTGCCTTTAACCTTTTCTACTTTTCATTTTACTCCTTATCTTCCTTAAAGAATCATCTAGCCCTTATTATTTCTTCTGATATTCATCATAATCCTTTTTAAGCCTCTTTCTATTATCAGTATTATACTGATAGGAAAAAATTAGGATATGACATTAAGGACACATGTCATGAGATTAGAAAAAGGAGAAAAAGTAAAAAGGACACGTGGCACAATCTTGGCCGTTCATTCTAGGAAAAGGCTTTGGAATTATCTGGAGAGGCTGAGTCAGCTGGTAAGGTGTCTTAAGGGCCCCACCAATTGTGTCCTTGGATGATGTTATAATGGTGAGTCATTAAGGAGGATGATGTTATCGTGATGATGCTGGAAAAGCTTCTTGAGGAAGCTAAGCGATCTGGGCCATTCATCACGATTCAATCTGAGCTATTCATTCCACCTCCACTCACCTATAAATAGATCACTCCTCCTTTCAATTTATGCACGGCCAAGAAAATGTAAAGAAGAGAAAGAAGAGAGAAAGAGAGAAAGAAAGGAAATAAGAGAAAGAAAAGAAGAAGTTCTTGCAGAGCCAGGAGCAGTCCAAGGAGTTTAGGGACTGGGCAGAGCTTAGGAATGAGGTAAGTAAGTTATCTAGTCCCTATTCTAATAAAGTAAAGGATTGCTTTTAGTAGTTATAATAGAGAAATATCTCTATTAATAAAGTTAGTTATAGATTGAAAGAAAGTTAGGGGAATGTCAGATTAAAGATATTATCCCAAAATAAGCATGAGATTAGGTAGAGCTATACTGGATAATAATAAAGTTATTATTATGCTATGTATAGGCTCTGACTTATGAGAAGAAGGGACCTTAGTGACAAGGTTAAGAGCTGGAATGAAAGGCTGCACGCTACATAGTAAACTTACCTACTTGTATGCTTATACTGCTTGGATGTTTTATGTGATGTTTTCTTACCTTGATGATGTGAGGCATGTATGATTAAGTAATATTCTGTTTCTTTTTATACTATGGCCATATGTTATAATTAAGTAACATGGAAGCATGTATGTTATCATTATGCAAGCATGATCATTAAGTACACACATAGTAATATCAAGCATATAGTTGCATATATTGTATAGTCTCTATTTACTACTGAGATTTCTCTAGAAATCTCACCCCTTCTATGTAATCCTAATCTCACAGGTTTAAGATGAGGAAAGATTGAAGAAGCATGAAGAGAAGCTGGGGATTGGATAGTGCAAAGTTGGGACCAAAATGCTAGAATCAGGGAAAAATGCTGGATGAACAGTAAACTTTGGATGTTTGCTGAAGCTAAAAGAGCATTAAGTTAGCTTCGTGTAGCAATTTGAACCACTTCATTTGGACTTTTTAAGAATTAGTTATGATTTTTTGAAGTCAGGTCACTCCTCTGGAATTTACACAGTGAACAGTACTCGCTAAGAGTAAAATTCCAGATTGAGTAATTTGACTTCAATAGCCTTAAAAGTGGTTCCAAATGCTACCGTTTGGTCCCTAAGACGTATGAAAATGAGGATATTTTATTTACTACATCTAATATTGCATAGAGCTACACAAGCTCTACCATGCACATATCTATCATAGTCTGTACATCTCATCTGGTAGACATTACTCTACATGAAATGCATTGTCCATTATCTTGGCTTTATTTCAAGAGCAATCTGACTATATCGTAAGAGCAATATAGCTATATTATGAGAACATTAACTTTTATTACATAGACACTACTCCTTATTTTATTTCATTTCATGTTCATGGTACATTATTCATGTATCTCATCCCTACTGAAGGGATATGTCCTGAGTACCGTAAACATATGTCTATAGATTTTCCACTAGTATTCATCTTTAATCTCATTCTTTGTCTAACTGTCATATCCTGATTTTTCCCTATCTAGATAATACTGATAGTGGAAAGAGGTTTGGAAAGGATTATGATTATGATCAGAAGAAATAATAGAGGTTAACTGAGTCTTGAAGGAAGAAAGGGACCTAAACAGAAATTGGAAAAGTTTAAAGGCTAAAAGTTAAAGTAGAAACAAAAGTTGGGCCAAAAGTGGTAATTTTCAAAAGTTTAGGGACCTAAATATAAATATGCAAAATGTTAGGACTTAAATGTAATTAAGTAACAAGTTTAAGGGTAAAATTATAATTATAGAAAGATCAGCCCGAAAAGGGTTATAACTGCCCAAAAGTATTTTATTCTTATATTCCATCAGTAAATAGAGGAAGATATGCTGGTTAATCTGACATGATATAGAAATTTTATTAGGGCTCAAGACAGCATATATTTATCTGATAGTCTAAAAGTTATCTGAAATTTTATCAAATTTCATGGACTTCAGATATAAGTGGGAGAATTATAGGAAAGTGTGCCCTACAGTGTCAGATGTCCTAAATCTGATAGAACCCCAGAAGAAATCTTGTATAAAAAGTTATTCACATAATAATGAATTTTGACGGGAGTTTGATAACACCCGTGATCCGATAATAGAACTTATCGGTATGTGAGCCTAGATACAATAAGATCATATGACCTCATATATAGGCCAATGATAACGCCAAGGAGGGCCCAAAACCTAGGGTACCAGTTCATCACTGGAAGGGGCCAGTGTCCAAAAAAGGTATAAAATTACGAAAATGTCCCTGGATGCCCAGATTGTACTAGAGATGGATGGAGGGCATTTTGGTCATCTGGGATAGGCTAAAAATGTGGCACATGGAATAAATATGATTAGTTGAGCCAGTATATGCCTTAAGGTAGTACAAAGAGGGGTGAAATGACAATTCTGCCCTTAGGGTTAGTATAGTGCAAGAAAGGACACCAATGGTATTTTGGTCATTTCCCAAGGGATGGATGGCAGATGAATATTCAATATATCATTGTCAATGCTATGAGGAGCCTAGACATTGAGTTCTAGGGCATAATACATATCCTGGTATATTATAAAAAAATTAGGAACAAAAAATAGTCCGGTTATTGTGAAACTACTCCGATCAGTATCGGATTCTCTCCCTAAGATTTCGCCACATAAGCCCATGAAGTATCCCTTGAGGTGTCCCTTGTGATGTCATGATGATGTCACAATTTTCTTTATGAAAAAGTAAAATCCAAGATTAAATGTGAGCCCTTGGATCAAATAGTAACCAAATCAATCTTGGCTATTGATTTCCACCAAGATTTTTCTATAAATACCCCCTTCATTTTTCTACAGCAAACTGTGAGCCATGGATACCTTGGGGAAACTCTTGCAAAATGAAAACTCAAGCCAAGACAAAGAAGATTCAAGGTACCAAAGTTCAAGCAAGCTAGAGATTAAAGGTAAGCAATCTCTCCTAGCTTATTTTCCTTTGATTTGGGAGCTTGAACTTAGGGTTTTCATGGGGGAAAAGTTGAATTTTCTCTAAGGGGAGGTGCTTCCCAAAAACCATAGATGAAAGGGGAAATAAGAAATTAAAATTAGAAACTTATGATTGAAGCTTAAACAAGCTAGTTAAGTGATTGGTTGTTGAATCAAGTTGATATTCTTGACTTTGCCATGGTATGCCCTGTTCATTCTACATTGTTCATGAGGGAAGGAAATGGAATTTTGATGATTTAATACTTCTATTGAGTTTATATCATGATTTTCTGTAGGATTGGAAAGGTTTTGAACTTTGAAAACATTAAAATCTCAAGGTTGTAGGCTTTAAGATTCCTTACTATTACTGTTCACTTGCATCAACAGTTATTGGAATTTAATGATTTTGATGGTTCCAATGGTTTTAAAATGAAAAGTTGTGTGGGGTACAGTGGAGAAACAAGTATGGGAAGTATTAGAATCAAAATGAGAATTTTTGAAAGAATTGTATGCTTATGTTCAGTTCTGTACAGCAGGCCATGAAGGAGCTGGAATTTCATGATTCTAAGCTCATAAATGGATTCAAAAGATGAAATTGTGTAGGGTAAAGTCAATACATCAATTGGTTCAAGAGCCAAGTGGATTAGTAAAGATTAGAGAAAGTTATGACAATAAAGAGTGTAACAAAGTTAGTCTTGAACATGGTTGGAGTTCATGAGTCCTAATGAATTGTGATGAATATGAATGTGTTTAGGACCATGAAACATCCAAGAAGTTGTTGGGAAGTGATGGACATAAAGGCTTCATGGTTGGAAAGCTAGGAGCAAGGGGTAAAGGTCAAGAGGAAAGCTTAAGTGCAAGGTAGTGAACTTACCTCTTTATGTGCTTGATGTGGTATGCTTATGTGTTGACATGTATATGTTATTTGAATGATGTTGTGACATGATTAATGATGTTCAATGTATTGTGAATAGCATGTTTTCCATGGCCATGCACTTTATGTAAGAGTATATAGCATGATAGCATGTCACTAATCAAAGAAAGTTTAATGAAATTACATATCATGCATTAGCATCCATCTTACATATTTAAGTGGTAATGTTTGCTACTGAGATTCCCTAGAATCTCACTCTCCCATAACCAATGAATTTAGGTCAAGCATGAAGAAAAGGTATGCATGGAGAATAGCTAAAGAATGGAAGAAAGGAAGTGAAGTATTGAGATTTTAGCATATACTATAAATTATCCATGTATGTAAATGTCATGTAAGGTGTCTATTTATGTGATGAAACTATTGTAATACTTATGGCATATGTACATGATGTATGTGACTGTTGAGAAGCTTATTTGATGGTTTGTGCATGCTGAAACAATTATTGGAAATGAAAGAAAATAAACTGAAATGGTAAAAACGTAGGTCCTCAAGCAGTTTTGTTATGGTTTCAATTTGACCTAGCAAATGAAGGAATTACTTCACAAAATTTTATGATCGTGTAGCACACATCCAGAGCTTTAAATTCATAGGTAGAACATGTCATTTGGATGTGTATAACAAGAGAAATGAATTTCCAAAGTAAGGGACCAGAATATGTTTCCAGAGTTTTTGACCAAATGAACAGTAAAATTTAACGAATAAACTGTATTAATTTGCTAGTCATTTGGTCTGGAAATTACTTTTCCCTTAAATTTTAAGATGTTATCTTCATATAACTTTTTGAACCACTTCATTTCAAGTTTTTTAGAATTAATTATGATTTTTCGAATTTGTTGCGTGATCTGGAATACCATATAAACAGTAACCCGATAAAGAGTAAAATTCCAGATTTGGCTAATGGACTTCCAAGGTCTTGTAAGTGGTTCTAAATGCTACTAATTGGTCCCTAAAATGTATAAAAGTAAGGATGTTACACTAACAGACTGTCATTGTCTGGTCATAAATTCCTATTCTATTCTTTGGAAATTAACTGGCTAACTATCTCGTTTATCACTTTTCTATTGCTTTATCTTTACCAAGTTGAATTATCTAATTGCATGTCGTATGGCATGGGAGTAATACATTTTTTTCAAAACTTTCTTATCATATCTACTCTACCCTGCATGTAATGCAAAAGGAGAGTGTTCATTCATCATAAAATACTCTAACATGAATAATATGCAAGGAGTGCAATCATTTAAGCACTCTCTAACATGTATGTCATCATATGACAATTGTAAGGAGATGCAACTGTTCATCATAACTTGTGGCAACATAAGCCATATCACATAATTTCTCAACCATGCTTCATACGCAATTGCAATTAAACAATTAACTAGTTGAACTTTAAAGTATTCTTTCCTCTGTCCTATTATCTATCAGACTATCTATCACATTATCTAATAAGGATCTAACAATTTATTCATGAACATGAAATAACTATTTATCTAACTTAGGCTTCCACGTTACCTTCTTACTAGGGTATAGACTCAATCCTTCATTACTCTTTCTTGCATAGGGAATAGGGGAGTCAATTTATCTTTGAAATTGTGGCTATCTTTCTTTATCTAGATATCATAAACTTCTTTTCTTATTTCATATACATCTACCGCTCTGATGAACTTCTACAACTACATGACAAAAACTCTTTCTTTGTAACACGGAATTCAATCCGTGAACTAACTTCTCAGTCATTCAACTCTCACTGTTCAAGTGGATGAATTTGGTTAAGTATTTATCAAAAGGTTTCTCTTTCCCTACTTTAACCCTTAGCCTCATGCTCATCTCTATCTAACTGAGAGGAATGCTTCTTGTAAACTCTTTAAGAAAAACTTCTCAGGTGAGCAGATAAATCTCCATCTCTATGGAGTAACTTTTACATCTCTCTACTATCTCTTAACTCTTTCTATATGTATATCAGTCTCAATTTGCTCTTGACTGAACTGTGGTTCCTTTTTGGTTTACCTCTGGATCTTGACTAACTTAAGTCATATGGATCTCATTTATCATCTAGCATTATTACTTCTCTAGGGTGCTCTACCCTATGTATGCTTGGTTAATGTTTCCTCATGATGAGATTCCTCTGTTTTCAGAACATTAACTTTCTATCTATTAGCCAGCACGTCTTTAACCTTAAGCCATATGTTAGGCTCCTTCTTAGGCAATTCTCAATCTAACTTTTAATTCTTTTGTTCAGGAAGGACTACTGAACAAACTCTTTCGTAAGGTAGGTTTACTCCTGATGGTCACATAGAGAACCTACTTCTGAACCTTTTCTATGTACACTATCCTAAACCTCTAACTGATGGTTTAAACTAATCTTGATCTTTTGTATCTTAGTTCCTCATATTGATTGGCTAGCATGTACACTATCCTAAACCTCTAACTGATATACTTAAGCAAGGTTGGCATTTTCATTCTTTTTATCAGGTCTTTATGCATTCTAGTTGTTACCTGAGTACTGGCTAGTCGTGACTCATACTATCTATAAACTTTAGATGCGACCACCTCAACTTACTCGTCACAACTTGATAGCTATGTGTTCTTCAGTCGCGACTATAGGTCTTCTTCTGTCATGACATGACATCTCTAAAACTTCCATTCTTTACTCAAACAATGGCCAACTCTTATTCTTGGATTTAATAAGCTTGAGTCAATTGAAATTTATTCATATATATATCATAATCACATTAAATAGGGAACATATTCACATAAATGTTTAACCAACTATCATTTTTATTATATCATATCAAAACTCATATTTCATGCCCTCATAGTATTTATGCATGCATTACATACATATCAACTACATATTCAGGGTATATCATAACAATTATACATCTAAGTAATTACTTTACTTTACAATGTTTACATATTTACATTACCCCTCATCTCTTTTTACATTCTTTTATAGTGAATCATAAACTGCAAATACTCCTGCATACAGAAGTGCCACCCCTATATATCAGTTGGCGGATCATTTGCCAAAAACTCACTTAACTCTACATGCCATGTAGGGGTATATGGCAATATCTAACTTACTACCATCTAATGCCAGTCTGCTAGAGTGTAAACTTGATTCAGGTAAATGCCCTCTATTGTATTTCTGTCTATCATCCCTACTACGACATTGAGGAACTACAGATAAGCAGACTGCTCTTGATCTATACTATCCATCCCTTTACTAGACTGAGTAATTCACTTTCCACAACTTTCTTAAGATTGATATAGTCAACATTATCTGTCTTTAGCAAAGAAGGCTGGGGTTGACTAGGACCAGGAACATCACACTGATCTTTCTCTATAAAATCACATATTCTTAGACTTTGAGAATATGAAGGGAATGTCATAGACTCTGACTAAATTTATGGATTAAGGGACTACTGTAGGTTACTCATATCAAATCTATCCTTAAACTCTGGTGGAGGAAGAATAAGATCTAGTCTACCCGTAATCTAGTACCAGTACTCAACTTTGTCAACCGTAATATGTCCTCTAATTGGAGGAATAGAGCTCATATTAGGGTTAGAGGGCACTTCAACAAACTCATACTGTGTAGAGTCACTAGACTCAACATCCTTTGGTACATGCACTGAATCTCTATATAACCTTGAGACTAAAGGTTTGAGTCTATAGAAACATCTATGGGATATTGTACTTAGACCTCCCTGACTGATCCCCTATACTCTCATCTGAACTCTTTTCACTGTCTGAAGGATGATCAAAGTCTATATGTACATCATCTTGATATATCATTACTGGCCAGGGGTCTTCTTTATTAACTGATGGGTCTAACTTAACTTTATGAAATCCCATATCTACTTCAATAGGAATTACTTAAATAAGCAATACTAACTATCCTAATCAATACCCTGACATAACAGAGTACTTACTACTTAGAGTTACGATCTGGGGACTATTATATTTGATGCTAGAAACTTCTGCTCTAATACCAAAATAAAGCATCCTTACTTTTGTATGTATTAGGGACCATTCAGTAGTATTTAGAACCACTTACAAGACCTTGGAAATCTAGTAGCTAAATCTAGAATTTTACTCTTCTTGAGTTACTGTTCATATGGTATTTCCATATTAGGTGATGACCTTTGAAAAATCATAATTAATTCTAGAAAAATCAAAATGAAGTGATTCAAAAAGCTGCGTGAAGATAAAATCTTTAAATTTAAAGGAAAAATCATTTCCAGACCAAATACTTAGTCAATTAATACAGTTTAATGGTCAAAGAATACTATTTATTTGGTCAAAAATCTTAAACATAGATTATTGTCCCCATCTTTGGAAAATTCTTTCTCTTTATACAGACATTGAAATAAGGTGTTCTTGGTGTCATAATGAAGCTTGACATTGTCATAATGAAGTTTGACATGTTAACTCAATGTCTATAAAATTTCATACATTAATTCCTTCATTTACTATTTTTCATTACATCATGAATATTATTGTTCAACTTATATAATTTCATTACACAAAACACTTCTTCACATAACATTTACACTCTCAAATCCCTAACTTCTCTTCATGCTTCTTCATCCTCTTTCACCATTCATGAACCTGTTGAGATTGGGATTACATGGATGGGGCGAAATTTTTGGGGAAATCTCAGTAGCAAATGATACTAAACAATGCACGCATTAATGTAAATATTTGTGCTTGCTTGTGAAAGTGTTAACATTGTGTAATGTGCATGCTTCCATGTAACATATGAATTATAATTGGCTAAAGTAATCATAGAAAGAGAGCTTCAATCATATACACAAGCAACACAATTCAACATAGCCATCATACAACCAAGCATAACATTCAATACATACAAGTTTAGGGTGAGTTTACTACCTCATATACTTGACTTTCTTTCACTTTATCTTGCATCTTTCTTCTCACTTCTCTTTTATATGTGGCTGCCTCCTTGGAGTCCACCATCAAAACCTAACATCACATAATCATCCATCCATTACAATCTAACTTCCTTGGACATTAGACTTACTTTAACTAACATAACTTCCTTTGATCTTTACTAATTGACTTGGCCTTTGAACCAATTGATGTCTTGACTTTACCATATATAATTCCACCTTTTGATTCCTTTTATGAGCTTAGAATCATGAAATTCTAGCTCCTATGCACTGTTCTTGACAGATTTCAAAAACATGCATAATTCTTCCAAAAATTCTCATATTGATTTCAATGCTTCCCATACTTGTTTCTCTACTTTATCCCACACAACTTTTCATTTTAAAACCATTGGAAGCATCAAAATCATGAAATTCTAATCACTGTTCATACAAGTGAAGAGTAACAAAGAAGAACTTCAAAAACCACAACTTGGAATTCCAATGCTTCTATGGTTCAAAAGCTATCCAATCCTACACAAAATCATTATATGAATTCAATGGAAGCATTAGATCATTGAAATTCCATATCCTTCTATGTTGAAAAGTGCAAACTAAAATGGTTCAACCATGGCAAAGTCAAGAATATCAACTTGATTCAATAACCAATCACTTAACTATCTTGTTTAAACTTCAATCATATCTCTAACTTTAATTTCTTCTTTCTCCTTTCATCTAAGGTTTTGGACAGCATATACACCTTAGAGAAAACTCAAATTTCTTCCATGAAAAGTATAAGTTCAAGCTCACAATCAAAGGTAAATAAGCTAGGATAGATTGCTTACCTTTATTCTCTAGCTTACTTGAACTTTGTACCTTGAATTCTTTGTTTTGGCTTGAGTTTTCTTTTTGCAAGAGGTTACCGAAGGTTTCTCATGCCATAGTTTTGAAGCAGAAATATAGGGGTAGTTATAGAAAAATCTCATGGAAAATGTATGGCTAAGATCACATTGTGAATTATTTTATCTAATTGCTCATAATTGTTCTTACATCAAACTTGCTTGCTAAGCCAATTTGAGATAAGATCACATGACAAAAATCTTCTCTTGCCCTTGCCTTGGATGCCATGTGTGAGGTCTTGTGGGTCCCACCATGAGCAAACCCTAATTCTCACTTTATTCCTTTTTCTTTTCTTTTTCAAAAATTCATAAATTATTCATTATTGGACTTGGGATCAAAGACAACTTTTGGGACTTATTGGGCTGCCCTAAGATGAAATATTGGGCTTCCCTATGCCTTCCTTGGGTCCAATAGCTAATTGGCACAAATCCCAAGGCAATTTCCTTATATTGGTATCTTTAAAATATCCTGATTTTGAAATAAATGCTAGACACCTATTTTAATGTTTCTAAAATTTTTAAAAATTTATTCAAATATAAAATAAAACCCTTGTAAAGTCTCATAATTTTCTGAGACCTAGACATCTTGATAAAAATTTCTTATATTTTCTCAAGACCCTTTTATCGGAGCCCAATTTCACTTTAATTTCTCAAATGTCATTATTGTCTTTTCACACATCATAAGAGTATTCCTTGACCTTGGTCAAATATTCTTGGAACTCTCCTGACTGTCTAACCTTATTCAAATGACAAAAATATCCTTCATTTATCTCTGGCTCATTGACACAACATAGTGACACACTTAGTGGCATTTTTATAATTTTATATTTTCCTTGGCCTTTATTAGCTTTGGCCCACATACTTATCTGAAAATATTATTGGACCTATAAGTTGCCATTTTGGGCCCTCTACGTGATCCACTACCTTCATGGGCTCAACTCCTAAGAAATTCCCTCGAAACATATTTATCAGATATTTTAATCCATTGTAAATTCCATAATAAATTTTACAAAACTCTTTTTTGAGATTTGTCTATTTCATAAATTCTCATATTAATTATAAGAATTTACTATAAAATTTTATTTGATTTTGAGGTCCAGAGGATACTGTATTGATTTCTCTTTCTTGAGAAATTAATATAAATGTTTTGGGACCTCAAATCAAAATTGTGTGTTACGTCAAGCTGATCAGAATAATTTTCTCTATTTACTAGAAAAATGTGGGTTTAATCTAATTCTACACATTTTTAGACCTTTTCCGACTCCACTTTCAATAATTACCATTTTACCCTTGAACATTTAAAAATTACACTTTGTACCATAAAACTTTTAAACTTTTTATTTTAGTCCCTCATCTTTATACCTTTGTCTAATCATTTTTTTTCTATTCATCATCATAATCCTTTCCAAACCTCTTTCCACTATCAGTATTATACAGATAGAAAAAAATTATGATGTGATATTTCTACCCCCTTAAAATAAATTTCGTCCTCGAAAGTTACTTAACACTTTAGTCAATAATGTTAGATAGATATCATTTTCTACTTTATGAATAAGGATTGGGGTATTTATCTCTTATCTTCTATCTTGACATCTTAGCGGAGTACTTTCCATATCTGTTGATCTTCATATCTTTGCTGTGATTATTCTTCTATTCTGAATCAACTCAATCAGAGCTGAACTCTACTTCATTCTATTACTTGCTTAATCGCTATGCATCTATTTGCATATGGACTTCTCACCATACTATACTTGTGAATAGTATCTATTTCTTTCATATCAAACTCTCTCGAATACTACTATATTCTAGAGTTTCTATCAACTACTCATCATACTTCTTCTTCTTATCATCTTTAATAATTCATCATAATAAAGATAGAGGACTTATGTCATTATTCTTTTTTTCTTTACTTTACTGCTAGATAAGAGCAAATAGGAGCACATACTCTAGCATGCATAATGCCTAGCCAACATGTTGCAGGACTACATACCTGCCTATGAATACAAAGCTCTACCATCAGAGCTCAAGCATTCCTTTTCCTTAATATGCACAACTCTAACACTTGGAGCTTGTACAACTCTATCACATGGAGCTTGCACTGCTATAACATTTGGAGCTTTAGCATATTTTACAACATAACATAATTCCTAGCATTTCATGCAAGGAGTGAAAGCTCTCACTTGCTATTTCATCTGTAAGATAATATTGAAACATCTTATCCCTTTCAAAAAGGGAGCCTCTCTATCTGTATAAAGTTAGATATAAAGCTATTTCGTATTGTACTTCTCAATACATATTTCTCATAATGTATCTCATTACATACTTTTCATGCCATATCATGGCATATCTAGCAAAATTTAGCTATATCGTGTTCTATCTTGCCTTATCATGATGTATCTTGAGACACCATAAGTCTAACATTCTCTTTAACTTATAACTTTGCTAGCTTTTAAGAAAACTCTTCTAAATATTTCCTTTCAAATCCATTTTATTTGGACTTAACATAAGGGTTCTAGTCTCTTACCATTCATAACCCTTCTAACTTTTTATAGCTCTTTCTATCATTTTACATAACTCTATGCATATATGCCAAACTTCTATGGCACTTACACCTTTTTTTTCATCACTTCCCAAGGGTTACCCAATATGGGGCTACTCTTACCTGAGCATGTTTAACTGGAAAGTGCTGGTAAAAATTTGAAGCCTGGTGCTAACAGGATCCAACCCTGGTACTTTACTATCTTAGACCATCCTCATACTATCTCTCTTGGGTCTATCTGGCCTTCTAATCTCTTTATCCTCATCTGGAGGATCTATTTGTCTCTTATTCTTATTCTCTGTAATCTCATCTTATGGATCTCTTTATTCTTATTTGACCCCCATCTCATATCTTATGAGATATTCTTTTTCTCTTCCTTAGCCATATTATATACAAACTCATAAATATATGTTACTCAGGACTAAAAACTTTAACTTTGATTACTTAGTTTCTATTGTGTGTAAGAAGATTATGAGTTCAGTTCCTAATAGTAATAAGGCTATCTGAAATTAACATCATGCGTACTCTCTCTGTTATGAGCTAGCCAACTTGTCAAGCTTCTTTACCTTAACCTTGTCCTTGGTAATTGTTCTTCCAAAGACATACTGCACTTATGGCTCATTCATTTTCTTTCTCTAGGCTAGGTCTATTATGACCATCAGGATTTACTGCGATCAACTGTAAGCCTCTCCAGGATCTAACTGTGACCTTAGAATTCTATTCTCTATAAGCCATGTTAGGATCTAACTGCAATCCTCTAGAATCTACTACAATTCTGTTGTACTGTATTTTCATCTCTGGAAGACCTAACCAATAGACTAAGTTACAAGGTTAGCCACTTCCACTTAGTTGGTAACTTAACAGATAATTCCCCAATACTAATCACATAAGCCAATATTATCTATTAAGACTTTACTCATTTCCTCTATCATGCAGGAATTTCACATATTATTCTCATCTTTCATAACTTTATTACATCTAGCATTGTAGAAAGATATATAGGCTATACCATGCATATATCTGTTATAGTATGTACATCTCATCGGGTGGATATTACTCTACATGAGCTACATTGTCCATTCTCTTGGCTCTATCTCAAGAGCAATCTAACTCTATTGCAACAACAATCTAACTTTATTGCAAGAATGATAACTTTTATTACATAGATGCTGCTCCCTCTTAGGCTGTATCATCTTTCATAAATGCTTCTCATTTCATTTCATGTTCAAGGCACATCATTTATATATCTTATCTATATTGAAGGGATATGTCCTGAGTACAGTAATCATTTGTCTATAGATTCGCTACTAACCTTCATCTATAATATTATTTATTGCTCTTCTATTGCTTTATCATTACCAAGTTGAATTATAGAATTTATTTCTCTATCTTTAAAAAAATAGGAGTAATGGATTGTGACACGTTCACTAAAAAACATTTAATTGCATGTCGTATGGTATGAGAGCAACATAATTTTTTCATCATATATAATCTACCCTTAATGAAATGAGAAAGGGGAGTATTCATTATCATAGCATACTCTAACATGCATAATACGCAAGGAGATGCAATCATTTAAGCATGCTCTAACATACGTGTCATCATATGACAACTGCAAGGAGTTGCAACTTTTCTTCATAACGTATGGTAACATAAACCATATCATCATCACATAACTTGCTTAACCATCCCTTATACTCACATTAAACAATTAACTAAGTAAACTTTAAGGCATTCTTTCCTCTATCATATTATTTGTCAGACTATCTATCACATTATCTGATCAAGATCTGACAATTTATTCAAGAACCTGAAATAACTATTTATCTAATTTAGGCTGCCACGTTACCCTCTTATTAGGGTATATACTCAACCTTTTATTACTCTTTCTTACATAGAGAATAGGGGAGTCACTTTATCTTTAAAACTTTGGCTACCTTTCTCTCTTTAGACATCAAACTTCTTTTTCTAACCTTGCATACATCTTTTACTCTGTTGAACTTCTACAACTACATGAGAAAACCTCTTTCTTTGTAACATGAAATTCAATCTGTGAACTAATTTCTTAATCAATTAACTCTCACGGTTCATGTGGATAAACTTGGCTAAGTATTCATCAAAGGGTTTCTCTTTCCCTGCTTTAACCCTTAGTCTCACGCTCATCACTATCTAATTGAGAGGAATACTTCTGGTAAACTATTCGATAAAAACTTCTCAAGTGAGCAGATCAATCTCCATCTTTATGGAGTAACTTCTGTGTCTCTCTACATCTCTTAACTCTTTCTGTATGTATACCAGTCTCAGTCTACTCTTGACTGGACTATGGTTCCTTTCTAGTTTGTCTATGGATCCTGACTAACTTAAGTAACATTGATCTCATTCATCATTGAGCACTATTACTTTTGTTCTCTAGGGTGCTCTACCCTATGTCTGCTAGGTTATTGTCTCTTCACGATGGTATCCCTCTGTTTCAGTAACTTTAACTTTTTAGCTATTAACCATCACGTCTCTAACCTTAAGCAATGTATTAGGTAATTCTTAAACAAATCTCATTCTAACTTCTTATTATTCTATTAAGTAAATACTAGATAATCTTTCGTAACATAGATCAAGTCCTGATGATCACACAGAGGATCTACTTTTCAACTTTTCTCAAACTAATATTGATCTCCTGTATCTTAGTTCCTCATACTATTTGGCTAGCCTACACCATGTGATAAACCTCTAACTGATAAATTTTAGTGAGGATGGCATCTTTATTCTTGTCATCAGGTCTCTGTGCATTCTAGTCACAACCTAATCTCTTTGAAACTTTACGTCGCAACTGATGGTCTTTTCTTGTCATGACTAAAATGCCTCTGTGAGACTTTGTCGTGCCTTATGACTTAACTCATCGAGACTTAATTTCTCTGGAACTTCTAGTCACGACCTAACTGCTTCACATCGCGACTTGGGCATAGCTTTTTCTAAACATTCTCTTCTAATATTCTGACTTTAATGAGCTTGGGTCAATTGAAACTCATTCATATCTATCTATCATAATCATATTAAATAGGGAACATATTCACATAAATATTCAACCAACTATCATTTTATTATATCACCTCAAAACTCATATTTCATGCCATCATAGTATTTATACATGCATTACATACATGTCAACTACATATTTGGGATACATCATAACTATTATACATCTGAGTAATTACTTTACTTTACAATGTTTACATATTTACATTACCCCTCATCTCTTTTTATATTCGTTTATAGGGAATTGTAAATTGCAAATACTTCTGCATATAGAAGTGCCACCCCCTGTATATCAGTTGGTGGATAATTCGCCAAAAACCCACTTAGCTCTATGTTCGATATAGGGGTATATGGAAATATCTGGCTTATGACCATTTCATGCCAATTTGCTAGAGTGTAAACTTGATTCAGGTTAATACCCTCTATTGTATATCTGTTTATCATCCTTGCTATGGCATTGAGGAACTGTAGATAAACTGACTGCTCTTGATCTCTACTTCTATCCATCCTTTGACCTAGACTGACTAATTCACTCTCCACAACTTTGTTGAGACTGATATAGTCAACATTATCTATCTTTAGTAAAGAAGGCTCGGGTTGACTAGGACCAGGAATATCGCACTGATCTTTCTCTATAAAGTCACATATTCCTGGACTTTGAGAATAGGAAGGGATTCTAGTAGACTCTGACTAGATGTTTGGATTAAGGGACTACTATAGGCTACTCATATCAAATCTATCATCAAACTCTAGTAGAGGAGGAATAATATCTAGTTTACCTATAATCTAGTACCATTACTCAGCTTCCTCAACTGTAATTTATCCTCTTATCAGAGGAATAGGCTTACATCAGGGTTAAAGGCACTCCAAATAAACTCATTGTATAGAGTTACTAGACTCAGCATCATCTGGCATATGCACAACTTCAGATTGAATCTTTACATAACCTCCAGACTGTAGGCTTAAGTCTACAGAAACATACATAGGATATTCTATTGTAAACCTCCTTGACTGATCCTCTATACTACTGTAACATCCTAAATTTCTTATGTCTTAGGGACTAAACGGTAGCATCTGGAACCACTTTTAAGGTATTGGAGTCAAATCATATAATCTGGAATTTTACTCTACCGAGTACTATTTACTGTGTAAATTCTAGATGAGTGACCTAACTTTGAAAAATCATAATTAAATCTAGAAAAATCAAAATAAAGTCGTTGACCATGCTTTGACCCAGTCAATGTCAGTCAATGCTTAAAGTTTACTGTTCATCTAGCGTTTTTCCCTGATTCTAGTATTCTTGGTCCCAATTTTGAAAAATCATATCTCCATGTCAAACATCCAAATGAGACATTCTATATATCAAATCGAAGCTTGGTATGTCTTCTATTTACTGGAAAAATATCATATATTTTTTCAATCATTATTTTTCATTATAGCTCAATTGTCACTGTCTCCCCACGAGTTACTGTTCACAGTGACAATTTCCAGCAACTAATTTATGCATACATCAATCACGTATTAATCATGTTACATAACTATTAACTTCTCTTCATGCATCTTTATCTTCTCCATCTTAAGAAGACCTGCTATAATTGGATTGATATGGAAGGGGTGAGATTTCTGAGAAATCTCATAAGTAAATAGTACTAAACAATGTATGCATTAATACTTGGTATTAGTGCTTGCTTGCGATTGTGTCAACATAATGTAATGTGCATGCTTCCATGTAATATATGAAATACTATTGGCCAAAGTAATCATAGCACAGAGCTTTAACATTTACATATGAATAATATCAATCAAGCCATAACACTAACAACCATACATTCAATACATACAAGTTTAGGTAAGTTTACTACCTAACGTGTGGCCTTTCCTCTATCTCTTAGCCTTTACTCTAAAGTTCCTTCTTTTCATAGGTTGGAGCCTATACATAGCATAATAATATCTTCATTATTATCCTATCTAGTATAGCTCTACTTAACTCAAGCTTATCTTGAAGTAATACCCTTAATTTGAAAATTCCCTAACTTTCTTTATATTCATGGCTAACCTTATCCAAAGAGATATTCTCTATTCTAACTATTTAAATTCATAAGAACAATCCTCTAATTTATTAGAGCAGGGACTAGAATAAATTACTTACCTTATTTCTAAGCTTACCAAGTCCCTAAACTCCTTAAACTGCTTCTAGCATCACCAAAACTCCTAATTTCTTTCTCTTCCTTTCTCTCTTTCTCTCTTTCTCTTTTTCTATCTTCTTTCTCTTGCTTCCTTTGCTTGTCCATGGAGTTCCTTGAAGGGGGTGGGGGTATTTATAGTGAGTGGAGGTGGAATGGATGGTCCAGATCGAATCGTGATGAATGGCTTAGATCACTTAGCTTCCTCAAGAATCCTTGCCTGCATCATCACGATGACATAATCATCCTAGATGACTCATCAAAATGACATCATCCATGGGACACCTCACATGCTTAGGTGGAACAATGGTGGGGCCCTTGGGACATCTTACCAGCTGACTCAGTATTTCTAGAGAATTCTAGAGTCCTGTCCCAAAATGAACAGCTGAGATTATGCCATGTGTCCTTAGCTTTTTCTTCTTTCCTATACTTATGCCATGTGGTGCCTTGTGGGTCCCATGAGGACACCTTTTATGCCACCTCATGATTCTGGATGAGTCTAAAGCTCTATCTGATCACTTTCCCCAATTCTATCTTTAACCAGGTAACTTTATTGAAAAAGTACTAGACTAATATTTTAATGCCACTTTGACCCACTGTCACATCCTTACTTTTAATCTCAATTATACTCTATTAGAAGTTATTGCAACCAATTACATGATCATTTGCTTTGAAAATATCCATTTCCAAAGGAATTGCTCTCAGGTACTGTTCACTTTTACTGTTTATTTGATAATTCTAGAACATGTACCCTACTTTGAAAATTCATAATTAATTGTAGAAAAATCAAAATAATATGTTTCCAATTTCTAATAAAATATATTTCATAGATATTTGAGGAAAAAATATGAAACTGAGGTTTTCTTGTCCAAATGAAATCAGTTTATTGGTTAAAAATCACTATTTATTTGGTAAAATCTGGAAGTTCCAGTTTCTTTGCTTAATTTTAAAAATTCATTTCTATTTGGTTACTTATCCAAATGATCTGTGTTACCTATGGATTGGACTCCCTAGACGTCCTCTTTAAGATCATAAAATTTCATAGAAAAACTCGTTCATTTGGTATATGAAATCATTGCGTTAACATCACTGCCTCTCAGCACTCGTTTTATCTCAATTCCAGATCTTACTTCCAACTTTGAAAAACCATAACAATTCGGATACTTATCCAAATGAGGCGCTCTTGGTGTTAATTTCAAGATCTGTAGCTTAACTTTAATCATGCCAAGTTTCAGACTAAAACTCATTGATTTAAACATCATAAACATTGTCACATCACCATGGCCTCAAAATAGGGTTACAAAAACATACACCATGCATACTAGCATATCATCCCATAGTGTCATGTAAGTCATGTAGCTTATTATACAAACTTAATCATCAGCATTTAATCTCTTCCCTTGAGAGGATCCAGCACCTAAAACATAGTTATGTATGTGGAAGGAATGAGATTTCATAAAAATCCCAATAGCAAGTTACACAAACTATAATATCATGCATGAATAATTGGATGCTTAACATGTTATCATGAGATGGGAGCTACTTCATAATGGTACATAAGCAAACTCTAACATGCATATTGTCATGACATAACTTGCAAGGAGTTGCAATCATTCATACTTCATCATAATATTATGACATAAGCTCAAGTTCAACCAAACACCATAATCAACAAGCAAGCAAAACAATTAAACGAGCATGAACTATAGTTAGGTATCCTTGCTAAACGAGCATGAACTATAGTTAGGTATCCTTGCTACCTCTTAGATATCTTGGTCAAAACCTTCTTTGGATGATTTCCTTCCTTCACAAATGTTAAAACCTAGTCATTATAAAATAATATCAAGTTACTACTCAACTGAAACCAAATTCAAGACTAGGTTTTCACTAACTTCATTTCTTTCTCTCTTTTATGTTCCATACTTCCATCTTTCCAAAATAAATTCTCATGGTTCATTTCCACATAATTTTTCATGTAGAATCCAAATATGAAACTAGAATTTCTAAAATCAAAACACTTCAGTTGCTACAGTACCAAACCAAAGTGAAGCCCTTGATTCCCAAAATTCACACTTTGATTCCAATGCTTACAATACTTGTTCTCATACTTTATCCCCGCACAATTTTCTATTTTAAACTCATTGGAAGCATCAAAATCATAAAATTCCATCACATGAACAATGTCATGCACAGTACAGAAAGAACACAAAACCCTAAATTCAAATATACTTGATTTCCCAAGTTTATACCACTTGATTCTAGCTTGTTTAAGCTTGTCTAAACTATCCATAACATAAAACTCATATTTTAACCATATATGAGCAGCACTTCTAGAAGCAACCATAAGAGAAATATAGCACAAAAACCCCTTAAAACCATGAGCTAACCTACTAGAACAAAGCTCAAGATCAAGGGAGATGATTACCTTGCTTGTTACTTCACTTTGTTTGCTTCTTTCTTGGCTGAATGGAAATTTTGCAAGATTTTCCCTATGGTTCACCCTGCATGCCGAATGGTTTCTGATATGGGGGTATTTATAGAGAAATTTGGGTTGAAATGGATGGCCAAGATTAATTTGTGTACTATTTGATCCAAGGGCTCACATTTAATCTTAAATTTAACTTTTTCTAAAAAGAATAATTATGACATCATGTGGGACAGCTCATCGGACACCTAAGAGGGGTATGTGGTGTGCTGTCAATGTAAGGAAGTTTTTGGAAAAATTCCAGTCCAATCTGGTACTGATCGAAGCAGTTTCACAACAACCAGACTGCTTTTTGTTCCTAATTTTTTTATAATATACCAGGATATGTACTATGTCCTAAAAATTAATGTCTAAGCTTCTCATACCATTGACAATGATATACAAAAGATTTATCTGTCCATCCTTTGGAAAATGACCAAAATACCCTTGGTATCCTGTCTTGCACTATATTAACCCTAAGGGCATAATTGTCATTTCACCCCTCTTTGTACTGCCTTATGGCATATACTGGCTCTAACTAATCATATTTATACCATGTGCCACATCTTGGCCTATCCATAATGACCAAAAAAACCTCCATCTATCACTGGTACAGTATGGGCATCCAGGGGTATTTTCATAATTTCAAATTTTTCCTGGACTGCTCTGGTCTCTGGACCACATAACTGTCCAGTCACCTTAATGGGCTCATGATGGCACCATTTGGGCCTTAGTATGGGCTTATTGCCTGTATTGCCTTTATGGCCCAATTCACAATACAACTCTCCTAATCCTATTTATCGGGTTTTTTATTTCACTGTAAAATCCCGTATGGCTTCTATAGGATTCCTTTTCTGACTCTGTCAATTTTATAAATTCTTATATTAAATATATGAATTTCCTATAAAGTCTCATCTAATTTTGAGATCTGAAAAATACTATAATAATTCCTTCTAACTTCAGGAATTTATATCAATTAATAGGGACTTCAAAATAAAATTCTGTGTTACGTTAAACTGACCAGAATATTTTTGTCTATCTATAGTAAAATTTGGGTCTGGTCTGATTCTAGGCATTTTTGGCCTGTTTTGGCTCAACTTGTCCATATTTACATTTAGATCCCTCAACTTTTGAATAATTGCACTTTAGTCCCTGAACTTTTCATTAATTGCATTTAGGTCCCTCATTTTTCTTCTACTTTCAATTTTTGCCTCCAAACTTTTCAATTTGCATTTTGGTCCCTATTCTTTCCTTAGTTATTAATCTTTCCCTTTCCTTTCTCAATCTGATACAGTTTATTCCAAGAATCTCATATCTATTGCATATAAATTGTACATCTACATCAGGTCAGAAAATTGGGGATATGACACTCACATCACTCTTGGGCCACGTTTTTGGATATATGGAATCAAGCCCAAGTACTCTGGTGGCTCAATTCCCAAGAAATATCCCTTAGCAAATTACCAAAATGCCCTTAGTTCCTTTTTAATAATTATAGGGGCATTACTATCTTTTCATACTTTACCAGAGTATTTCTCCACCCTGTTCAATTATCCAGATAACCTTTTTTGACTGTCTAACCTTAACCAAATGACCAAAATGCCTTTCACCCATTATTTAATTATTTTACAATATATGGGCATTTTCGTCATTTCGCACTTTCTCTGAACACTGGCCCATTTGACCGATGAACTAATATCATGGGTTTGGGCCTCACTTGGCGTCATCATGGGCCTCTTTATGACATCATCTGATCTCATTCAGTAATAACTTGCTTACTACTAAATTTCATAATCAAATCTCGGTCGTTTACAAACTCCTATAAAAAATCACTAAAACGTGAATAACTTTCTCTATAGAACTCCTTTCAAGGTTTTGTCTGATCCATGAAATCTGGCGCTATAGGGTACACCTTCCTATAACTTTTCACTTATATATGAGGTTTATAGGATCTGATAAAATTTTAGATAACTTTCAGACTATCAAATAAATATCGGTTATCTGGAACTCTAATAAAATTTATGTATCATGCTAGATTAACCAACATAATTTTCTCTATCTACTAATGAAATTTGGAACTGAAATGCTTCTAGATAGTTCTAAGCCTTTTCTGGCTGAACTTTCAATAATTACAATTTTGCCCTTAGAAACTTTTGAAAATTACACTTTAGTCCCTTAACTTTTCATAATTACACTTAATGGCCCACAACTTGTATCTATTTTCATTTTTGGCTTTGGAACTTTTAGACTTTTCAGTTTAGTCCCTCTATTTCTTACAATTATGTCCCTAGGGACTTTCACTATTTACAATTTTGTCCCTGATCTTTCACTTACTTATTATTTAGTCCCTAAACATCATATGTATACTTCTGAAACTTATGCTCAACAGGGCCTGGTAGCCTATCTTTTCAAGCTACATACTAGGCTTCTATGTCTAAAAATCATGATATGACAACTACCATATGAACTCTCTTTACTATCTGAAGGAGGATCCAAGTCTAGATATACATCATCTTCATATATCACTACTGACCTGGGGTCTCCCTTATTAACTAATGGCTCTGACTTAACTTTATGAAATCTCATATATATTCCTATAATATTTGATTAAATAAGTAATGTTAACTATCCTAACCAATACCCCAACATAACAAAGTACTAACTACTTAGAGTCAAGGTATGGGAATTATCTTATCTGATGCCAGAAACTTCTACTCTAATACTAAAATGAAACCTCCTTACCTTCTTACGTATTAGGGACCATTTAGTAGCATTTAGAACCACTTACTATACCTTGAAATTCTATTATCTAAATTTGGAATTTTACTCTTCTTGAGTTACTGTTCATATGGTATTCCAGATTTGGTGATGAAATTAGGAAAATCATAATTAATTGTACAAAACTCAAAATAAAGTGTTTCAAAAAGCTACGTGAAGATAAAATCCTTAAATTTAAGAGAAAAATAATCTCTAGACCAAATACTTAGTCAATTAATACAGTTTAATAGTCAAATATTACTATTCATTTGGTCAAAAATTCTAAAAACAATTTCTTGTCCCTTACTTTGGAAAATTTATTCTCTTGGTACAAATATCAAAATTAGGTGTTCTTGGTGTCAAAACGAAGCTTGACATGTTAACTAAATGTTTGTAAAATTTCATACATTTATCTTATCATTTACTACTTATTACATCATGACCATAATTACTTATATTGGTCATATAGAAACATTTCGTATAACAATTCTTCACATAATATTTATACTATCAGATCCCTAACTTCTCTTCATGCTTCTTCATTCTCTTTCATCATTCATAAACCTGTTGGGATTGGGATTACATGGAAGGGGTGAGATTTCTATGGTAATCTCAGTAGCAAATGATACTAAATAATCATGCATTAATGTAAATACTTATGCTTGCTTGTGAAAGTGTTAACATTGTGTAATGTGCATGCTTACATGTAACATATGAAATACAATTAATCAAAGTAATCATAGAAACAGATCTTCAAACATAAACACATATGCAACACAATTCAATATAGACATAGCACAACTAAGCGTACATTCAATACATGCAAGTTTAGGATAAGTTTACTACCTCATATACTTGACTTTCTTTCACTTTATCTTGCCTCTTTCTTCTCACTTCTATTTTATGTGTGGCTACCTCCATGGAGTACACCATCAAATCCTAACATCACATAATCATCCATCCATTACAATCTAACTTCCTTGGACATTAAACTTACTTTAACTAACATAACTTCCTTTGATCTTTACTAATTGACCTGGCCATTAAACCAATTGATGTCTTGACTTTACCATATAAAATTCCACCTTTTGATTCCTTTTACGAGCTTAGAATCATGAAATTCTAGCTCCTATGCACTGTTATTGACAGATTTCAAAAACATGCATAATTCTTCCAAAAATTCTCATATTGATTCCAATGCTTCCCATACTTGTTTCTCTACTTTATCCCACATATCTTTTCATTTTAAAACCATTCGAAGCATCAAAATCATAAAATTCTAATAATTGTTCATACAAGTGAAGAGTAATAGAGAAGAACTTCAAAAACTACAACTTGGAATTCCAATGCTTCCACAGTTCAAAAGCTATCCAATCCTACACAAAATCATCATATGAATTCAATGGAAGCATTAAATCATTGAAATTCCATATCCATCTATGATGAATAGTGCATACTGAAATGGTTCAACCATGGCAAAGTTAAGAATATCAACTTGATTCAACAATCAATCACCTAACTAGCTTGTTTAAGCTTCAATCACTTATCTCTAACTTTAATTTCTTCTTTCACCTTTCATCTAAGGTTTTGGACAGCATATACACCTTAGAGAAAACTCAACTTTCTTCAATGAAAACCCTAAGTTCAAGCTCCTAAATCACAGGAAAATAAGCTAGGATAGATTGCTTACCTTTATTCTCTAGCTTACTTGAACTTTGGACCTTGGATTATTCTTTGTTTTGGCTTGAGTTTTCATTTTGCAAGAGGTTACCAAAGGTTTCTCATGCCATAGTTTTAGAGCAGAAATATGGGGGTATTTATAGAAAAATTGTAACATCCTTACTTTTATATGTTTTAGGGACCATTCAGTAGCATTTAGAACCACTTACAAGACCTTGGAAGACTATTAGCCAAATCTAGAATTTTACTCTTTATCGAGTTACTGTTCATATCGTATTCTAGATTACGTAATGAACTTCAAAAAATCATAATTAATTCTATAAAAATTGAAATGAAGTGGTTCAAAAATATACATGAAGATAACATCTTGAACTTTAAGGGAAAAATAATTTCCAGACCAAATGATTAGTCAATTAATACAGTTTATTCCTTGAAATTTACTATTTATTGATCAAAAACTCTGAAAACAGATTTTGGTCTCTTACTTTGGAAATTCATTTCTCTTGATATACACATTCAAATGAAACGTTCTACCTATAAAATTAAAGTTCTAGATGTGTGCTACATGGATGTAAAATTTCATGAAATAATTCCTTCATTTGCTAGGTCAAACTAAAGCCACAACAAAACTGCTTTAGGACCTACGTTTTTACCATTTTAGTTTCCTTTCTTTCACTTTCAATAATTGTTCCAGCATGCATAAGCCATCAAATAAGCTTCTCAACATTCATATACTTCATGTACATATGCTATAAGTATTATAAATAGTTTCATCACATACATGGACACCTTATATACATAGATAATCCATAGCATATTCTAGGATCTCAATTACTTCCATTCCCTTCTTCCATTCTTTAGCTCTTCTCCATGCATACATTTTCCATCATGCTTGACCTAAATTGGTTGGTTATGGGAGAGTGAGATTCTAGGGAATATCAGTAGTAAACATTACCACTTAAATATGCAAGATGGATGCTAATGCATGATATGTAATTTCATTAAACTTTCTTTGATTAGTGACATGCCATCATGCTATATAATCTTACATAAAGTGCATGGCCATGGAAAACATGTTATTCATAATAAATTTAACATTATTTATCATGTCACAACTGTTGGAAATCGTGCCCTAGGGGCCAATCATTGTCTTATGAACATTATTGATTTATGAATTTATTAATTGAGTTATCATATTATTTGCATGTTTACTATGATGACCATCCTTGGATAATTCATGATATTATCCTAAATGTCCCTGGTCGATCATCTATGTGGGAGCACAGATGAAATAAGACCAGTATGACTTTGAAGATGTATAGAGATATAAATCAAAGTCATAAGCACATGTAAGAGTACAGGGTGTTGGACCGACCCGCTATGAGAGAACTGCATGGGTAACGTCATAAGCTTCTCTCATATACAAACCATGTCAACATGCCCTTTGACCTGATATCATCATGGATTCCTACATGACAAAACGCTCAACTTTGACTTTTGACCGAGTGATCATAAAGACTATGTTCGGGCTTAGTGGTTTTTCATGCGGAGGAATGTGAATGGTCAAGATGGAATTTGTCCCTCACATTCATAGAGAGATATTACTGGGGCCCTCGATGAGTGAGTCTGAAAAATGTATGGCCATACTGTAATGGAAAGGTAGTTCCATTTCTATAGTCAGACTACTCAGGGATCGAGAAAGTAACGGTCGGGAATAGGAGGATGACATTATCCATGCCTCATCCATGTCCAAAATATCGTGTGACAGAAGGGACATGGTATGGTTGTATAAAATGTTACATCGTTTATCGATCCTCATATGATTTGGGTAGTCATTATGTCTTGCTAGAGACCGCTTGCGACTTGTGGGCTAGTATAGCAAATGGCCCACTACCAACTTCATATGGGCCTACAGGGTCGCACACAAAATAGCCCAACACGAGCTATGATGTCCAGATTCATTGAATCTAAGACATGTCCAGATTCAATGAATGATCCAGGTGAATGTATATATATTTATTTATATTTATATTCGTATATATATAAATTCGTATATATATATTATATATATGAGATATATGAGATTTAATTTATAAGGATAAATTAAATCCCTATCACGTTTGAATTCGAAATTCAAATTGATAGGATATCTCATATAAGAGATATTTATAAGATTTAATTTATAAGGATAAATTAAATCTCTATCACGTTTGAATTCGAAATTCAAATTGATAGGATATCTCATATAAGAGATATTTATAAGATTTAATTTATAAGGATAAATTAAATCTCTATCACGTTTGAATTCGAAATTCAAATTGATAGGATATCTCATATAAGAGATATTTATAAGATTTAATTTATAAGGATAAATTAAATCCCTATCACGTTTGAATTTGAAATTCAAATTGATAGGATATCTCAAATTTATTTTATGAGAATAAATCAAATATAGTTCAGTCTCATCTTTATTTAAAGTTAAATAAATAGGTAATTAAATCTGTAGGACGGATTTAATATTATTTATTTAATTAGTTTCTTATAAAATTATACAATATATGATATTGTATTATTTTCAGAATTAATATAAGATTAACTCCTAAAATCCTTTTCGGTTAGGGAAAATGCAGAGCATCCTATATATCTAATATTAGGAGCTACGTTTTTGAAGAGACACACACATAGAACACAGAAAGGCCGAAGGGGACTCTGCAAAAGGTTTGCAGATAAGAAACTGCCGAAATAGAGACAGAGAGGACGAACTCTTGAGAAAGCCATGGAGGGACAAGAGACGCTAGCACGTCGTTCATGGTTGAAAAGCTGTTCGTGTGGATACTAGTAGAGGAAGCCGACCTGAGTCGTCGACTTCTTGTGATCAGAAAGGGAGCACGAGCCGCAAAGAGAAGCTGTGAACGTCGTGACCGAAAGCTGTGGAAGTCGCTGAGACACACTGAGGGTAATGCTTCTTCCCACTTGACTTAAACACATACGGTAGATCCTGGCAAGGAATGAAAATTTTTTAAGATAATTTCCGCTGCGTGTCTTTCAATTCCTTACAGTGGTATCAGAGCCATGCCGTTTTGTGTTTAAGTTAGGCTTGATTGTTGATTTATATGATATATGTTAGTAGTAGCCGATCATATAATAAGCGTTGTATGTGTGACATATATGGAATCCATGTTGTGTATGACATAAAAGGAATCTAAAAGGAAATTGAAATCGGTGGTGATGCTTTTTGATTTGATCAATTCGCATAGATGGGGTCTAAGAAAACCGAATTCGAATTTGTGATTATTTGTGAAAACCGAATTCAGATTCGTGATTATTTATGAAACAAAAACAAAAAAAAAAATTCTTCCGGGGCAGCGGCGCTGCCCCAGAGACCCTGCCCGCTAACCGGCTAGCGGGACAGCCGCCCGCTAACCGGTTAGCGGGACCGCCGTAGCTACCTGTTCGTAGCGCAACATAACCGTAACATATGTTACTTTGTGAATGTTTTAGATTTGAAACATTAATTGCCCTTCGATTAGATCTGAATATTGATTCTTGAATGTTTGGGTATGGTGAACAATATGGCTCTAGATTGCAAGTGTTGTAATTTTTAAATACGGCCTGCGTGTCGTGCCTTCCTCTATATACTCTTAATGTACCTTCTCCTCTCATCTCACTCCCCTCGAATGTTAAAAGAGGTTTCTATATGTAATTTCTCTTTTCTTACTAGAGAGCTCCTCTCATTGGCTTGAGGGGACTTAGGATAGGTGAGCCATATTGTATCACGTTTGAATGATGCATCTTATGATTAGATCAGCACATGCATATTACTTGTATGAGTTACAAACTGGGATACATGCATCCTCATAAAATTAGATAGTTAATTAAGCCCTCTAAAAGAAATCTTAAGTCATAATGCTGTCAATTTATGAACACTTGTCAAAACCTTGATCGCTCAATTGTGGACTCCACCAAAGTGGGTGCTTTTGAGTTATCTTGGGGAGATAAGCAAGAGTAATGGTGCTACTCTCACATGTTTATTATTGTTTGACTTAATTGAGATTAACAAAACGGTTTTGGGTCTCAAGGCATTAGATGGGATTAAAAACATGACAGATCATATGATGATAGAATCCCATGAACATCTAAGAGTTACATTTGATGTAATTGGTAAAGGTGTTACCTACCTAAATAACTTAATTTAAGCGTCCTGCCAAAGCGGACTTAAGTTTGAGCCAAATATGGATCTTAGCCCACTAACTATTGCATTGAGGGTTGTTTATTTAGTGGGAGATTGCTAATTGAATTGCATATTTTAATTGTAGAATCATGACGACTAGTAATACTGCTACATTATCGCTGCGATCTGTCCTTGAGAAGGACAAACTCAATGGGACAAACTTTCTTGACTGGTTTAGGAACTTGAGAATTGTTCTCAAGCAGGAAAGAAAGGCGCATGTCCTAGATCAACCCATTCCTGAGGAGCCAGCCGCCAATGCTCCTAGAGCTCAGAGAGATGCTTACACGAAGCATAAGGAAGACTCTGTCGATGTGGGATGCTTAATGCTAGCCACCATGGTTCCAGAGCTCCAAAGAGATCTCGAACACATGGAGGCTTATGAGATGATTGTGCATCTCAAGGAAATGTTCCAGTAACAGGCAAGGCAAGAGAGGTATGAGACCACTAAGGCCTTACATTCCTGTAAGATGGCTGAAGGTGCATTAGTTAGTACTCATGTCTTAAAGATGAAAGGGTACATTGATCACCTTGAAAGGCTTGGATTTCCCATGAGCCAGGAGTTAGCTACGGATTTGATCTTGAACTCACTCCCGGAAAGTTATGACCAGTTTGTCATGAACTACAACATGAACAACATGGAGAAATCTATTTCTGAACTGCATGGGATGCTTAAAACTGCTGAGCTGAGTCTTAAGAAGAAACCCAGTAGTGTTTTGATGGTTCAGAAAGGAAAGGGTACGAAAAAGAAAGGCAAAGGCAAGGGGAAGGGTCATGGCTCATCAGGTAAGACCAAAGAGTCAGGCAAGCCCGAAACCAAGCCTGCACCAAAGAAGGCAAAGCCTCCGAAGGAAGGAGTCTGCTTCTTCTGCAATGAACCGGGTCATTGGAAGAGGAATTGCAAACTCTACCTCGAAGATCTGAAAAAGAACAGGAAGGATAGCGGGGCTATCGCTTCAGGTATTTATGTTATAGACATTCATGTTTCTACTTCCACCTCATGGGTATTAGATACTGCATGTGGTTCTCACATTTGTACAAATGTGCAGGGACTAAAGGACAGTAGGAAGCTGAAAAAGGGCGAGGTTGACCTACGAGTTGGAAACAGAGCAAGGGTTGCTGCGTTAGCTGTAGGCACTTATGAATTAGTTCTGCCCACTGGGCTTTTGTTAGTTTTGAACAATTGCTATTATGTTCCTGCTTTAAGTAGTAACATTATTTCACTTTCTTATTTGGATAAGGAAGGTTTCACTTCCATTGCTGGGAATAGTAGATGTTCTATTTATCATAATGATGTTTTCTATGCTCATGGTGATTTGCATGTTCATCATTACATATTAAATTTGGAACAACCCAATCATGGAAATATCTATAACATAACCGCCAAAAGGGTCAAACCAAACAATTTGAATCCCACATACCTCTGGCACTGTCGTCTGGGCCACATAAATGAGAAACGCATTTTCAAACTCCATCAAGATGGATTTCTAAACTCATTTGATTTTGAATCATATGACACTTGCGAGTCTTGCTTGTTAGGAAAGATGACAAAGTCACCTTTCACTGGGCACAGTGAGAGGGCCACTGATTTATTGGGCCTCATACATACAGATGTGTGTGGACCGATGAACACAAATGCCAGAGGAGGTTATTCGTACTTCATAATATTTATAGATGATTTCAGCAGATATGGGTACATCTATCTGATGAAACATAAATCTGAATCTTTTGAAAAGTTCAACATATTTCAAAATGAAGTACAAAACCAGCTTGGCAAAATAATTAAAGCCCTTCGATCTGATCGGGGTGGTGAATATTTGAGCCAAGAGTTCATAGATCATCTTAGGAGTTGTGGGATAGTCTCCCAATTGACTCCTCCAGGGACACCACAATGGAATGGCATTTCTGAACGGAGGAATCGAATACTATTAGATATGGTTCGATCCATGATGAGTCTAACAGATCTTCCGTCCTCCTTTTGGGGCCATGCCCTAGAGACAGCTGCATTCACACTCAATCGTGTTCCATCTAAGGCAATCGAAAAGACTCCATATGAGATATGGACTGGGAGGACGCCTAGTTTGTCTTTCCTCAAGATTTGGGGATGCGAGGTCTATGTTAAGCAACAAGCCTCAGACAAATTAGCGCCCAAATCCTCAAAATGCCTTTTTATGGGATATCCTAAGGAAACCAAGGGATATTACGTCTACAACCCTGCTGATAACAAAGTGTTTGTTGTCAGAAATGGTATCTTTCTTGAACGAGAATTTATCTCTAAAAGAACCAGTGGGAGTAAGGTACAACTCGAAGAAGTTCGAGAGCTACAAGACACCACAGAACTGCAGATGGAAAATAGAGAAGACTCACAACAAGTTGTTGAGACTCCTCAAGTCACGCAAGGTCCACGTAAATCTAATAGGATACGACTTCAGCCTCAGAGATATGGATTTCTGATTTCTGATAGTCGTGATGTGTTGCTCATTGAGCATAATGAGCCGACTACCTATCGAGAAGCTATAGTGGGACCAAACTCTGAAAAATGGCTTAGTGCCATGAAGTCTGAGATGCAATCCATGTACGACAATCAGGTTTGGACCTTAGTCGACCCGCCTGAAGGTGTAAAAACTGTCGGGTGCAAGTGGGTTTTCAAAGAGAAAACTGACATGGATGGCAATGTAAATGTCTTCAAGGCACGACTGGTTGCAAAAGGTTTTACTCAAACTCATGGTGTGGACTATGATGAGACCTTTTCCCCAGTAGCAATGGCCAAATCAATCAGAATCCTCTTTGCTATTGCAGCATATTATGACTATAAAATATGGCAGATGGACGTCAAGACAGCCTTCCTTAATGGAAAGCTCCTTGAGGATGTGTACATGACACAACCTGAAGGGTTTGTGCGTTCCGAGGACTCTGGTAAAGTGTGCAAGCTTCAAAAGTCCATTTATGGACTAAAGCAAGCCTCTCGGAGTTGGAATCATCGTTTTGATGAAGTAATCAAAGAGTTTGGATTTCTTCAAAATATTGATGAACCTTGTGTGTACAAGAAGGTTAGTGGGAGCACAGTTGTGTTTTTGGTACTCTATGTCGATGACATCCTACTTATTGGGAATGACATTCCTACCTTGCAGATTGTCAAGTCTTGGTTAGGAAAGTCTTTTTCGATGAAAGACTTGGGTGAAGCCACCTACATCCTAGGAATCAGGATCTATAGAGATAGATCTAAAAGACTTCTAGGACTCAGTCAGAGTACATACATAGACAAAATACTGCATAGGTTCAGTATGCACGAATCAAAGAGGGGTTTCATACCCATGTCTCATGGTACTCACCTCAGCAAAGATCTGTGTCCTAGTACATCTGATCAGCGAGGTCGCATGAGTAAGGTTCCATATGCCTCGGCCATAGGATCTATCATGTACGCCATGTTATGTACTCGACCGGATGTCTCGTTTGCCTTAAGTATGACTAGCAGATACCAACAGGACCCTGGTGAGGGCCATTGGACTGCTGTCAAGAATATCCTTAAGTACTTAAGAAGGACTAAGGACTTATTCTTGGTCTATGGTGGATTGGATGATGAGCTCTGTGTAACTGGTTACACATATGCGAGTTTCCAAACTGACCAGGACGACCAAAAATCGCAGTCTGGATACATATTCCTCCTCAATAATGGAGCAGTAAGCTGGAAGAGCTCTAAGCAGGGTACTGTAGCAGATTCTGCAACGGAAGCTGAGTATATAGTAGCATCTGATGCAGCTAAGGAAGCCATTTAGATCAAGAAGTTCATCACAGAACTAGGGGTGATACCTACCATGTCAGATCCAATAACTTTGCTCTGTGACAATAGCGGTGTCATTGCACAGGCCAAAGAGCCCAGGTCACATCAAAGGACCAAGCATATACTCAGGCGATTTCATCTTATCAGAGAAATCAATGATAGAGGTGATATAAAAATATGCAAAGTAGCAGGAGAAGATAATGTTGCTGATCCTCTAACAAAGCCGCTTGTGCAGGCAAAGCATGAGCGTCTTGTTAGGTCAATGGGAATTAGTCAAATTAATGATTGAACCTAGTGCAAGTGGGAGGTTGTTGGAAATCGTGCCCTAGGGGCCAATCATTGTCTTATGAACATTATTGATTTATGAATTTATTAATTGAGTTATCATATTATTTGCATGTTTACTATGATGACCATCCTTGGATAATTCATGATATTATCCTAAATGTCCCTGGTCGATCATCTATGTGGGAGCACAGATGAAATAAGACCAGTATGACTTTGAAGATGTATAGAGATATAAATCAAAGTCATAAGCACATGTAAGAGTACAGGGTGTTGGACCGACCCGCTATGAGAAAACTGCATGGGTAACGTCATAAGCTTCTCTCATATACAAACCATGTCAACATGCCCTTTGACCTGAGATCATCATGGATTCCTACATGACAAAACGCTCAGCTTTGACCTAGTCAAAAGTCACTTTTGACCGAGTGATCATAAAGACTATGTTCGGGCTTAGTGGTTTTTCATGCGGAGGAATGTGAATGGTCAAGATGGAATTTGTCCCTCACATTCATAGAGAGATATTACTGGGCCCCTCGATGAGTGAGTCTGAAAAATGTATGGCCATACTGTAATGGAAAGGTAGTTCCATTTCTATAGTCAGACTACTCAGGGATCGAGAAAGTAACGGTCGGGAATAGGAGGATGACATTATCCATGCCTCATCCATGACCAAAATATCGTGTGACAGAAGGGACATGGTATGGTTGTATAAAAGGTTACATCGTTTATCGATCCTCATATGATTTGGGTAGTCATTATGTCTTGCTAGAGACCGCTTGCGACTTGTGGGCTAGTATAGCAAATGGCCCACTACCAACTTCATATGGGCCTATAGGGTCGCACACAAAATAGCCCAACACGAGCTATGATGTCCAGATTCATTGAATCTAAGACATGTCCAGATTCAATGAATGATCCAGGTGAATGTATATATATTTATTTATATTTATATTCGTATATATATAAATTCGTATATATATATTATATATATGAGATATATGAGATTTAATTTATAAGGATAAATTAAATCCCTATCACGTTTGAATTCGAAATTCAAATTGATAGGATATCTCATATAAGAGATATTTATAAGATTTAATTTATAAGGATAAATTAAATCTCTATCACGTTTGAATTCGAAATTCAAATTGATAGGATATCTCATATAAGAGATATTTATAAGATTTAATTTATAAGGATAAATTAAATCTCTATCACGTTTGAATTCGAAATTCAAATTGATAGGATATCTCATATAAGAGATATTTATAAGATTTAATTTATAAGGATAAATTAAATCCCTATCACGTTTGAATTTGAAATTCAAATTGATAGGATATCTCAAATTTGTTTTATGAGAATAAATCAAATATAGTTCAGTCTCATCTTTATTTAAAGTTAAATAAATAGGTAATTAAATCTGTGGGACGGATTTAATATTATTTATTTAATTAGTTTCTTATAAAATTATACAATATATGATATTGTATTATTTTCGGAATTAATATAAGATTAACTCCTAAAATCCTTTTCGGTTAGGGAAAACGCAGAGCATCCTATATATCTAATATTAGGAGCTATGTTTTTGAAGAGACACACACATAGAACACAGAAAGGCCGAAGGGGACTCTGCAAAAGGTTTGCAGATAAGAAACTGCCGAAATAGAGATGGAGAGGATGAACTCTTGAGAAAGCCCTGGAGGGACAAGAGACGCTAGCACGTCGTTCGTGGTTGAAAAGCTGTTCGTGTGGATACCAGTAGAGGAAGCCGACCTGAGTCGTCGACTTCTTGTGATCAGAAAGGGAGCACGAGCCGTAAAGAGAAGCTGTGAACGTCGTGACCGAAAGCTGTGGAAGTCGCTGAGACACACTGAGGGTAATGCTTCTTCCCACTTGACTTAAACACATATGAGTCGTCAACTTCTTGTGATCAGAAATGGAGCACGAGCCGCAAAGAGAAGCTGTGAACGTCGTGACCGAAAGCTGTGGAAGTCGCTGAGACACACTGAGGGTAATGCTGTTGGAAATCGTGCCCTAGGGGCCAATCATTGTCTTATGAACATTATTGATTTATGAATTTATTAATTGAGTTATCATATTATTTGCATGTTTACTATGATGACCATCCTTGGATAATTCATGATATTATCCTAAATGTCCCTGGTCGATCATCTATGTGGGAGCACAGATGAAATAAGACCAGTATGACTTTGAAGATGTATAGAGATATAAATCAAAGTCATAAGCACATGTAAGAGTACAGGGTGTTGGACCGACCCGCTATGAGAGAACTGCATGGGTAACGTCATAAGCTTCTCTCATATACAAACCATGTCAATATGCCCTTTGACCTGAGATCATCATGGATTCCTGCATGACAAAACGCTCAGCTTTGACCTAGTCAAAAGTCACTTTTGACCGAGTGATCATAAAGACTATGTTCGGGCTTAGTGGTTTTTCATGCGGAGGAATGTGAATGGTCAAGATGGAATTTGTCCCTCACATTCGTGGAGAGATATTACTGGGCCCCTCGATGAGTGAGTCTGAGAAATGTATGGCCATACTGTAATGGAAAGGTAGTTCCATTTCTATAGTCAGACTACTCAGGGATCGAGAAAGTAACGGTCGGGAATAGGAGGATGACATTATCCATGCCTCATCCATGACCAAAATATCGCGTGACAGAAGGGACATGATATGGTTGTATAAAAGGTTACATCGTTTATCGATCCTCATATGATTTGGGTAGTTGTTATGTCTTGCTAGAGACCGCTTGCGACTTGTGGGCTAGTATAGCAAATAGCCCACTGCCAACTTCATATGGGCCTACAGGGTCGCACACAAAATAGCCCAACACGAGCTATGATGTCCAGATTCATTGAATCTAAGACATGTCCAGATTCAATGAAAGATCCAGGTGAATGTATATATATTTATTTATATTTATATTCGTATATATATAAATTCGTATATATATATATATTATATATATGAGATATATGAGATTTAATTTATAAGGATAAATTAAATCTCTATCACGTTTGAAATTCGAAATTCAAATTGATAGGATATCTCATATAAGAGATATTTATAAGATTTAATTTATAAGGATAAATTAAATCTCTATCACGTTTGAAATTCGAAATTCAAATTGATAGGATATCTCATATAAGAGATATTTATAAGATTTAATTTATAAGGATAAATTAAATCTCTATCACGTTTGAAATTCGAAATTCAAATTGATAGGATATCTCATATAAGAGATATTTATAAGATTTAATTTATAAGGATAAATTAAATCTCTATCACGTTTGAAATTCGAAATTTAAATTGATAGGATATCTCAAATTTGATTTATAGGAATAAATCAAATATAACTCAGTCTCATCTTTATTTAAAGTTAAATAAATAAGTAATTAAATCTGTGGGACGGATTTAATATTATTTTATTTAATTAGTTTCTTATAAAATTATACAATATATGATATTGTATCAATTCGGAATTAATATAAGATTAACTCCAAAATCCAATTAGGTCAAGTGGAAAAACGCATAGCATCCTCTATATCTGATTGGAGGAGCTACGTTTGAAAATAACACAGAACACAAAAGGCTGAACGGAATCTGCAAAAGGTTTGCAGACAAGAAACTGCCGAAATAGAGACGGAGACTTGTGAAAGCCTTGGAGGGACAGGAGACGCTAGCACGTCGTTCGTGGTTGGAACGCTGTTCGTGTGGATACCAGTAGAGGAAGCCGACCTGAGGCGTCGACTTCTTGTGATCGGAAAGAGACCACCGTCCGCGGAGAGAATCTGTGAAGGTCGCTGAGGAACACTCCGTCGATTTCTTGCGATCAGAAAGAGATCACCACCCACGTAGAGAAGCTGTGAAATTCGCTGAGCAACACTAAGGGTAATGATTCTTTCCACTTGACTTAAACACATACGGCAGATCCTGGCAAGGAATGGAAAATTTTTAAAGTTTATTTCCGCTGCGTGTCTTCCAATTCCTTACAAATGCTTCTTCCCACTTGACTTAAACACATACGGTAGATCCTGGCAAGGAATGAAAAATTTTTAAGATAATTTCCGCTGCGTGTCTTTCAATTCCTTACAACAACATCATACGAATATCATATACATGTCAACACATAAGCATACCACATCAAGCACATAAAGAGGTAAGTTCACTACCTTGCACTTAAGCTTTCCTCTTGATCTTTAGCACTTGCTTCCTAGCTTTCTAACCATGAAAGCTTTATGTCAATCACTTCCCAACATCTTCTTGGTTGTTTCAAGGTCCTAAACACATTCATATTCATCACATAATTCATTAGGACTCATGAACTCAAACCATGTTCAAGACTAACCTTGTTACACTCTTTATTATCATACTTTCTCTAATCTTCACTAATCCACTTGGCTCTTGAACCAATTGATGTCTTGACTCTACCCTACACAATTTCATTTTTTGAGTCCATTTATGAGCTTAGAATCATGATATTCTAGCTCCTTCATGGCCTGCTGTACAGAACCGAACACATGCACACAATT
Organism: Leucaena leucocephala; assembly: GCA_037074615.1. Lineage (NCBI taxonomy): Eukaryota > Viridiplantae > Streptophyta > Magnoliopsida > Fabales > Fabaceae > Leucaena > Leucaena leucocephala. Next base: position 10,258,328 of record CM073567.1, on the reverse strand, counting down.
CTGTCAAAAATTCTCATTTTGATTCTAATGCTTCCCATACTTGTTTCTCCACTTTACCCCACACAACTTTTCATTTTAAAACCATTAGAAGCATCAAAATCATGAAATTTCAATCACTGTTCATGCTAGTAAACAGTACCATGAAGGATTTCAAAAACTACAATCTTGAGATTTTAATGTTTCCAAGGTTCAAAACCTTTCCAACCCTACATAAAATCATCATATAAATTCAATGGAAGCATTAAATCATTGAAATTTCATTTCCTTCCCTCATAAACAGTGAAAACCGAACAGGTTCCATTATGGCAATGTCAAGATTATCAACTTGATTCAACAACCAATCTCTCTTTGCTTGCTTGTTTAAGCTTCAATCATATGTCTCTAACTTTAATTTCTTCTTTTCCCTTTCATCTAAGGTTTTTGGGCAGCACAACACCTTATAGAAAACTCAAATTTTCTCCCATGAAAACCCTAAGTTCAAGCTCCCAAATCAAAGGAAAATAAGCTAGGAGAGATTGCTTACCTTTAATCTCTAGCTTGCTTGAACTTTGGTACCTTGAATCTTCTTTATCTTGGCTTGAGTTTCCATTTTGCAAGAGTTTCCCCAAGGTTTCATGTGCTTCACGTTTTGGTTCATATTTGGGGGGTTATTTATAGCCAAAATCCATGGAAAATCAATGGCCAAGATTGATTTGTGCAGTATTTGATCTAAAGGCTCACATTTAATCTTAAATTTAACGTTTTCCAAAAAGAATAATTATGACATCATGTGGGACAGCTCAAGGGACACCTCATGGGGGTATGTGGTGCCATTTTCATGCAAGGAAGCTTCTGGAAAAATTTTAGTCTAATCTGGTACCAATTGGAGCAGTTTCACAATAACTGGACTGTTTTATGTTCCTAATTTTTTACAATATACCAGGATATGTATTCTGTCCTAGACATCAATGTCTAGGCTTTTCATACCATTGACAATGATATACTGAATATTTATCTGTCATCCATCCCTTGGAAAATGACCAAAATACCCTTGGTGTCCTTTCTTGCATTGTAATAGCCATAAGGGCATAATTGTCATTTTTTCCCTCTTTACACTGCCTCAGGGCATATACTGGCTCTATCTAATCATATTTATACTATGTCCCACATTTTTGGCCTATCCAAAATAATCATAATGACCTCCATCTTTCACTGGTACAGTATAGGCATTCAGGCGCATTTTCGTAATTTCACACTTTTCCTGAATTGCTCTGGTTTCTAGCCCGCTTAACTGTCCAGTCACCTTAATGGGCTCATGATGGCGCCATTTGGGCCTTAATATGGGTTCATTACCTTTATTGCCTTTATGACCCAATTCACAAGACAACTCTCCTGATCCTATTTATCGGGTATTTTATTTCGCTGTAAAATCCTGTAAGGATTCTACAGGATTTATTTTCTAACTCTGTCAATTTTATAATTTCTTACATTAAATATAGAAATTTCCTATAAAATTTCATCTAATTCTAATGTGTGAATAATACTGTAACAATTCTTCTAACTTCAAAAATTTGTATTAATTAATCGGGACCTCAAATCAAAATTCTGTGTTGTGTTAGACTGACCAGAATAACTTTGTCTATCTACCAGAAAAATTTGAGTCTAATATGATTTTAGGCATTTTTGGCCTATTTCAGCTCAACTTTCTCATAATTACACTTAGGTCCCTGCACTTTTGAATAATTACACTTAGGTCCCTGCACTTTTGAATAATTGCACTTAGGCCCCTGAACTTTTGGCTATTTGCGTTTAAGTCCCTTAACTTTTAAAAATTACACTTAAGGGCCTAACTTTTGTTTCTACTTTCACTTTTTGTCTTTAACTTTTTCTACTTCACATTTTAGTCCTTATCTTTCCTCAAAACTCATCTAACCTTTATCTTTTCTTCTGATCTTCGTCATAATCCTTTCTAAATCTCTTTCCACTATCAGTACTATACGGATAGAGAAAAATTAGGATATGATAAAAATCTCATGGAAAATGAATGGCCAAGATTTAATAGCTCATAATTGCTCTTACATCAAACTTGCCCACCAAACCAACTTGAGATAAGATCACATGACAAACATCTTCTCTTCCCCTTGCCTTGCACGCCATGTGTGAGGTCTTGTGGGTCCCACCATGTGCAAACCCTAATTCTCACTTTATTCCTTTTTCTTTTCTTTTCAAAAATTCAAAAATTATTCATTATTGGACTTGGGCTCCAAGACAACTTTTGGGACTTATTGGGCTGCCCTAGAACAAAATATTGGGATTCCCTATGCCTTCCTTGGGTCCAATAGCTAATTGGCACAAATCCCAAGGCAATTTCCTTATACCAATATCCTTAAAATATCCTGATTTTGAAATAAATGCTAGACACCTTTTTTAATGGTTCTAAAATTTTTAGAAATTCATTCTAATATAAAATAAATCCCTTGGAAAGTCTAATAATTTTTTGAGACCTAGAAGTCATGATAAAAATTTTGTATATTTCTTCAAAACCCTTTATCGGAGCCCGATTTCACTTTAATTTTTCAAAGGGCACTATTGTCTTTTCACACATTATCAGAGTATTCCCTAACCTTGGTCAACTATTATGGGAACTCTCATTGACTATCTAACCTTAGTCAAATGATCAAAATACCCTTCATTTATCTCTGGCTCATTGACACAACACAGTGGCACACTCAATGGCATTTCGTAATTTTTATATTTTTCCCAGTCTTTATTAACCTTGGCCCACATATTTATCTAAAAATATTATTGGGCCTATAAGACTCCATTTTAGGCCCTCTACATGATCCCCTACCTTCATGGGCTCAACTCCCGAGAAATTCTCCCGAAACGTATTTATCGTGTGTTTTAATCCACTGTAAATTTCATAATAAATTCTATAAAAATCCTTTTTAAGCTCTGTCAGTTTCATAAATTCTCATATTAATTATAAGAATTTAGTGTCAAATTTTATCTGATTCTGAGATCCAGAGGATACTGTATTAATTTCTCTTTCTTCAAAAATTAATATAAACTTTTCAGGACCTCAAATCAAAATTCTGTATTGTGTCAAACTGATCAGAATAATTTTCTCTATTTACTAGAAAAATTTGGGACTAATATGATTTTGGATATTTTTTAGCCTTTTCCAGCTCCACTTTCAATAATTACCATTTTGCCCTTGAACTTTTGAAAATTAGACTTTACAGCAACAAACTTTTAAACTTTTCATTTTAGTCCCTTATCTTTATACCTTTGTCTAATCATTATTTTTCCTTTCTATTCATCATCACAATCCTTTCCAAACCTCTTTCCACTATCAATATTATACATATAGGAAAAAATTAGGATGCGACACATGACTTGATTTCATTCCTCCTTAGTAAGACTTGACAAAGCCTCTTGTGCGAAACAAGCCCTTCAAGAGTATTCAAGGTTCATCATCCCCTTCAAGAGTTACTAGGAGTGATAGTGTCTCTTAGGAACACTTTCCCTATTACTCCTTCTGATAAGAGTTGTTTGCTTATCTTTTTCCATTTGTTTTGATATTGATGTTGACTTTTCTGGGCTCCCACCCAGATTGACATATTTGTTCTACATTGTTTTGCTCTTGTTCTTTGTAAAGAGATAAAGTGTGGCAAACATCTCCTCTATTAGGAAATTCAGTCTCAATGAATGTAACATCTCTCAATTTTAATTCAGTCATTGTTCCATATTCATTTTTACCTATGAAAATATATCATTTGGATTGTTTAGAGTACCTTATAAATATACTTTTTTTCTCTATAACCCAACTTCCCATACTCTTGCGAATCATTATAGATATACGCAGCTGACCACATAGTCTAAATATAGTTAGATCCAGCTTGCATCTCGTCTATGACTCTTAGGTTGTGGAAGAGACAGATTTTGAGGACACAAGGTTCAGCATAAAGGTTTTTATCAACAAAGCGTCACCCCAATATGAAATTGGTAGGTTTCTTTTTCATAGAGTTATCATAGACCTAACAATGTCTAGAAGAGTTATGTTTCTTTTTCAGCAACTCCATACTATTGTGGAGTGCTAACGATAGTTAGTTGCCTAATTATTCCCTTTTTTCACAAAGCTGTTTGAATCAATCAGATAAATATTGATGACCTCGATTAGTGTACGCTATGAATTTGTAACCATTTGATTCTCTATCTCATTAATGTATCGTCAGAAATACTCAATGGCCTCAGACTTATGTGAGATCAAATATACATGGCCATATCGTGAAAAATGTCAATAATGGTAACAAAATACCAAGCTCCATGCTTCCCCTCACACTCATTGGACCACAAATGTCAGAATGGATTAATTGCAATGGATTCTCATCTCTTGTTCCTTTACAGAAAGGTTTTCTTGTTACCTTACCAACTAGACAATTTTCACATAAGGACATTTCCATATTTGTAACGAAACATAGTAATCCTTCTTTCTAACAATTTAATCATGTTATTTTGATTAATATGTTCTAGTCTAGCGTGCTAGGCATTCATATCAATGATATGGGAAAAAATAGCAAAGTATTCATTAACACTAGAACCACAAACAATATCTAAAACAAATAACTTCTTAATAGGAAAGTTGAACCATCAGAGACAGTTGCTGAAAATGTCTGCAACTTTATCATAGAAGTTCACTTAAAATCTGAACTCTGGAAAACATAACACATAGACCAAGTTCCACTAGATGTAGGGAGTATAAAGAACATCATGGAATATCAAGGTCCTTCCACTACACAAAGTGAATTTTCAAGTGTTATTACCTCTAACCTTGATTCTTGCATTGTTCCTTACGTAAAGCCACTTGCTTCAACAGTAATCCTTAAAGGATTATCAATCCTTGGTTACGTGGTATGTGGAGCTTGAATGAATAACCCAAGAAGAAGAAATTTTTTCTATTAGGAAAATAGTACTAGAAACATATGAGGCATGTGAATTCACATAATTTACTTACACATTTTACCTTTTATCCTATTTATAACAGTTACGTGTAAAATGTCCTATCTTTTGGCAGGCAAGGCACTTGACCTTATTCAGGTCCAGTTTCTACTTTCCACCTTTCTGTCACTTCTTCTTGAATTATTTCTTGCCCTTTTAAAATTGAAGACCACCCTTCTTCCCTTTCTTTTAGAACTTCTTGCCCTACTGTAAATAGGGCTTTGAATAGAAGTACCAATATCCTCAGTTAAATAGGCTTACCCAAAGGTTCTGTAAGCCTCCAGACGCTCATCTTCCAGCTTCAAATGCTAGTTGTATCATTAAAAGTAAGGATATTTTCATTGTGAGTTAACTTTCATATACCCTAATAGTAGGGAGCTATCTGATGATATCTTGCACTTACTATTCATCATACAAGGTATGACCTTCAGTTCTCTGATCATTATGGCCATCTCTCCTAGATGTTGCTTCATATGAGTATTTGGTGTAAGCTTATAGGCATTGAACTTAATCGTCAACCTCCTAAGTTTAGTGTAGAAACACTGCCAACTTTATCCTTTTATACAATCCACATGGCTTGAGTGATTTTGTCTGTCTCAAATTCACACATGATGTCATCTTCCATGGTACTAAGAAGTGTGATTCTAGCTATGCTATTTTTCTTCCTCTAAGCAAGTAAGCCTCTTGGTTTCCCTTGTGCTGAACCGAATTCCCAGCTTCAGATTCAGCCATAGTCGTCAAAGGTTCAATAGTATCTTATTCCTCTAAGATGTATTGGAACTTTTGGTGCCAGATATCCCAGTTATCCTCATTGAGTTTTTCACCTTTATTTAGTTCAAATAATACTCTTGGTTGCCATTTTCAGTTCTTACACAAATATGGGTTCTCTTCTAAAGAGAATCATACCAAAGAACATTTTATTCATATAGCACAAGGAAGTATGCAATGTCGAGTACTTATATTATTCTTGACTAGAGAATAGTGACACTACAAAATCCACGATTAGGAGCATATGTTTGTACCTCCTATCATATAGGTACTAGCAACAATCATTATATGCTATGAAGAATTATATACAAGTACTTTAATAATAAAACATTACTTTTAGAATTAGAAGCCTTGTTTTCTAAAAGCTCCCACAAATAAGAAGCATGATTAGATTATACACGAATAATCAAATTGCATTTTAAATGAGCTTTATTAAATAAAATAAGAGCGCTAGGACTAAGAGATACCAATCAAGATAATAGCAGAAAGAAAATTTAAGAACAACTCTCCTTAGTTTTTTGAGCTTTGGTGACTTAAGCATACATTTTGAAGTTCTCTCTATAGCGTTAACCCAAAAAGATTTTCTTGTGTGCCAGCCTCTATCTCTTACTTGTCTTATGTATTTCATCATGACTTTAGTGAAGAATGTTTTTTGTTATTAGTCATGAACTTGGCATAACCGTATAGAACTTTATAAATGCAGTTTTTTTATGTTTGTGAGTATGACTGCTTGATCTTTAACTATCCTCTAGCCCAAGCTGGGGTATAATATTGAATTATTTCTTCTTTTTTCCTGTTCATAAGTTGTTCAAGAAGGGAATGCACAAAGTTAGATCCAAAATAAGTGAACAGTAATTTAAACTCTTTGGGTAGAGTATCTTCTATGGATCCTCATAATCCACTTTAGGGATTGCTCAAGATCCCCTTCTGGATCTACATCTGGATTTTCTTCAATGTCCTCATCAATATCTTCTTCTAGACTATTAATCTCTACAGCTCATCTGGATCTTCTTTAAGAAGTTCAGGATAGGAATCCTCACTCTAGGGTTCATTTTCTGAAACTTCATCATCCATATATGATGAGCTTAATGAACCATACTCAGTTATTTCAATGCTGCTATAAGTCTTTTGACTCATTTTCACATAGAAATTTAATAATATAAATTATCATATTTTTTTAGAATTTTTTAAATAAGAAAAAAGGACAGAAAAAACACTAAATACTCAAATAGATCTAGAATTATGCCAAAAAACACTAAACACTAAATATCTTTATTTTAGGAATTTTTAGGGATAAACCGTACGTCAATCAAAGGTATTATGCTCTCTCACATGCCCTAGAAAGGTAAAATTCAAGAAAAAGTAAAAGACTAGAACTTCGCCCATTGTTAGAACTCGCGCGTGGTATACACATGGTAACTCTGATTTTTCTTAAAGTTATGGATGCGGGTTGGATCCATTGACCCGACCTGGTCCAATACCCTCGGCACAACTTCTTTCCTCCTTTTTTTTGTTTTTATTTAAATCTCGGGCTGGGTTTCATTTCACCCCAAATATTTTTTATTAATTTTGGGTTGGGCCTCTCTTCAACCAAATTTTTTTATATTAATTTTGGCCTAGTATCTCCTCAGCCTAAATTCTTTTTTTGCTAGCAGCTTTGTTCTGGCTAGAGGTTATCCTCAACTTCCAGCGTCACGATGACCCGTTTTGCAAATAGACCCACTACCTTCTCTCTTCCACAACTCCTCCATTTGACATCCTTTTTCAATATTTTTTGAATCATTTTCTATCTTTTTTGTGAGCTATACGCAATGGAACTATTTTTGAAGCCTAAATTGGACACTGTTACTAGACTCGGGCCTCTAGTATATAGCAAACCCACACTAGAGAGGAGAAGAGAGAATTTATGTTTTCTAAGATGAGAGCATCACGACAAAGAGCACATACCCAATTTGGTTCCGTATCTTCATTGCACCTAGTCACGTACCTATGAAGAGATAATGGAGGGATAGTGGGTGTGGTTATTGTCTAACCGTTTCCTTTATCATTTTGAATATTTTATGATATTCAAAATGGTAATCCAACTCTTGGGCTATGTTTGCTTCAGCCCACACACACACATATAGGTCAGGGTCTAATACACCAAGAGTAGATACCCATTTTCCTACAATTTTAAATTGTTATACTTTTTATATGATGCTTCTCTGATTTTAATGGTTAATCTGGTTATTCCTTTTCATTTTGGTGTTTTTTTCAGATGGAAGATAGGACTGAAAAATTATATATTTTTTTTAAGAAAACAGAAACATTCAACGTCGATTTAATTTAACAGAAGTAAAAAGCTTTTTTGTTATGTTATTGGTTATTTAACCAATATAAATTCTAAAACAAACGAAGTTGCAAAATTCTACGTCCCACTTATAACCGATGTGAAAAGTCTTGTTTAACCAACATAGAATGTGTTTTTGGTAGTAGTGTAAACTCATTTGATAAACAGATAAACAAAAGCACAACAACATGCATGTAGCATACATCTGAAAGCCATAACACAACTTTATATAAGTATGTAGCTACTCGTCTTGCATTGAAAACTAGGTACAACCGAAGTACATCATGAAGAGGCATCCAAATATTTCCCAACTCAATCTAATCCCAAAATATCTATATATCTCTTCTTCAAGAGACAAGTTAATAAAAAGAGAGCTTCTAATTAAAACAATATGCTTAGGAGATCTCAATTTAAAAAATAAATAAGTAAATCAAATCAACTATGTTTATTTGTGAAATTCAACTTGAATAATTGATTTGGTTATTAATCTTTTCAACACTACTTGAGAATTCCTCTCAATTGCACCAACTTATATACAACAACAGCAAACCTTGTCCCTCTAGATGAGGTTGCCTACATGGATTATATGATGTTATGCATTGTACTCTATCAACAATCAATTCTTTAGACATATTCAATTAAAATATCTCATTCAATAATTTCATTGAATGTTGTCATCAGTCTTTCTCTATCCTCTTTAGTAGACTCCAAGATTATCTGATTTACTCTTCACATTTCTCATTGGCGCCTCCAGCAACTACCTTAAATGATTTTCATCCATTTTCTTTAATTACACCAGCTTATGAGTTTGTTGAGAGACAACGCCATATTGATCAATTACGGTGTCTGTTCCTTTTTAACATAAGGAGAATATAACATTTTACCATATAAACTTTTTGCCCCTCTTCCCCCCCCCCCTTCACCCTAAAGTTATAATGTTCAATAACCTTTAGAAGTTTGACAGATACATATAGTTGAAATATTCATAAATTTTGGGAAGAAAATGATTGCAACTGACTCAGTTTATATGATAAATATTAACAAAAACACATCATACATGTAGTTAATCTCACATTAAAAGCAAATTATCAAGCACCAATAACATAATAAGCTACATTGTTCGCGACAGATGAACATTGTAGCTTTTATCAGTTTACATGTACAAGCGCGCGCACATCTAACACAATAAAGCCTTAAAACATAAACTCCTGAGCAACAGTAGAAAGAAAAACAAACATACACACAAACACAAATTCCAATCCCAAAATCTCTAAATATCTATTCTTAAGTACCATAGTCCACTATTTATGGGCTTTTAGGGGGTGTTTCATGTCCCACGCCAGGGCTATGCCCTCTAGTTGTAGGACGGAAAGCATCATCCTCATTAACCTTATATGGGTTTGTAGTGTAAGAAACATGAGAGGGAGCTTGTGGGCTGCTCAAGGAGACGAATCTAGTGATAGCTGGAGGTTGAATGTGAAGCTTCCTTGATGCTGCTACTGATGAACCCAAGTAAAGTTGCAGAAGAAGGAAGAGAAGACAGGTTAATATGATTGTTTTCTTAGCCATGACTGAAAACCCTAGCTTTAGGAAGGAATAATAATATTGATGGCTTCTTGAATTAAAATATACTACTAGCCAGTTCAAGAACCTCCAGGGATTGATGTTGGTGATCGTCAGATGAGAATGCTATTTATAACATGGGATTGATGTAGTATAAGTTAGGTATGATAAGGTTTTGTTTCACACGGAGGTTGTCTCTCTGATAATAATGATAATGTAATCACACTGAGAGGGGGGTGTGGATGCAAGCATTAGCATGTTTTCCAAATAAGGAAAGTGCAACATTTCTTGACTCTGCTAAAATTTCCTCACAGCCGTTCATTGAAAAGCAAACTCATCCTTAATTTAACAGGAAAAGATCATTTTGGTCGTGATTAGACAACATTAAGGAAACACTTGAGTTAAAAAACAGAGATTGAAATCTGCAATATCATTCAAGTTAGTATATGTTTAAATAATAAACAAAATCTTCTTCCACTAAAATGGATCTAATGATGATAGAGACATCTTCGTATCCACGACTTTTTTTTTTCTGCTAGTGTTCTTTCACTGAAATGAGTATGCCATGAAAAAAGTTCAAGCTTTGTTGCGCATATTAACTTGTCTCCCTTAATTTTACTTTCCTTGAAGAGCTTCAAGGCCACTATATATTCTATTTCGGTATGAATTAGCTAGGAACACTTGCTATATAATTAACAGCAAATTTTTATAAACTTTGAATTGCTATGATTAACTAAATTAAAGTGAGGAGAATCATGGCCATAGAATCAATTCCCATGATATATATATATATATATATATATAAGAAAATGAGTCTCAATTTCTATAGACACAATTACGCTAATTTAGAGACAATCCATGCCTTTTCAACAATCTTAATTATATTCATAATCCCACTACTGAAAAGGTATAAAGTGGGTATGAAATTTGCTCATCTACACTACTAAAAAACACTAGCCTCATCACCTGGGAATTCTCCTATTTCATATTTGGACTAAATTGTTATTGGTAACTTAAAATGATACTCCTGAAAAGGTATAAGGTGGATATATATGAAATTTTGTACGACCTCACAACTGGAAAAGACCAACCTTGTCCTCCCATGGAAATGCACCAATTTTAGAATACTCATGGTACGTTTGGTAGGTTGGGAGAGTTTTTTATAAAAGTAGAAGTAGAAATGGAATTAGGCTAAAAATGATCTTTAAAAGTTTATTTGATAGGTTAGAAATGAGTATATAATTTATGTATATTTTTTATAACTCAAGTTAAAATGATCTAAAATATTTTTTTATAACTTATAAAGGGTTAAATAGTCTAGGAACTTTATAACTTGGGGTAAAATGGTTTAAAATATTTTTTTATAACTTAGAAAGAGTTAAAGTTGTCCAGAAATTTTATTAATTGGGGTAAAATGGCCTAAAAAATTTCACTTCTACTTCTCCCATCTCATGTCCCAACTTTTTTTATTGAACTAAAATGACTCAAAATATTAAAAGTGAAAGTGACTTCCGTTGTACTAAACAAGAGAAATACTTGATTCTACTTTCACTTCCGCTTCCACTTCTACTTCCATGCTACAAAACATTCCCTTAGACTAAATTATTATTGGGAATCGAAAATAGAACTACTGAATGTATAAGGTAGGTATGAAATATGTGCAACCCATTATTGAAACATAGGGGTATGGAAACCTGATCTTGATCGTCTCATCCTAATCCCAGTTTGGGATGGATTAGGATGCCCCAAAGATAAAACATGGATAAAAAGAGGGATGGGGGAAAATGTATGTCGGAGACGGGACAGGGCACAAGATGATGCCAATTGGGACAACGCCTCATCCCAAACATATATATATATATATATATATAATATTTTTCCTGCTTTACTTATAAAATTTATTTTATTATTTCATTTTTTATGTTCTAAGTTTAACGATGGTAATATATCGAATTTTAAGTTTTTAAGATAATATATTTTATTCCAAAATTACAAGAACTCTCATTATTTCATGTATTGATGGGATATATAATTGAAAGATGATACATGAAACAAATTAATGGATCCCTTATTGCTGAAAAGGTTTGCTTGATTATTTAGAATTTAAAGATTCCAGATGTCGTCATTAAGTTAGTTTCTCAATTCATAATTGTTGAGAGGAAAATAGTAACTTTGTTTGAATGATATGCTTTATACAAGTTTGACAAATCCCTTGTATTTTATATCATCTTTTCTTCATCTTTCTCTTTGACTCTGTGTTTGCTGAAATTTTTCCAACTCAAACGGGAGGGGAACAACGCCAAACAGGATGAGATATAAGTTAAAAATTTTAATAATCTCATTCCCTTTTCTGGAACGGGACATGATATAGAGCCATCCTGACTCGTCTTGTGTATACCTCGCCTAAAAAGCAATGACCTTACTTGAAAGTGTACCTTATTTTAGATTTGGCCAAAATTATTGTTAAGAATTGAAAATAATTACCAAAAAAAAGTACAAGGTGGATATGAAATTTGCACAATTTTAACCTAGTTGAAACTTCGATTGAATTGTTGTTATTAGAAATTAAAAATAAGCTACTAAAAAACTATAAGATGGATAGGAGACTTACATAACCCAACTACAAAAACACCAACCTTAGTTGGAAATTCAGTTATTTTAGACTTGGACTAAATTATTTTAATAAAGAAATCGTTAATGACACCAAAACAAATTAAATAAAGGAAATGACCTCGTTCCAGATTTGCCAACGAAAGCATATTGGATGACCGTCGCTGGCCGTTCTTTGGATTCATTGAACGACAAGCAAAGTGCATTTTTGTCCACATGTAATTATTTTTTAATTTTAACCAAAGACCTTAATTTCTAAAACTTATATGGTCTTTTGTTTTCATTAGTCCCCTTACAGTTACAGGGTTCATAATTGTCACTCAATCAAATAGGTTTCTTGGATACGGCAGCTGAGTTCTTTTTTTAATCAACTTGTTCATATAACTAATAAAAAATTTCCAATATAAAAAGAACAAATGTTTTATTCATAGCCTAAGTTCAAAAAAATAGTTAAATCAGAAACAAATGACTTCGAGAAATTAACATCATAATATATCAATATGTAATATAAAATTTAATAGTAGACCATGCTATTTATAATCTATGAATAAACATGACTCATTCCTTAAGATCACTCGTAAAATATTTAGTTTATGCAGATAAAACTATGAACTTAGAACTCTTCATAAAGTTTTATTCTTCAAACTAAGAAAATATTTCCAACTATGTATAGAAATAGTAAGTCAAGGAATGAGTCTAGCTAGTGGTGGCTAAACCCATTTCTTAAACTACTATTTATTACAAAGGAATGTCAGTTTCTTCAAAGACTAACATAATTGTGTTGTAATCGAGTTGTGATATACATATATATATATATATATATATATAATCTTAATGACTTTAACATAATGGAATGCAAAAGTTGACATTTTAGTATTCATACTATTGAGGTGGGCAAAAAGAAAAAAAAATAAGGAAGAAACCTAGGTTACATGATTAGAATGATTATATCACCCCAGATTAATATTGTTTTTTGTCACCATCACAAGTATTATATGGGGTGATGAATGTTATATGTTTTACTGCAAAGCATTGATTGGGAATACTCTTGTAATGATGTTGATGGTAACCATCAATGAAGCTCATTACCGATGGTGAATCTCACTTATTTCCATTTTGAAGCTTGCACTTTTAATTAATAATATAAATTTGTTGGATTAAGCACTTACTAGTAGGCAAAACTTGTAGATAATGATTAGAATGCAACTTTTTCTACTTAACTCGAGCACCATGGTTCAATCTCAGTCTAAATTCGAGCCTTGCCAGGCCCTCAAATATTATTCCACTCTCTAAATCCTTCCGAAGAGTGTCTTTATGGAGAATAGAGAGAAAATATATATCGCCCAACCAAATCCGTTAGAGAGGCCCTCAACAAAATAAAAAGGAGAGTGGAACTTGGAAAACGTTGAGAACCTAACATAATTATCTCAATAGATTAAGAGCGACAGTGACATGATGAAATGGATGGCTTTAGTAAGGGGCTGGTCTTCTTACTTCTTCTTGCAGTGTTTAAGATCAACTCTTCGTAGGATGCGACGTTCGTCACTCTTCAGTCTTCACAGCTGGTGGCAAACTGAACACCATATGCATTAAAAATACAATTAATCCTGCCTGGGGTCTCAAAGTCCGCTCAGCTTGAATTCGTCCAAAAACAAAGTGAATTGAGATATTATACTTTGTATCAATAAAGAATATCCATCTACTAGTGTTTACATTTAAGATCAAAGGGGGTACATCTTTTTTTGTGTTTGGGGACGAGAGAAGCTTATAACAACATGGACGAGTAAAGTGGTGTGTCCCTAGGAAGAGGATATTATGCGCTGAGGTAAAAGGTTTTGAGTTGACTGATGTAAAACGGTTTCTCTTTGAATCACCCGTTGACCAGCACTATTCGTGAGATTAGTTAGAGATCTTATATATTATACAACAAGGATCTATCACGTTTGGCTACATAGAAGCTAATAGTTGACTTCACTACTAAACCACATTGATTGATTCTATGAGATTTTCATGATGATTTCTAAGTTGGGAAATTTTTGGAATGTAATTGGGGAGTTGTTCAAAATTTTGTGGACAAGAATTTTTCACCTAGCAGTTGTACCTAGAGTTTATATCACAAGGTATATGTTTTAAATTTCGAGAATAAAGTTTATTTTACAAGGGGAGAATTGTAATATCGTAAAAATTGAAAAAAAGTGATGTATGCACAAAGTTTAATTGAGGCTAAAGGAATTATATAAAAATTAAACTGCCTGAAAAATGAAATTTCAGGAGAAAGCCCATTTTTTCCTAAATTTATAAGGAATTAAGGAGAAAATAATTATGAAAATTATTACTGGACTTAGAAAAAATGTAGGAACAAGAATTTAGGAGATTTAGAAAATTATGGAAAGGTTTATTTCTCCCAAAGAGGTCTAAATAATTTAAAAGCTATTTTTTAAAATTTAAGGCCCTATTTTCTTAAAAAAATTAAAAAAATAGTTTCAGTTTATCGTTTGTCCAGAAATTTGTAGAGAAATTATTTTATGACCTATAGAAGCTAATGGAGGAAGAACCTTGAGTTATTAACAAAGTCCTTTGAAAGCTTCGGTTTTTATGGAACTATATATGGTTCTAATTAGTAAATAATCTTTTCTAGGCAATATTTTACAAGGTGTTTCATTTTGATTCCAGGATCTCTTTGATGACCCACCTCATGGTTGTAGCAATATTTTGCTCACTAATATATGAAAATGAGACGTCCTCCTAGCTAGTTAGTTCTCTCTTCCATATGGTTTAATAAATTACCTTTAGTGCTACATATACCTGACCTTGCATTTAATCTTCTTTCTCCTAGCAAAATTATGAGTGATCTCAATTGTTGTTTTTCATTTTATTCTCATCACTGCTTGATTCAAGATCTCTTGATGGAGAAGATTATTGGTAGAGGTTACGAATCTAGCGTTCATTACATCCTTGATGATCACGGGTCTCGTATAGTCGCTTGTACCAATGGTGTCACTCCTTTTGAAGCACAGTGTTGTTTAGGTCATTTACCTTTATCGTCTTTAAAAAAATTATCCTCAGTTTAATCATTTGTAGTTATTAGATTGTGAGTCATGTCAATTTACTAAACATCATCGTCTTCCTTTAGTATCTCGAATCAATAAATGGGCTCTATCTCCTTTTGAGTTAATACACTCCAATGTTTAGGGTCCATGTCTCGTTGAGTCCAAAGCTGGTTTCAAGTACCTCACAACATTTATTGATGATTATTCCCATATTACTTGGTTATAGTTAATGAAACATCATTATGAGTTATTCTCTCACTTTTATGTATTTACTGCCAAAATTAAAAATCAATTCCATACTTCTATCTATACCTTATGCAGTGATAATGCTAAAGAATATTTTTTTTAAATCATTTTGCTCTTTCATGCTTCAAAATGGAATTCTACATCAATTTCCTATGTGGATAAACTAGCTCAAAATAGTATTGCTGAAAGAAAAAATTGTCACTTATTAGAAGTAGCCCATGCACTTTTGTTTCAAATGTAGGTTCCAAAATCCTTTTAGATTGATGTAGTCTCCACTACTTGCTTTCTCATTAATCGAATGCCTCCTCTGTTCTCAATGGTCACATTCCCTACACCACACTCTTTCCTTCCAAAGCTTTGTTTCTTATTGATCCTAAGATTTTTGGCTGTGTGTATTTTATTCGAGATGCATATCCTACTATCCCTAAATTAAATCCTAAGTCCCTCAAGTGTGCCTTTTGTAGCTATTTTCGCGTTCAGAATGGTTATCGATGTTTTTTTCCTACTCTTAATCATTATTTAGTTTTGCATATGTTACTTTTCATGAATCTGTTGCATATTTTTCCTCTAACACTTTCGATCATCCTCCTCCACTTGTAGAGGAGGACACTCTTATAGTGTATGCTATCATTCCCTCACCATTACTAGCCCCAACTCTCGTATCAGCACCTGGTCAACTACCTTTGTCTCAGGTTTATACCACACGTTTGAAGGAAACCAATACTGCTATTATGCCAGATTCTGCTCCATAATTGTCTGATTCATTATCAGATCCTACAATGAGCATTACTCATCCTGAGCCTGACCTAGTTCTTTACTATGAGACACCTCCTGTTGCAGATCCTGATCCCTTCCTTGATTTGTCTATTACTCTCTATAAAGGTAAACGTACTTGTTCATATCCGATTTGTTCTTTTGTTTCATATAACCATCTCTCCATTGCTTCTCATGCCTTCATTACCTCTTTAGACACTATTTTAGTACCTCAGTCCTTTTCTGAGGCCTTGTCCCATTAGATTGACATTTTACTAAGAAAATAAAGGCAGAAAAAAGAAGACACAATTAATCTAAGAGTTAAGGGAATTGACTCTCCAGATAACGCTGTCAAAATTTAGTGTCACTTGTCATTAATGCTCAAATTAATTACTAAATTAATATATATATATATATATATAGTATAGAGGTCAACTTAGGTCATATTTTTTACGTTGAGTCAATGCATGACTTAACTCTAGATTAGACTAAGTGTGAGAATGAAGGGTAGTAGAAGAAAATTTGATTAATAATCTTTTGAAAGTAAAAAGAGCCTAACAAAAATAAAATACAAGCAAGAGTGTATAAGGATATCACCAATAAAACAAGCGCTCCAAATAATTGATATGTGACTATTATCTTTCAGTAATCTATTAGAGTTATAACAATTATATATATTAAGTCTCTATCATACATAACCCTAGACAACTGCCATTGTCATAATCAAGCAATCCACAATTATACATATATCTAACATACAATTGTATAAAGAATGATTAGTGAAAATCCGCTTAACATGTGATAAACAATAAATGATTTGTTCATGTAACAGGGATATTTAATTGAAAACCCTATAACTAAACATGTCAACTTAACATGAATAATTATAAGAGAAAAAGAAAAATATTAAATAAAGAACTACAAATCATAAATTGAAATAATAAATCATAATAGTTTAATCACAAAGGTGACTCAATCGAAACCCTAATTCTAATAGACAATTTTAACATCTAAATCTAGGAAATCATAAATTTATATAAAGGAAAATATTAAAACATAAAATTGTTCAACTCCTAACTCTAAAGCACAAGAACTCAAGCTACTACATCTCTCCTCAAGAACTTAGAAAAAAATGGATAGAATTATAGAAAACATGAAGACGATGATTGTGATGGTGGTGATTGGTGTGTTGAATAGAGGAGTCTTAGTGTCTTCTATATAGCTTTTTGGAGTAAATCCTGTTGATGTGAGATTTTTCATTTATTGACTCTCCAAAAGATAATGATAATCTTCATTTTCTTCAGTATCTTTCATTATCTTGTATTCAAATCCAAGTTATCCCTTGATCAATGAAGATGCCATTAAAGCCTTGAAATATCTTTTGGATTATCTTCTTTTCCAAATCCAATCCTAAGATAATATAATAATTTAATATATTAATAAATTATCCATTGTATCATTTATTAAATTAAATCCCATATCCAGTTGCAAGATATAAATTGAGATGTATTTATAGATCTTGTGTGGCGATTTAAAATATTTGGGAGAAAATATTTTAAATCTTGAATCCAGGATATTAGAAGAATTTATTTAAAATATTCAAAGTAAATATTAATTTGAATTTTAAAAGATACACTTTGACTAATTCAAATATTAATATTATACTAATATATTAAAAGGAATAAAATAATTTTTTCTAATTCGGATATCTAGTTAGATAATAGTAATTTTCCTTTTAATAAATTAATGTGTTTTCTTCATCTTATTCTTCATTAATCTTAATTGGCTCTCTCCTTATACAGTCTAATATGTTTAGTTATAATTAATTATTTTCCTCTTTTTTCCTAAAATATAAAAAAGATGAAAATACCTTTATGCATTTCAGTGTAATTAAGAAAATGACAAGATTAGTAAAAACACAAGAAAAATACATTTTTAATTACTTACTTCATATAGTCTATTAAAACACAAAATTAGTAAAACTTCTATAATAATACTGATTAAACATGATAAATTCCTTAAAATGGATATGAAATAATATAATAAAATAGATATTTATCAATCTTTACAATATGTTTCATGTCAAATTATCAACTGATTTATCCTTTAACAAAAATGATTCTATTTCTGATTCAATTTTTTATTTGATTCATTCGGATATTTGGGGCCCCACGGCTACTCCCTCTATGGAAAGATATTGATATTTTGTAATTTTTGTTGATGACTACTTGTACTTTACTTGGATATATGTGATGAAAAACTAGATTTGAGTTACCTGATGTTTATATCAAATTTGCTAATATCATTCAAACTCAGTTCTCAAAAAGTTATAAAAGTGTTTTTTTGTGATAATTCTTTGGAATACCGTGATTCTAAATTGTTCAAATTTATTGATAAAGTTAACCAAAACAACAGCACCCACTCCAAGTATGCCACACAAATCAAAGTACTTGAACCCATGTAAAGTAGTGGGATAAGTAAAGTGGCAAAGTGGTGTGTGAAGTGTGACAAGGCTAGAATCGGCCACAAACAATAACAGGTGCTCCTCATAACCAACAAAGTCAAGCAAGTGATCTAATGGTGTGTAACATGAAGACTAGAGAATATAAAATGAACTTGGCTATCATAAATGAAAACATCAGAAATTGGATAACTAACCAAATCAACATGAGTAACTGTAGAATTATAGGATCTAAATAGTCCGATGATCATTGCTTTGGCTTATGCCTCATATATATACACAGTTCTTGGGAATCAAATAAGATATACCAAGATAAAATCAAATCTCTAATAACTACACCTAAATCAAATCTGATATGTTTCTAATAATAACAATAATATCTCTAACAATAATATCCTAATATTAATGATTTGGATATTAGGATATTCCCACACTCCCCCTCAAGTTGGATCATAGATATTGACCATGTCCAACTTGCCTAGAAGCCGTTCAAATATTTCTTCTGGTAGTCCCTTGGTGAGAATATCTGCAGTTTGTAGCCTTGTAGGTATGTAGGTAAGGCACATAATCCCATCCTCTACTTTCTCACGAATGAAGTGTCTGTCGATTTCCACATGTTTAGTTCTGCTATGCTGGATAGGGTTCAAGGCCATATTTATAGCAGCCTTGTTGTCACAAAATAACTTTAATGGAGCATCTATCTTCAAATGAGCCTCTTTTGCAACTCTTGCTAACCATAGACCCTCCATGATTCCTTGAGCAAGTGCTCGTAATTCTGATTCTGCACTACTTTTAGCCACTACTTTCTGTTTCTGACTCTGCCAAGTGACAAGATTTCCCCATACAAATGTGCAATAGCCAGAGGTTGATCGACTGTCTTCTTGTGATCCTGCCCAATCAGCATCGGTGTAGATTTCTATCGATCTATTTGTGCTCTTTCTAAAGAATAGCCCACGGCCAGGGGTACCTTTTAAGTATTGTAGTATCTTGTAAGCTGAGTCCATATGTTTCTTCCGTGGATCATGCATATGTTGACTGGCAACGCTCACTGCAAAGGCGATATCAGGACGTGTGTGTGAGAGATAAATGAGTTTCCCAACTAACCTTTGATATCTTCCTTTGTCTGTTCTCATTTCATCCCTTTCTCGTTTCTTCTGCTTGTTCTCATCTTTGTCAGTTTCCACTACAGTTTGCTTTTTCTTTTGTTTTACTGTGCTGATAGGGACTTTATTAGGTTTACACCCAAGCATTCCTGTTTCCTTGAGTAGATCAAGGATATACTTTCTCTGAGAAACATAAATACCACCCTTAGATCTTGCTACTTCCATACCGAGAAAGTATTTCAACTTACCAAGGTCTTTAACCTCAAATTCATGATTCAGGGCTACCTTGATTCGATCAATCTCCTTAGTATCATTTCCTGTGACAATAATATCATCTACATAGACAATAATAATAGTGATGAGGTCATTACGACGAGATACAAACATCGTGTGATCAGATAAACTTTGCTGATACCCTTCAACTTTGAGAACACTAGAAAATCTGTCAAACCAGGCACGTGGTGATTGTTTCAGCCCATAAATGGATTTTCTCAGCCTACATACCTGGTTCTGTCTTCCTGCTTCAAAACCTGGTGGAAGTGTCATGTACACTTCCTCTTTTAAATCTCCATTGAGGAAGGCATTCTTAATATCAAGTTGTTCTAGGGGCCAATCTAGATTTGCTGCTACTGAGAAGAGAACCCGTATGGTATTGAGTTTCGCAACAGGTGCAAAGGTTTCGTTGTAGTCAATACCATGCGTTTGCGTAAACCCCCGAGCAACTAGTCTTGCCTTCAACTTGTTTAACGTACTATCAGCATTGTATTTAGGAGTGAACACCCACTTGCAGCTTACGGGTTTTATCCCTGAAGGCATCTGCACTATCTCCCAAGTCCCATTTTTCTCTAAGGCTTGCATTTCTTCCATCACTGCCTGTTTCCACTCTGGGACAGCCAAGGCCTCATGTACATTGTTAGGAATCTTGATGCTGTCAAGGTTAGTTACAAAAGCATGGTAACTTGGAGTAAGAGCAGCATAAGAAACAAACTTTTCGATAGGATGCTTCGTACATGTCCGTGGTAGTTTTCTCAATGCAATAGGAAGCTCCAGATTAGCCTCACCATGTTCAGGATCTACCAACGGTTCAGGAACTGGTTCTTCCTCAGAGATATGATGGTCATGGCCTCTATGATGTCGGCGTGAGTACATTTTTCCCCATCTTTGTTGTTCAGATCCTTCTGGAGGCTGTAAAGGTCCATGTGGTGTGAGGGAAATGGGTCCATGTGGTGTGAGGGAAATGGGTACAATGGGTTCCACAAGTTGAGATTCATTCCAACTCTCCCCCGGAATCGAAGACTTGGGATAATATGACTGGTGCTCAACAAAGGTGACATCACGGGTAACAAACAGGTGTTTGGATACAGGATCAAAACATTTGTACCCTTTTTGGGAGGAGGAGTAGCCCAAGAAGACACATTTAGTGGCACGAGGATGAAACTTTGAGGGAGGATGATGAATATGAACAAGAACAGTGCATCCAAAGACACGTAGCGGAAGAGAAGACTGTAAGTAAGAGACATCGTGGGTTTTTTGTAATTCGGCAATGGGAGAGGTGAAGGAAAGAATACGACTAGGAAGACGATTAATGAGCTGAATAGCGGTCTGGATGGCATCCCCCCAATAAAACAAAGGAACATGACACTGAAATAAGAGAGCCCTAGCAACCTCAAGAATATGTTTATTTTTTCGTTCCGCAACCCCATTTTGCTGAGGACTATAGGGACAACTGCTGTGATGAACAATTCCTTTAGCAGACAGGAAAGCGTGAAGGGAGTTATTGAAGTATTCAGTGCCATTATCGGTGTAAAGGACTTTGACAGAGGTATGGAATTGGTTTTGGACAAGACCATAGAATTCAATGAAGACATTAGGGACCTCAGATTTATCTTTTAAAAGATAGACCCAACACATGCGAGTATGATCATCAATAAACGTGACAAAATATTTGGTCCGAGTGCGATTAGGAATCTTAGAGGGGCCCCATACATCACTATGAATAATGGAGAAGGGAGAGGATGGTTTGTATGGAACAGGAGGAAAGGGAACACGATGATGTTTAGCAAAAGCACAAGTATCACAAACAAAAGAACTTTTATTGATAGATAACTGGGGAAACAACTTTTGTAAATAATGAACACTAGGATGACCTAGTCTTTTATGCCATAATAGAAAAAACTCCTCATCAGAGGTGGGGTTGGGTGTAGAGGTGGAGGTGGTGATTTTGGACCATAATGCACTTACAGTAGATGTGTCGAGGCAGTAGAGACCATCATACTCCTTAGCAGAACCAATCATCTTCCCCGATGTGAGATCCTGAAAATCACAATGAGTAGAATAAAAATGAGCTGAGCAGTTTGCTTGTTTCGTCAATTTGCTAATAGAAAGCAGGTTACAAGCTAAATGAGGAACATGAAGCACTGATTCAAGATGTAAAGAATCTGAGATAGTTACAGAACCGATGCCTGCTATAGGTGAAGGAGTTCCAGTAGCAGTAGTGATTTTCTTATTTCCTGCTAAGGGATGGTAGGTGACAAACATCTTTTCATTTGATGTCATGTGATCAGAGGCCCCTGTATCCACAATCCACTGTGATGGAGGAAGAGAGGTACGTAAAGCAATGGGAATTATACCTTTAGGAGCCATTGATGCAGATCCGTGAGGGTGTTGTTCAGCTTGAAGGCTTCTGAACACACGTGTAATCTGATTTAATTGCTCCTAACTGAAGGATGTGGATGCCCCATCAAAAACTGCACTAGATGACATGGTGGCACTGTAGCACTCGGCACTGTAGCACTCGGCACTGTAGCACTCGCACTGTAGCAATGCTATTAACACAAGACGCTGAACTGAAAGAAAGCAGAAAACACGACGCCACGGCCACTGTCGAGAAACACTATCGAGACAGACACTGACGGTGATGAATGGCTCAACGGACACTGACGGTGATGAACCCGTCGCAACAGCCGGCTCTCCTTCACAGAACCCGTCGCCGCTCTCGTCTTAGGGCCCGTCACGTTGCGCGGCGCTGGATGTTCACCGCTGCTCTCGTCGCAACACCCGTCACTGGTGCTGTCGACGCCTCCTCAGAAGAACACTGGATGACCCGACGTTGCTTGTTGCAGGACGGACTGTCGGGCGTCGCTGGATGAGCAGCCACAATGTCGTCTACCACGTCATGTAGCTTGTCGCATGGATGGGCTCTGTCAGACTCCGATGGCTTACTTCTGGACGCCGCAGCTCTGATACCATGTAGAATTATAGGATCTAAATAGTCCGATGATCATTGCTTTGGCTTATGCCTCATATATATACACAGTTCTTGGGAATCAAATAAGATATACCAAGATAAAATCAAATCTCTAATAACTACACCTAAATCAAATCTGATATGTTTCTAATAATAACAATAATATCTCTAACAATAATATCCTAATATTAATGATTTGGATATTAGGATATTCCCACAGTAACATCAAAGCTTACTAAGTCAGGAAGTAGATTACAAGATAGGATTTGAGAACATGAGTAATCCAAGGAAAATGCAAGCTCAATGTGAGTGCAAGTAGGTTCAAGCAATGCAAGTGACTCTATGGTAATGTGACTAGCAATGTGCAATGCAAAATTAGTGGAACCATTGAGCATAATTGCAATATCATAAAGAACAGATGCATCAAACTCATGAGAGCAAGATTTATCTTTAGGTTTAGTGATCAATTTAGGAACTTCTTCCTTATCTTCACCCTTGGGTGAAGTGGAAGATGTGTAATCCAATCTAAAATTGAAGTGCATCACGTCACTATCACTAGAGAGGGAGGGAGGGAGGAGAAGAGGAAGATAAAGAAGAAGAATGAATTACATCATCATGCATAGCATGCATATGACTAAATCCTAGAGGTAACTCAAGGTGAGAATGATTATCAATTAAATTCATGCAATTAGAAAGATGGTCAACATCATAGCAATCATTAGTGCTTGAATCATAGCAAGCACTAAGAGGATGCATCATGGTCAAGATTGAGGTCATGTAATTCAAGAATGCTTTGCTTGCAAATTTCTATGAGAGATTGATGCTTTTCCTTAAAACAAGGCACACACAATGCGGATGCAGCACATGAACACGGAATGGAAGTAATCTCTGAGAATTATCATCAATCAAAGCATGAACAAGAGTGGACTCAACACTAGGCATACAAGTATCCATGCTACAACTACTGGAAGCATTAAGTGTATCATTATTTAACTCAAACATAGGTGGAGGTTTTTCAGTCATAACGCAGTCCACCTCATCACAAGTAGGTTCAACAGCTTCCTCAAGAATAGAGTAGCTAAAGGGAAATCAAATCTAGAAGTGGTTGAAAAAAAAAATTACAAAGAGTGGAGGAAGAAGTTTCTTCTTTGACTTCTTGCTCTTTCTGCTTCCATGAAACTCCTCTTTCTTTTCTAGGTTGAATCTTTGCTATGTGCCTCACGAATCTACCCACAGCAAATTTGCAGCTTTTGAATTCCTCTTCTAATTCACTTGAGCTCCCATATACTTTGATCTCTTCAAGCACTTTTGAGGTATTGCGGCTTAAGTCATTCAATGGCTTCTCTAAGATAGTGTATCTGTTCCTCCTTAGGTATCTACGAGAATGGAATGTCAATAAACTCATAAGAAGCATCACGGTATTCCATGGTGCAAAAAAAGTGGATAATTTCCTATTAATGCAAGCAATCCAATGATATTCAGCATAAGCACTCATTAAACATTTAAAAGAATAGAGGAGAGAAGGTTTGAGTGCCAAGAGATCAAAGGAAGCAAGCACAAATTTATGTTCTGGGAAGGAGCCTTCGCTGCAGTGAAGGGATTTCTTCAGTGCAGCTTTGCTGCAACGAAGTGCACATAGGGAATTTTCTCACACAGAGGTTTCTTGGTTGCAGCGAAAGTAGATCTTGGATGTAGCCAAAATGCCCAGATAGCAGAAAAGGAAAAAAAAAATGCTCACGGACAGTAGCAATTTCAATGGAAATAAGCACCAATTCACACAATTAAGTGTTCTATCATTCAACGCAATTCGACAATTCCTTTTCACCCTCAAAACAACTTGTTCTAACTCAAAGCAAACCCAAATCCTTGATGTAATCAGTGAAGGGAAACAACAAAATTCTTAATATGTCACAAGTTCAATTCAGAATCAGCAATGCAAAGAGTGATTTCAAGGCTTCAAACCTAAATTCCAGGTTCCCAAAAATTAGTCAATCAAGTTGTCAAATTCAAGTGCAGTTATTCTTGTTAAATCATGGGTCTTAAGTCCGCAAGAGGTGACAAAAAATTAAACTCAATGAGTCTAATAGCCTTAACAGTAGTCTAGCAACAAAGTTGATGGGTTGTGAGGTCAAATTATAAAAAAGGTTTCCTAAGCTCTCAAGACAGATCCCATAGACTTCTTATACACATTAATACTTGCGTTTATATAAAACCAAGAATGCAAACAATTCCAACACGAGCTTAAACTTCCAATATGAACCAGACTCATGCAAACCAAACTCACATAATTGAATCTCATGCAAATAGCACCCTAATCTCAAAATTACAGTCAAAAATTAATTCTCTTATACTTTCAAGTCAATGGCAGTGAGTTACGTGATTAGAGCAGTAGACTCAGCCTCAATCTAATCCAAATTAATCTAATATGCACACAAAAGTGGACCCAAATTTAACTCAAAGAATATAGAATCACACAATGCCCAAATAACCACTTATACAGAGTACATCAACAGCCAATGATTATTTCCAAGATTAAATACAGTGGAAATAATTAAACAAATCCCAGAAAGTCCCTATCAACATCTTTATTTTACAAGATACCTTTCCAAGATCAAATCAATTTTCAAATTCGTTTTCACAAAGAATGAGTGTAGTTCGAGTACAAAACAAGGAAAGACTCTTGAAAGTGCCAAGTCAATCCTCAAGAAGATTTTCTCACAGGTTTTAGTTGCACCAAATTCTTCTTTGACAGAATGTACCAAACCAATTTCCTTCTTTTACTCACATGATACAAAACTGGTTTGGTGCATCTTATAAATGTAACAAACCAGTTTCCAAATGATACAAATAGGTTTCAATCAAATTTAGAAGCTCAAAAATAGCTTCACATGCATGCAAACCAGGTTCAAGATTTTGATTTCCAAGTAAATGTCAGTGGCAGTTTCAATTTCCAATTATTGACAGAAATTTTCAAAGAAACTAGCAGCAACCCTCTTTCAACCTTTAACTAAATCGAATCAAAATGATGCAACTCCTAGGAGAAGCAGCAGTATGAGTGCAAAATGATATTCAACACCAATGTCACAATGCAGAGTTGCAGCAAATTCAAGCTCATGTACTAATTTTACACAAAGCCAGCAGCTAAACAGAATAATTTCCAAAGGATTTATTGTCAAAGCAATATTTTAAACTTTTCAAAACACAATTACCCAAAGTTCAAGATTTTGACAGTAACATTCCTTATATCCCAGAAGTAAATCTGATTCTAATCACAACAAGGATGATTCAAAATAATGCATTTACAGTCATAAAATATGTTTACACTTCAAACAACTCAAAAAACTTTCCATAATCGTGTCCTAACACAATTTAAACAATTTTCCACTCAAATTCTTTTACTCATACCAAATTCCTTCTTTGACAGAATGTTACAGTACAAAGAGCCTAAAGTGGTTCTCACAAGTTATTTACTCAACAGAAACAACCACAGATCCTCAAACAATTGTAGTAAGCAAGTTTCCAATTGGTGCACAAAACTATAGAAATAATGAACACATTTTAAAGCATCCAATTAATTCAATTACAGCAGCAAGAATCTCATAAAGCATTAATAACGACAGCAGCAACCAAGCCTTCCAAATCAGAATTAGTGACAATGCAGTGCCTCAAATGACCAATGAAACAGTATAGTTCCAAGAAAACAGCAATGAAGCCAGTCATGCGAGTTAATGCAATTCAATATATGCTCCTTCAAAGTCCAAAATGTAGTCTCTCAATGTGCCAAATATAACGAAGTCCAATATTTCAAAATTGATTAAAACAAACTCAGATCCAGTCTGTAAACTTAGTTCCAATGGAAATGACCATACCAAAGTTCACCAAAACACAATCTCTCAATATCAACAAATGACAGCAGCAATGTAATCATCCAAGTACAGCAGCTAACACAACTCAATCCAAACAAGAGAAACTCCAAAATAATGCAACTTCCAATGTCTAATAATCATGTAATTCAAGTGTGACGCATTCACAGTAGCTATGTTGATGGACTCGCAGCAGACCAAGTTCCATTACAATAGCCACAAAATTCAGGCAAGCCCGGAGGCAAAAGTGTAGAACAGAATTTTGTAAGGTGTCCTCAACAACAGAGATAATTAATGACAGCACAGAAATTTGGTGAAAGGAACCAAGTATTTATGAAATTTTCTGAAATTTTTTCAAACAAAGAAAACAAAACAGAATCAGCAGCTAGAAACACAAAACAGAGCACAATTCAAGTTCTTTATATGATTTTTCTGAAAATTTTCAAAACAAAAGGATAGAAGTTAGTACCTAGCCTATCCTAATCACTAAACTAAGACCCGATCAAATGTAATGGACACCTAGTTACCTAATATCTAGGCTCCCCAACAACTGTGCCATTTTGACAAGCCATGTCGTGAGGGCTATCAAACAAAACTAGACTAACTAATGCAATATAGCAATGCTAACTTAGGTTGATCTATTCGAGAAGCCAGTTAGAACTTGTAGTTAATTAGGTATTAATTACAAACTAACCAAGGGGAAGTGCAGAATGGTTAGGCTCAACTAAGCTAAAGCTACCTAATATTTGTGATTTTATAATTTTAACAATGGAATGGGGATAATTGATGATGGATGAAGTGAACTCTCCTTGATACTTGGCTAACTAACCTTCCTTGTTCCACTATTGTTAAGCTCAATTGCACCTATCCAAGCTAACACCATCTAGACCTAGAATAGAGTTTCGAGCCTAGCTTGAATTAAGTTTCTAAAGGTTCTATGAACTCTTAACCCAAACCTAGTAATAGAGCAATGACCTCATAGTAATACTTTGAATGAATGAGAACATAAACGGGCCTATATATAGGTAAAAGCATAAGCTAAACCTAAAATCTTATCCTAGTTCTAATATCTGGAATTTATTTCTCTATGATAAAATTCAAATCTAATCCAAAATAATATCTAAACAAATAAAGCTAACAATCCATAAACAAACAAAACAGTAATCCAACTCATACGAAATATATCAATCAAGCTCCAGGACCCTAGAAACTAGAATTGAAGTACAAGAGTATAGGAAAATTGAAACTATATACAATAGAACTTCCCTTAAGCCTAGGAACTCGGATTCGATCACCAATACATCAAAGAGAGGGAGAAATCACAACTCCATAGCTAGAAGGGAGCTCAGTTAGATCTCAAAATCTCCCCAGGCCATCGAGTTGCGATCTGGAAGTGAAGCAGCTGCAGGCTTTGAAGGAGAGGGAAATTGATTAGTAGAGAATGGAGGAATCCGACCGGGAGTGGTGCAAGGTGGAAATTGGCCGAAAACTGTGGAGAGACGACGGAGGAGCGATCTGGAGTTGAAGAGAAGTCGAAGTTCGAATGGTTGGTGAATGTTTTGTGAGCTCGTGATGATTGAATATGAATCAGAGTCGAAGCATTTCCAGATCTGACCAAACGGGGCGCTTTTGCATTTAGGTCCTTCGTTGTAATTATCCAATTTTAGTTCCTTGGACGTCAACTCTAGTTCCTTCTTTGTATTTCTTCAATTTCAGGTATTGGAGTGTAATTTCTGAAATTTGTCTACTTTTGATGATTGTTGATCCAATCCCCCTCCAAAACATATCAAGCCAAGAGAATCAAAGCACAAATATACAAAATCATATAAAACATATAAAAATGCATTAAAACCTAATAAATGATTTCATTAATCTCTATGCTAAAATACCACTACTTATGCCCAAAATACATAACAATAGTGCTAGAGAGCTAACAAATAACACCTAAAGTATATGTAAATATTTTCACTTATCAATCAAGGCACTATATCTTAGTACTCGTGTCCTTACCCCTCTTAGCAAAATGGTAGGGCTAAACATAAACACTGCCACGTCCTTGATTATATTAGAGACCTACTTATTTGCTCTTCCTATCCTAAAATTTTTTGGGGTTAAGTAACATTTATGTTATTTACTACATTAATAAAGTCCCTACACCAGTTCTTGAAAACATCTCTTATAACATCCCAAATTTTTGCCTTAAGATTTAAATACTCTAAGACTCAAAATTTATGTGTGGGATTGAGGTACTCGGGGCTATAATTATGTAATTGTTGGAAGGAATAGATAATACAATAAAGGAAAGATGTAAAGAAGTCCTCTATTGATAAGTTGGAGGGAATGGAAGGGTGCTTCTTGTACAAAGTCGCACATTGGCTAGATGGGTGATCAAGAGGCACTAAAGAGCCTATAAATAGGAGGACTAAGGAAGAGCTATGCACTCCTTTGGGTGGCAACTTAAAGCTACAAGCCCACAATATAATTTTTATATCTTTTCGGAGCTTAGAGGAGTTCTAGAGGACAAAGGCATGCTGGTAAGTTGCCTAGACTCGATCTTTAATTTGTTTTAATTTTTTAGATTTTAGGAATTATGAAATGGTCTAATCTAACCTAGCTGGTGAGCGATTCCAATATATATAATTAATTATAATTAATATTTTGAGTTACTTTTGGATCCCTTAGAGGTTTATTTAACTTCCCTAAGCTATTTTAATAGGCGTATGCCTAATTAAATATTAAATAGATTGGGGCTACTCTTGCTCGTGTGATGTGCGGGAAACATTTCTATAACCTCGACAACAATTGATTGACACTAAGAAACATGGATTCTTGCCTATTTTACTTACCGATATCTCCATGAGGCTTAGGAGTCAATAAGAACACTTTGGGATATAGTTTTAATGTCTTGAATTAGAGAGACTAGTTAAGATTCGTAGCATACCCTTTATACTTTAGGTTTGGCTTGGTGGACAATTGATAATCGGAAGTTGAGACCTTTGAAACATTAGGACTGGATAGAAGACTACGTTGATTGGAATTTCGAATTTGGTGATGGACTATGTAGCTCGCCGTGGCAAGCAATCCAGATTGATTGTTTACTATTATTTTAATAATTGCTTCGTGTTACGTGTTAGAAGTTATACTATATCATGTAAATGTGTTGTTTGAGCATGAAAGTGTTGTCTACATCATTATGAGATTTAATTGAGAATATTTGTAATAATTAAGTAGTGACTTGAATACATTAGTGATAAATTGTGTCCGATGAGCATGAATTTGTAAACTAGTGCCTTATGTGATTTTATTGTGAATACTTGATATGATGCGAAATATGATATAATTTTGGATACCTAACTTGATTTGAATATTTCACTGAATATGCTAGTGATAACCAATTCTGTATTGTGATACGAATAATATTTTGGGGAGGAAAACTTGTGGAGATGTGATATTGTGACCCCGTAGTTTGCTGTCATATAGCGCACCTGACTAGCCTCCTATTGCTAGAAGATAAGATACCAATTATATATGGTTTCTTTTGCATTTTCAAGGATTTTATGACACTTTTACTCTCATTTTATGCACGTAACTGTACTTTTGTGATAATATTTGATTTTCATGGCAATGTGCTTATTTAAGGGTAAAATAGTCAATTATTTATTCTAAACTGCAAATACTTTAATCTCTAATTTGCTTGACCTTCACAAGGAGTTTTGGTTTTGGTTTGCAGGCATTTAGAAGAAATTCAAAGCTTAAAGTGGAGTAGAGAAGGAATCACAAGACAAATAGGACAAAAAATGAGAGAGCCAGCTTACTGTGTTTCTTAGTGCTCGCTAGTCGTGACCTTAGTGCTCAATGGTCGCAACCTACATTCTTTTGGGAGACTTTATGTTTTAATTGGTCGCAACCAAAAACATGGGTATGGTCACTACCAAGGGGAGGCTGAATTTTTTGCCAGATTTGGTCAAGAGTAGTTTCATCTCATCCTCTCAACTTCTTTCATCAACCTTCCATTTTTCTTCATTTTTCTACCGATTTCTCCATTTTTTCCTTGATTACTTCATCTCTATCACATTTCTCTTCATCTTTCCATCATCTTTTTCTACATATCTCATGGCACTAACTCTAGATAGCGATTGTAGCATGGTTGGAGCTATGAGAGGCTAGATCTCTTAGCCTTTTGGTGATAGATAATACAGCTTGAGCTCATAGACCACAATGGGGGAGTGATTCTATCTTAATTTGCACTTGTTCATATTTTGGGAATTCTAGATTTAGGGATTTCATATACGTATGAGGATTGAATATTAATTGATTATTTATCATATTAAATATTTGTATTTAATTTGGATGATGTGATTACTGAATTTCATATATATATTTCAATTTAATTTATAGTTAATTGAATGATTATTGGTGATTGTTAGTAATTAATTCAATTGATTATAGTCTTTAGCTATCAATTGATAGTTAATTAAGGGTTTTTGCATCATCTAATTCAATGTACACACTAAGTCATTTTCAATAGTCGATTAAGAGGTAAAATTCAACTCTGATTAAAGTGATTTCAAACTCGTTAATGAACTAGACTTGATCGATTGATTAAGGTTTTATTTAAGACTTAGTGATTTCATAACTTCTATTTTCAATTCAAGGGCGAGGATAGATATATGTTCATCATCAAGAGTCTTTTCTATCATATTTCTCTTACAATCCAAACCATTCTCTCATTAATCAAAAATACTAAAAATATTTACTTTCACTGCACCCTTATTTTTATTGCATCAAAGTTTGATCAAACCTAAAACATATGCTTTTACTCAGGTTTTTAATATTATCGTTCACCAATTTGTTAGGATTCCAATAAAAAGGCTGCTTGAGAAGAACAATATGGTTGTGCCTTATCCTACATTATTGGGAGCAATCTTTATTTTGAAAAGCCTTGATAGCTACAAAGCCGCGCATTTCAAAGGTGTAATTACCGGTGGCCAAGTAGTTGGTTCCCTAGCATTGGTTGTTGATTCTATTGTTGGCCTGAGTCGTTCTTTTTATTGAGCTTTAGTTTTATTGTTTTCATTGCATGGCATAAAATTTTTTGAGAAATAGAACCAAATATATTATTTTCTTTAACCATTCTCTACTTAATTGTGTGTGAACTAAGATTTCCAAGACTATCAACTTTGAATTTGAGTCATTCTTCACTTGCACTAAGGTTTTGGAAATTGCTCATAAGTTTTTGAGTGCATTTGGCTAAGTTACTTAGTTCAATTTTTTAAGTTTCTATGAAATTTCTTGTTATGTAATTTCACATCATGACTATTTTCTTGGTTAGTCGCGACTATACTATTAGACTCCAATATTTTGATAATAACAAGAGAGAAAAGTATTTCAAAACTGATAAAGAACATTTATCAATAAGCTTATCAATAAGAGGTCTATTCGATAAATGAAGATAAATTTGTGAAAATAATTAATTTTTAAAGTATATTTATCAAAGACCTATTCGATAAGCTTCCTTATTGATAAGACCTTCGATAAATCAACTATTGAGAAAACTCTGATCTTATTTTAAAACCATTTCTCTTCAAAGTCTTATTTGATAAGGGTATATATCAATAAAACCTTCAATAAACTTGAAAATGACTTCGTGAATTTTGTGAAGGTATTTATCCAAGCAACTATCGACAAGAATGTTAATCGATAAAACTTTCAAGTAATAATAGGTTCGATAAATTTTCTTTTAAGAGAATATATCGAAGACCTATTTAATAAATTAATTTATTGATAAGATCTTTGATAAATAAAGTATTTCAAATAAAGAAGGACTTATCAATTTATCGATAAATTATTTGATAAATATAAAGTCTGTGAAGTTTTTCTAAGACAATTTATTGAAAAACTATTCAACAAGTCTACTTATCGAAGAACTCTTTGATATGAATGAGAAAATTTCATTACAGACTTGCTGAACTTAGTCACTGTTCAAAAAGATATTTGAAATAATTATCAATAAGTTATTCGATAAGATCGTTCTTCAAATAATCCTTCAATAAATTAAATATAGTAAATTTAAATTAACTCTGATTCAGTTATTATATTTATCGATAAGCTATTTGGATATACCATTTATCGGTAAGAGGTTCAACTGTTTTATAAAGGATTTCATTCAAGTCTTATTGTAGACCTCTTCGATAAACTATCTTATCGATGAACTCTCCAATAAATGCTAATAGATTTTCAAATGATTTTTAGAATTAGATTTTGATGCAATCGTTTAAACATAGTGTAATTATTTTTATATGCTTTTTATCATTATCTATTACACTCACAATGTCTGCCTAGCATGTTTATGTTACAAATTCAAAATTGAGAAGTTGCGACTAAAAGGTTAACTATAAGAGAAACACATTTAATGCTACTGCCTAGTGTCGCCAACTGCCAATAGCTTTGTCTCCACTTCACTCAAATTCTTAGCATGTCTAATGGATAACTTACAAGCTGAAGCTATAAATATAAGGAAAATTGAATGCTAGAGTTAAGAAGCATAACTGCCTATGAAAAATATTTATCACGCCTTCAATCTTATTCTCTGATTGTTTAGTGCTTAAACTCTATTATCCTCTGTTTTCACTTAGCATGAATAGAGAGTTTATCTAAGTGAGAATTTATTATACTTCAGTGATTATCATATCTTCTATATGAGAGAGATTTATCAATTCTATATTTTTATTTTTAGTTACTCAAGAGTGTGGGACTCTTGAATGGTGTGTGACCTTACGGATTGTAAGGGGGAGTGATAGAGTATTCTCATGGTGAATATACTAAGGGATCAAGAACCCATGTAATCTTGGAAGATATAGTAAAAAATCTCAAAGGATTTTGAGGACTATGTTGAATCCGGCTATATCACCCAATAGGGGGTAAATTGGGTGATTTTAAAACTTTTGAAAACTTTAAAGATATTTAAAACAAATTTAAAGAGTAAGGTTTAAAATGATATTACCGAATGAAGTTCATAAAGAAAGATTGCACAAGACAATTTATATTGGTTTGGCCCAATCCACTTAAAAGATAAATAATATTCTAGTAAATAGATAGCATAAGGCTCAATGATAGGCTTGTACTTCATGAATTTAGTTAAACAGAAGGATATTTAACTCATTATATGATAAAGAACTCAAGCTTGCATATGGTAGCACATTCAGGATCAATGATAACTCTAGTAAATGGATTTTGGAGTATTTTTGAAATCTTTACAGATGATAAACTTATGAATTGAAATCCATGAAATAATTTAAAATATGTATTTGAAAATATGGAGAACATGCATAGTTTCATTTCACAGTTCATTTAGCAATTTGAAGATATATTTAGAGAATTGAAGAATGAATTGCAAAAAAGAAGTCAATGAACAAGTATTTGTTATTCTAATTCAAAATTCAATGAAACACAATATAGAGGTATGGTTTAGATTTCACCATGTTTCCTCTTGTCCTTGTGGCCACTAGCTTGACTCTTATGTGGAAGAAGGATTGCCTTTCCATATCCATCGCATCTTTGAATTTCTCCTGATAGTTGCTTGCAATTGTCTCTCAACTGTTGTGATCTTTGAAGCATGAGAGATCCTTCTTCTTCTTCTGTTCTCCTCAAGATAATTGAATGGCATAGTGTGATAATATATTCTTGAGACAAAACGTACTTCTTGAAACTTTCTCCATTGTTTCTTATAAATTGACTGAGACTGTGAGACTGCAGCAATGGATACTCTAAGTTCTCTGAAATGATGTAGTTTTCATTGATGCAGGAGGAACTCTTAGATGTCCCATTCTCCTTGTACCTTGTCTATTCCTTTTAATTTTATCATGCACATTTGAAACACTAGAAGGATATTTTGGTACCATTTGACTTTGGGTCCTTGGTAGTTAATATTGGACCTTACTTGTCCTTTAGGAACCCAACTAATTTTCTCACATTAGAATTTCTTCTGATATACCATGTGTGAGAAATATGACCTATTTTTCTATAATAGTTACAGATAACATCATGATGTATTTTAGAAGTATATCTATATCTATTGTGTTGGTCGAGTGGAAGCATATTGTGATCAGTGTGCAAATTTTTGTTTATTCCTATTAGAATTCTCTGTGATGTCCTTAAGATGCAAAACATTTTTACTTTTTGAACTTGCATCAATAATTAATTGAAAAATCATACTTGTGCCTCAGTATAATCAACGTGTGAATCCCTCACACTCCCCCTTACAACAACCTATAAGGTATTTCTAGTGAGAATCCCTCTCATTCCCCTTTATACTTGTAAGGTTATAATCACTCAAGAATCCTACTTGAGCAATTCAAAAAAAATTATTGATGCAAATAAATTCTCTCAGTAGAGTGGATAGGATAATCACTAAGCTTACAAACTCTGAGGTTCTCTCTTTACAATAATATGATATCTGCTCTGAATCAAAGATGAGAAACATAGTGGAACAGAGACCTAGTGTATATAATCAAAATGCATTGTAAACTTTTCTAGTTAAGTCTCTTAACTTTTTTCACTTTCTCACTTTTACTTCTTATTTTATACTTAGCTCTTCAAAATTCTATTGAAGCATTGAAGTATCCTTTGGGTAGCCATTATTCTAACGTGAACAATTGATGTCTTTTTGCTCTTTGATTATTTTCTTTATTTGATCTGCAAATGATCTTGAAATATGCTTTAGTAATAATATATAATTAATTTAAGCATAAAGCAATTGTTTCCAAATGATTTAGGATTAAAGATCAAAATCTAATAAAGTCTGGTTTTAAACTCTTTTCGCAAAATGCTTTGACTTATCGAAAAGCTTATCGAAGAACATCCTTATCAAAAAGGTATTCAATAAATTGCTGAAGAATTATATCTCAAATAGTTAAAATCTTATCTAGCAATTCTTCAATAATCAGTTTATCAAAAAGCACTTCGATAAATCTTTACTAAATTGTAAAAAGATAATTCATGATTTATAAAATAGTTCTTTGATAAATGTCCTTATCGATAAACTCTTTGAAAACTATCTTTTAAAAACATATGTTTTTAGATTTATTGATATATTTCACAAACACTATTTATCGAAGTGTTATTCGATAAATGGGCTTGTTGAATAACTTATTGATAAATGCTAAAGACATTCTTTTTAAACTTTTCAAATAGACTTTCAATCATTTTGATATTTTCTCAAATAATATATCATATTTGGAAACAAAAGTTCATAAGATCATTCGTCAATACATATAACAAGATTTATCATTTTAGTACAATAGATTAAAGCACAGCTTGAAAGATTTATTATGTCAAAACAAGTCATCAGTATATAATCAATTAAGATCAGGCTATAAATCATGAAGATTATTCATTTAATCAAATTCAAGAAATTCATAAGCTCATCAAAGTTGTTCCAAGACTTATCCAATCAGAATTTGACATATTGATCTTAACAAAGGATCTTATCGAAGATCTCTCTTTGACAAATGACCTGATTAAATAGTTTATTGATAAGAGCATAATCAATTTCACTTTGAATCTTTCATTGATATTCTTTCTCAATGAATTCAAGACTAATTAAACTATAGATGATTTGAACAGATCAAACAACATTTAAGTAATGAATCATCACCAAAACATTTTAAACAATCAAATTGCTAATAGAAACAACAAACAAAATGATGATTCTAGTTATTTAAATTTGAAGCAACTTTATCTTATCTTTCTTTAATTTAATCTTATATAAATTTGTGACTCAAGATTCCAAAGATCAAATTTAGAAAAAAGCAATTAGAACACTAATAAAGATTATTTATCAAAAACCTCAAACTCAGTGATCTGGACTATTTTAAAATATTTTAATGATAAGATTTTAAACCTTTAAACTTTCTAAATCTCTGATCATAATATTTTACAAAACATAATGTCAAAAGTTACTGAGAATCAGTGTGGTTTCATGCCAAATAGGTCTACAATAGAGGCGATTTATTTATTAAGGGGGTTAATGGAAAGGTACCGAATTAAAAGAAGAGACTTGCATATGGTCTTCATTGACTTAGAAAAAGCATATGATCGAGTGCCAAGAGAGGTGCTTTGGAAAGCTTTGGAAAAGAAAGGTGTACGTATGGCATATATCAAGGCAATAAAAGATATGTATGAGGGGGTAATAACTACTGTAAGAACGTCTGGGGGCGAAACAAAGGATTTTCCCATAAGGATTGGTCTACATCAGGGATCAGCCTTGAGTCCTTATTTATTTAATCTAGTAGTGGATGTTTTAACTAAGCCTATTCAAGAAGAAATCCCTAAGTGCATGCTTTTTGCGGACGATATAGTTCTTGTGGCGGAGTCAAGAGAAGAGATTAATTTTAAACTTGAGTTATGGAAAAGTACTTTAGAGTCGAAGGGTTTTTGTCTGAGTAGAAGTAAGACGGAATATATGCATTGTAACTTTGATAAGAGACAAGTTAGAAGTAACTTGGAGGTCAGATTGGGAAATCAAGTTATTCCACAAATAGATAAGTTCAAATATTTGGGATCAATAATACAGAAGCACGGTGAAATTTTGGAGGATGTTAATCATAGAATTCAGGCCGAGTGGTTTAAATGGAGAAAGGCTACTGGGGTTATATGTGATCGGAAAGTACCAGATAAAGTAAAAGGAAAGTTTTATCACACTGCTATAAGACCAACAATGCTTTATGGAAGTGAATGCTGGGCTTTAAAAGGACAGCAAGAGCATAAAGTTGGGGTAGCTGAGATGAGGATGCTAAGATGGATGTGTGGGCATACAAGAAAAGATAAGATTCGTAATGAACATATACGGGGAAGAGTTAGAGTGGCACCTATTGAAGAGAAAATGGTAGAGAACCGTCTTAGGTGGTTTGGACACGTACAAAGAAGGCCAAGGGATGTGCCGGTGAAGAGGGTGGATCAAATAGTATGGACACCGGTTAAAAGGGGTAGAGGAAGGCCAAAGAGAACGCTCAAAGAGGTCATTGAACGGGATCTCCTGGTCAATAACCTATCTAAGGATTTAGTTTTCGATAGAGCATAATGGCGTCGTATGATCCATGTAGCCGACCCCATTTAATGGGATAAGGCTTGTTGTTGTTGTTGTTGTAATGTCAAAAGTTAATGGTAAGATATATGAGAAATCATTTATTATTGCTTTTGAATAACCATAAACTTTTCCCTATTTATCAAAGAGTTATTCGATAACTCAATTTTTTAAATTAGTCCTCCGATAAATGAGTCTTTGAAACCAGAATATATTCTTTTAAAATCAGAGTGGATTGATCGAATATCTTATCGATAAATCCATTGTTCGATCAACTCTTCGATAAAACTTTTCATAAAATGCTTTTTGCTATTTGATTTACAAGACTTATCGAAGGCTTATTTGATAAATCTATTTATCGAATAGAGCTTTGAACAATTTTAGTTTTAAGACCAAGGACTTAAAATTTTAAGAAACCAAATATGATTGGTTTATAGAAGTCTTTATCGATAAGAAATCTTATTTCCTTCCAAAGTTTTTTATCATTTATCGAATAATCATCTTACTGATGAGCTTATCAATAAATATTTTTTATGAAATCTTTTGAAATTCTTTCTCAATTAATTGTCATAATCAAAACATTAATATTTGAGTTTAATAGACTGGATGTAGGCCAAGTAGTTAGGCTGAATTAGGATAAATCTCCTATGTCAACTTTTTCCTTCCATTATCTCGGTGATATCATTATTAATTATCTATTTCATTTTTGAAGAGTTTTAAAATTTTTAAGAATCACCCAATTCATCCCCTCTTGGAACTGTCATTCTAGCACTTGGTATTAGAGCAAGTCTCTTATAAAACAACTTACCAGTCTCAAAATCAATTATGGCAGGATTTGGTGATAATGTGCTACCCGGAGGAAGTTGTACCACAAAGCCTCTAGGATTCAATGGAGAAAATTTTACCTTTTGAAAAATAAGGATGAAAATATTTATAAAAGCTTCAGAGTACAGTTTGTGGAACGTCATCCAAGAAGGCAACTATGTTCCTATGAAAATAGTTTATGGGAGAAGAGTTTCGGAGACTCCAACTGATTATCATGAAGATGACAAAAAGATTATTGTACTCAATGATAAAGCTATCAACATTCTATCATATGCTCTTAGTCAAAAGGAGCACATTAAAGTGTCCAGCTTAGAAATTGCTAAAGAAATATGGGAAGCACTAGAAATTGCTCATGAAAGAATGTCTAAAGTTAATCATAGCAGAATCAATACTCTTACAATGGAGTTTAAATTATTCCAGATGAACCCGAGAGAAAGCATTAGAGAAATAGAGGTCAAATTTTCTCATTTAATGAATCATCTCATCGCTCTTTTCAAAATGTATATTCAAGAGGATAAAGTAAGAAAGATCTTAGACGGGCTTACCAGAGATTGTGATACAAAGGTAATAGCAATTGAAGAATTAAAAAGGATAATCAATGAGGTTAGTTGCTGTACTTTTTGGAAGCTTATCATAATTTGAAAGCAAGCATATATATAAGAAAGATTTTAAAGAAAAACATAAAAAAGGCATTGGTTTGAGGGATCAAGAGAGTGATTTAGAATATGAGCTCAAAGATAAGGAAATAGGACTTCGGGTTAGACAATTCTGGAAGTTCTATAAAAAGTAGAGCAGGAAGGAAAATTCAATTCAAGCATAATTTTTTGTCAACTTCAACATTGGAGGCTCGAGATCAAATCATATGCTTTGAATATAAGAAGCCAGGACACATCAAGGCAAATTATCCTTAACTTTCAAATAAAGATAAAGAGAAGAAGAAAGAAAGATTGCAGAAGAGGATAGCCTTGGTATTTGTCATCTGGGGAGATAGCTTATCTTTAGAAGATGAAGGGAGCGATCAGGAAGAAATTGTAAACATTTGACTCGTAGCTCAGGAAGAATTAGAAACAAAGGTAAATCTTAAAGCTATATATGGTGAATTATTTTTTGAATGCAATGAGCTAATAAATGAATTGTTTAGAATTACTAATTATCTAATAAATTCTAAAAAGAAAATAAAAGTGTTAGAAGAGCAAATTGAGATTAACTTTTAGACTGTTAAAACCACATAAGTGCCTTGTACTAAATGTGAATTTATAAAGCAAAGGAATGAATAGTTGACCAAAAATCTTCAAAAATTTACTAAAGGAAGTGAAGTACTTAATATAATTTTAGGAAATCAAAGATGCATCTCAGATAAATCCAAAATTGGATATAATCCAAATCTGGACAAAAGGAAAGATAAAAGGAAAAACATATTTAAAATATTTTAGAACCTTTATTCATAATTCTAATCCTTTTGCTATATGTACTTATTGTAACCACAAGGTCCACACTACTACTTCTTATTATCATAAGAAAAAAGGGTACCTACAGGACACTGAGATGGGTACCAAAAGGTACTTATGAAGTGAAAGTTCGACAGACTAACAAATTAGGACCCAAAAAGATATGGATACCTAAAGTTAGAATTTTTTATGCAGGTATGTCTCAAAGCGTCCAAGAAACCAAAATGGTATATTGATAGTAGATGCTTAAGACACGTGATTATGGATGTTGACAAATTCCTAAATCTCACCTAAAGAAGGGGAAACGTTAGTTTTGGAGGAAATCAATATGGAGAAATAGCTAGAATTGGAGAAATTGGCAGCTCATATTGTAACATCCTTACTTTTATACAACTTGGGGACCATTCAGTAGCATTTGGAACTACTTACAAGACCTTGGAAGTCCATTAGCCAAATCTGGAATTTTACTCTTTCTCAGGTTACTGTTCATATGGTATTCCAGATTACGCAATAAACTTTTAAAAATCATAATTAATTCTAGAAAACTTGAAATGAAGTGGTTCAAAAAGATGCACGAAGATAACATCTTTAAATATAAGGAAAAAATAATTTCCAAACCAAATGATTAGCCAATTGATACAATTTATTCGTTAAATTTACTGTTCATTTGGTTAAAAACTCTAGAAACAGATTCTAGTCCCTTACTTTGAAAATTCATTTCTCTTGATATACACA
This sequence comes from Leucaena leucocephala, assembly GCA_037074615.1. Taxonomy (NCBI): domain Eukaryota; kingdom Viridiplantae; phylum Streptophyta; class Magnoliopsida; order Fabales; family Fabaceae; genus Leucaena; species Leucaena leucocephala. Next base: position 10,217,264 of record CM073567.1, on the reverse strand, counting down.
TCCAATTGAAATGTTCTACCTATGAACTTAAATATTTGGATGTGTAATACATGCTTATAAAATTTCATGAATTAATTCCTTCATTTCCTAGGTCAAACTGAAGCCACAACAAAACTGCTCTAGGACCTACGTTTTTACCATTTCATTTTCCTTCCTTTTACTTTCAATAATTGTTTCAGCATACATAAGCTATCAAATAAGCTTCTTAATATTCATATACATCATGTACATATGTCATAAGTATTTCAAATAGTTTCATCGCATAAATAGATACTTTACATGGCTTTGACATACGTGGAAAGTGCATAGCATATGCTAACATCTTAAATATTTTACTTTTCTTCTTCCATGCTTTAGCTCTTCTCCAGGCATACATTATCCATCATGCTTGACCTAAATTGGTTGGTTATGGGAGAGTGAGATTCTAGGGAATCTCAGTAGCAAATATTACTACTTAAATATGCAAGATGGATGCTAATGCATGATATGTAAGTTCATTAAACTTTCTTTGATTAGTAACATGCTATCATGCTATATACTTTTGCATAAAGTGCATGGCCATGGAAAACATATGATTCATAATACATTCAACATTATTTATCATGACACAACATCATTCAAGCATCATGTACATGTCAACACATAAGCATACCACATCAAGCACATAAAGAGGTAAGTTCACTACCTTGCACTTAAGCTTTCCTCTTGATGTTTAGCACTTTCTCCCTAGCTTTTCAACCATGAAGCCTTTATGTCCATCACTTCCCAACATCTTCTTGGATGTTTCATAGTCCTAAACACATTCATATTCATCACATAACTCATTAGGACTCATGAACTCCAACTATGTTCAAGATTAACTTTGTTACACTCCTTATTGTCATAACTTTCCCTAATATTCACTAATCCACTTGGCTCTTGAATCAATTGATGTCTTGACTTTACCCTACACAATTTCATCTTTTGAATCCATTTATGAGCTTAGAATCATGAAATTCCAGCTCCATCATGGCCTGCTGTACAGAACTGAACATAAGCATACAATTCTTTCAAAAATTCTCATTTTGATTCTAATGCTTCCCATACTTGTTTCTCCACTTTACCCCACACAACTTTTCATTTTAAAACCATTGGAACCATCAAAATTATGAAATTCCAATTACTATTCATGCGAGTGAACAGTACCCGTAAGGAATCTCAAAGACTATAACCTTGAGATTTTAATGTTTCCAAGGTTCAAAACCTTTCCAATCCTACACAAAATCATTATATAAACTCAATGGAAGCATTAAATAATTGAAATTCCATTTCCTTCCCTCATGAATAGTGCAGACTGAACATGGCACACCATGGCAAAGTCAAGAATATCAATTTGATTCAACAACCAACCACTTAACTAGCTTGTTTAAGCTTCAATCATATATTTCTAACTTTAATTTCTTCTTTCCCCTTTCATCTAAGGTTTTTGGGCAGCACCACCCCTTAGAGAAAACTCAACTTTTTCCCATGAAAACCCTAAGTTCAAGCTACCAAATCAAAGGAAAATAAACTAGGAGAGATTGCTTACCTTTAATCTCTAGCTTACTTGAACTTTAGTACCTTGAATCTTCTTTATCTTGGCTTGTGTTTCCATTTTGCAAGAGCTTCCCCAAGGGTCCATGAGCTTATGGTTTTGAACCAGAATTGAGGGGTTATGTGGATAAATTATAATGGTAGGAAGCTTCTGGAAAAATTCCAGTATAATCCGATACCGATCAAAGCAGTTTCATAACAACCGGACTATTTTCTGTTCCTAATTTTTTATAATATACCAGGATATGTATTTTATCTTGGAAATCAATGTCTAAGATTCTCACACCATTGACATACTTGTACTGGGCCTCAACTTAATTACAGATCCCTTGAAAAATGACTGAAATGCCCTTGGTTCACTGTCTTGCACTATATTAACCCTAAGGGCAAAACTGTCATTTCACACCTCTTTACACTACCTCAGGGCATATATTGACTCTAACTAACCATATTTATTCTATGTCCCATATTTTTTCCCTATCCAGTATGACCAAAATACCCTCCATCCATCACTAGTACAATAGGGGCATCTAAGGGCATTTATGTAATTTTGTACTTTTCCTGGACTGCTTTGGACCTTGGCCCGCATAACTGTCTCACTACTTTATTGGGCTCATGATGGCGCGATTTGGGCCTTAATATAGGCTCATTGCCTTTATTACCTTTATGGCCTAATTCACCTGACAACTCTCCCGATCTTATTTATCAGGTATTTTATTTCACTATAAAATCCCATAAGGATTTTACAGGATTCCTTTTTTGACTCTGTCAAGTTTATAAATTGTTACATTAAATATGGGAATTTTCAGTAAAGTTTCATCTAATTCTGATATCTGAAAAATACTGTAATAATTCTTCTGACTTTAGAAATTTATATCAATTAATCGGGACCTCAAATCAAAATTCTGTGTTGCGTTAAACTGACTGAAATAATTTTTTCTATCTACTGGTAAAATTTGGGTCTAATCTGATTCTGGGCATTTTTGGTCTGTTTCGGCTCAACTTTCTCATATTTACATTTAGGTCCCTGAACTTTTGAATAATTGCATTTTGGCCCCTGAACTTTTAGCTATTTGTATTTAAGTCCCTTAATTTTTAAAAATTATACTTAAGGGCCCAACTTTTGTTTCTACTTGCACTTTTTGCCTTTAACCTTTTCTACTTTTCATTTTAGTCCTTCTCTTCCTTAAAGAATCATCTAACCCTTATTATTTCTTCTTATCTTCGTCATAATCCTTTTTAAACCTCTTTCCATTATCAGTATTATACTGATAGGAAAAAAATTAGGTTATGGCACATATAGCATAAGAATAGAAGATGTCTACGTTGTAAATGGACCTACCACAATCTACTCATTATTAGTTAAAGTATAGACAAGGACAACTGGATAATCTTTGGCTCGAAAGAATATCTAATTTTTAACAAGAAAGATTTGATACTAAACAAAAATGAATTGAAAGCGAAACTTAAAGCACCAAGGGATGATAACTACTATATTATTTCATTCAATTCAAATAGTTTTAATTTTTTTTTGTGTAAAAAGACTGATGAAAGTTGTCTATGGCATAAAAGATTAGCTCATGTAGATATGAGCCAAGTTTTAAAATTTATTAGAAAAGATTTAGTCATCAGTTTATCCAAATTTTTTTTAAAAACAACGTTGTTTGTGATGCTTGCCAATGAGGAAAGAAAATAAGGTTATCATTTAAATATAAGAAGGTAGTTTCAACTGAAAGACCACTTCAAAGATTCATATGGATTTGATTGGTCCAACAAGAGTCAAACATTTTAGAGGAAATTTGTATACTCTTGTTATAGTTAATGACTATTATAGATTTATTTAGACATTATTTCTTCCTTCGAAAGATGAGATATTCGATGCCTTTGTTGTTTTTGCCTAGAAAGTAAAAAATGAGAAGGTGTTTCTATTGTGTCTATCAGGATTAATCATAGAGGAGAATTCGAGAATCATTAATTTGCAACTTTCTGTGATGAACATGGGATAAATTGTAATTTATCAGCTCCTCAAACACTGTAACAAAATGGAGCAGTGGAATGCAAAAATAGAGTCCTTACTGATATGGCACAAGTAATGCTAAATGAGAAAGGGGTCTCTCAAGTATTCTGGGCTAAGGAATAGAGCCTATGTTAGAATCATATTTTCATATTTGATAAGACACCCTACGAGCTATACAAAGGGAGAAAATCAAATATTGCTCATATAAGGATCTTTGGCAGCAAGTATTTCATCTACAATAACAACAAAGATAACTTTAGTAAATTCGATTCTAAATTTGATGAAGGTATATTTCTAGGAAAACTCTTCGTAGTAAAGAATATAGAGTTTTCAATAAAAGAACTTTTTCAATTGAATAGTATATTCATATTATTTTTCTGAAGTTGAAAATTTTTCAAAACTTGCTTCCAAGGATGATGCTGAGATTATTCAAAAAATTGGAAATTTAAATCTTAACAAAAAGCCATCATTATTAGATCCTGAAAAGATTTGTGAAAATATTTCTTAAGAAAAGGATGATAAACCTAAAGCCTTGTATCATATAAAGGATCATCCTTTAGACCTGGTCATTGGTGAAGCTATTGAAGGGGTTAAAACCTATAGATAGGTGTTCAATGAAGTGTACTTTGTTACATTCATTTCAAACATTAAATCAACCAATATGGATGAGGCATTATCATATACCTATTGTATCATATCCCAAATTTTCCCCATCTGTATAAAATTGATAGAGAAAAGAGATTTGGAAGGGATTGTTACAATGACTGAAAGAAAAGATAATGGTTAGATAAGGTTTAAGTTATGGAAAGGAAGGAAAATGAAAGGTTATAAAGAAAGGGACTAAACTGCAAATAGTAAAATTTTAGGGACTAAACTATAAATAGTGAAAGTCTAGGGATTAAATTGTAAATGGTGGAAAGTTCAAGGACCTAAATAGAGTTTTGAGATTTCAGGTACCAAATCGGAGTTTCAAATTTGGTAGAAAATGACTAAAATAGAATTTGGCAATTTGTAGGGACTAAAGTGTAATTTTACCAAATTCAGGGGTAAAAGTGTAATTATGAAAAGTTGAGACAGAAAATGCACAAAATTGCCCAAAAATGTTTCAATCCTAAAATTTACTAGTAAATAAAGGATAGAATTCAGGCCAGGCATGTCTCTCTTAATTCTGATGCAAGGTCCCGATAAATTGATATTAATTTCTTAAGTCTTGAAATTAGTACAGTATCTTCCATACATCAGAATATGATGAAATTTTATAATAAATTCTTATAATTATTAAAGGAATCTTGTAGTTAATTATGAAATTTAAGGTAGAAATAGACACCGATAAAGGATTTAAAGAAAACTATAGAATTTTTATCAGGACTTATGGGTCTTAGAAAATTATGAGATTTTATAAAAAAATTAATTTTATATTAGAATGAATTTCTAAAAATATAATAAGAATAAAAAGAGTTATATAGAATTTATCTAAAAAATTAGGGTGGTTTAAGGTATCCGGTAAAAGAAGTGCTTTGTGATTTGTACCACATAGTGAATTGGACCCAAGGGAGGCCCATAATTGTGCCACATGAAGGCCCAAAATTATAAGAAATTGTGTAGAAGCCTAATGGAATTTTTATACTATTTTATAAAAAAAAAGAAGAAGAAAGGAAACTTCAAGAATTTCCTTAATATACAAGGTGACTTGTGAGGTGTCTTGTGGGACCCACACTAATGCCACATAGCGCCAAGAGCAAGGGGAGTAGTTTATACCATATGCTAAATTATATTAAAATAATATAAGAATTAAGTGCATTATGATTAAGGATAATTAAGCAAGAAAGCAACCAAGGAGAGTTAAGATTAAGATATTGTAATAATTAGAAAATTAAGATATCTTAGTCCCAAGGCCCTAATTTTGCTATAAATACCCCCTTAAAAAGAAAAAATATGATGCTCTTGAGGAACAAAGGGGAACCTATTGCAAAATGAAAAGTCAACCATTCCAAGGCAAACATTCAAAGGCAAATTCAAGAGGAGATTCAAGATACTTTTGTCAAAGATAGTTAAGGCATAAGGTAAGTAATCCTTCCTAATTTATTTATAAGTGTTTTGGAAGGATAAAACCTAAGTTTTAATAGAAGAAAAGTGAGATATCCTCTTGGTAATGGTGCTGTCCAAAACTATACAACATTGAAGGAAGAAGAAAATGAAGCTACAACTATGTTGTTAAAATTTAGATAAGCTAGAATTAATGGTTGGGTATTGAATTAAATTATATTCTTGACTTTTCCATTTAAGAGCCCATTTGGCCACCTACTATGCAGGACCAACAAGAATGAATTTCAATAATATAATGCTTCCATTAATTTTATATGATGCTTTTGTGTAGGTTTGGAAAAGATTGGAACCTTGGAATCATTGGAATTAAGAAAGAAAAAATTTGAAACCCTCTCTATTACTGTTCAAAGCATGCACAATGATTAGAATTTCATAATTTTGATGTTTTCAATGAATTTAAAATAGAATTGTGTAGGAATAACTAAGATCAAAGTCTTGGAAGCATTGAAATTGAAAAGACAAATTTTTAGAAAGTATATGCACTATTTTGATTCTATCTAGAAGCCCATGAAGGAGCTAGAATTTTATTATTCTAAGATCATAAATGGATTTAGAAGGAAAATTTGGGTAGGGTCAAGTCAAGACATAAATTAATTCAAAGGACAAGGCAATTAACCACAAAACAAAGAAAGTTAGGGGTTAAGTGGTTAGTTGAGTTTAATGTTCGTGAATGTTCGGTAATTTGGTTATGATGAATGAATGATTATGAAATGTTTAGGCTTTGACATGTGTGCTTAAAGAAGGCTGCAACACATGAAGTAAAAGTGATAAAGGAAAAGAGTAAGGAAAAGCAAGGAATAGAGGTAGTGAACTTACCTACTTCTATGCTTATGTTGCTTGGATGTTTGTTGTGGTGGTTACTTACTTTGATTATCTAAAACATGTATAATTAAGTGATGCTCTATTTCTTTTTATGCTATGGCTATATGTTATAATTAAGGGACATGGAAGCATGTAAGTTATCATTATGCAAGCATGATCATTAAGTGCACACATATTAACATCAAGCATGTAGTTGCATACATTGTATGGTATCTGTTTACTACTGAGAATTCCTCAAAAATCTTGTAACACCTTACTTTCATATATCTTAAGGACCATTCAATGGTATTTAGAACTTCTTAAACATCCATTGAATTTTAATTACAAAATCTAGAATTCCCAACATTCATGGGTACTCTTCATTTGGTTGTTCTAGATTTGGCAACGACTTTCAAAAAAATCATAATTGTAGAAAAAATTGAAATGAAGTGGTCAAAGCTAACATAATAAACTTTAAGGAAAACATACTTCCCAGACCAAATGATCAGCCAATCAATATAGACGTGGCATTAAATATGTGGTTCATTTTATCAAAACTTCTTAAAATATTTTTTGGTCCCTAACTTTGAAAATGTCATTCTCTTTATACAGACATCGAAATGAGGCATTCCTTATGTCAAAACTTAGTTTAAGATGTTAACTAAATATTGGTAATTTATCATACATTTATTCAATCATTAACTATTTTTAATTATAGCTCAAAGTTCATGGCTTAAAACTGTATCAAAACTAATTATACATACATCTCATAATATACATACAATTCCATATAAATCATGATAAATAATTCTTAAATTTTCTTCATGTATCTTTATCTCCTCTATCTTGAGAAGACCTACAATGATTTGATTGATATTGAAGGGGTGAGATTTTTAAGAAAATCTTGGTAGCAAATGGATACCATACAATGTATGTGTAACATCCTAAATTTTTCCCTATCTGTATAAGACTGATAGAATAAAGAGGTTTAGAAGGGATTGTGACGATAAATAGATAGAAAAGATAATTATTAGATAAAGGTATAAAGAAGAGGGACTAAAGTAACAACCCTAAAAGTTCCATGGTGCAAAATGGAAGTAGATATAAGCTTTGGGTCATTAAATGTAATTATGAAAAGTTAAGGGCTTAAAGTGTAATTTCTAAAAAGTCTAGGGGTAAAATGGTAATTACATAAAGTTGAGCCAAAAAAAGCCAAAAATTGCCCAGAAGCATTTTAACCCAAATTTTCCTATAAAATAGAGAAATTTATTTTGATCAGTTTAATGCAACATGAAATTTTGATTTGAGGTTCCGATAAATTAATATTAATTTTTGAAATCAGGAGATTATTACAGTATCCTCTGGCCCTCATAATTAGATAAAATTTGGTTGTAAATTATTATAATTAATATAAGAAATTATAAAATTGACAGAAGTAAAAAAGGAGTCATGTATAATTGATTATGAAATTTAAGGTAAAATCAGATACTCACAAAAGGTTAAAGGAAATATAGAAATTTTTTATCAGGACTTCTAAGTCTTAAAAAGTTATGAAACTTTGTAAGAAATTCATTTTATATTAGAATTAATTTCTAAAAATATTATAACAAGTAAAAGAGGGGTTTAGAATTTATCTTAAAAATTAGGGTAATTTAAGGATATCAGTATAGGAAGTGCCTAGTGATATGTGGTCAAAATTATGGTTTGGGCCTAAATAAGCCCAACATGGCATCATATAGGTGTTCATGGAGCCCAAAAAATTGTCATGTGATTAAATAGATTTTCTACAATATTTTATGATTTTTTTTAAAAAATAAGAATTCAAAGAAAAATCAAGAAGGTGTAAGGTGACGTGAGGTGTCTTGTGGGACCCACATGCTTTACACATGGCACCAAGAAGAAGAATAAAGGGTTATTCCATGTGATCAATTATAATAAAATAATATAAGAATTAATTTAATGATGATTAAGGATAATTAATCAATAAAGTAACCAATAAGATTCAAGATTAAGGAGTTATAGTAATTAGTTGAAGGAGGGATATTTTGGTCTGTTGAGCCTTTAAATTTGGCTATAAATATCCCTCCCATTCTTCACAAAACCGTACCCTCTTGGGACCCTTGGAGAAACTCTTGTCATTTGAAAACTCAACCAAGATAAAGACAATTCAACGCACTTAAAGATCAAGGTAGTTAAAACATAAGGTATATGATATTTTTTAGTTTAGTTACAAGTGTTTTGGAAGGGTAAAACCTAGGTTGGACTATTGAAAGTTGAAGGAGGAAGAAGGAAATAAATCTAGAAATATGTGATTAATGCTTAGACAAGTTAGTTTAGATGATTAGTTATTTAATCAAGTTGATATTCTTCACTTTATCATGAAAGAGGCATTTTGGCCAAGGCTGTTTTTGTTAGGAAGAAATGAAATTTCAATGATCTAATGCTTCCATTGAATTTATATGATGATTTTGTGTAGGATTGGATAGATTTGGAACCTTGGAAGCATTGGAATTGAAAGTTGTAATTTTTTTAAGTCTTCTATATACTGTTCACATGCAAGAAAAGTGATTGTAATCTTATGATTTTGATACTTCCAATGGTTTTAAAATGAAAAATTGTGTGGGGTAAAGTAGAGAAACAAGTATTGGAAGGCCAAATTAGCACATAAATGGATTCAGAAAGCCAAATTGTATGTACCTGCTATAATTTGGGCATTTTGAGAAATGGATTTAGAAGGCCAAATTGTATAGGGTAAAATCAAGACATCAATTGATTCAAAGGTCAAGCTAATTAGAAGGAATTAGGAAAAATTACCAAGCATAATACTCTTGAGTAATAATTGAGTTAGTTATGAATATGAAATTCCTAGGATTTGATTTGTGTATTCAAGAAGACAACCTCACTTTAAGGAAATGTGACAAGGAAGTGGATAAAAGGAAAGTGAGGTATCAAGGTAGTAAGCTTACCTAAACTTGTATATGTTGAATGTATGGTTGATTGTGTTATGGCTTGATTGATGTTATTCATATGTAATTGTTAAAGCACTGTGCTCTGATTACTTTGGCCAATTGTATTTCATATGTTATATGGAAGCATGCATATTGCATTATGTTGACACAATCACAAGCAAGCACTAATACCAAGCATTGATACATACATTGTTTAGTACTATTTACTACTGAGATTTCTCTAGAAATATCACCCCAAATTATATATCCAATCAACAGGAACCTTAAGATGAGAGAGGAAGAATGTTAGATGATGATATGGTTTGCTTGCATGGTTATGATATAGACAAGTTTTGGTATGAATGTATGTAAAGTTGGTTGTTAAAATTCTACACGTGATCAACAAAAGATAGTTTTGAGCTATGGCACTTGGTTTGTAATTAAAAATAGTTAATGATGTAATAAATGTATGATATTTTAGAAGTAGTTATTTAAAATTCTAAGCTTCATTTTGACACCAAGTACACCTTATTTTGATGTCCGTACAAAGAAAATGAAAATTTTAAAGTCAGGGATCAAAATCTAGTTTTTAGAGTTTTTGACCAAATAAATAGTAAACTTTGATGTTAGAGTTGACCTATTTGACTAGTCAATTGTCCAAGTAAATATTTTTCCCTTAAAATAAATTATGTTAGCTTCAAGTATCCTTTTGAACCATTTCATTTTGATTTTTCTAGAATTAGTTATGATTTTTCAAAGTTTGTCGTTGAATCTAGAATTACCAAATGAACAGTAACCATGAACTTGGAAATTTCAGATTTTGAGATTGAACTTCAATAGACTTGTAAGTGGTTCTAAATGCTACCAAATAGTCTCTAAGATGTATGAAAGTAAGATGTTATAGTATGCAACTACATCTTGATGTTAATATGTGCGCACTTATTGATCTTGCATAATGATAACTTTACATGCTTCCATGTTTCCATAATTATAACAAATGTCCATAGCATAAAAAGAAACAAAGAATCACTTAATCATACATGCTTCACATAATCAAACTAAGCAAACATCACATAAAATATCCAAGCAACATAAGCATACAAGTAGGTAAATTCACTATCTCATTAGCTTGCTCTTCTTTTTAACCTTTCCATACCTTCTTTTCCTTGCTTGAAATTCCACTTCCTTGGTCCAGAACAACCTTCGGCCTCATAAATAGCAAAGTCAAGAATATCAATTTAATCCAATTACCAACTATCCAAACTAGCTTGTCTAAGTATATTTTACATGGTTCCAACTTCATTTTCTTATTCCTTCTTTACTTAAGCATTTCAGCCAGCAAGGGTTCTAAGGGAAAAATCCATTTTTATCCACTAAAACCTAGGTTTTATCCTTTCAAAATACATATAAATAAATTAGGAAGGATTTCTTACCTTAGGTACTTGCTTAGCTGGCTTCTCCTTGATCTTATTTTGAGTTCTTCATTTTGGCATAGTTTCCCCAATGGACCTTTAGGTGCATGAAATTTTTAAGATAAGGGGGTATTTATTGTCACATCCTAATTTTTGGCTATTTGTATAGAACCTATAAGGGACAGATAGAGGAAAGAGTTTTGAAAGGGATTGTGCCGATGATAAGAATAACTGATAAAGGTTAGATAAGGTTTAAAGAAAGAGAGAGACTAAACTGAAAAATCTAAAAGTTCCATAATTTAAAATGGAAGTAGACATAAGTTATGGGCTATTAAGTGAAATTTAGAAAAGTTTTAGGGCCAAAATAAAATGTATAGATAAATGTTTGGCCAAGAAGTATAATTTTAAAAAGTTTAAGGGATTAAAATGCAATTTGTCAAAAGTTTAAGGGTAAAATTATAATTATGAGGAAGTTGTACCAGGAAAGGGCTAGAATTGGACAAAAATGTTGTACTCCTGAATTTTACTAGTAAATAGAGAATGGTAATTGGGCCAGACATATTTTTTATAATTTTGATTTGAGGCCCCAGATAATTTATATTAATTTATAAAGTTTAGAGATTATTATAGTACCTTCTGGATCTCCTAATTAGATAAAATTTGGTAGTAAATTCCTATAATTAATATAAAAATTTATAAAACTAACAGAGCTCAAAAAAGAGTTCTGCAGAATTTGTTATAGAATTTATAATAGAATAATACACCAGATAAATACTTTCAAGTGAGTTTTTGTGGGAATTGAGTCATAAAGGTATTGGACCTATGTAAAGGCCCAAGTTGGTGTCCCATAGGCCCAATAAGATACTTGAACAATCATGTGGGTCAGTGTCCAGAGAAACCCTAAAAAATATAAAATTACGAAAAATACCCTTGTGTTGATACTTAATAAGAGATTAATGGAGGGCATTTTGGTAATTTAGACAAGTCAAAACACCAAGGAAAGTGCAAGAATGATTAATCAAAGTCAATATATGTCTTGATAAGATGTAAAGATGTATGAAATGACAATTACGCCCTTAAGGTTAATATAGTGTAAGTAGTAAATTAAGGGCATTTAAGTCATTTTCCAAGGGATGGTAAGCAGATATTCTAAAAATGTCAATAGTAGGAAATATTTGGACACTAGACTTAAAATTAGAAAGCATATTATGGAATTTTAGAAAAACTTAGATTCATAAAATAGTTTAATTTTGGAGAACTTGAACTGAGCCGGTACAAGATTGGACTAGATTTTCCAAACAAGCCCTTACCTTTTGAAAGATGCCAAACAATGCCCTAAATGATGTTATCGATGATGTCATAAAGTGGCTTCTAGGGCAAACTTGATGCAAGAATGAATATGGACCATTGGATCAAATAGTGAAAGATTAAATCCTAGCAATACATTTTCAGCCAAACTTTCTATATATATACCGCCGCATTTCTGCACATTCATGCCAAGCATTGGGAACCATGGGGAGGTGCTGCCAAAATAGATTTCAAGCAAGAAGAAGAGGAAAATTAAGTAGCTAAATAAGAAAATATCTAAGGTAACTTCTTCCTCCTACCTTTTATATTATGTTGTAGGAAAATTTCTCTTGGATTTGGATGGTTGAAACACCATTTTTCTCTCCATCTTAGCTAATCAAAATGACATGGAATTAGAAGGAAAATATGAATTTTAAGTCATGGAATGTTTAAACAAGCTTAAATAAGCTTGAATCAAGTAGTATTGGCTTGAAAATTCAAATGTGCATGGAATTAGGTTTTTGAGTTCATGGCTATCACTGTATGAATCACTATTCATATGTGAGAATTTTGTGATCTTAATGCTTCCAATGGATTTAAAATGAAAAATCATGTGGGATAAAGTAGAGAAATAAATATTGAAAGCATTAGAATCAAAATAGAAACTTTTGGAGAAAACCTTATTGTCCCACGTTTCTGTTTTGTCCAGGCCTCAAGGAAGGAATTGGAATTTTTCAATTCTAACTTCATATTTGGATTCCTTGAGAAAGATTGTGTGGGAAATGTTCAAGAAACTAATTAATTCAAAGGGCAAGATAATTAGTCAAAATTAAGAGAAAATTAGTTAAGATAAGGTAGCTAGTCTTCCATTTGGTATATGATCATGGTCCTAATGAATTATGTTATAATATGAATTGTGTAGGACCTTGAAATATCCAAGAGGATGTTAGGAAGTGGTTGACTAAAGGTATGCATGGTTGGAAACCTAAGGAGCAAGTGCAAGACTAAGGAAGAAAGCTTATGTTTAAGGTAATGAACTTACCCATTCTTGTATGCTTGATGTATAAGCTTATGTGTTGATATGCTTATGATATATGATGGTGATGTATGATATGTATGAATAATATATGCTCTACCCTTTATGAGTTTATGGTCATGCATGATAGTGATAGGTATGGAGCATGAAAGTATGCAAATGGAAGATAAAGAAAGATAAATGAAACATGTCATGCACTTGCATTCATCTTGTGTGCAATGAATGGTATCATTTACTACTGAGATTTTCCAAAATCTCACCCTCCCATAACCAACCATAATAGGTTATTTATCATGAAAGAATCATGCTTGATACATGAGCTAAGGAATGGAAGAGAAGAAGTAGATAAGTGATGGCATGTCATTAAGGGGAGAAAGCAGGTTTTGTTGGGTTCCATTTTCATATGCTTAATAACACATGTGATTGGACAAGTAAAGCAGCTGGTTTTTGTCCTCTTATTCTAGAGGTGAGAAACCTTTTTCCCAACCTGATCTATCAGGCATAAACTTCTTTCGTAAAGCATTATTCAAGCATGTTATCCTTTTTTATGTAATGTTATGTAATATGCCATTATATATAAAGAAAACTATATGAAATAATTATAGCATAACTCCATGATGTATATGAATGAATGAGAGGTCAAAGAGATGGTTTATGCATGCTAGAACAATTATTGAGAATTAAAGAGAGGAAACTAAAACGGTAAAAAGATAGGTCCTAAAGTAGTTTTGTTGTGGCTTCAGTTTGACCTAGCAAATGAAGGAATTAATTTAAAAAACTTTATGAGAATGTAGTACATATCAATAGATTTAAATTTATAGGTAATACACCTTATTTGGATGTGTATATTAAGAGAAATGAATTTCCCAATTTACAAGACAGAATCTGGAATTTCCATTTTGCATGGCAATGTGCTTGTTTAAGGGTAAAATGGTCAATTATTTATTCTAAACTATAAATGCTTCGATATTTAATTTGCTTGACCTTTAGAAGGAGTTTTGGTTTTGGTTTGCAGGCATTTGGAAGAGACCAAAGACCTAAAGTAGAGTAGAGAATGAATCACAAGATAAAGAGGACAAAAAATGAGAGAGCCAGCTCACTGTGTTTCTTAGTCCCGACCTTAATGCCCGCTAGATGCACCTACCTTCTTATGGGAGATTTTTCTGTGTTAACTAGCTATGACTAAAAACATGGGTATGGTCACGACCAAAAGTACCAATTAGTGAAGCTGTGAGTTTTCATGTAGGTCACTTTTAATTAAGGTAAAGGGATCAACAACTAAGAAGGGGAGGCTGGATTTTTTGCCAAATTTGGTCAGGAGAAGTTTCATCTCATCCTCTCAACTTCTCTCATCATCCTTCCATCCAATCTTTAAATTTTCTTCATTTTCCACTAATTTCTCCATTTTTGCACCAGATACTTCATTTGTACCACGTTTCTCTTTATCTTTCCATCATCTTTTTCTGCACATCTCATGGCACCAACTCTGGACAGTGGTTGCGACATGGTAGGAGCTTTGAGAGGCTAGATCTCTTAGCCATATAGTATGCCAAATTATGTAATGTAATTTCATATAATAATTGGCATATTCATACAAATATATGAATATATGAGAAGCTAAGATAATGGTTCAAGCATGATAGAACAATTAAAGAGAATTAATGAAAGAAGTTAGTAAGGAAAATTCATAGGTTCTAGAGCAATGATGTTCCAACCCTGATTTGACCATGTTAATGGTTGAATCTGACCACAAAATTGGGTGAGCATTGTAACACCTTACTTTTATACATCTTAGAGATCATTAAGTAGTATTTAGAACCACTTAAACAACCATTGAAGTTCATTTATTAAATCTAGAATTTCTAAGTCTATGGTTACTGTTCATGTGGTATTTCTAGATTTGGTAACAAACTTTAAAAAATATAATTAATTCTAGAAAAATATAAATGAAGTGGTTCAAAAGGCTATATGAAATTAACATATTGCATTTTTAGGGGAAAATATCGCTTAGACCAAATTCTCAGCCAATCAATACAGTATTGGTGTCAAATATTACAGTTCATTTGGTCAAAAATCCTAGAAATATTTCTTGTCCCTATCTTTAAAAATTTTGTTCTCTTTGTACACACATCAAAATAAGGCATTCTTGGTGTCAAAATGAAGCTTGGCATGTCTACTATTTTTATGTAAAATTTTGCAGATTTATTCATAGGTTAAATGTTTTTCCTAAGTCATCATAAAACACTGTTAGAACTGAACATTGATAACTGTTGTTTTAATTATCAAACAAAACTAAGCTAACTAATAGTAAAATGAAGGCTAACCTAGGTCAGTTCACAAGGAGCCTAAATAGATGTAGAAGTTCCTAATTAATCTAATGAGCCACAAATTAACAAGTTAAAGAGATGGTGTTTGATGAGTTTTAATCTAACTACTGAAAGTAAAACCTATGCTATTATTTATGCTTTTAAGTATTTATGATGATGAGATGAATGGATGACAAATGTGTTCCCTTGGAGATTACCTTACCTTCATTATCCACAGAATATGAAAAGTTAATCAGCTGAATTAGAATATTTTAGCTAATAACTCGCTAGCTAAATTTCAATAAAAGCTACAACTCGCAGACATTAAAAGAGATTATGAATCATTCAACTTAGAGATAGCAGAATATGAATTAAATAGATACAACTGTATTCCATTATTGAATCACTTCAATTAATCACAACTATGTTCAACTCGATCAAAGATGAGAATCAATCAAAGGTCAGTTATGCAGAAATAAGAAATCCAACTCGGTTCCCTACTTCTTTATCATCTACTACTCTAATTGCATCAGTAATTACAGAGTTAACTACATCAACTCGATACATTTAATTTTGAATTAAAAACACAATGAACTCCCTGTTCAACTCAAGGATTATAGTTTAGCATCATCTCCAATGGAGCACAATAGCTAGCCTTGTATTGCCATATGAACTTTAGCAACAACAGAAAACACAGCTTGGATTAGTTATGAATGATCATAATGAGTATAACCAGATCCTAGAAACTGTGCATGACTCCCCTTATGGAAGCTGTGTGTGACTTATATGTATAAGTGTTAATCAGTTGAGTTGTCATGTGCTATGTGTGAGTGTGAGGTATATGAAAGCTTGGGATCTATTATGATGTGCCAACACATGTATTTCAGACAACTGTTAACCCATTTGCTTCTATTATTAACTCCTTCCAGCATGTGATTTTGTTAGCCCACTTGCTCTATCTAGCACATGCTTCTTTTGTCCAGTTGTCAATTTATCTAATCTACTTATTGGTCATTAAATGAGTGATTCTGTTCAGATGAGGTATGTGTGTGTGAACAGTATAAGATATGTGGAATTCTGTTCTGTTACAGCACATGCTTGATCTCCCACTTGCAATATGTTATCAGATCTAGATCCAACACATGTTTAATCTATTATAGCACATGTTCCATGTGATTCTGTTAGCCTAACTTCGTCTGTTGGCAACTCTTGGATCCAGCACATGTCCAATATATTGTCCTCAACCATATTCCCGTGTGATGCTCCTTAATTCCTCGATTTAGTAATGTGCTATCACATGTCACCAGCTCCTTTAGTCCAGCTGTCATTATTCCTTAATCCATTCTTTTAATATGTTGGCTTGTAATAGAAAATGAGAAGAAACAAATTATTTATCCAATTAATCATTAAAATCACTTCAATTAATTTCCACTTATTCGATTTGATTTTTATTAATTAATTACTCATTATACTGGTAAATGAAGATAAAATCAATTATAAAATTCACTTAAAACACACTAAAAATTACTACAAATATGAGTTTATTAACTCCCCCTGACAAACCCATATTTTTATAGATTTATTCATATAATTTTAGTGGGTTTTTGTCATTAATATGGTCCTTAATTGTATGTTTGTGCACTAATTGAATCAATATGCCTTATATTGAATTAGTGCTTAAAGGGGGCATAATTGTCATATTTTTTTGATTTATCCTAAACAATTATTTTTGGAATAAAATGTATTACATTATTATAATTTTATATTTTAGGAGTTTAGGAGAAATCAGAAATCACAAATAACAACAAACGACCATAAAACTAGAAATTACAAAATAAGACCCAATGGGCCAAACCTTGTGATTTGTCCCATTAGGTTTTGTCTTATTCAAATGCTTTTAAAAAGCATTCATACACGCACAAGTACGTGGTGTGCTGTAGTGGAAATTGAATTGCAAAAACTGAATTGAAAAGTAACACATAAGTAGCGGCGAACGTTGTTACTTAGGAATTTAATTTCACATTGTGGCTCCTCAGAGAGAACGACCTGAGGTTGCACTATACGCAATTCTTGGTTTAAATTTTTGAAGTAACCCCAAGGCGACATCAGTTTAAGGTTGTTTCAAGTGGCGCCGTTGCTAGGGAGTCAAGAAATTGGTTCCCTAGTAACTAAGTGTCAAGTAATATTTTTTGGGATTTATTCAATTGCTGAGCCAATTTTGGTTAATTTGCATAACATTTGCATTTGCATTTTTGCTTGCATTATCTATTTAAAAAAAACAAAAAAAAGTTCATTTTCTTTGGTTTGTTTATTTCTCTTTTATTTCAGATTCTTTTCATCTGACTGCTACTATTTATGTCTAGGAGTGATCAAGCTTTACCTTTGATTCCCTTAAATCTTGAAATTAAAAAGTCTATGAAAAGGATTAGAAGAAAGAGGAGATTAGAGGGTATAAGTCAAGTTATTGTCGAGGAGGGGCATATTTCACAAGAGTCAAGTTTGTCATCTAGTGAACAAGAGTCTATTAGTGCTTTTGAATTAGAACAAGAAACTATGGATGGTACTAATGGTAATGATGGTTATAATGGGCCTAATGGGAATAACGGACATGGTGAGAACAACTTAGGAAATAATGGTGAGGATGATAGAAGCATGAGGGAGATTAATAATTCTAATGTTGATTATGATCCTTATAGCTTTTATACTGATAATGTGAACTTTGAAATTAAAAGAGCACTAATTTCTTCCTTACCTAAATTTCATGGCTTTGCAGGTGATGGTCCACACAAGCATTTGAAGACTATGCATATGGTGTGCTCTTCTATGAAATCACCCACAGCTAATCTTCAAGATGTATTGAGGAGGGCATTTCATTTTACTTTAGAAGGCAAGGCCAAGGAGTGGCTTTAAACACTACCTCAATATTTTACTACATTGACTTGGGATTAGTTGAAAGGAGCATTCTTGGATGAATATTTTCCTGCATCTAAAACTTCAAGGTTAAAAAAGGAGATAACTAGTGTGGTCCAACGAGATAATGAATCCATGCATGAGTATTGGACCAGGTTCATCACACTTCTAGCTCAGTATCCACACCACAATATTTCAAAGAATGATCTGGTTAATTCTTTCTATGAAGGGCTACTTCCACATCATAAGCCCTCAATTCATACTGTTGTAAATGGTTCTTTTAGAGAATTGAGTCCCAACGCTGCATGGGACCTACTTTAAAAGATGGCTACCAATGACCCTCAATATGGAAATACAAGAAAAGTGTATAATACCTCTTCAGTTTCTTCCTAAGATATTCTTGCTGAAATTGCTGCTCTGGGAAACCAAATGGAGAAAAGACTCAGTATTTTGGAGAATAATGTTAATGCCAAGCAGGTTAATTCAATGGGTCACTCTAAAGCTATAGTTACTGGTTGTGAGTACTGTGGATCAATGATGCACGCCTCGAATACTTGTTCTCGATATGAAGAGGTTTTTTTCCTATATCAAAATAAGAATGGTCTATATCAAAAGAGAGATCCCTACTCTAACACTTATAATCTAGGTTGGAGAGATCATCCTAACTTTAGATAGGATGGAAATCAAGGCAACCCTCAAGGAAATTTCTCAAATCAAGTGGTACCTAATCAAGGGGCATCATCTTCTTTTTCTGGAGGTAATAAACTTGGTATGATTATGAAAGGTATTACTGAGCTCAATTCAAAGTTTGACAATCAGAAGTCACAAATTGAGGCTAAGTTACATGCTATGGAGAATAAGATGGATTCATGTCTACAAAATATATTCTCTAAATTGGAGCAAATGGAGACTAAGCACGAGAATTTGAATGCTTTTGTTTCTCAATTCTCCAACAACTTGAGTGAACAACAAGCAAAGAGCAGTGGTTCTATACCCTCCAACATAGTGATAAATCTTAAATCTTTGAATGCAATCATATTGAGAAGTGGTAAGAAAATTGGGCCAAAGAATGTACAATTCAAAGAACATGAAGAGGATAAATAGCAGGTTGATGAGGAAATAGAAGTTGAGTCTCCTCCTGCCAAAACTACTCAAGAAACTTCCCAAGCTGAGAAAGAAGCTTCTACCCAATCTGAAATCCTACAAGAAAATAAGCTCTTGGAGAAGTGTCAGAAACAACCAATGGTGCAAAAGGATAAAGAGGCAACAACTATCATAAAGGGACCAGTCGAGAAAGGATCACCTTCTGACTCTAAAGGTAATGGGGTAAATATTCATCACTTGCCTTTTCCAAATTCTTATTTGGTTAGTAAAAAGATTGTTGAAAAGAAAGATAATGATGAATTGTTTGAAATGTTTAGCAAACTTGAGGTTAATGTGCCATTGCTTGAATTGATTAAAAAGATGCCTAAGTGTGCTAAATTCTTGAAAGACCTATGTACAAACAAAAGAAAGTATAGGCATAATGAGAGAATCCAACTGGGGTTGAGTGTTAGCGCCTTATTTAAGCCACAATTGCCTATTAAATGTAAAGACCTGGGTTCCTACACTATTCCTTGTACCATAGGTAGAACTATAGTTTCCCATGCCCTACTTGACTTAGGTGCAATAATTAATGTCATGCCGACCTTTGTTTATAAGACCTTGGGTATTAAAGTTTTGAAAGACACTAGTGTAGTGATTGGCCTAGCTGATAGGACGGTGAGATACCATAAAGGTATTCTTGAGGATATTCTTGTGCAAGTGAAAGGTCTTGTTTTTCCAGCTGACTTTTATGTTCTTGATATGACTAATGACCTTCCCACTAAGAGTACTTGATTCTAGGTAAACCTTTCCTTTTAACTGCTGAGACAATAATTAACATGAAAAATGGTCTTATCACTATGGGGATTGGGGATCAAGAAGTGCGATTTAATCTTTTAGAAGCTATAAATCATGGTTATGAATATTGCTCTTATTTGGGAATTAGTTCAATTAAATGTCATGATGTGGATCACTTACATGAGACTAATATGAATGAACCTCACTGGTATGACTTAGTTGTAAACCATGATGATGCTTTTACTTGTCTATCTTCCTCCCACCCTTCTCATGTCTGTGCATGTGAAGGTGGCGTATCTTGTGCCTATTGTTTAGAGTAGATAGTTGGCTTTCTTCTGCTCATGAATTTGATGTATCATGTTGCTTTGACTTTGATATTACTGGTGATTCTACACTTGATAGCCTTGAGAAATGTGTATTGCTTGATTTTGTAGGAACTGATGATAAGGAGGAGGATGCACAGCTATGAATATAGCTTCCCCATTGAGTGGCGCTAGAACATTATATGAGGATAGCAGTGATTCTGCTACTATCTTAATCCTTTCTAATCCCACTCTAACTTCTAATTTACTTTCTCTTTTTATTGATCAGATTGACCCTAACTCTCCTATTTCTAGGTTATCTGATAGTGGCACTAAGTCCAGAAGTGGAGGAAATATACATTATACTAAGTTTATATCTCCTTCCCCAAGCCATATGGACACACCACTCGCACTAAATGTACTTGATATAACAAATATGATTCCTTCTATTGTGCAACCCCCTGATTTAGAATTGAAACCCCTCCCCTCTAACTTGAAATATATCTTTCTTGCTAATGATTGTAAATTGCCTGTTATTATTTCTAGTTCTTTGAGTAGTTCTGAAGAAGAGACACTAGTTTTAGTATTAAAAAGGTATAAAAAGGCTATAGGCATGTCTCCTTTCCAATTGCTCTATGGTAAGTCTTATCATCTACCTATGGAGATTGAGCATAAATCTTATTGGGCGATTAAAGCATGTGATGCAGACCTTGAATCCTCACTTGAAAATCGAATGATGCAACTCCAAGAGCTTGAAAAGATGAGACTTGAATCCTATGATAATGCCAGAATCTATAAAGACAAGCTTAAAATGAATCATGACAAACAGATTTTGAGAAAACAATTCCATGAAGGTGACAAAGTTCTAAAGTTCAAGGCCCAGTTGAAGTTGATGCCCGGGAAGTTTGTCACCAAGTGGGAGGGCCTGTTTAGAGTTACCAAAGTGCATTCTTTTGGTGCAGTAGAGCTGGTGGATGAAGCAACAGGCCATGTTTCACAAGTCAATGGTCATTTGCTTAAGCACTACCATGAGAATCAGACACCTCCATAATTGCACGATTGTTCCTTTCCACCTTTCTCCTTTACTTTCTCTTGTATTGCTGATAATATCTGTTTGCTAAGATAGTTAGGAGTAAGTGTGTGGGAGGGACCATCACAATAGTTTTAGATTTATTTACTTTTTGTCTTTTAACAATTTCTTAGAATAGGTTGCATTTTAAAGATTTCTTAGTTTTAGGTTAGTTTTTCTTTGAATAAAGCTTCCTTCCTTTTTAACTCATGACTCTTTAATCATCTTCCCTTCTCCCTTTGATATATTCTTTAGTGATGCGTTGAGGACAATGCATGGTTTATGTAACATCCTTACTTTTATACGTCTTAGGGACCATTCAGTAGCATTTAGAACCACTTACAAGACCTTGGAAGTCTATTAGCCAAATCTGGAATTTTACTCTTTCTCGGGTTACTGTTCATATGGTATTCCAGATTACGCAATAAACTTTGAAAAATCATAATTAATTCTAGAAAACTCGAAATGAAGTGGTTCAAAAAGCTACATGAACATAACATATTGACGTTTAAGGGAAAAATAATTTCTAGACCAAATGATTAGCCAATCGATACAGTTTATTCGTTGAAGTTTACTGTTCATTTTGTCAAAAACTCTGGAAACAGATTCTGGTCTCTTACTTTGGAAAATCATTTCTATTGATATACACATCCAAATGAAACGTTATACCTATGAACTTAAATCTATGGATGTGTGCTACATGTTTATAAAATTTCATGAAATAATTCCTTCATTTGCTAGGTCAAACTGAAGCCACAACAAAACTGCTTTAGGACCTACGTTTTTACCATTTCAGTTTCTTTTCTTTCATTTCCAATAATTGTTTCAGCATGCACAGGCCATCAAATAAGCTTCTTAACATTCATATACATCATTTACATATGCCATAAGTATTACAATAGTTTCATCACATAAATGGACACCTTACATGGCATTTACATACATGGAAAATGCATATCATATGCTAGAATCTTAAATACTTCACTTTCCTTCTTCCATGCTTTAGCTCTTCTCCATGCATACCTTTTCTTCATGCTTGAACTAAATTGGTTGGTTATGGGAGAGTGAGATTCTAGGGAATCTCAGTAGCAAACATTACCACTTAAATATGCAAGATGGATGCTAATGCATTGTATGTAATTTCATTAAACTTTCTTTGGTTAGTGACATGCTATCATGCTATATACTTTTACATAAAGTGCATGGCCATGGAAAACATGTTATTCACAATACATTGAACATCATTAATCATGTCACAACATCATTCAAATATCACATACATGTCAACACATAAGCATACCACATCAAGCACATAAAGAGATAAGTTCACTATCTTGCACTTAAGCTTCCCTCTTAATCTTTAGCATTTGCTTCCTAGCTTTCCAACCAATAAACCTTTATGCCAATCACTTCCCAACATGTTCTTGGATGTTTCAAGGTCCTAAACATATTCATATTCATCACATAATTCATTAGGACTCATGAACTCCAACTATGTTCAAGATTAACTTTGTTACACTCCTTATTGTCATAACTTTCCCTAATATTCACTAATCCACTTGGCTCTTGAATCAATTGATGTCTTGACTTTACCCTACACAATTTCATCTTTTGAATCCATTTATGAGCTTAGAATCATGAAATTCCAGCTCCATCATGGCCTGCTGTACAGAACTGAACATAAGCATACAATTCTTTCAAAAATTCTCATTTTGATTCTAATGCTTCCCATACTTGTTTCTCCACTTTACCCCACACAACTTTTCATTTTAAAACCATTGGAACCATCAAAATCATGAAATTCCAATTACTGTTCATGCGAGTGAACAGTACCCGTAAGGAATCTCAAAGACTATAACCTTGAGATTTTAATGTTTCCAAGGTTTAAAACCTTTCCAATCCTACACAAAATCATCATATAAACTCAATGGAAGAATTAAATCATTGAAATTCAATTTCCTTCCCTCATGAAAAGTGCAGACCGAACAGGGCACACCATGGCAAAGTCAAGAATATCAATTTGATTCAACAACCGACCACTTAACTAGCTTGTTTAAGCTTTAATCATATGGTTCTAACTTTAATTTCTTCTTTCCCCTTTCATCTAAGGTTTTTGGGCAGCACCTTGCCTTAGAGAAAACTCAACTTTTTCCCTATGAAAACCCTAAGTTCAAGCTACCAAATCAAAGGAGAATAAGTTAGGAAATATTGCTTACCTTTAATCTCTAGCTTGCTTGAACTTTGGAACCTTGAATCTTCTTTGTCCTGGCTTGAGTTTCCATTTTGCAAGAGTTTCCCCAAGGGTCCATGAAGCTACGGTTTGCTGCAGAATGAGGGGGTATTTATAGCCAAAATCCAAGAAAAATGAATGGCCAAGATTGATTTAGTTACTATTTGATCTAAAGGCCCACATTTAATCTTGGATTTAACTTTTTCATAAAATAATAATTATGACATCATGTGGGACAGATCAAGGGACACCTCAAGGGGTTAGGTGGCTTGCTGCCCATGCAAGGAACCTTCTGGAGAAATTCCAGTCCAATCTGGTACCGATCAGTGCAGTTTCACAACAACCGGACTGTGTTCTTTTCCTAATTTTTTATAATATACCAGGATATGTATTCTATCCTGGAAATTAATGTATAGGCTTCTCATACCATTGAAAATGTTAGACTGAGTATTTATCTTCCATCCATCCCTTGGGAAATGACTAAAATACCCTTGGTGTCCTTTCTTGCACTATGCTGACCCTAAGGGTATAATTGTCATTTCACCCCTTTTGTACAGCCTCAGGGCATATATTGGCTCAAATAATTATATTTATACCATGTGTCACATTTTTAGCCTGTCCCAGATGACCAAAATACCCTTCATCCATCTCTGGTATAATCTGGGCATCCAGGGGCTTTTTCGTAATTGTGCACTTTTTCTGGCACTGGCCCCTTCTACTGATAGACTAGTACCCTGGGTTTTGGGCCTTCCTTGGCGTCATTATGGGCCTATATATGAGGTCATCTGATCTCATTCTATCCAGGCTTACATACCGATAAGTTCCATTATCGGATCATGGGTGTTAACAAACTCCCGTCAAAATTCACTGATATGTGAATAACTTTTTATACATAACTTCTTCTAGAGTTCTGTCAGATCCAGGACATCTGACACTGTAGGGCACACTTTCCTGTAATTTGCCCACATATATCTGATGTCCATAGAATCTGATAAAAATTCAAATAACTTTTAGACTATCAGATAATTTTCTGCTGTCTGGAGCCCTAATAAAATTTCTGTATCATGCGAGATTACCCAGCATGACTTCCTCTATTTACTGATGGAATATGGGACTAAAATACTTACAGGCAGTTATAAACCTTTTCTGGCTGAACTTTTCTATAATTATATTTATGTCCCTGACTTTTTGCTTAATTACATTTATGTCCCTAACTTTTTGGATATTTACATTTAGGTCCCTAAACTTTTGGAAATTACAACTTTTGGCCCAACTTTTGTTTCTACTTTAACTTTTGGCCTTTAAACTTTTCCAATTTTCGTTTAGGTCCCTTTCTTCCTTCAAGACTCATCTAACCTTTATTATTTCTTCTGATCTTTATCATAATCCTTCTTAAACATCTTTCCACTATCAGTACTATACATATAGGGAAAAATTAGGATATGACAGTTTAAGTATGGGGGAGGGATTGTTTTGCTAATTTGTGTTGCCATTGCTTGCATCACCAAAATATGAAAAATTCAAAAATTTTAAACTTGTTGGGCCAAATTGATTGGATTTTTCAATGTTGTATCAACAAATTGCTTCTGTGATTCCTACCTTCCACTTGACTTTTGCAATCATTGGGCTTTACTTTCAAATCCTTATTTCTTTATGCATGTGAACATTGGTATGTCTAGGTGAGAATATAATTTTGACTTGTGTAGTTTTTATTCTTAATTAGTTAGCAAAGTGGAATGTCTTTGATGTAGTGTTATTAACCTTCTTTCATAACTTTATCGTAGGGAGGAAACATATTAGAGAAAGTCTTGTTGGAAGAATTATTGAGCCTTAATTTTCTTTCTTATCTTGTGTGATTTCCACCTAGTTTTGGTTAACCTCTAGAACTTGTCTAGATTCTTTTTCAAAACTGCATTAATACCTAGAATTGTGAGTATGATAGGGGCATTCAATTCTAAACCCTTTTACCCAAACACAAGCCATCTCAATTTACCTTTGCTTTCCCTTTTGAGCCCATCACTTTCATTTTATTCCATTAATTTTGAACAACTGCTTTGCATGAGTTATATTGTATTCGTTATGATTAACTATGCACTATTGAAGTTGTTATCTTTATCTTTTTGAGTTAGGTTTGCCAAACAAAAAACAAAAAAAAGAGGGAGAAAAGAAATAGAAAATAAGAGAAAAAGAAAAAAAATTGCAAAAAGAAAAGATAAAAAGAAGAAAGAAGTTGAAAAAAAGAAAGAGAGAAAAAGAAAAAGAAAAGAAAAATTGGCAATAAGGCATGAAGTTTAAAATAAGGCATCCTTTGGTAGTCGAAGATTAAAGTTTATTGTTCATTTGATAGTCACATGTTATCTTACTTTAAACTATTTCTTAATACTCATGCATTAAATTTGTTCTACATTTGATTCCATCCATTCATTAGCATTTCACCAACATTACAACCCAATAAAGTCCCCTTGATCATGAGTCTATGGTATGTTAGTAGTGGAGATAGTAGAATCTTTACAAGCCTATGGTAGGTACTAATCTAGGTGGATTGAGTGAAAATTCCCAATACTTGAGAGTTGAGTGAAACACTTATATCTATGAGAGATCTATTATGTTTCCCTTCCTCTATCTTGTTATGTCTTGTGTTACTTTCCTTGCATCAAAACATTCTATCACTGTTGATTGATTAGGGATAGAAGTTGCTTGAGTTGATTATATATTCTTGCCTTGATGGTTTTATGTTTACTTGCATTGAGTTTAACTGTTAGAATTCTTCTTACTGATATTTTGCCCAGGAGTACAAAAGGCTAAGTGTGGGGGAGTTGACAAACCCATATTTTTATAGATTTATTCATATCATTTTAGTGGGTTTTTGTCATTAATCTGGTCCTTAATTGTATGTTTGTGCACTAATTGAATCAATATACCTTATATTGAATTAGTGTTTAAAAGGGGCGTAATTGTCATATTTTTATGATTTATCCTAAACAATTATTTTTGGAATAAAATGTATTACATTATTATGATTTTATATTTTAGGAGTTTAGGAGAAATTGGAATTCACAAATGACAACAAAGGACCATAAAACGATAAATTACAAAATAAGACCCAATGGGCCAAACCTTGCGATTTGGCCCATTAGGTTTTGTCCTATTCAAATAATTTTAAAAAGCATTCATACACGCACAAGTACATGGTGTGCTGCGGTGGAAATTGAATTGCAAAAACTGAATTGAAAAGCAACACACAAGCAGCGGCGAATTCCTTCCACTCCATATCACCCAATCATCTTCTTTCCCAAGGACACCACCCCTTCCAGCTGTCTTCATCACCGTCCTCATCATCCACTGACGGCAGCACATAGGAGAAACAACGAGCAGAACATTGCTGCATAGAAACAACGAGCAGAACATTGCTGAACGGAAATAGCAAATAGAACAACAGCAATAAATCACAGCAACGCCTCCAGCGACGTGCAGCTCCATTATCCATGGCTAAGCTCTTGAAATTGGTGTTAATCTTTGTAGCTATGCATGGCTAAACATTCAAATTCTCTAATTCAATGGCAAAGGCATGAGTTTGGGATCTCAAAAGGGAGTATAAGTTACTCTAATTCTCTACCCAATAATTATATTATGACTCCTATATCTTAGGATTAATTTTATAATTATTATGAATATTTATAATGATTTATTTGTATTTATTGAGGATTATTGTGACTGTATTTTTTCTTGACATTTGATATTAATCTTTAATTAACTTTAATTTCATTTACTTTGATATAGGTCAGACATTGTATTGAGATTATCGTGAATATTTTGTGATTTTTCAAGGTGGCTTAAATTATTGGATCATTGTGTCTCTTGTTGGTTTAAATTCTATTTTATGAATTATTGAGTTATAATTAAGCATTGGTTTTTAATATCTTTAATCCTATTTTATTATTCTGGTAGCAGTTAATAAATTAGGACTTAGAAAATATTTTGTGACAATTCGAGGTGGCTCGGTTGTTGGATTAAAAGCTTAATTATAATTCTTAATTCATTATTTAAAACTCCCATATCTTTTGAATCTATGATTGCTTGTGTTATTGAATTGGAGGATTTCTTTTATTATTATTAATCACCTTTGAATTTATTCTTTTCACTCATTATCATTCATTATTCATTTCTTTAAACTAAAAATATCAAAAATATTTTCTTTAAATCTATTTTAATTCTTTGCATTTAGTTGTTAGTCAATCAAAACAAATCCCATTTTCTAATTTAGGTTGCATTGCATTTAGTTACTTAGGAATTTAATTTCACATTTTGGCTCCTCAGAGAGAACAACCCGAGGTTGCACTATACGCAATCCTTGGTTTAAATTTTTGAAGTAACCCCAAGGCGACATCGGTTCAAGGTTGTTTCACCCCCACACTTAGCTTTTGTAATTTGAACAAAATTATGGATCAAAATTGAAAGTCAAAACACATGTTCAGCAAATTTGGCAAAACAGAGTTAGCATAAGCATTTGTAGTAATCAATCTTTTCCCTTCAGTTGGCAGCAGTCTAACCTGGGGAAATTGATCACATAAAACTTTAGACTCATCTGTAACCATGAGGTGGCATAAAAGGTGTCTAGGGAAAGAAGAAAAATCTAAAGACACATGGCACAATCTCAGTCGTTCATTCCAGGAAAAGACTATGGAATTCTCTGAAAGTGCTAAGTCAGCTAATGAGGTGTCCCAAGGGCCTACCTTTACACCACCTATCATGTGAGGTGTCCCATATATGATGTCATTTTGATGAGTAATCTAGGATGATGATGCCATCGTGATGATACAGGCAAGGCTTCTTAAGGAAGCTAAGCAATCTGAGCCATATATCGCGATTCAATCTGGACCATCCATTCTACCTCCTTTCACCTATAAATAGGCACTCCCCCTTCCATTCTACTCCACGGCAAGAAAGAGACAAGGAAGAGAAAGAAGTGAGAAAGAGAGAAAGAAAGAAAGAAAGAGAAAGAAGGGAAAGAAAAATGAGGAGTTTTGGCAAAGTTAGGAACTAGAGGAAAGGCTATACGCCAGGTAGTAAACTTACCTACTTGTATGCTTATGTTGCTTGGATTTTTATGTGATGTTTACTTACTTTGATGATGTGAAGCATTTATGATTAAGTAATGCTCTGTTTCTTTTTATGCTATGGCCATATGTTATAATTAAGGGACATGGAAGCATGTAAGTTATCATTATGCAAACATGATCATTAAGTGCACACATAGTAACATCAAGCATATAGTTGCATACATTATATGGTTACCGTTTGCTATTGAGATTTTCCCATAAATCTCACCCCTTCCATATCAATGCAATTATAGCATGTCTTCTCAAGATGGAGGAGATAAAGATGCATGAAGAGATGTTAATTATTTAGCATGATTGATATGTGATTCATGTATGTATAATTGTTGGAAATTGTCACCATGAACAGTAACTCATGATGAGGGAGTGACATTTGAGCTGTAATTAGAAATGGTAAACGGTTGAATAAATGTATGATATTTTTCCAGTAAAAGTATACATGGCAAGTTTTGATTTGATATATAAAATGTCTCATTTGGATATCTGCACATGGAGATATGAGTTTTCAAAGTTGGGACCAGAAATGCTGGAATCAGGGGAAGAATCTAGATGAACAGTAAATTTTGAGCATTGACCGATGTTGACTTGGTCAAGGCGTGCTCAACGAGTTATTTTTTCTTGAGATATCGTTAAGTTAGCTTTGTGTATCAATTTGAACCACTTCATTTATATTTTTTGGAATTAGTTATGATTTTTTGAAGTCAGGTCACTCCTCTGGAATTTGTACGATAAACAGTACTTGGTAGAGTAAACTTCCAGATTGTGTAGTTTGACTTCAATGACCTTAGAAGTGGTTCCAGATGCTACCATTTGGTCCCTAAGAAGTAAGAAAATAAGGATGTTACACTAAAGTCCTTCATGAACCTTCTATATAATCCAACATGTCCTAGAAATGACCTTAGTTCCTTTAAAGATTTCGGATAAGGAAAAGAACAAATAACCTCAACCTTAGCTTTATCTACCATGATCCCATCTTTAGATATTAAATGTCCTAGAACTATGCCTTTATTTACCATAAAGTGACAGTTTTCAAAATTCAGTACAAGCTTTTTCTCAATGCACCTTGCTAGAATTTTCTCTAAACTTTCTAAACACCCATCAAAACCCTTACCATACACTGTAAAATATTCCATTAATACCTCTATCTTGTTTTACAATAATTCATTGAATATTGACATCATAGCTCTTTGAAATGTTCTAGGAGCATTGCACAAGCCAAATGGCATCCTCCTATAAGTATACGTACCAAATAGGCATGTGAATGTGGTATTTTCTTGATCCTCTGGTGCAATTAGAACCTGAAAATATCCTAAAAAACTATCAAGAAAATAGTAATATGCCTTTCCAGCAAGTCTTTCCAGCATTTAATCTATGAATGGTAAAGGAAAATGGTCCTTCCTAGTTGCATCATTCAATTTCCTATAATCAATACACACTCTCCATGAATTCTACACTCTAGTAGGGATTAGTTCATTCTTTTCATTCCTTACCACAGTTATTCCACTTTTCTTGGACACCACATGAATTGGACTTACCCATTCACTCTCTGAAATTGGGTAAATAATGCTAGTATTCAATAGCTGAATTACCTCTTTCTTGACCACATAAGATATCAAGGGGTTTAACATTCTTTGTTGCTGATTAATAGGCTTGGCTCTTTCCTTCAACAGAATTTTATGTGTGCATACATATGCATTTATATCAGGTATATTAGCTAGAGGCCATCCTATTGCTCTATTATGTGTTTTTAAAACTAAAATAAGCTTTTCTTCCTCAGAAATAGAAAGTGAGTTAGCAATTATAACATGTAACGCATTATTTCTAGCTAAAACACATATTTAAGGTTACTAGGAAGTGATTTGAGTTCCAACTCAGATGTTTGGTCAATTGATGGAACCAACTTCTTATTTTCCAATGTTGCAATATGCTTTATCAATTATGTCCTCATAGGTTATGTGTTATTCAGTTCTATCTCTGTAATGAGAGTTCCATCAACTATGATTTCTCCTATAATTCTATCCTGTTGTTCTCTCCAAATCCTTCATTCAAAAAGTTAGTAACAGATAAAGAAAAAGATTGTAGGGTAGAAAGTAAGCTATTAACTGAGATATGGTTAATACTTGACACATCACCACTACTATCCAAAGAAAATACAGAAGAATAAGAAATTTTAGATTTAAGCAATTCACATTAAGCTCTATCAGATTTCAGCATCTGCTTTTTGTCATATCCCAATTTTTAGGCCTATAAGGCTAGTATGTAGCCTAAAAAAGGTGGGCTACTAGACCCTATTATACAAGAGTCCTAGAAGTATACAGATGATATTTAGGGACTAAAGCGTAAATAGTGAAAGTTCCTATGGGTATAAAGGAAAAGTAAGAGGTGTTTCTTGGAAACTAAGCCACCAGAGTGGTTAGGCTTGGTTAGAAACCCAAGATGACATTTAAGAGCCCAAAAACGTAGGCCTAAGGATTATGGAGTTTAAGAGGCATTAAAATAATATTTTAGTGCTTTTCCATAAAGTAAAGTTACCCGGTTAAGGATAGAACTGGGAAAAGTGATCAGATATGACTGTAGACCATGAGGTGGCATGAAAGGTGTCCTCATGGGATCCACAAGGCACCACATGGCATTATTAGAGGAAAAGAAGAAAAGTTAAGGACACATGTCATGAGATTAGAAAAGGGAGAACAAGTAAAGAGGACACGTGGCACAATCTCAGCCGCTCATCTAGGAGAAGACTTTGAAATTCTCTGAAGAGGCTGAGTCAGCTGGTGAGGTGTCCCAAGGGCCCCACCAATTGTGCCACATACCCCCTGAGGTGTCATTAGATGATGTCATAATGGTGAGTCATCAAGAAGGATGATGTCATCGTGATGATGTAGGCAAAACTTCTTGAGGAACCTAAGCGATCTGGGCCATTCATCACGATTTATGTAACATACTTACTTTTATACGTCTTAGGGACCATTCAGTAACATTTGGAACCACTTATAAGACCTTGGAAGTCCATTAGCCAAATCTGGAATTTTACTCTTTCTCGGGTTACTGTTCATATGGTATTCTAGATTATGTAACAAACTTCAAAAAATCATAATTAATTCTAGAAAAATTGAAATGAAGTGATTCAAAAACCTACATGAATATAACATCTTGAAATTTAAGGAAAAATAATTTTCAGACCAAATGATTATCCAATTGATACTATTTATTCGTTGAAGTTGACTGTTCATTTGGTCAAAACTCTAGAAACAGATTCTGGTCCCTTACTTTGGAAATTCAGTTCTCTTTGTACAGACATCCAAATAAAGCATTCTTGGTGTCAAAATGAAGCTTGGCATGTCATCTAAATGTATGTAAAAGCTCATATATTTATTCCATCATTTACTTTTTTTCATTACATCATGACCCTCACTGCTCAAATTGGTTATACAGCAATAATACATTTAACAATTCTTCACATAACACACATATACTATTCAATCCCTAGCTTTCCTTCATGTTTCATCATCCTCTTTCATCATTCATAAACCTGTGGGATTGGGATTACATGGAAAGGGATGAGATTTCTAGGGAAATCTCAGTAGTAAACATTACTAAACAATGCATGCATTAATGTAACTACTTGTGCTTGCTTGTGAAAGTGTTACCATTGTGTAATGTGCATGCTTCCATGTAACATATGAAATACAATTGGCCAAAGTAATCATAGAAATAGAGCTTCATACATAAGCACAATTGCAACACAATTCACCAAAGCCATAGCACAATCAAGCATAACATTCAATGCATACAAGTTTAGGATAAGTTTACTACCTTATGTACTTGACTTTCTTTCCCCTTATCTTGCTTCTTTCTTCTCACTTTTCTTGAACATGTGGCTGCCTCCCTTGGAGCATACCAATCAATTCCTAACATCACATAATCATTCATTCATCACAATCTAACTTCCTTGAGCATTAAACTCACTTTAACTAACATAACTTCTTCTTGAACATTAAGCCCATTAACTTCCCTTAATCTTAACTAATAGACTTGGTCTTTGAATCAATTGATGTCTTGACTTTACCCTACACAATTTCATCTTTTGAATCCATTTATGAGCTTAGAATCATGAAATTCCAGCTCCTTCATCACATGCTATACAGAACCAAAACTACACTCAATTCTTTCAAAAATTCTCATTTTGATTCCAATGCTTCCCATACTTGTTTCTCTACTTTATCCCACACAATTTTTCACTTTAAAACCATTGGAAGCATCAAAATCATGAAATTGCAATCACTGTTCATGCGTGTGAATAGTACAGTTTTTAAAACTATAATATTGGAATTTCAATGCTTTCAAGGTTCAAAACCTTTTCAATCCTACACAAAAAACATCATCTAAATTCAATGGAAGCATTAAATCATTAAAATTCTATTTTCAATAGGGCACACTACGGCAAAGTCAAGAATATCAATTTGATTCAACAACCAATCTATTAACTAGCTTGTTTAGCTTCAATCATATGGTTCTAACTTTAATTTATTATTTTCCCTTTCATCTAAGGTTTTTGGGCAGCACCACCCCTTAGAGAAAACTCAACTTTTTTCCCATGAATCTTCTTTGTCTTGGCTTGAGGTTTTATTTTGCAAGAGTTTCCCCAAGGGTCCATGAAGCCACAGTTTTGCTGCATAATTGAGGGGGGATTTATAGCCAAAATCCATGGAAAATGAATGGCCAAGATTGATTTGGTTACTATTTGATCTAAAGGCTTACATTTAATCTTGAATTTTACTTTTTCCAAAAAGAATAATTATGACATCATGTGGGACAGCTCAAGGGACACCTCATGGAGGTATGTGGCATGCTCACCATGCCAGAAAGCTTCTGAAAAAATTCTAGTCCAATCCGGTACCGATCGGAGCAGTTCACAATAATCGGACTATTTTCTGGAAAAATTTCAGTTGAACCAGACTATTTTATAATATTCTAGGATATGTATTCGATCCTGGAAATCAATGTTTAGGCTTCTCATACCCTTCACATGGTTATACTGAATATTTATCTGCCATCCATCCCTTGGGAAATGACCAAAATACCCTTGGTGTCATTTCTTACACTATATTGACCCTAAGGATAAAATTGTCTTTTTACCCCTATTTATATTGCCTTAGGGCCTATACTGGCTCTAACTAATCACATTTATACTATATTCCACATTTTTAGCCTGTCCTAGATGACCAAAATGTGCTCCATCCATCACTGGTACAATATGGGCATCTAGGGGTATTTTCATAATGTTGCACTTTTTCTGGACACTAGCCTCTTTTGCTAATGAACTGGTACCCTGGGTTTTGGGCCCTCCTTGGCGTCATCATAGGCCCATATATGAGGTCATCTGGTCTCATTTCATCTATGCATATTTACTGATAAATTTCATTATCGGATCACAGGTGGCTTCAAACTCTCATCAAAATTTACTGTTGTGGGAATAACTTTTTGTACAGGACTTCTTCCAAGGTTCTATCAGATTCATAACATCTGACACTGTAGGGCACATTTTCTTATAATTCCCCTACTTATATCTGATGTCCATGGAATTTGATAAAAATTCAGATAACTTTTAGACTATCAGATAATTTTCTGTTGTATGGAGCCCTAATAAAATTTATGTATCATGCCAGATTAACCAGTGTAACTTCCTCTATTTACTAATAGAATGTGGGACTAAAAAAACTCTCGGGCAGTTCTAACCTTTTCTAGTCTAACCTTTCTATAATTACAATTTTGCCCTTGAACTTTTCACTTAATTACATTTAAATCCCTTAACTTTTGAAAATTACCACTTTTGTCCCAACTTTTGTTTCTACTTTAACTTTTGGCCTTTAACCTTTTCTACTTTTCATTTTAGTCCTTGTCTCTCTTAAAGAATCATCTAACCTTTATCATTTCTTCTGTTCTTCGTCATAATCCTTTCCAAACCTTTTTTCACTATCAGTAGTATACCAATAGGAAAAAACTAGGATATGATAATTCAATCTGAGCCATCCATTCCACCTCCCTCCACCTATAAATAGGCCACTCCTTACTCCAAGGAAGCCACGGCCAAGCAAGGCAAAATAAGAGAAAGAACAGAGAAAGAGAGAAAGAGAGAGAAAGAAAGGAAGGAGTTCTGGTGGAGCCAAGAGCAGTTTAAGAAGCTTAGGGACTGGGCAGAGCTTAGGAATGAGGTAAGTAAGTTATCTAGTCCATGCTTTAATAAAGTAGAGAATTTCTCTTAGTGGTTAGAATAGAGAAATATCTCTATTAATAAAGGTAGCTAAAGGTAGAAAGAAAGTTAGGGGAATGTCAGAGTAAGGATATTACCCCTAGTTGAGTACGAGGTAAGTAGAGCTATACTAGATAATAATAAAAATATTATTATACTATGTATAGGCTCTGACTGATGAAAAGAAGGGACCTTAGAGATAAGGCTAAGAGCTAGAAGGAAAGGCTACACGCTAGGTAGTAAATTTACCTACTTGTATGCTTATACTACTTGAATGTTTTATGTGATATTTTCTTACCTTGATGATGTGAAGCATGTATGATTAAGTAATGCTCTATTTCTTTTTATGCTATAGCCATATGTTATAATTAAGTAACATGGAAGCATGTATGTTATCATGATGCAAGCATGATCATTAAGTATACACATAGTAACATCAAGCATATAGTTGCATATATTGTATGGTTACTGTTTGCTACTGAGATTTCCCCAAAAATCTCACCCCCTTCCATGTAATCCCAATCCCACAGGTATGTTAGAAAAGGAATGAAGAAGCATGAAGAGAAGCTGAGGATTGGATAGTGCAAATGTTGGGACAAAAATGCTAGAATTAGGGGAAAATGTCAGATGAATAGTAAACTTCGCACATTTACTGATGTTGACGTGGTCATGGAGTGGTCAACAAGTTATTTTTCCATGAAATATCATTAAGTTAGCTTCGTGTAGCAATTTGAACCACTTCATTTCAATATTTCTAGAATTAGTTATGATTTTTCAAAGTCAGGTCACTCCTCTAGAATTTACACAATGAATAGTACTCGCTAAGAGTAAAATTTCAAATTGAGTAATTTGACTTCAATAGCCTTAGAAGTGGTTCCAGATGCTACCGTTTGATCCCTAAGATGTATGAAAAGGAGGATGTTTCACTTTTCATGTTCCTCTTTAGTCTCTTCAATGCATGCATCAATTGTACATAATCCTAACAGTGAGTAATCTTCAAATTGATGTCTCATTGCTTCATAGACATTAAAAGTTATGACATTATCACCCGCTTCCATTGTGAGGCTCTCATTTTTCATACTTATCATAGTGTTTGCTATTCTAAGGAATGACCTACCTAAAATAATTGGTCTTTCTAAATTTGACTCATGTGACATATCCAAGACATAAAAATCTGCAGGTATAATCAAGTCTTTGACCTTAACCAATATGTCCTCTAACAGTCCCTTAGGTTTCCTAGTGGTTCGATCAGCAAGTTGTACTATCATTGATGTTTCCTTAAGTGAGCCTATGCCTATGCCTAATGATGTATAAATAGAAGTTGGCATTATATTGATGACTGCACCAAGATCAGCACTAGCATATTGAAACTTACCTATAGTGATTGGGATTATAAAGGAACCAGAACCGTCACATTTAATAGGAAGTTGTGGCTTAAATAAAGCTGACGCACTAGATCCTACTTGAACCCTTTCATTTAGTTTGCAGATTCTTTTATTAGTGCAGAGTTCTTTCATGAATTTTCCATACTTGGGTATGCTTCTAATCATATCTACAAGTGGCACATTAACTTCTAGTTTACCTAACAGATTCAAAATATCTTGTTCCTGTTTATCTTTCAAAACCTTCTTTGGACACATGTATATATTAGGAAAAGGTAGGTGTTTAATACTTACCTCTCTGTCCGTCTGTTCTGCAACTTCATGCTTCTTCTTATTATGATTTTTGTTTGATTTTTGACTTGCACTGCTGGAAGTAGTAACTATTTCAAGCATAACAGATGATTGTGTAGCCTTCTTCAACGTAGTTTGCTCATTATTCTGCTATAACATGTCCTCCTCTTTGCTACTTTATGATTCAAGTATGAGTGAAGGTTTTTTCCAATTAATTCTTCAGTTCCAAATCTATTCTTCTGCTCAATTGCTTCTATCCTTTTTGTCCTCCTCTGTATCTGCTTTCCCTACTATTTTTCCACTTCTCAAGCTTATAACATTTACAGATTTTGGGTTAACAACTGTATTTGAAGGTAAATTCCCCCCAATTTTAGCTTGGATATCATTCACTGAATTTGCTAGCTGTGATACATGGCCATTCATGTTTGCTACTTTTGTCTCCCATTGTTATATTTTACTCTCCAATGTAGCAAATTTGGATTATGTCATTGCTTGGTTGTTCTCCACAGTAGATCTCAAGTATTTAAAGTTAGAGCAAAAAATTGTGGTGATAGAGTTTATATTTGTATTCATCATATTAATGCTCTTCATTATCTCAGATATTCCATCATTCTTTGTAGCAGAAGGTACTTCTATAGCTTTAGAAGATTCGGCCAATTGCTTATCATTGTTAAATCTATTATGCCCAAATTTCCTGTCTCCACCTCTATCCCTCCATCTAAAATTAGGATGATCTCTCCATCCTTCATTAAATGTGTTAAAGTATGGATTCTTTTGTGGATATTGATTCTGTTTGCTTTAATAGATATCTTATACATCTTCATAGTGTGTAGGAGAATTGACAGTGGTGTGCATAGAAGAATAACAAAGTTGACAACTAGGAGCAACAAGAGCTTGAGAGTATGGGCTTTGAACATTTGAATTGTCCAATTGAGTAGCTAGGTTGTTGATCTGAGCATTCATGGCAACAACTTGGGAGGATAAACTATTATAATCTTGAGAAGGCCTTGCAGAAACCTCATAGACTTGCCTACCATGATATCCCCCATATTGCCGGTCATTGCTTGTTATTTTCTCAATTAGGTTCCATGCTTCATCTAGAGTTAAATCATCAATGGAGCCTCCAGTAGTTGCATACAAATTCTTCCTGCATGTATAGTGCAATCTTAAATGTAAATACTGCACCAAATGCTCACTTAGAATCTAGTTGTATGGACATCTAGCTAGCAACCCTTGAAATCTTCCTTAAAACTCATAGAAAGATTCTTGATCATACTGTTTTGCAGCAAAAATCTCCTTCCTCAATGTAGTTGTCTTTGAAGTAGTGAAGTATTTCTCTAGGAAAGTAGTCCTCAGGTTATTCCAGGAATCCAATGCTTGAGGTGTATGATGTGGCAGCATATAAAACCATTCCTTTGCCTTTCCTTCAAGTGTAAAGTGGAATACTTGTCTTTGCATAGTATCTATGTTAGCACCTACAGGTTTCATAGATGAGCAAACCCACTGCATAGTCCTTAAGTGCTTGAAAGGACCTTCACCTACCAATCCATAAAATTTTAGTAAGTTACTTAACAAGGACTTTTCAACTCAAAATTAGCATCTAAAGTAAGACAAGTGCGGAAAGGATCAAAGTTTGTATTAGAAGAATTCAATTATCTTATGCTCCTACGTGCTCTTCTATTATTCATGTTATTCTCTCCATGTTGCTCATTTTGAATATTTTGATTATGATTATAAGTTTCACTTCATTTACATGCTCCATGACAAAATATGTCATATCATAATTTTTCCCTATCTATATAGTACTGATAGTAGAAAGAGGTTTAGAAAGGATTATGATGAAGATCAGAAGAAAAGATAAAGGTTAGATGAGTCTTGAGGGAAGAGAAGGACTAAAACTCAAAGCAGAAAAGGTTAAAGGCAAAAAAGTGAAAGTAGAAACAAAAGTCGGGCCCTTAAGTATAATTTTCAAAAGTTAAGGGACTTAAATCCAAATAGCCAAAAGTTCAAGGGGTTTAAGCGCAATTATTCAAAAGTTAAGGGACCTAAGTGTAATTATGAGAAAGTTGAGCCAAAATAGGCCAAAACTGCCCAGAATCAGATACGACCCAAATTTTACCAGTAGATAGGCAAAAATATTTTGGTCAGTTTGATGCAACACAGAATTTTGATTTAAGGTCCCGATTAATTAATATAAATTTCTAAAGTCAGAAGAATTATTATAGTATTTTTCAGACATCAGAATCAGATGAAACTTTATAAAAAATTCCTATATTTAATGTAAGAATTTATAAAATTGACAGAGTCAGAAAAGAAATCCTGTAGAATCCTTACAGGATTTTACGGTGAAATAAAATACCTGATAAATAGGATCGGGAGAGATGTTTTGTGAATTATGTCATAAGGACAATAAAGGCAATGAACCCATATAAAGGCCCAAATGGTGCCATCATGAGCCCAACATGGTGATTGGACAGTTAAGTGGGCCAAAGTCCAGAGCAGTCCAGGAAAAGTGCGAAATTATGAAAATACCCCCAGATGCCCACATTGTACCATTGATATATGGAGGCCATTTTGGACAGGCCAAAAATATCCAAGATAGTATAAAGATCATTAGTTAGAGCTAGTATATACCCTGAGGAAGTATAAAGAGGTGTGAAATGACAATTATGCCCTTAAGGTTAATATAGTACAAGACTTAAATCAAGGGCATTTCAGTCATTTTTCAAGGGATCTGTAATTAAGTTGTGGCCAATACAAGTATGCCAATGGTAGGAAGAATCCAGATACTAGATTTAAGGTTAGAAAGTATATTATAAAATCTCAGAAAAATTAGATTTATAAAACAGTTCGATTTTTGGGGATCTGACCAAGGCGGTACCGGATTAGACTGGAATTTTTCCAGAACATTCTTTCCCCATTGGAATTGCGCCATGTAACCCCATGAGGTGTCCCCTTGAGTTGTCCCTTGATGATGTCATGGATGATATCAAAATTATCTTTGTAAAAAAGTTAAATCCAAGATTAAATGTAAGCCTTTAGATCAAATAGTGCACAAAGTAATCTTGGCCATTAATTTTCCATGCAATTTTTTCTAAATACCCCCTCAAATCTGCCCAAAACCATAAAGCACATGAACCCTTGGGGAAACTCTTGCAAAATGAAAACTCAAGCCAAGACAAAGAAGATTCAAGGTAACAAAGTTCAAGCAAGCTAGAGATTAAAGGTAATCAATCCAACCTAGCTTATTTTCCTTTGATTTGGGAGCTTGAACTTAGGCTTTTCATGGGGGAAAAGTTGAGTTTTCTCTAAGGGGTGGTGCTTCCCAAAGACCTTAATAAAAGGGGAAGGAAGAAATTAAAGTCAGAGACATATGATTGAAGCTTAAACAAGCTAGTTAAGTGATTGGTTGTTGAATCAAGTTGATATTCTTGACTTTGCCATGGTGTAACCTGTTTGGTATGCACTGTTCATGAGGGAAGGAAATATATTTTCAATGATCTAATACTTCCATTGAATTTATATGATAATGTTGTGTAGGATTGGAAAGGTTTGCAACCTAGAAAGCATTGAAATTCCAAGATTGTAGTCTTTAAAATTCTTCA
This sequence comes from Leucaena leucocephala, assembly GCA_037074615.1. Lineage (NCBI taxonomy): Eukaryota > Viridiplantae > Streptophyta > Magnoliopsida > Fabales > Fabaceae > Leucaena > Leucaena leucocephala. The sequence continues at coordinate 10,176,739 of CM073567.1, read as the reverse complement.
CAGTTACTGTTCACTCACATGAACAGCGATTGGAATTTCATGATTTTAATGCTTCCAATGGTTTTAAAATCAAAAGTTGTGAGGGGTAAAGTGGATAAACAAGTATGGGAAGCATTAGAATCAAAATGAGAATTTTTGAAAGAATTGTATGCATATGTTCAGTTCTGTATAGCAGGCCATGAAGGAGCTAGAATTTCATTATTTCAATGGGATAAAGTGATTGGAATTTCATGATTTTGATGCTTTCAATGGTTTTAAAATGAAAAGTTGTGTGGGGTAAAGTGGAGAAACAAGTATGGGAAGCACTATAATCAAAATGAGAATTTTTGAAAGAATTGTATGCATATGTTCAATTCTGTATAGCCAACCATAAAGGAGCTGGAATTTCATTATTCTAAGCTCATAGATGGATTCAAAAGATGAAATTTTGTAGTTTAAAGTCAAGACATCAATTGATTCAAAGGCCAAGTCCATTAGTTAAGATTAAGGAAAGTAAATGGGCTTAATGTTCAAGAGGGAGTTATGTTAGTTAAAGTGAGTTTAATGTTCAAGGAAGTTAGATTGTGATGGATATATGATTATGTGATGTTAGGAATTGATTGGTATGCTCCAAAAGAGGATGCCACATGTTCAAGAAAAGTGAGAAGAAAGAAGCAAGATAAAGTGAAAGAAAGTCAAGTGTATGAGGTAATAAACTTATCCTAAACTTGTATGCATTGAATATTATGCTTGAATGTGCTATGGCTTTGTTGAATTGTGTTGCATATATTCTTATGTATGAAGCTCTATTGCTATGATTACTTTGGCCAATTATATTTCATATATTACATGGAAGCATGCACATTACACAATGTTAACACTTTCACAAGCAAACGCAAGTATCTACATTAATATATGCATTGTTTAGTAATGCTTGCTATTAAGATTTCCCCAAAAATCTCATTCCTTTTCATGTAAACCCAATCCCACAGGTTTGTGAATAATGAAAGAGGATGATGAAGCATGAAGAAAAGCTAGGGATTGGATGGTATATATGTTATGTAAATGTGTAATGTTGCTGGATGACCAATGTAAGTAGTGATGGTCATGATGTAAAGAAAAAAAGTAAATGATGGAATAAATGTATGAAATTTTACAGACATTTAGTTGACATGCCAAGCTTTGCTTTGACACCAAGAATACCAGAATCTGTTTCTAGAGTTTTTGACTAAATGAACAGTAAACTTTAATGAATAAACTGTATTAATTGGCTAATCATTTAGTCTGGAAATTATTTTTCCCTTAAATTTCAAGACGTTATCTTCACACATCTTTTTGAACCGCTTCATTTCGATATTTGTAAAATTAATTATGATTTTTTGAAGTTTATTGCGTAATCTGAAATACTATATGAACAGTAACCTGAGAAAGAGTAAAATTCCATATTTGGCTAATGGACTTCCAAGGTTTTGTAAGTGGTTCTAAATACTACTGAATGGTCCCTAAGATGTATGAAAGTAAGGATGTTATAAAATGATTATGTAAGATAGTAGCAGATGCACAATCAGTTTCAGTTGCAATAAATTCACCAGAAGAACTAGGCTCAGATGCAATACTAGCTTGATTTAAGATTTTAGCCCTCTTAATTTGCCTAAGTGTTCTATTGATTTCTATGTCCAAAGGAAAGAATTCAGAGATTTTGTTAATGCAAATCACACTTAATACTGATGCAAGATATCAAATATATCACAGATACAGCAATTCCAGGAATTCAGATGAAGTAATCATAGTTTAAAATAGTCAGGTTATGACTTAAAGGTCACTAGGTCATGACTAGTAAGCACAGAGAATAAAGATCGTGACAAAATGAACTTTAGGTCATGACTGTCAGTCACAGAGAGTAAATGCCTAAAATTTGTAGTTTTTGGTTGTGACCAATTGTCACTCAAGTCACGACTAATAATCACAGAGAGTAAATCTGATTAAAACACTAATTTTTTGTTATGACTAAGTGTCAAATTGGGTGCGACTAGAAATCACAGAGAAGAAAACTGGATGAAAAATATTTTTGGTTTTGACCACAAAGCAGTAAGGTCACGACTAACAGTAACAGAGAGCAAAATGAGTTAAAAGCAAATTTTTGGTTGTGACCAAATGTGCTTCTGGCTAGTTATGACTAAAGTTCACAGTGATGCTCAGCAGTTCCCTTTACTAGATACCATTTGGGCATCCTCTTGAGTGTAATTGCTAATTGGCACAAATCCTAAGACACTTCCCTTTACTATATACCTTAAACCACCCTAATTTTTTAGTTAAATTCTATATACTTATTTTAAGGGTTTTGAAATTTTTATAAATTTATTCTAATATTAAATGAATTTCTTGTAAAGTCTCATAATTTTTTTAGATCTAGAAGTCCTAATAAAAATTCTATATGTTTTTTTAAATCTTTTATCGGTGTCCTTTTTCACCTTAAATTCTATAGGACTTTTTTTTTTACTAGAAAGGCAATTGGTTGTGACTTAACAAGACAAAACACTAAATATGCAGAAAAACTAAAACACCTATATACATTTTATGATTTTTAGGCCTAGGAGATTGCTTAGGAAATCTTAACAAGTAAGGCTTCCTAGCATCAGTGCCATTTTAATAACTGTCATTTTAATTATCAAATAAAACTAAGCTAGCCAATAATAAAATGGAAGCTAACCTAGGTTAGTTCACAAGGAGCCTAAATGGATGTAGAAGTTCCTAATTAATCTAATGAGCCACAAATTAACAAGTTAAAGAGACAGAGTTTGATGAGTTTTAATCTAACTACTGAAAGTAAAACCTATGCTATTGTTTATGCTTTTAAGTATTTATGATGATGAGATGAATGAATGGCAAGTGTGTTTCCTTGGAGATTACATTACCTTCATTATCCATAGAATATGAGAAGTTAATCAGTTGAATTAGATTATGTTAGCTAACAACTCGCTAGCTAAATCTCAATCAAAGCTACAACTCACAGACATTAAAAGAGATTATAAAAAATTCAACTTAGACATATCAGAATATGAATTAAACATATACAACTATACTCTGTTATTGAATCACTTCAATTAATCACAACTATGTTCAACTTGATCAAAAATGAGAATCAATCAAAGGTCAGTTATGCAGAAATAAAAAATCCAACTCGGTTCCCTACTTCTTTGTCATCTACTACTCTAATTGCATCAGTAATTACAGAATTAACTACATCAACTCAGCACTTTTAAATTTAAATTAAAAATACAATGAACTCCCTGTTCAACTCAAGGATTATGGTTCAGCATAATATCCAAGAGAGCATAACAGCTTAGCCATGCATTACCATATGAACTTAGCAACAACAAAAAAATACAACAGTAGTCATGGTGAAAATGATAGAAGAAGATAAAGATGAACTGCAAAACTTTCCTCTGGTTCTATTGACTAGAATAGAGGAAAGTTGCAAAATATAAATGGAGAATGGAGACAGAGAGAATGGATCTGTAGATAGAGAAGGAGAGTGAAGATTTGCGTGAAGGTGTGAGCTGAATAGAATGGAAGTTGAAGTGGAATGAGGTAGTGATGATTCCTGCAGAATGACTATGATCTGCGTCAATAGAATGGTGATGAATGATCATAATGAGTGTGACCAGATCCTAGAAACTGTGCGTGACTCCCCCTTGTGGAATCTGTGAGTGATTGATATATAGAAGTATCAATCAATTGAGCTATCATGTGTTTTGTGTGTGTGAGGTATGTGAAAGCTTGGGATCTAGTTTGATATGCTAGCACATGCATTTCAGACAGCTTTTGGCCCACTTGCTTCTATTATTAACTCCTTCCATCATGTGATTTTGTTAGCCCATTTGCTCTATCCATCACATGCTTCTTTTGTCCAGCTGTCAATTTATCTAATATGTTGATTATTCATTAAATGAGTGATTCTATTTAGATGAGTATATGTACATGAACAATGCTAGATATGTGGAATTTTGTTATGTTACAGCATATGCTTGATCTCCAACTTGCAATCTATTATCAGATATGGATTCAACACATGTTCAATTTATTGTAGCATATGTTCCATGTGATTATGTTAGCCTAACTTCTTCTATTAGCAACTCTTGGATCCAGCACATGCCAATCTGTTGTCCTCAGCCATATTGCCACATGAATGCTCCTTAATTCCTCGATTTAGCAATGTGCTATCACATGTCACTAGCTCCTTTAGTTTAGCTGTCATTCTTCCTTAATTCATTCTGTTAGTGCGTTGGCCTGTAATAGAAAATGAGAAGAAATAGATTATTTATCCAATTAATCACTAAAATCACTTCAATTAATTTCCACTTATTCCATTTTATTTTTATTAATTAATTGCTCATTATACTGGTAAATGGGAATAAAATCAATTATAAAACTCACTTAAAACACACTAAAAATTATTACATATATGAGTTTATCAAACATTCTAACATATTACATGCCATAATTAAAATTACATAAACTTTAAGTCTTTCATGCATCTTTGCATATTCATTCATATTCATTCCCTTCATGAGATAGTCCTACTGTGCTATTATATTATGGAAAGGGGTGAGATTTTGGTGGAAATCTCAGTAGCAAATGGATACCATACAATGTATGCAACTACATGCTAGGTGTTAATATGTGTAAACTTAATAATCATGTTTGCATGCTGATAACTTTACATGCTTCCTTGTTTCCATAATTATAACATACGGCCATAGCTTAAAAAAATATAGAACCATTATATCATTCATGCTTCACTTAATCAAAGTAAGTAAACATCACATAAAACATCCAAGCAACATAATCATACAAGTAGGTAAGTTCACTACCTCTATTCCTTGCTCTTTCTCACTATTTTCCTTCCTAACTTTTCCTTGATGTGTAGTTGCCTTCTTTGAGAACACAAGTCAAGCTTAGAAATTGCATAATCATACATTCATCATGATATAATTCAACTATCATTTCAAGAACATTAAACTCAATTAACTACTTAACTCATAACTTTATTTATGGTTAATTGCCTTGTCCTTTAAATTAATTGATGTATTGACTTTAACCTATACAATTTTGCCTTTTGAATACATTTATGAGCTTATAATTATAAAATTCTAGATCTTCCATGGCCTACTCTACAGAACCAAAATATGCCCTCTTTATTTTCAAAACTTTTTATTTTGACTCTAATACTTCCAATACTTGTTTCTCTATTTATTCCCACACAATTATTTTTATTTTAAAACTATTAGAAATATCAAAATCATGAATTTCTTATCACTATTAATGATTACAAATAGTAACATAAAGGGTTTCAAATTTTCCCTTTTTAATTCCAATGTTTCCAAGGTTACAATCTTATTGAATCATACATAAAATCATCATATTAATCAAATGGAAGTATTAGATAATTGAAATTCAACTTCCTTGATCTTGTACAGTGGTTGGCTAAATGGCGTTTTCAATAGCAAAGTTAAGAATATCAATTAAATTCAATAACCAATCATCCAAACTAACTTATCTAAGTGTCATTTACATACTTCTAACTTCATTTAACTCTTCCTTCAATATTGTAAAGTTTTGGGTAGCAAGCATAGTTCAAGGAAAACCTAACTTCAAACTATTAAAATCTAGGTTTTAGCCTTCCAAAACACTTATAAATAAACTAAGAATGATTCCAAAAAACTTCTTTCTTCATTTTGGCATGGATTCCCCAAGGGTCCTCTAGGTGTAGGAAATTGTGAAGGAGTAAGGGGGTATTTACAGTGAAATTTCAAGGGCATAGGGACCCTTTTATCCCTCACGTTACTAATTATTACAAGCCCTAAATCTTGAATTTTATTGGTTACTTTTTGGATTAATTATTCTTAATCATCATTAACTTAATTTTATATTATTTTAATAAAATGAAGCACATGTAAAAAATCTTCTTTCTTGCTCATCGTACCATGTAGAAGAGGTGTGGGTCCTACTTGGACACCTTACACGCCACCTTGCCTTATCCTTGACTTTCTTAGATTTTCTTCTTTTTAAAATATCTTAAAATTTGTCTTGATCTCCAAGACACTAACTTGGACTTCTTGGGTCTTCATGGGACACCATTTGGGCCTCCTCTTGAGTGTAATTGCTAATTGGCACAAATCCTAATACACTTCCCTTTACTAAATACCTTAAACCACCCTGATTTTTGAGTTAAATTCTATATACTTATTTTAAGGGTTTTGAAACTTTTATAAATCTATTTTAATATTAAATGAATTTCTTGCAAAGTCTCGTAATTTTTTGAGACCTATAAGTCTTGATAAAAATTCTATATGTTTTCTTTAAATCCTTTATCGGTGTCCTTTTTCACCTTAAATTATATAATAAATTCTACAGGTCTTTTTTTTTTACTTCTATAAGTTTCATAAATTCTTATATTAATTATAAGAATGTCTTGTAAAATTTCATCTGATTATGAGTTACGAAAGATCCTATAATAATTTTCAGATTTCAGAAATTAATATCAATTTATCGGTACCTCAAATTGTAATTCTGTCCTCTATTTACTAGTAAAATTTGGCACTATTCCCGGGGAATTTTGGTTTTTTTTTTTGCTTAACTTTCTATAATTATACTTTTTTGTCCCTAAATTTTGCAAAATTGAGCTTTAGGCCCAGAAATTGGTAAATTCCATTTTAGTCACTTTCTACCAAATTTGAAATTCCAATTTGGTACCTGAAATCTCAAAACTCCATTTAGATCCTTAAAATTTTCACTATTTACAATTTAGTCCCAAGACTTTTACTATTTACAGTTTAGGCCCCCAACTTTTACTATTTACAGTTTAGTCCCTCAACTTTTACTATTTATAGTTTAGTCCCTTCTTTATAACCTTTCATTTTCTTCCTTTCCATAACTTAAACCTTATCTAATCATTACCTTTTCTTTCTATTTATTATCACAATTCCTTCCAAACTTCTTTAATTTATCAGTCTTATACAGATAGGAAAAAATCACAATGTGACAAGAATGAAGTATATGTCCAAAGCTTTAAAAGCATGGGTAGTTTTGCCTTAATTGGATGTGTGCACTGGGAGATATTAATTTCCAAAGTTAAGGCAAAAAATTAGAAATCTAGAAGCTAACTACATGAACAATAAAGTTTAATGAATTTACTATATGAATTGGTCCAACAAATGTTCAGTTTGATATTTTTTCCTTAAAAAAATTGAAATAACTTTAAGCAAAAATTTGGAGCACCTCCATACAATTTTTTTTATAATTAATTATGATTTTTTTAAAGTTAGACGGTCAAATCTAGAATATGAACAGTAAACAAAACTGATTTGCACGGATTGTCGTCATTTGGTTCATCAAAATAAAATAATTGCACCCTATTAATGCAATATAAGGTATAACCCTATCGTTCTTCTTAAGGAGCCCTTTTTATTGGACCCCTAGCATATCGGTTACAAAATCATGGAAAACCTAAGTGAAAGTAAAATGGGTTTTAGGTTTGATTGATTTTTGATGCAATAAAATAAGGGTGCAGTAAAGTAAATATTTTTGTATTTTTGATTAAGATGGAAAATGATTAGATTGTGAAAGAAATATGTTCAGAAAGACTCTTGATGATGGAAACCTATCTATCCTTGCTCTTAATATGATATAGGAATTTTAAAATCACTAAGTCTTAAATAAAACCTCAATCAATCGATTGAGTCTAGAACATTAAAATTTCCTTAAACTCCTTTGATCAAAGCTAGTTCAAAGACCACTAATAAGCTATTAAAAACCATTTAGCATATAATTAAATCAGATGATGAAAATGCCCTCAAATGATCATGGATCGATAACTATATATTTCAAGCAATCGAATAAGTTAGCAACGATCATGGATAAAAGTCCAATTATCCAGAAATCAAAACTGAAATATTAATCTTAAAATCAACATTCAAATCATCCAAATTCAATTGGAAAACCTAATCTCAGAATAATCGATCAATATTCAATTCCTACTCATTTAATAGAAACCCTAGATCTAGGAGTTCCAAAACATGAAAAGGGTGAGATCAAAACAGAAAACTCACCAGTGCAGTGCAGTCCATAAGCTCAAGATAGGTGATCTATCACCAAGAGACTAGAGATTTAGCCTCTCATGACTCCTGTTGTGCTGCAATTCCTGCTCAAATATGATGCCATGAATAAAGAAGAAAAATGGTGATGGAGAGATAAATTATGGAAGATATGTGGATAGGTTATGGAGAGAGTATGGAGAAAATGTTCGAGAATTGTTTCTTAGCCGTATCATGTAAAAACCAGCCTCCCCTTGCGTCTACAGCTTCCCTCTCCTTTTAAAGCCAGAATGACCTAATAAAAAATGCGTAGCTTCACTAATTCTCTTCTTTAGTCATGACTGGATCCTATTTTTGGTCACGACCTGTGAATGAAGAAAAACTTCCTAGAAGACGTGAGGTCACGACCTGTGGACAATTTGGCCATGACTAAATAGCGCAAAAGGTTCCTTCCTTGATTTGATTCTCATTATCTTGTCATTTCTTTTCTGCTCACATTAGTCATTGGTTCTCCTCCAAAATACCTACAATTCAGAATCAAAGCTTACTGTAAAAGTCCAACCAGTTACTGAAGAACGACATATATGCATTTTGGAGGAGTTAATTTACCATTTTACTTTTAAATCAGCATATTACCAAGCATAATCATGTATTACCATAAAAGCACAATTGCAGGCATAAAATGAATAGTAAAGTTGTCATAAAACCCCTTAAAATGTCACAAAAGCCTTACACAATTTGTCTTATCAAGAACCCCCGAGGACCAATTTGAAAAGTTTTAATTTTTTTGGGCCTAAGTAAAGGTTCCGCACATCTAATTTTTTCTAAACGCCTACTCTGAGATGTAAAAGTAAGGATGTTTCCATTTTGGTATTAGAAGAGAGGTTCTAGCATAGGAATAACACTTTGCTTATAATATTGGGTACGTAATGGATTAGATAGGGCCAAGTCTAGGTTAAAGTTAACAACAATTTACTTGTTCATGGTCCAACTATGTTTATAGAATGGAGGTAAATGCTCTAGGAGAAATTAACACTGAAGATCAAAGATCAATAAGAGATAAAGTTAGAATTCTTAGTTAGTTAAGGTTTAAAAGAAATTTAGAGATAGCTTCCTACTTGCTAGTGGCCTCTAAGGATAGGGGAACCCAAAAATGCTAATAGCCTAGAGATGTGAGCTAGATCATTCCTCAGTTAGCTGAATGGAAATAGCTAACTTAGTTAGGGATCACAGTAAAGCTAAGGACATAGAAGTTTGCAGAAAATAAGACTAGTAGATATCAAAAAGAGAATGGTAACCCCTATTCAAAAACTAAGAGACTTCCCCTTCCCAAAAAGAGTAATGACTAAGATTAAGATAAGACAGTTAGGGATTTGAATTTGTACCTTAACAGGAGGGTATAATCGTAACCTAAGCTAGATAAATTAATACAGCCTTTTTAAGGTTAGGACAACCTAATGCAGTAGTTATCTTAGATTCCTTAATAGATGAATATGATCTTGGAGATAGTAAACCCAAAATGCATAACCCTAGTAAAATTCTAGGGGATCAAGATAAAGAGATAGAGAATGAGACATATAGCTAGGCAGGAACTAGCATAAAGACAAAAGTATGTTCCCAATAATGTTAAGAGATACTTAGTCACTTTGGGTTTAGTTGAGAGGCTCCTGAGTAGGGATATAATGTATGAGAATTTTAGACATTAAGTATTTCCTAGAGAAATTGGGAACTAGTCCCCTAAGTTAGAATTGACATTACTCTAGACAGAGCATGATTAAAACATCCTCATTTTTATACATCTTAGGGACCAAATGGTAGCATCTGGAACCACTTCTAAGGCTATTAAAATCAAATTACTCAATCTAGAATTTTACTCTTAGCGAGTATTGTTCACTGTGTAAATTCCAGTGGAGTAACTTGACTTCAAAAAATCATAACTAATTCTAGAAAAATCAAAATGGAGTGGTTCAAATTTCTAAATGAAGCTAACTTAATGCTATTTTAGGAAAAAACAACTCGTTGACCACGCCTTGACTCAGTCAATGTCAGTAAACGTCTGAAGTTTACTCTCCATCTTGCATTTTTCCCTGATTTCAGCATTTTGGTCCCAACATTTGCACTATCCAATCCCCAACTTCTCTTCATTCTTCTTCAATCCTCTTCTAACATAGCTGTAGGATTGGGATTACATGAAAAGGGATGAGATTTCTGGGGAAATCTCAGTAGCAAACAGTACTAAACAATGAATACATTAATGTAAATACTTGTGCTTGCTTGTAAAAGTGTTAACATTGCGTAATGTGCGTGCTTCCATGTAACATATGAAATACAATTAGCCAAAGTATTCATAGCAACAGAGCTTCATACATAAGCACATGTACAACACAATTCAACAAAGCCATAGCATATAAGCATAATATTCAATGCGTACAAGTTTAGGATAAGTTTACTACATGGCGTGTAGCCTTTTCTTCTAGCTTAGCCTTGCCTCTAAGGTTCCTTCTTTTCATAGTTCAGAGACTATACATAGCATAATAATATCTCTATTATTATCCTGTATAGCTCTACTTAACTCATGCTTAACTTGGGGTAATATCCTTAATCTAACATTCTCCTAACTTTCTTTCTATCTGTAGCTAACCTTATCAATAGAGATATTTCTCTATTCTAACCATTAAGAGAAATCCTCTACTTTATTAGAGCAGGGACTAGAATAACTTACTTACCTCAAGAAGTTTTTTCTGCATCATCACGATGACATCATCCTCCTTGATGACTCACCATTATGACATCATCCAAGAACACCTCAGGGGACACCTCAGGGGGTATGTGGTGCAATGGTGGGGCACTTGGGACACCTCACTAACTGACTCAACCTTTCCAGAGAATTTCAGAGCCTTTTCCTAGAATGAGCGGCCAAGATTATGCCACGTGTCCTTTTTACTTTTTCTCCTTTTTCCTATCTCATGACATGTACCCTTAACTTTTCTTCTTTTCCTATAATCATGCCATGTGGCACCTTGTGAGTCCTATGAGGACACCTTTAATGCCATCTCATGGTCTAAAGTTATATCTGATTACTTTTCCCAGTTCTATCCTTAATCATGTAACTTTATTTTATGGAAAAGCACTAAAATATTATTTTAATGCCTCTCAAACTCCCATAACTACTAGGCCTACCTTTTTAGGCATTTAAATGTCATCTTGGGTTTCTAACCAAGCCTAAGCACTCTGGTGGCTCGGTTCCCAATAAATACCTCTTACTTTTTTATTATACCCACACGGACTTTCACTACTTACGCTTTAGTCCCTAAATTTTCACTTTCTTGCAGTTTAGTCCCTGAACATCATTTGTATACTTCTAGGACTCCTGCATAATAGGGTCTAGTAGCCTACCTTTTTTAGGCTACATATTGGCCTTCTAGGCCTAAACATTGGGAAATGACAATGATACCCTATATGAGCAGGAAAGGGAAGCAGTCAAGATGGAGTAGAGGTTGCTTTAATGGAAGTAACATGTTTTTTATTGAGAACAAAAAGTAGTAATCGAGGTAAGGCAAGTGGAGTTAACTTTATCCTAATGGAAGCATGATTGCCCAAGAATAGAGCTAAGGTTAAATGCCCCTAAGCTTAGTAGAGTACTAAAGCAATTAGAAAGAAGAGAATCTTACAAGTCCTCTCTTTATAACTTCCAAAATCAGCTACAGATAAAAAGCTCCTTTTTGTAGGGATTAGATGTCTGAATGACATGCTATAGATATTGAAACATCCTTACCTTTATAAGTCTTAGGGATGATTCAGTAGCATTTGGAACCATTTACAATACCTTAGAAGTCCATTAGCCAAATCTGAAATTTTACTCTTTCTCAAGTTACTGTTCATATGGTATTCCAAATTATGCAATGAATTTCAAAAAATCATAATTAATTCTAGAAAAATCGAATTGAAGTGGTTCAAAAAGTTACATGAAGCTAAAATCTTCAAAATTTAAGGCAAAAACAATTTCCATGCCAAATTCTTAGCCAATTAATATAGTTTATTCGGCAAAGATTACTGTTCATTTGGTCAAAAATTCTGAAAACAGATTCTGGTCCCTTACTTTGGAAAATTCATTCTCTTTGTACAGACATCCAAATAAGGCATTCTTTATGTCAAAACAAAGCTTGACATGCTAACTAAATGTCTATAAAATTTCATACACTTATCATTTACTATTTTTTATTACATCATGACCATCACTACTTATATTGGTCATATAGCAACTTTACATATAACAAATTATCACATAACATATATACTATGAAATCCCTAATTTCTCTTCATGCTTCATCTTCCTCTTTCATCATTTATAAACCTGTGGGATTGGGATTACATGGAAAGGGAGGAGATTTATGGGGAAATCTCAGTAGCAAACAGTACTAAACAATGCATGCATTAATGTAAATACTTGTGCTTGCTTGTGAAAGTGTTAACATTATGTAATGTGCATGCTTCCATGTAACATATGAAATATAATTGGCCAAAGTAATCATAGAAACAGAGCTTCATACATAAGCACATATGCAATACAATTCAAAAAAGCCATAGCACAATCAAGCATAACATTCAAAGCATACAAGTTTAGGATAAGCTTACTACCTCATATACTTGACTCTCTTCCACTTTATCTTGCTTCTTCCTTCTTACTTCTTTTGGATATGTGGCTGCATCTTTTGGAGCATATAAATCAATCCCTAACATCACATAACCATTCATCCATCATCATCTAAGTTCCTTGAGCATTAAACTCACTTTAAATAACATAACTTCCTCTTGAACATTAAGCTCATCAACTTTCCTTAATCTTAACTAATGGACTTGGCCTTTGAATCAATTGATGTCTTGACTTTAACCTACACAATTTCATATTTTGAATCCATTTATGAGCTTAGAATCATGAAATTCCAGCTCCTTCATGGCCTTCTATACAGAACTGAAATATGCACACAATTCTTCCAAAAATTCTCATTTTGATTCAAAAAATACTTCCCATACTGAGCAAGGGCAAAAATGTAATTTTAGGAAGCCTGGGCAAACAAGGGTAACTATGAATATAAAAAGCATAAAAATTATTAAAAAAATCCTAAAAAAATAGGAAATGAGGCATAGAGGCCTTTTTCTTAATATAAATCATAAAAATACACATAAAGTAACTTTAATGGAATTTTCAATATAATGTCTCAGTTTAAGGTATTTATATGGGAATTGAAACATCCTACTCTTACCACCTCAGAGTACGTATTCAGAAGCGTATTTGATTAGCGGAGGGAGGCACTACATTAGCCTAAAAATTAAAATTTTAAAACTTACTTCTCGGGTACTGTTCACTTCGTAATTTTTGTAACATCCTTACTTTTATACGTTTTAGGGACCATTTAGTAGCATTTGGAACCTCTTACAAGACCTTCGAAGTCTATTAGCCAAATCTAAAATTTTACTCTTTCTCGGGTTATTGTTCATATGGTATTCCAGAATACATAATAAACTTTAAAAAATCATAATTAACTCTACAAAAATAGAAATGAAGTGGTTGAAAAGGCTATGTGAAGAAAACATCTTGAAATTTAAGGAAAAAATAATTTTCAGACCAAATGATTAGCCAATTAATACATTTTATTCGTTAAAGTTTACTGTTTATTTGGTCAAAAACTCTAGAAACAGATTCTGGTCCCTTATTTTGGAATAATTGAATTAAGGCATTCTTGGTGTCTAAACGAAGCTTGGCATGTCAACTAAATGTCTATAAAATTTCATACATTTATTCCACCATTTACTATTTTTCATTACATCATGACCTTCACCACTTATATTAATCATACAACAACATTACACATAACAATTATTCATATAACATATATACTGTCCAATCCCTAGCTTTTCTTCATGCTTCATCATCCTCTTTCATCATTCATAAACCTGTGGGATTGGGATTACATGGAAATGGATGAGATTTTTGGGGAAATCTCAATAGCAAACATTACTAAACAATCCATACATTAATGTAGATACTTGTGTTTGCTTTTGAAAGTGTTAACATTGTGTAATGTGCATGCTTCCATGTAACATATGAAATACAATTGGCAAAAGTAATCATAGCAACAGAGCTTCAGACATAAGCACATATGCAACACAATTCAACAAAGCTATAGCACCTTCAAGCATAACATTCAATGCATACAAGTTTAGGATAAGTTTACTACCTCATACACTTGACTTTCTTTCACCTTATCTTGCCTCTTTCTTCTCACATTTCTTGAACATGTGGCTACTCTTTTGGAGCATACCAATCAATTCCTATCATTACATAATCATATATCCATCAAACTCTAACTTCCTTTAACATTAAACTCACTTTAACTAACATAACTCCCTCTTGAACATTGAGCTCATTTACTTTCCTTAATCTTAACTAATGGACTTGGCCTTTGAATCAATTGATGTCTTGAATTTACCCTACACAATTTTATCTTTTGAATCCATCTATAAGCTTAGAATAATGAAATTCTAGCTCCTTCATGTCCTGCTATACAAAAATGAACATATGCATACAATTCTTTCAAAAATCTCATGTGAGTGAACAGTATCATGAAAAAATTCAAAAACTACAATCTTAGAATTTCAATGCTTCCAAGGTTCAAAAACTTTCCAATCCTACACAAAATCATCATATAAATTCAATGGAAGCCTTAAATCATTGAAATTCCATTTCCTTCCCTCATGAACAGTATATACCAAATAGGTTCAACCATGGTAAAGTCAAGAATATCAACTTGATTCAACAACCAACCACTTAACTAGCTTGTTTAAGCTTCAATCATATGTCTCTAACTTTAATTTCTTCTTTTACTTTTCATATAAGGTTTTTGGGCAGCACAACCCCTTAGAGAAAAATCAACTTTTGCCCCATGAAAACCCTAAGTTCAAGCTCCCAAATCAAAGGAAATTAATCTAGGAGAGATTGCTTACCTTGAATCTCTAGCTTGCTTGACCTTTGGTACCTTGAATCTTCTTTATCTTGGCTTGAGTTTCTATTTTGCAAGAGTTTCCCCTATATTCCATGGCTCATGGTTTTGATGCAGATTTGAGGGGGTATTTATAGCCAAAATCCATGGAAAATCAATGGCCAAGATTGATTTGGTTACTATTTGATCTAAAGGCCCACATTTAATCTTGGATTTAATTTTTTCAAAAAGATAATTATGACATCATCAAGGGACAACTCAAGGGGACACCTCATGGGGTTATGTGGCGTAATTCCAATGGGGGAAGAATGTTCTGGAAAAATTTCAGTCTAATCCGGTACCAGCTCAGTTCGATTCCCCAAAAATTGGACTGTTTTATAAATCTAATTTTTCTGAGATT
This sequence comes from Leucaena leucocephala, assembly GCA_037074615.1. Taxonomy (NCBI): domain Eukaryota; kingdom Viridiplantae; phylum Streptophyta; class Magnoliopsida; order Fabales; family Fabaceae; genus Leucaena; species Leucaena leucocephala. Next base: position 10,161,263 of record CM073567.1, on the reverse strand, counting down.
CCATAATATACTTTCTGACCTTAAATCTAGTATCTGGATTCTTCCTACTATTGACATACTTGTACTGGCCACAACTTAATTACAGATCCCTTGAGAAATGACTGAAATGCCCTTGGTTCACTATCTTGCACTATATTAACCCTAAGGGCATAATTGTCATTTCACACATCTTTATACTGCCTCAAGGTGTATACTGACTCTAACTAATCATATTTATACTATATTGGATGTTTTTGGACTGTCCATAATGACTAAAATGCCCTCCATCCACCACTGGAATAATATGGGCATCTACGGGCATTTTTATAATTTTGCACTTTTCCTAGACTGCTGTCGACTCTGGCCCACTTAACAGTCTCACTACCTTATTAGGCCTATGATGGCACCATTTGGGCCTTAATATGGGCTTATTGCCTTTATGGCCCAATTCACAAGGCAACTCTCCCGATCCTATTTATCGGGTATTTTATTTTACTGTAAAATCTCGTAAGAATTATATAGGATTCATTTTCTGACTTTGTTAATTTTATAAATTCTTGTATTAAATATAGGAATTTACTGTAAAGTTTCATTTGATTATGATGTCTAAAAAATACTATAATAATTATTCTGACTTTAGAAATTTATATCAATTAATCGAGACCTCAAATCAAAATTATGTGTTGCGTTAAACTGACTGGAATATTTTTGTCTATTTACTAATAAAATTTGGGTCTTATCTAATTTCGGACATTTTTGACATGTTTCGACTCAACTTTCTCATAATTACATTTAGGTCCCTAAACTTTTGAATAATTGCGCTTAAGCCCCTTAACTTTTGGCTATTTGCATTTAAGTCCCTTAACTTTTGAAAATTACACTTAAGGACCCGACTTTTGTTTCTACTTTAACTGTTTTGCCTTTAACCTTTTTTGCTTTGCATTTTAGTCCTTTTCTTCCCTCAAGACTCATCTAACCTTTATCTTTTCTTCTAATCTTCATCATAATACTTTCCAAACCTCTTTCCACTATCAATACTATACAGATAGGGAAAAATTAGGATATGACAATTTTCAAATTCAGTCTAAATTTAAAAATTCATAACTAATTGTAGAAAAATTGTAGGGAGGTGATCCAAATTTCTAATTGAAGCTCTTCATATCTCTTTAAGGGAAAAATATAAATATGGACATTTGCATTGCCAATTGATACAGTTAAATCGTCATTACTTTTTACTGTTCATATGGCAAATTCTAGAACTTTTAGATTATATCTCTTAACTTTGGAAATTCATTTATCTTGATATACACATCCAAATGAGGCGTAACACCTATGCATTTAAAGATCTGGATGTGTACTACATGTTTCTAAATTTTTGTGAATTAATTCCTTCATTTACTAGGTCAAACAGAAGCCACAACAAAACTACTTTAGGACCTACGTTTTTACCATTTTAGTTTCCTTTCTTTCACTTTCAATAATTGTTCCAGCATGCATACACAATTTCTTTTGCCTTATATGCATTCATATACATCATAGGGTTATGCCATAATTCTTTCATACACTTTCTTTACATATAATGGATAATACATAACAATACCTAAAAATTAACATACATGCATGCCATCACTTGTCTACTCTTCCTCTTCCCTTCCTTAGCTCATGTACTAAACATGATTCTTACATCTTGAATAACCTATTATGGTTGGTTATGGGAGGGTAAGATTCTAGGGAATCTCAGTAGCAAACATTATCACTTAAATATGCAAGATGGATGCTAATGCATGATATGTAATTTCATTAAACTTTCTTTGATTAGTGACATGCCATCATGATACATACTTTTGCTTAAAAGTGCATGGCCATGGAAAACATATTATTCACAATACATTCAATCTCATTTATCATGTCACAACAATATTCAAATATCATATACATGTCAACACATAAGCATACCACTTCAAGCACATAAAGAGGTAAGTCCACTACCTTGCACTTAAGCTTTTCTCTTGATCTTTTTCAATTGCTCCCTAGCTTTCCAACCATGAAGTCTTTCGGTCCATCACTTCTCAACATATTCTTGGATTTTTCAAGGTCCTAAACACATTCATATTCATTACATAATTCATTAGGACCAAGAACTCCAACAATGTTCAAGACTATCCTTGATAAATTCTTAACTTTTTACTAACATAACTTTCTTTAGTCTTCTCTAATTAACTTGGCCTTTGAACCAATTAATGTCTTGACTTTACCTTACACAATTTCATCTTTTGAATCCATTTAGGAGCTTAGAATCATGAAAATCTAGCTCCTATGCACTGTTCTATACAGAATTACATAACACCCTCTTTTCTTTCAAAAATTATCATTTTGATTCCAATGCTTCCCATACTTGTTTCTCCACTTTATCCCACACAAATTTTCATTTTAAACCATTGGAAGTATCAAAATCATGAAATTCCAATCACTGTTCATGTGAGTGAACAGTAATAGAGAAGGATTTAATGCTTCCAAGGTTCTAAACCTATCCAATCCTACACAAAATCATCATATAAATTTGATGGAAGCATTAAATCATTGAAATTCCATTTCTTTCCATCATGAAAAGTGCAAACCAAACTGGTTCACCCATGGCAAAGTCAAGAATATCAATTTGATTCAACAATCAATCACTTAACTAGCTTGTTTAAGCTTCAATCATATAACTCTAACTTTAATTTCTTCTTTCTCCTTTCATCTAACATTTTTTGATAGCACAACACCTTAGAGAAAACTCAACTTTTCTCCATGAAAACCCTAAGTTCAAGCTCCCAAATCAAAGGAAAATAAGCTAGGATAGATTGCTTACCTTTAATCTCTAGCTTGCTTGAACTTTGGTACCTTGAATCTTCTTTGTCTTGGGTTGAGTTTTTATTTTGTAAGAGTTTCCCCAAGGATTCTTGTGCTCACGGTTTGCTTTAGATTTGAGGGGGTATTTATAGAAAAATCTCATGGAAAATCAATGGCCAATATTACTTTGTGCACTATTTGATCTAATGGCTCACATTTAATCTTGGATTTACCTTTTTCAAAAGGAGAATTATGACATCATCCATGAGATCATCAAGGGACACTTCATAGGACTAGGTGGCACCATTCCATGGGGGAGAAGCTTCTGGAAAATTTCAGTCTAATTCGGTACTGGCTCAGTTCGATTTCCCAAAAACCAAACTGTTTTATAAATATAACTTTTCTAAAATTCCATAATATACTTTCTGACCTAAAATCCAATATCTGGATTCTTCCTATCATTGATATTCTTGGACTAGGACAAAACTTAATTTCAGATCCCTTAAGAAATGTTTGAAATGCCCTTGGTTCACTGTCTTGCCCTATCTTAACCTTAAGTGCATAATTGTCATTTTACACCTCTTTACTTCTTTATCAGGGCATATGCTGAAACATCCTAATTTTCTTACATTTTAGGGACCAAATGGTAGCATATGGAACCACTTTTAAGGTCATTGAAGTCAAATTACATAATCTGGAATTTTACTCTAGCGAGTACTGTTCACTGTGCAAATTCCAGAGAAGTGACCTGACTTCAAAAAATCATAACTAATCCTAGAAAAATCAGAATGAAGTGGTTCAAATTGCTACCAGAAGATAACTGAATGCTCTTTCAGGAAAAAAATAACTTGTTGACCATGCCTTGACCAAGTCAACATTTGTCAATAGTCAAAATTTACTATTCCTCCAGCATCCTGTCCCTGATTCTAGCATTTCTGGTCCCAACTTTGATAAATCATATCTTTATGTGTAGATATCCAATGAGATGTTCTATATATAAAATTGAAGCTTGGCATGTCTACTATCTACTGGTAAAATATCATACATTTATACAACCATTTACTATTTATAATTATAGCTCAAAGGTCATAGCCTCTCCCAGAGCTACTGTTCACAGTGGTGAATTCTAGCAATTAACATTACATACATGCATCAATCACATATCAATCATGCTAAACAATTCTTCATGCATCTTCATATCCTCCATCTTGAGAAGACCTGTTATAATTGGATTGATATGGAAGGGGTGAGATTTCTGGTGAAATCTTAGTAGCAAACGGTATTAAACAATGCTACATTAATGTGACTACTTGTGCATGCTTGTGAAGTGTTAACATTGCATAATATGCAAGCTTCCATGTAACATATGAAATACAATTGGCCAAAGTAATCATAGCAACAGAGCTTCATACATAAGCACATATACAACACAATTCAACAAAGCCATAGCACATCAAGCATAACATTCAATGCATACAAGTTTAGGATAAGTTTACTACCTGATGTGTAGTATTTCCTCTATTCCTTAGCCTTTACTCTAAGGTTCATTCTTTCCATAGGTCAGAGCCTATACATAGCATAATAATATCTTCATTATTATTCTATCAGTATAGCTCTACTCAGCTCATGCTTAACTTGAGGTAATACCATCAGTCTGACAATTCCCTAACTTTCTTTCCATCCATTGCTTTAAGCTTATCAAGAGAGATATTTCACTATTCTAACAATTAAGAACAATCCTCTAATTTACTAGAGTAGGACTAGAATAAATTACTTACCACATTCCTAAGCTTGCCAATCTCTAAGCTCCTTAGACTGCTCCTAGCTCCACCAGAACCCCTCCTTTCTTTCTTTTCATTCATTTCTTTCTTTCTTTCTCTTTTTCTATCTTCTTTCTCTTGTTTTGCCATGCTTGGCTATGAATGGAATGGAGGGAGGGGTGATCTATTTATTGTTTAGAGGAGGTAGAATGGATGGCTCAGATTGAATCGAGATGAATGGCTCAGATCGCTTAGCTTCTTCAAGAAGCCTTGCCTGCATCATCATGATGACATCAAGAAGCCACATGTCCTTTACCTTTTTCTCCTTTTCCTAGAATCATGCCATGTGTCCCTAGATTTTCTTCTTTTCCTAGAATCATGCCATGTGATTCCTTGTGGGTTCCATGAGGACATCTTTCATGCCATCTCATGGTCTAAAGCTTTATCTGATCACTTTTCCCAGTTCTATCCTTAATCGGGTAACTTTACTTTATGAAAAAGTACTAAAATATTATTTTAATATCACTTAAACCCCCATAATCATTGGGCCACGTTTTTGGACCCTTGGATTGTAATCTTGGGTTTCTAACCAAGTTCAAGCACTCTGGTGGCTCGATTCCCAAGAAACACCCTTAGTAAATTACTAAGATGCCCTTAGTTCCTCTTTAATACTTATAGGGGCACTATTATCTTTTCATACCTTTCCAGAGTATCTCTTTACCCTATCAACTATCCAGACACCCTTTCTTAATTGTCTAACCTTAGTCAAATGACCAAAATGCCCTTCGTCTAACTCTGACTTTGACTCAATGACACAACACAGTGGCATACCTTTAGTGGCATTTTCGTAATTCTATATTTTTCTCGGTCTTTATTAGCCCCACCCCATATACTTATCTAAAAATATCATTGGGCCTCTAAGGTGCCATTCTGGGCCCTCTGTATGATCCACTACCTTCATGGGCTCAATTCCCGAGAAATTCCCCTGAAACCTATTTATCGGGTATTTTAATCCACTGTAAATTCTATAATAAATTCTACAGGACTCCTTTTTGGGCTCTGTCAGTGCTAGAAATTCTTATATTAATTATAAGAATTTATTGCCAAATTTCATATAGTTATGAGGTCCAAAGGATACTGTATCAATTTTCTTTTCTTTAGAAATTAATATAAATCTTTCGGCACCTCATATCGAAATTCTGTATTGCGTCAAACTAGTCAGAATAATTTTCTCTATTTACTAGCACTTTTGCTCAATAGGGCCTGGTAACATATCTTTTTCAGGCTATATACTGGGCTTCTAGGCCTAAAAATTAGGATATGACATATGTTGACACTGACTAATCACTCTTGTACTTGCCTGGACATTTTTAGCTTATCCAAATGACCAAAATGCCCTTCGTCCAACTCTGCCTCAATGACACAATATAGTGGCATACATTCATTGACATTTTTATAATTTTGCATTTTACCTGTTCTTTATTAGTCCTGGCGCACATACTTATCTGAAAATAGCATTGGGCCTATAAGGCGCCATTCTGGGCCCTCTGTATGATCCATTGCCTTAATGGGCTCAATTCCTTAGAAATTCCCTGAAACATGTTTATCGAGTGTTTTAATCCACTGTAAATTCTATAATAAATTCTACATAACTCCTTATTGAGCTCTGTCAGTTCTAGAAATTCTTATATAAATTATAGGAATTTACTGCCAAATTTTATCTAATTCTGAGGTCCAAAAAATAATGCAATAATTTTTTCTATCTTCAAAAATTTATATCAATTAATCGAGACCTCAAATCAAAATTCTGTGTTGCGTTAAACTACTCAAAATAATTTTGTCTATCTACTGTTAAAATTTGAAACTAATATGATTCTGAGTATTTTTGGGCCTTTTCTGGCTTAATTTTCTCATAATTACATTTTGGTCCCTAAACTTTTAGTAATTACACCTTTTGGCCCAACTTTTGTTTCTCCTTTCACTTTTGGCCTTTAACCTTTTCTAATTTTTATTTTAGTCCTTCTCTTTCCTCAAGACTCTTCTAACCTTTATTATTTCTTCTTATCATCGTCATAATCCTTTACAAACCTCTTTCTACTATTAGTATTATACTGATAAGGAAAAAATAGGATATGTGAGGAATAATTATTTAACACTTAAGGAAGAGTGAACAATGTATGTAAAAATGGGGACTAAATAGTTAAGAGACTAAATGTGAGTCAAGTAAAGAAAGAAAAAGTTTAAAAATCAAGGGCCAAGATTTAATCTCATCTTCCTTCTTCCCTTGGATTTTTGCCACATAAGCTTGGTGATGCAAGAAAGAAGATGGATGATGTTATGAGGATGATGTAAGAGGAGAAGAAGATGGCGACACAAGATCTCATATCCCAATTTTTAAGCCTAGAAGCCTAAAAAAGTAGTCTAGACTAGATAGGATACTAAGTCCTTTTGAGTAGAAGTTCCAGAAACATATAGAGGTTTTTAGAGGCCAAATTGTAAATAGTAAAAGTCCAAGGACTAAATTGCAAATAATAGAATATTCAAGGACTTAAGTGTAATTTAGAAAAGTTCCAAGGCCTAAAATAAATATAGAGATAAGTTATGAGTCATAAAGTTTAATTGTAAAAAGTATAGTATGGGACCAAAGTAGAAATAGTGAAAGTTCAAGGACTAAAGTATAATTTATCAAAATTAAGTGGTAAAATTGTAATTATGAGAAAATTGAGCCAGAAAATGCGAAAAATAGCCTAAAAATATTACATTTCCAAATTTTACCAGTAAATAAAGAGTGGTAATTTGGTCAAGCATATTTTTTAGAATTTTGATTTGAGGTCCACGATAATTGATATTAATTTTTAAAATCTAAAGATTATAACAAGATCTTCTGAATCTCATAATCAGATAAAATTTTATAGGAAATTCTCATAATTAATATAAGAATTTATGAAAATGACATAACTTAAAAATGAGTTATGTAGAATTTATAATAGAATTTACAATAAAATAAAATACCCAATAAATAATTTTGGGGAGTTTATTGGGAATTGAGCCCATAAAGGCATTGGACCCAGTTAAAGGCCTAAGTTAGCATCCCATAGGCCCAATAATATACTTTAAAAGTTATGTGGGCTAGTGTTTAGAAAGAATTAAAGTATACAATTACAAAAATGACCCTATGTTATAAATTTGACCAAGAGATGAATGGAGGGCATTTTGCTCATTTAAACATAGTCAACAGGTCAAAGATGGATATAGGAATGTAAAGAGGAACAAAATAACAATTATGCCCTTAGGATTAGTATAGTGTAAAATAATGAACCAAGCGTATTTTGTCATATCCTAATTTTTTCCTATCTATATAATACTGATAGAGGAAAGATGTTTAGAAAGGATTATGATGATGAGCAGAAGAAATATTAGAGGTTAAATGAGTCTTAAAGGATGAAAGGGACCTAAACAAAAATTAGAAAAGTTTAAAGACCAAAAGTTAAAGTAGAGATAAAAAGGAGGGACCAAAATACAAATAATCAAAAGTTCAGGGGCCTAAGTGCAATCATTCAAAAGTTGAGGGACCTAAGTGTAATTATGAGAAAGTTGAACCGAAAAGGCTAAAACATGCCCAGAATCAAATTAGACTCAAATTTTACCAGTAGATAGACAAAGTGATTCTGGTCAGTTTAAGGACTCACAGAATTTCGATTTGACGTCCCGATTAATTGATATAAATTCCTGAAGTCAGAAGAAATTATTGCAATATTTTTTGAATCTTAGAATTAGATGAAACTTTACTGTAAATTCTTATATTTAATATATGAATTTATAAAACTTATGGAGTCAGAAAATCAATCCTGTAGAATTATTACGGGATTTTACGGTAAAATAGAATACCCGATAAATAGGATCGGGAGAGGTGCCTTGGGATTTGTGTCATAATGAGCATAAAGGCAATGAGCCCAAACCAAGGCCCAAATGGTGCCATAGTAGACCCAATGTGATGAATGGACAGTTAAGTGGGCTAGGGGCCAGAGCAGTCTAGGAAAAATGCAAAATTATGAAAATGCCCTTAGATGCCCGGATTATACCAGAGATAGATGGAAGGTATTTTGGTCATTCTGGACAGGCTAAAAATGTGTAATATAGTATAAATTTCATTAGTTAGACAGTATATGCTCTGAGGCAGTGTAAAAGAGGGTAAAATGACAATTATGCCCTTAGGGTTAATATAGTGCAAGATAGTGAACCAAGGGCATTTCAGTCATTTCCCAAGGAATATGTAATTAAGTTATGGCTAGTAAATGAATGTTAATGGTAGGAAGAATCTGGATACTGGATTTAAGGTCAGAAAGTATATTATAAAATTTTAGAAAAATTAGATTTATAAAATAGTCCAGTTTTTGGGGAATCGGACTGAGTTGGTACCGGATTGGACTGAATTTTTTCCAAAACATTCTTCCCCCAATGGAATTGTGCCACATAACCCCATGAGGTGTCCCCTTGAGTTGTCCCTTGTGATTTCATGGATGATGTCATAAATCTTCTTTTTAAAAAAGTAAAATACATGATTAAATGTGGGCCATTAGATCAAATAGTGTACAAACTAATCTTGGCCATTGATTTCCACCAAGATTTTTCTATAAATACCCCCTCTAATCTGCCCAAAACCGTGAATCACATGAACTCTTGTGGAAACTCTTGCAAAATGAAAACTCAAGCTAAGACAAAGAAGATTCAAGGTAACAAAGTTCAAGAAAGCTAGAGATTAAAGGTAAGGAATCTCTCCTAGCTTATTTTCCTTTGATTTGGGAGTTTGAACTTAAGGATTTCATGAGATAAAATTTGAGTTTTATCTAAGGTGTTGTGCTGCCCAAAAACCTTAGATGAAAGGGAAAAGAAGAAATTAAAGTTAGAAACATATTATTGAAGCTTAAACAAGCTACTTAAGTGATTGGTTGTTGAATCAAGTTGATATTCTTGACTTTGCCAAAATAGAACCTGTTTGGTATGCACTGTTCATGAGGGAAGGAAATGGAATTTCAATAATTTAATGCTTTCATTGAATTTATATGATGATTTTGTGTAGGATTGGAAAGGTTTTGAACCTTGAAAGCATTGAAATTTCAAGATTGTAGTTTTTGAAATCCTGCATGGTACTGTTCACACGCATGAACAGCGATTGAAATTTCATGATTTTGATGATTATAATGGTTTTAAAATGGAAAGTTGTGTGGGGTAAAGTAGAGAAACAAGTATGGGAAGCATTAGAATCAAAATGAGAATTTTTGAAAGAATTGCGTGCATGTGTTCAGTTCTGTACAGCAGGCCATGAAGGAGCTGGAATTTCATGATTCTAAACTCATATATGGATTCAAAAGATGAAATTGTGTAGGGTAAATTCAAGATATCAATTGGTTTAAGAGCGAAGTGGATTAGTGAAGATTAGAGAAAGTTATGATAATAAAGAGTGTAACAAGGTTAGCCTTGAACATGGTTAGAGTTCTTAAGTCCTAATGAATTATGTGATGAATATGAATTTTTTTAGGACCTTGAAACATCCAAGAAGATGTTGGGAAGTGATTGACATAAAGGCTTCATGGTTGAAAAGCTAAGGAACAAGTGCAAAAGATCAAGAGAAAAGCTTAAGTGTAAGGTAGTGAACGTACCTCTTTATATGCTTGATATGGTATACTTATGTGTTGACATGTATATGATATTTGAATGATGTTGTGACATGATAAATGATGTTGAATGTATTGTGAATAACATGTTTTCCATGGCCATGCACTTTATGTAAAAGTATATAGCATGATGGCATGTCACTAATCAAAGAAAGTTTAATGAAATTACATATCATGCATTAGCATCCATCTTGCATATTTAAGTGGTAATGTTTGCTACTGAGATTCCGTAGAATCTCACTCTCCCATAACAAACCAATTTAGGTCAAGCATGATGAAAAATGTTTGCATGAAGAAGAGCTAAAGAATGGAAGAAATGAATGGAAGTAATTGAGATCCTAGCATATGCTATGGATTATCTATATATGTAAATGCCCTATAAGGTGTCCATCTATGTGATGAAACTATTTGTAATACTTATGGCATATGTACATGATGTATATGAATTTTGAGAAGATTATTTGATGGCTTATGCATACTGGAACAATTATTGAAAGTAAAAGAAAGGAAACTGAAATGGTAAAAACATAGGTCCTGAAGCAGTTTTGTTGTGGCTTTAGTTTGACCTAGCAAATGAAGGAATTATTTCATGAAATTTTACAAGCGTGTAGCACACATCTACAGCTTTAAGTGCATAGGTATAAAGTTTCATTTGGATGGGTATATCAAGAGAAATGAATTTCCAAATTAAGGGACCAGAATCTATTTCCAGAGTTTTTGACCAAATGAACAGTAAATTTTAACGAATAAACTGTATTAATTGATGAGTCATTTGGTATGGAAATTATTTTTTCCTTAAATTTTAATATGGTATCTTCACGTAGCTTTTTGAACCTCTTCATATCAATTTTTCTAGAATTAATTATGATATTTTGAAGTTCATTGCGTAATTTGGAATACCATATGAACAGTAACCCGAGAAAGAGTAAAATTCTAGATTTGGCTAATGAACTTTCAAGGTCTTGTAAGTGGTTCTAAATGCTATTGAATGGTCCCTAAGATATATGAAAGTAAGGATGTTACATTTTGGTATCACAGCAGAAGTTTCTAGCTTGATTTAAGATATTTCCCAGACCCTAACCCTAAATAGTAAGTGTTTTGCTAAGTTAGTGTATGTATTGGGATAGTTAGCATTGCTTAATTAAGCAAATATAGCAGGAGTAGATATGGGATTTCATAAGGTTAAGTCAGAGGCTTCAGTTAATAAGGGAAACCCCTGGCCAGTAATGATATGCAAGGATAATGTACATCCAGATTTTGATCATCCCTCAGACATTGAAGAGAGTTCAGATGAGAGTATAGGGGCTCGATCAGGAAAGTCTACAATAGAATGTCCTATAGATGTTTCTATAGACTCAAACCTACAGTCTAGAGGTCATGTACACATTTAGCCTGAAGCCATGTATGCAACAAATAATATTGAGTCTAGTGACTCTATACGGTATAAGTTTGTGAGAGTGCCTTCTAACTCTGATGTAAGCTTTATTCCTCCTATGAGAGCATAGATTATGGCTGAGGAAGTTGAGTACTGGTACTGAATTATGGGTAGACAGATATTATTTCTCCTTTACTAGAGTTTGAGGATAGAGTTATTATGAGTAATAGATCACAGTCCCCTAATTTAGATATCTAGTCAGAGTTTATGACAATTCCTGTCCATTCCTAAAGTCCAAGAATATGTGACTTTATAGAGAAAGATTTGTGTGATGTTCTTGGTCCTAGTAAACCCTATCCTTCTTTGTTAAAGATAGATAATGTTGGAAAATGTGCCCTAGGGGCCAATCATTATCTTATAAACATTATTGATTTATGAGTTTATCAATTGTGTTATCATATTATTTGCATGTTTAATGTGATGACTATCCTTGGATAATTCATGATCTTATCCTAAATGTCCCTGGTCGGTCATCTGTGCTGGAGCAGAGATGAAATAAGACCAGTATGACTTTGAAGATGTATAGAGATATAAATCAAAGTCATAGGCACATGTAAGAGTACAAGGTGTTAGACCGACCCGCTATGAGAGAGTTGCATGGGTTACGTTATAAGCTTCTCTCGTATACAAACCATGTCACTATGCCCTTTGACCTGAGATCATCATAGATTCCTACATGACAAATGCTCAGCTTTGACCTAGTCAAAAGTCACTTTTGACCGAGTGATCATAAAGACTATGTTCGGGCTTAGTGGTTTTTCATGCGGAGGAATGTGAATGGTCAAGATAGAATTTGTCCCTCACATTCGTAGAGAGATATTACTGGGCCCCTCCATGAGTGAGTCTGAGAAATGTATGGCCATACTGTAATAGAAAGGTAGTTCCATTTCTACAGTCAGACTACTCAGGGATTGAGAAAATAACATTCAGGAATAGGAGGATGACATTATCCATGCCTCAACCATGACTAAAATATCGCATGACACAAGGGACATGATATGGTTGTATAAAAGGTTACATCGTTTAACGATCCTCATATAATTTAGGTAGTCGTTATACCTTGCTAGAGACTACTTACGACTTGTGGGCCAGTATAGCAAATGGCCCATTGTCAACTTCATATGGGCCTACAGGGTCGCACACAAAATAGCCTTACACGAGCTATGATGTCTAGATTCATTAAATCTAAGACGTGTCAAGATTCAATGAATGATCTAGGGTTGATGTATATATTTATTTATATTTATATTCGTATATATATAAATTCGTATATATATATTATATATAAGGGATATATAGGATTTAATTTATAAGGATAAATTAAATCTCTATCACGTTTGAATTTGAAATTCAAATTGATAGGATATCTCATATAAGAGATATTTACTAGATTTAATTTATAAGGATAAATTAAATCTCTATCACGTTTGAATTTGAAATTCAAATTGATAGGATATCTGATATAATAGATATTTACAAGATTTAATTTTTAAGGATAAATTAAATCTCTATCACGTTTGAATTTAAAATTCAAATTGATAGGATATCTCAAATTTGATTTATGAGAATAAATCAAATATAGTCCAATCTTATCTTTATTTAAATTAAATAAATAGGTGAATTAAATCTATGGGATGAATTTAATATAAACATTATTTATTTAATTAGTTTCTTATCAAATTATACAATATGTGATGTTATATTCGGAATTAATATAGATTAATTCCAAGATCCAATTCGGTTGAGGAAAACGTAGAGCATCCTATATATCTGATTTTAGGAGCTACGTTTTTGACACACAACAGACAACATATAGCACAAAAACACAAAAGGCCAAACGAAATCTGCAAAAGGTTTGCAGATAAGAAACTGCTGAAGTAGAGACGGAGAGGATGAATTCTTGAGAAAGCCTTGAAGGGATAGGAGACGCTAGCACGTCATTCGTGGTTAGAACGCTGTTCATGTGGATACCAGTAAAGGAAGCCGACCTGAGGCATCGACTTCTTACGATCAGAAAGAGAGCACGAGCTGCGAAGAGAAGCTGTGGACGTCTTCTTGCGATCAGAAGAGATCACCGGCCGCAGAGAGAAGCAGTGGAAGTCACTAAGAAACGCTGAGGGTAATGCTTCTTCCCACTTGACTTAAACACATACGGTAGACCCTGGCAAGGAATGGAAAAAATTTTAAATTAATTTCCGCTGCGTGTCTTCCAATTCCTTACAGATAATGCTGGCTATATCAGTCTCAAGAAAGCTGTGTCAAGTGAATTGCTCAGTCTAGGTCAAGAGATGGACAAAAAGTAGAGATTAAGAATAGTCAGTTTATCTTTAGTTCCTCAATGTCGTAGCATGGATGATGAATAGACATACAGTATAGGGCATTGACCTAATATACTCTAGAGGACTGGCATGAGATAATAGTAAGTCATGTATTGCCATATACCCCTACATGACACATAGAGCTAAGCGAGTATCTGGCAAATGATCTGCCAACTGATATTCAGGGGTGGCACATTCGTATACAGAAGTATGTGCAATCCATGATTTCTAGGAAGGAATGTAAAAGATATAAGGGGTAATGTAAACATGTAAACGTGATAAAGTAAAGTAATTACTCAGATGTATGATAGTTATGATGTACCTCAAATATATAATTGATATGTAGGTAATGTATGTACAAATATTATGGTGACATAAAAGGTGATAGTTAGAAGTACCAGACAAGTTAAGTCACGATGAGTTAAGCCACAGGTCACGACAAATATTTATAGAAACTCATGGTTATGATAAGTAAAGACCATTGATCGCGATTGGAATTTATTGAGCTGCTAGGCCATGACAAAAGATGACCCATGGTCACGACGAAAGAATACAGAGCTATTAAGGCATGACAAGTATGTTGAGATGGTCACGACTAAAGGTTACAGAGAATAAGAGACGGCTAGCAAGTATTCAAGTAGCGACTAAAATGTATAGAGACCCAATGATAGGAATAAAGATACTGACCTCACTGAAGTTATCAATTGGAGGTTTAGCATAGAATGCAGGCAAGCTAGACAGTATGATGCACTAAGATACAAAAGATCAGTTTAAGAAGAGTTCAGAAGTATATCCTCCATATGATCATCAGGAGTTGATATACATTATGAAATACTTTGTGCAGCTAGTTTCTATTGGACAGAATGATAAGAAGTTAGAATTAGACTTGCCTAAGAATGACCTAAATTAGTCAAGATCCAAAGAGGGACCAGAATCTGTTTCTAAAGTTTTTGACCAAATGAATAGTAAAGTTTAATGAATAAATTATATTAATTGACGAGTTATTTAGTTTGGAAATTATTTTTTCTTAAATTTTAAAATGGTATCTTCACGTAGCTTTTTGAACCACTTCATTTCAATTTTTCTAGAATTAATTATGATTTTTTGAAGTTCATTGCATAATCTAGAATACCATATGAACAGTAACCCGAGAAAGAGTAAAATTTCAGATTTGGTTAATGAACTTTCAAGGTCTTGTAAGTGGTTCTAAATGCTACTGAATGGTCCCTAAAATGTATGAAAGTAAGGATGTTACATATTTCAATCATTTTCTATGGGATGGTAAGCAAATAAATATCTAATATAATAGTCTACATATTTTGAAATATTATAAAAATTAGAGTTATTAAATAGCCTGGTTTTTGTAAAATTTGACCAAGCTAGTACCAGATTGGATTGGATTTTCCAAACAAGACCTTACCCTTTGAAAGATACCAAACATGGCCTTAAGTGATGTCATGGATGATGTAAAAATTTGGCTTGGTGGGAAGACAACTTCAAGGACAAACCTTGGCCATTAGATCAAATAGTAACCAATATAATCTTAGCCTTTCATTCCTTTATGCTTTTGGCTACATATACCCCTTATTTCTGCACATTTACACCAAGCATTTGGAAACATGAGGAGGTGCATCCAAAATGAAATTCAAGCAAGAAGAAGAGGAAATTCAAGAGCTAAACAAGCAAGAAACCAAGGTAATTTCTTTCTCTAGCTCTTGGACTTTATAGTAGGAAGATTTTTCCATGATTTTAATGGTTAAAAGTCATTTTATTTTACCTTGGGTGCTTCTGGATGGAATGTCTTAATACTAGACAAGAATTGGTTGAGTTATAGATAGTATAAACAAGTTGAAATAAACTAGAATCAAGTAGTATTGGCTTGAAAATTCAAGTATGCATGCAATTATGGTTTTATGATCTTGGTTGCTACTGTATATATCACTATTCATATGTGAGAATTTCATGATTTGGATGCTTCCAATGGATTTAAAATGAGAAAATTGTGTGGGATAAAGTAGAGAAACAAGTATTGGAAGTATTGAAATCAAAATGAGAATTTTTGGAATTTAATGAGGTGCTGTTTGGTTCTAGATAGATTGTATAGGAGGAGTTTGATTTCCATAATTCCAAGATCATATTTTAATTCCTTGGACAAAATTATGTACGGTTGGTCTAAGGAAATAATTATTACAAAGTTAAACCACTAACTCCAAGATTTAAGTGAAGATTTAGGGTTGTTAAGGGAAGTAATGTAAAATGTTTAGGTAATGGCTCTAATGAGTTGTATACACAATGTAATTTTGTTTAAGGCTATGTCATGTCAAAGGGAATGATATAAAGAGGTTGAGCAAGCAACCAATGTTTGGTTGGAGATAAAGGGAGCAAAGAGAAAAGGATAAAGTTTTAAGGTAGTGGACTTATCCCTTTATGTGCTTGATATGGTATGCTTATGTGTTGACATGTATATGATTATTGAATGATGTTGTGACATAATAAATGATGTTGAAAATATTATGTAATACATGCTTCCCATGGCCATGCATTTTTATAAAAGCATAAAGCATGATGGCCTGTGACTAATTAAATAAAGTTTAATGAAATTACATATAATGCATTAGCATCTATCTTGCATATGTAAGTGGTAATGTTTGCTACTGAGATTCCCTAAAATCTCACCCTCCCATAACCAACCAATTTAGGTCAAGCATGAAGAAAAATGTATGCATGGAGAAGAGCAAAAGAATGGGTAAAAAAGTGGGCAATTGTTTATTGTAGCACGAATTTTATAATTTGGCAATTATGTTCATTTTATGTAAGATGCCATTATATGTAAAAAAAAAAAAGTGTATGAAATAATTATGGCATAACCCCATTATGTATATGATTGTATGAGAAACTAATTTGATGGTTTATGAATGTTGGATTAATTTATGAGAATGAAAAGAAGAAAGAGAAATGGCAAAAATGTAAGTCCTAAAGTAGTCTTACTTTGACTCCAATTTGACCTAGTAAATGAAGGAACTAATTTACAGAATTTTATGAGCATATATTATACATCCAAAGATTTAAATTTATAGGTAACACGCCTCATTTGGATGTGTATATTAAGATAAATGAATTTCAAAAGTTAAGGAACATAATCTAGAACTTGCAGGATTTACCATATTAACAGAACAATTTGGCGATTTAACTAGATAAAATAGGCTAGTAAATGTTCAATTTCATATCTTTTACTTAAATATCATTGAAAGAGGTTTCATTAGAGCTTTAAACCATCTACATATGATTTTTTTATAATTAGTTATGAATTTTCAAAGTTAGACTGCCAATCTGCAATTTACCAAATGAATAGTAACTGAGAGTTAAATTTAAATATTTTAAAGATGCTTCCAGATACGTACTTTGAGAGGCTAAAAGTAGGATATGACACAAGAGGTCCATGAAGATCAAATCTAGATAATTCATTTGATCTTGTAATTTCTTGCAACTTTGGTGACATTTTGATAAGTAAAGTAATATAAATTCCCCCTTTCAAGTGCACGACCAAGACAGAAATGGAAGGGAAACTCTATAGAAATCTAGCGAGAAAAGAGAGAAGGAAGGAAGCCATAGATGAGGAAGAAAGCAAGAGCAAAGTTCAAGCATCAAGTAAGGTAAAATGACTACTCTAGCTCTTGATCTTGTAGTAGTTTATATATTCTTGAGCTTGAGTAGGAGTTTTGATAGATTTGGAAGCTTGAAATCTTGTTATATTGCTTCTGGGCTGAATCTAGAAATTTAGAGAAAGACAAGTATGATGTTAGAAATATGAACAATGGATAGAATAGATTATGATTCAAGTAGTTCTAGCTGTTAATTGATTGAATTTCATGACTAGAGGAGTACGATAGTCTTTCTTTGTTATTGTACCTAAGATGTTATTTTGATGATTCTAACGCTTCCAATGGATTAAGAATGAAAAATTATGTGGAACCAAGTTAAGAAAGTGAAGTTGGAAGCATTGGAATCAAAAGTGGAACTTTGGCACCAAGATAGACAACCTCTCAACCAAGGCCATTTTGATTGGAAGAAGTGTGAGTTTGATAAATCCAAGCTCATATTTGGATTCCTCATGAAAAATTGTGTAAGATTGGCCTATGATAATGCTTTTTAGAGAACTAAAACACTAATCCTAAAATTAAGATAAAGAGGTTAAGTTTAAGTGAGCTAGCCTTCCATACGGTGTGAGTTATTGGTCCTAATGAATTGTATGATCAATGTGACTATATTTAGGACCTTGAGACATCCAAGAGGATGATTTTATGAGGTTGACCAAAAGTCCTCATAGTAGGGAAGCTTATGGAGCAAGTTTAAGAACAAGGGAAAAGCTTATGTACAAGGTAGTAAACTTACTTTTCATTATGTTCTTATTTGCTATGCTTGTGTGTAGCATCTATGGTTTCTTTACTTAAATATGTTAAGCATGTATGAGTGAATTATGTTTTTGTTTCCATATATACCATTGTCATTTGTATGATATAGATAACAATGAAGCATGCATGAATGTCATAATGTTAGAATGAGATAATGAAAGCAAGCATGTTATCTTTCAAGCATATAGTGGCATGGAAGATGTATGCTTGAAGAAGAGCCAATGAATGGAAGAAGAAAAGTAGACAATTACATGTTATAGCATGAGTTGTATGATTTTTTAATTGATTCTTCAATTATGCAAATGTTATGTAACATGCCTAATTATGTAATGAAATTGTATATAATAATTATTTCATGTTCATGAGTATATAAATGTATGAGAAGCCAATATAATGGTTCAAGCATGCTGGAACAATTAAAGAGAATTAAAGAAAGAAGTTAGTAAGGCAAGTTCAAGTTATGGAGCAATAATGTTCTAGCCATGATTTGAACATGTTAATGTTTGAATCTGACCACAAAAATTGGTAAGCATGTAGTACACGTCCCAAGCTTTAACATGAGTAGTTTTGTCTTAATTGGATGTGTACACTAGGAGATATTAATTTCCAAAGTTGAGACAGGAAAACTAAAAATCGAGAAACTGACTAAATAAACAGAAAATTTCAATGAATTTATTTTATGAATTGGTCAAGTAGATGTCTAGTTTGATATTTTACCCTTAAAAAATTGAAATAACTTTAAGCAAAAATTTGGAGCACCTCCATGCAATTTTTGTAGAAATAGTTATATCTTTTAAAGTTAGATTGCCAAATCTAGAAGATGCATGGTGTAACATCATTCCTTTCATACATCTTAGGGACCATTCAGTAGCATTTAGAACCACTTACAAGACCTTCGAAGTCCATTAGCCAAATCTGGAATTTTACTTTTTCTCGGATTACTGTTCATATGGTATTCCAGATTACACAACAAAATTCACAAAATCATAATTAATTCTAAAAAACTCAAAATGAAGTGGTTCAAAAATCTACATGAATATAACATCTTGAAATCTAAGGGAAAAATAATTTCTAGACCAAATGATGCGTCGATGAATACAGTTTATTCGTTAAAGTTTACTGTTCATTTGGTCAAAAATCCTGGAAACAGATTTTGGTCCCTGACTTTGGAAATTCATTTCTCTTGATATACACGTCCAAATGAAACGTTATACCTATGAACTTAAAACTCTGGATGTGTACTACATGCTCATAAAATTTCATGAAATAATTCCTTCATTTTTGAGGTCAAACTGAAGCCACAATAAAACTGCTTTAGGACCTACGTTTTACCCTTTCAGATTCCTTTCTTTCACTTTCAATAATTATTCTAGCATACATAAATCATATCTTTTTCCTTTTATGAATTCATATACATCATGGGGTTATAAAATAATTGTTTCATACAATCTCATCACATAAATAAATACTTTACATGCCTTTGACATACATGGAAAGTGCATAGCGTATGCCAACATCTTAAATACTTCACTTTTCTTCTTCCATGCTTTAGCTCTTCTCCATGCATACGTTATCCATCATGCTTGACCTAAATTGGTTGGTTATGGGAGAGTGAGATTCTATGAAATCTCAGTAGCAAACATTACCACTTAAATATGCAAGATGGATGCTAATGCATGATATGTAATTTCATTAACTTTCTTTGATTAGTGACATGCCATCATGCTATATACTTTTACATAAAGTGCATGGCCATGGATACATGTTATTCACAATACATTCAACATCATTTATCATGTCACAACATCATTCAAATAACATATACATGTCAACACATAAGCATACCACATCAATCACATAAAGAGATAAGTTCACTACCTTGCACTTAAGCTTTCCTCTTCATCTCTTGCACTTGCTCCCTACCTTTCCAACCATTAAGCCTTTATGTCAATCACTTCCTAACATCTTCTTGGATGTTTAAAGGTTCTAAACACATTTATATTCAACCAATAATTCATTAGGACCCATGAACTCCAACCATGTTCAACTCTACTTTATTACATTCTTTAGTATCACAACTTTCTCTAATCTTCACTAATGAACTTGGTCTTTGAATCAATTGATGTCTTGACTTTACCCTAAACAATTTCATCTTTTGAATCCATTTATGAGCTTAGAATCATGAAATTCCAGCTCCTTCATGGCCTTATGTACAGAACAGAACATAAGCATATAATTCTTTCAAAAATTCTCATTTTGATTCTAATGCTTCCCATACTTATTTCTCCACTTTATCCCACACAACTTTTCATTTTAAAACCATTAGAACCATCAAAATCATTAAATAAAAATCACTGTTCATGCGTGTGAACAGTAACCATGAAGGATTTCAAGCTCCCAAATCAAAGGAAAATAAGCTAGTAGAGATTGCTTACATTTAATCTCTAGCTTGCTTGAACTTTGGAGCCTTGAATCTTCTTTGTATTGGCTTGTGTTTTCATCTTGCAAGAGTTTCCACAAGGATCCATGAAGCCACGGTTTTGATGCAGAAATGAGGGGGTATTTATAGCCAAAATCCAAGAAAAATCAATGACCAATATTCATTTGGTTACTATTTGATCTAAAGGCTCACATTTAATCTTGGATTTTACTTTTTCATAAAAGAATAATTATGACATCATGTGGGACAGCTCATGGGACACCTCATGGGGTTATGTGGCGTGCTCATAGTGTAAGGAAGCTTCTAGAAAAATTCCAGTCCAATCCGGTACTGATCAAAGTAGTTTCATAACAACCGGACTATTTTCTATTCTGAATTTTTTATAATATACCAGGATATGTATTCTGTCCTAGAAATCAATATCTAGGCTTCTCATACCATTAACATGGTTATATGGAATATTTATCTTCCATACAGTCCTTGGGAAATGACCAAAATACCCGTGGTGTCCTTTCTTGCACTATATTAACCCTAAGGGCATAATTGTCATTTCACACCTCTTTATACTACCTCAGGGTGTATATGGGCTCTAAATAATCACATTTATACTATATGTCACGTTTTTAGACTATCCCAGATGACCAAAATGCCCTCCATCCCTCACTGGTATAATCCAGGCATCCAGGGGTATTTTCGTAATTTTACACTTTTTCTGGACACTGGCCCTTTCTACTAATGAACTAGTACCCTGGGTTTTGGGCCCTCCTTGGCGTCATCATGGGCCTATATATGAGGTCATCTGATCTCATTCTATGCAAGCTCACATACCAATAAGTTCTATTATCGGATCACGGGTGTTATCAAACTCCCGTCAAAATTCACTGTTATGGGAATAACTTTTATACAGGATTTCTTCTGGGGTACTGTCATATTCATAACATCTGACACTATAGGGCATACTTTTATGTAATTCCCCCACTTATATCTGATGCCTATGGAATCTGATAAGAATTCAGATAACTTTTAAACTATCAGATAATTTTCTGCTGTCTAGAGCCCTAATAAAATTTCTGTATCATGCCAGATTAACCAGCGTAACTTCCTCTATTTACTGATGGAATGTGGGACTGAAAAAATTTTGGGCAGTTATAACCCTTTCCGGGTTGAACATTCTATAATTGTAATTTTGCCCTAGAACTTTTTACTTAATTACATTTAAATCCCTTAACTTTTGAAAATTACCACTTTTGGCCCAATTTTTGTTTCTACTTTCACTTTTTGCCTTTAACTTTTTCTACTTTTCATTTTAGTCATTCTCTTCCTTAAGAAAATCATCTAACTTTTATTATTTCTTCTGATCTTCGTCATAATCCTTTCCAAACCTCCTTCCACTATCAGTACTATACGGATAGGGAAAATTAGGATATGACATTTCTGTTGGAAATTGTGCCCTAGGGGCCAATCATTATCTTATGAACATTATTGATTTATGAATTTATTAATTGTGTTATCATATTATTTGCATGTTTACTGTGATGACCATCCTTGGATAATTCATAATCTTATCCTAAATGTCCCTGGTCGGTCATCTATGCAGGAGCAGAGATGAAATAAGACCAGTATGACTTTGAAGATGTATAGAGATATAAATTAAAGTCATAGGCACATGTAAGAGTACAAGGTGTTGGACCGACCCGCAATGAGAGCGCTGTATGGGTTACGTCATAAGCTTCTCTCATATACAAACCATATCACTATGCCCTTTGACCTGAGATCATCATGGATTCCTACATGACGAACGCTCAGCTTTGACCTAGTCAAAAGTCACTTATGATCGAGTGATCATAAAGACTATGTTCGGACTTAGTGGTTTTTCATGCGGAGGAATGTGAATGGTCAAGATGGAATTTGTCCCTCACATTCGTAGAGAGATATTACTGGGCCCCTCGATGAGTGAGTCTGAGATATGTATGGCCATACTGTAATAGAAAGGTAGTTCCATTTCTATAGTCAAACTACTCAGGGATCGAGAAAGTAACGGTTAGGAATAGGAGGATGACATTATCCATGCCTCATCCATGACCAAAATATCGCGTGATAGAAGGGACATGATATGTTAAAGGAATTGGAAGACACGCAGCGGGAATTAATTTTAAAATTTTTCCATTCCTTGCCAGGATCTACCGTATGTGTTTAAGTCAAGTGGGAAGAAGCATTACCCTTAGTGTTCCTCAATGACTTCCACAGCTTCTGGTCACAACGTTCATAGCTTCTTTCCGTGGCTCATGCTCCCTTTCCGATTGCAAGAAGTCGACGACTCAGGTCAGCTTCCTCTACTGGTATCCACACGAACAGTGTTCCAACCACGAACGATGTGCTAGCGTCTCTTGTCCCTCTTGGGCTTTCTCAAGAATTCATCCTCTCCGTCTCTATTTTGGCAGTTTCTTATCTGCAAACCTTTTACAGATTCTCCTTCGGCCTTTCTGTGTTCTCTGTGTGTATCACTGAAAACGTAGCTCCTAGAATAAGATATATAGGATGCTATATGCGTTTTTTGTCATGCGATATTTTAGTCATGGTTGAGGCATGGATAATGTCATCCTCCTATTCCTGACTATTACTTTCTTGATCCCTGAGTAGTCTGACTGTAGAAATGGAACTACCTTTCCATTACAGTATGGCCATACATTTCTCAGACTCACTTATCGAGGGGCCGAGTAATATCTCTCTTTGAATGTGAGGGACAAATTCCATCTTGACCATTCACATTCCTCCGAATGAAAAACCACTAAACCCGAACATAGTCTTTATGATCACTCGGTCAAAAGTGACTTTGGACTAGGTCAAAGTTGAGCGTTTGTTATGTAAGAATCCATGATGATCTCAGGTCAAAGGGCATAGTGACATGGTTTGTATATGAGAGAAGCTTATGACGTTACCCATACAGTTCTCTCATAGCGGATCGGTCCAACACCTTGTACTCTTACATGTGCCTATGACTCTGATTTATATCCCTATATATCATCAAAGTCATACTTGTCTTATTTCATCTGTGCTCCCGCATAGATGACCGACCAGGGCATTTAGGATAAGATCATGTATTATCCAAGGATGGTCATCATAGTAAACATGCAAATAATATGATAACACAAGTAATAAATTCATAAATCAATAATATTCATAAGACAATGATTGGCCCCTAGGGCACGATTTCCAATAATATGGTTGTATAAAAGGTTACATCGTTTAACGATCCTCATATGATTTGGGTAGTCGTTATGTCTTGCTAGAGACTGCTTGCTACTTGTGGGCCAGTATAGCAAATGGCCCACTGCCAACTTCATATGGGCCTACAGGGTTACACACAAAATAGCCCAACACGAGCTATGATGTCCAGATTCATTGAATCTATGTCTAGATTCAATGAATAATCCAGTGTGGATGTATATATTTATTTATATTTATATTCGTATATATATAGATTCTTATATATACATTATATATAAGAGAGATATATGAGATTTAATTTATAAGGATAAATTAAATCTCTATCATGTTTGAATTTGAAATTCAAATTGATAGGATATCTCATATAAGAGATATTTATAAGATTTAATTTATAAGGATAAACTAAATCTCTATCACGTTTGAATTTGAAATTCAAATTGATATGATATCTCAAATTTGATTTATGAGAATAAATCAAATATAGTTCAGTCTTATCTTTATTTTAAATTAAATAAATAGGTGAATTAAATCTGTGGGACGGATTTAATATAAATATTATTTATTTAATTAGTTTCTTATCAAATTATACAATATATGATATTGTATTAATTTTAGAATTAATATAAGATTAACTCCAAAAATCCAATTCGATAGAGAAAAACACATAGCATCCTATAT
This sequence comes from Leucaena leucocephala, assembly GCA_037074615.1. Lineage (NCBI taxonomy): Eukaryota > Viridiplantae > Streptophyta > Magnoliopsida > Fabales > Fabaceae > Leucaena > Leucaena leucocephala. The sequence goes on along the minus strand of CM073567.1, from coordinate 10,136,506 downwards.
ATCTGATTTTAGGAGCTACGTTTTGGAAGACACAGAATACAGAAAGGCTGAAGGGGAATCTGTAAAAGGTTTGTAGATAAAAAACTGCTGAAATAGAGACGAAGAGGACGAATTCTTGAGAAAACCCTAGAGGGACAAGAGAAGCTAGCATGTCGTTTGTAGTTAGAACGCTGTTCGTGTGGATACCAGTAAAGGAAGCTGACCTGAGTCATCGACTTCTTGCGATCGGAAAGGGAGCACGAGCCGCGGAGAGAAGATGTGAACGTCATAACCAGAAGCTGTGGAAGTCGCTGAGGAACACTGAGGGTAATGCTTCTTCCCACTTGACTTAAACACATACGGTAGATCCTGGCAAGGAATGGAAAAAAATTTAAGTTAATTTCCACTGCGTGTCTTCCAATTCCTTACAATTTCTACCACCCTTGAAATAAATTTTGTCCTCAAAATTTACTCAACATCTCAGTCAAGGATTGGGGTATCTATCTTTTATCTTTTATCTTAACCTCTTAGCAGAACACTTTTCATATATGCAATTCTTCATATCTTTACTATTATTACTTTCTTTTATTCTGAATCAACTCAATCATTGTTGAACTCTAGTTCATTCTATTACTTTAGTACTTGCTACGTATCTATCTACATATGGACTTCTCACTATGCTGGACTTGTGAGTAGTGTCCATTTCTTTCATGTCAAACTCCTTCGAATACTGCTATATTCTGGAGTTTCTATTAACAACTCATCATACTTTTTAGTGCAATCACTTCTTTCTCATCTAAGTATCTAGCGAAATTCCTTGAATATCTGCACACTTTAACTCTCATTCTCATATCATCATACATTCTTATCATCTGTAATAACTCATCATAATACAGAGAGAGGACTTATATTATTATTCTTTCTTTCATTGCTCTACTGCTAAACAGGAGCACATAGGAGCACATACTCTAACATGCATAATGCCTGGCCAGCATGCTGCAGGACTACATACCTGATCATGAATGCAAAGCTCTAACATCGGAGCTCAAGCATTCCTTCTCTTAATATGCACAGCTCTAACACTCGGAGCTTGCACAACTCTATCATATAGAGCTTGCACTGCTCTAACATTCGGAGCTTTAGCATATTTTACAAATATAACATAACATAATGCCTGTCATTTTATGCAACGAGTGAAAGCTATCATTTGCTCTTTCACCTATAACTTATCATTCAAACATCTTATCCCTTAAAAAAAAGGGAGCCTCTCTATATGTTTATAAGGTTAGCTATAAAGTCATTTCATATTGTGCTTCTCAACATATCTCTCATAACATAACTCATTACATACTTTTCATAACATATCTCATTTCATCTCTTTATGTCATAAAATGGTATATCTGGCCAAATCTGGCTATATCATAGTCCATCTTTCAAATCTATTTCATTTAGACTTGACATAAGGGTTCTAGTCTCGTATTATTCATAGCCCTTTCTAGCTTTACATAGCTCTTTCTATCATTTTACATAGCTTTGTGCATATATGCCAATTTCATGTGGCATTCACACCTTTTTCTTTATCACTTCCCAGGGGTCACCCATCATTGAATTACCCTTGCCTGAGCACGCTTAACTGAAAAGTGCAGATATAAATCTGAAGCACTGGTACCACAGGCTCCAACCCTGGTACTTTATTATCTTAGACCCATCTTATACTATCTCTCTTGGGTCTATCTGACCTTCTGATTTCTTTTTATCCTCATCTAGAGGATCTATTCGTCTTTCATTCTTATTCTCTGTAATCTCATCATAAGGATCTCTTTATTCTCATTTGACCTTTTCTCATATGTTATGAAATATTCTCACAAATCTTTGGGACTCAGGATTAACAAATTTAACTTTGATCACTTAGTTCCTGTTACATGTAAGGAGATTCTGAGTTCAATCCCTGATAGTAATAAGCCTATCTGAAACTAGTATCATGGGTACTCTCTCTGTTATGAGTTAACCAACTTGTGAAGCTTCTATACCTTAACTTTGCCTTGGTGTTCGTCCTTCCAAAGAAATATTGTACTTATGGCTCATTCCTTTCTTGCTCTAGGCTTGGTCTACTGTGACCCTCGGGATCTACTGCGATCAACCGTAAGCCTTTTCAGGATCTAACTGTGACCCTGTGAGCTATACTAGGATCTAATTGCAATCTTCCAGAATCTATTGCGATTCCATTTTACTGTATTTTCATCTCTGGAAGACCTAAACTAACGGACAAAGTTACAAGGTTAGTCACTTCCACATAGTTGTTAACTCCACAGATAATTCCCCAAAAATGATCACAGAAGCCAATATTATCTATCAGGACTTTACTCATTTACCTATCACTCAGGAACTTCATATACCATTCTCATCTTTATAACTTTATTACATTTAACATTGCAGGGAGCTACAAAAGCTCTACCATGCATATGTCTATCATCATCTATTCATCTCATATGAAGAATATTACTCTACATGAGCTATGATGTCCATCTCTTGGTTTCATTTCAAAAATAATCTTACTCTATCGCAAGAGCAATCTATCTCTATTGCAACAACATTAACTTATATCACTTAGAATTTGCTCCTTCTTGGGGCCACATCATTCATACATCTTACCTCTACTGAAGGGATATATCCTGAGTATCATAATCATTTATCTGCATATTCACTATGAATCCTCATCTTTAATCTCATTCTCTATCCCATTGACTATCATTGTCATATCCTAATTTTTTCCTATCTGTATAGTACTGATAGTGGAAAGAGGTTTAGAAAGGATTATGACAAAGATAAGAAGGAATGATAAAGGTTATATGAGTCCCGAAGAAGGAGAAGGACTAAAACGCAAAGTAGAAAAGGTTAAAGGCCAAAAGTTAAAGTAGAAACAAGATTTGGGCCAAAAGTGATAATTTCTAAAAGTTATGGGACTTAAATGTAATTAAGTAAAAAGTTTATGGGCAAAATTGTAATTATAGAAAGATCAGCCCGGAAAGGGTTAGAACTGCCCAGAAGTATTTTAGTCCCATATTCCATCAGTAAATAGAGGAAGGTATGCTGGATAATCTGACATGATACAGAAATTTTATTAGGGCTCCAGATAGCAGATATTTATCTGATAGTCTAAAAGTTATCTGAAATTTTGTCAGATTTCATGGACTTCAGATATAAGTGGGCAAATTACAGAAAAGTATGCCCTACAGTGTCAGATGTCCTAGATCTGACAGAACTCCAGAAGAAGTTATGTATAAAAAGTTATTCACATATCAGTGAATTTTGACGGGAGTTTGTTAACACCCGTGATCTGATAATGGAACTTATCGGTATGTAAGCCTGGATAGAATGAGATCAGATGACCTCATATATAGGCCTATAATGACGCCAAGGAAGGCCCAAAACCCAGGGTACCAGTCTATCAGTAGAAGGAGCCAGTGCCAGAAAAAGTGCGAAATTACGAAAATACCCCTAGATGCCCAGATTGTACTAGAGATGGATGAAGGGCATTTTGGTTATCTGGGACAGGCTAAAAATATGGCACATGGTATAAATATGATTAGTTGAGCCAATATAGGCCCTGAGGCAGTACAAAGTGGGGTGAAATGACAATTATGCCCTTAGAGTCAATATAGTGCAAGAAAGGACACCAAGGGTATTTTGGTCATTTCCCAAGGGATCTTTAATTAAGTTGTGGCCAGTACAAGTATGTCAATGGTGTGGGAAGCCTATACATTGATTTCCAGGACAGAATACATATCTTGGAATATTATAAAAAATTAGGAATAGAAAATAGTCCGGTTGTTGTGAAACTGCACCGATCGGTACTGGATTGGACTGAAATTTCTCCAAAAGCTTCCTTACACTATGAGCACGCCACCTAACCCATTGAGGTGTCCCTTGATGGATCCCACATGATGTCATAATTATTATTTTATGAAAAAGTTAAATCCAAGATTAAATGTGGGCCTTTAGATCAAATAGTAAGCAAATCAATCTTGGCCATTCATTTTTCTTGGATTTTGGCTATAAATACCCCTCAATTCTGGTTCAGAACCGTAAGCTCATGTACCCTTGGGGAAGATCTTGTAAAATGGAAACTCAAGCCAAGACAAAGAAGATTCAAGGTTCCAAAGTTCAAGCAAGCTAGAGATTAAAGGTAAGCAATCTCTCCTAGCTTATTTTCCTTTGATTTGGGAGCTTGAACTTCGGGTTTTGATGGGAGAAAAGTTAAGTTTTCTCTTAGGGGTGGTGCTGCCCAAAGACCTTAAAGGAAAGGGGAAAGAAGAAATTAAAGTTAGAACCATATGATTGAAGCTTAAACAAGCTAGTTAAGTGGTTGGTTGTTGAATCAAATTGATATTCTTGACTTTGCCATGGTGTGCCCTGTTCGGTCTGCACTGTTCATGAGGGAAGGAAATTGAATTTCAATGATTCAATGCTTCCATTGAGTTTGTATGATGATTTTGTGTAGGATTGGAAAGGTTTTGAACCTTGGAAACATTAAAATCTCAAGGTTGTAGTCTTTGAGATTCCTTACGGTTACTGTTCACTCGCATGAACAGTGATTGGAATTTCATGATTTTGATGGTTCCAATGGTTTTAAAATGAAAATTTGTGTGGGCTAAAGTGGAGAAATAAGTATGGGAAGTATTAGAATCAAAATGAGAATTTTTGAAAGAATTGTATGCTTATGTTTAGTTCTGTACAGCAGGCCATGAAGGAGCTGGAATTTCATGATTCTAAGCTCATAAATGAGTTCAAAAGATGAAATTATGTAGGGTAAAGTCAAGACATCAATTGATTCAAGAGCCAAGTGGATTAGTGAATATTAGGGAAAGTTATGACAATAAAGAGGGTAACAAAGTTAATCTTGAACATGGTTGGAGTTTATGAGTCCTAATGAATTATGCGATGAATATGAATGTGTTTAGGACCTTGAAACATCCAAGAACATGTTGGGAAGTGATTGGCATAAAGGTTTATTGGTTGGAAAGCTAGGAAGCAAATGCTAAAGATCAAGAGGAAAGCTTAAGTGCAAGGTAGTGAACTTACTTCTTTATGTGCTTGATGTGGTATGCTTTTGTGTTGACATGTATATGATATTTTAATGATGTTGTGACATGATAAATGATGTTGAATGTGTTATGAATAACATGTTTCCATGGCCATGCACTTTATGTAAAAGTCTGTAACATGTTGGCATGTCACTAATCAAAGAAAGATTAATGAAATTACATATCATGCATTAGCATCCATCTTGCATATTTAAGTGGTAATGTTTGCTACTGAGATTCCCTAGAATCTCACTCTCCCATAACCAACCAATTTAGGTCAAGCATGAAGAAAAGGTATGCATGGAGAAGAGCTAAAGAATGGAAGAAAGGAAGTGAAGTATTGAGATTTTAGCATATACTATAAATTTTCCATGTATGTAAATGCCATGTAAGGTGTCTATTTATGTGATAAACTTGTATGTAATAATTATGGCATATGTACATGATGTATATGAATGTTAAGAAGCTTATTTAATGGCTTGTGCATGCTGAAACAATTATTGGAAATGAAAGAAAAGAAACTGAAATGGTAAAAACGTAGGTCTTGAAGAAGTTTTGTTGTGGCTTCAGTTTGACCTAGCAAATGAAGGAATTAGTTCACGAAATTCTATGAGCATGTAGCACACATACATAGCTTTAAGTTCATAGGTAGAACGTTTCATTTGGATGTGTATATCAAGAGAAACGAATTTCCAAAATCAGGGACCAGAAACTGTTTCCAGAGTTTTTGACCAAATGAACAGTAAATTTCAAAGAATAAACAATATCAATTGGCTAATCATTTGGTCTAGAAATTATTTTTCCCTTAAATTTCAAGATGTTGTGTTCATGTAGCTTTTTGAAACACTTCATTTTGAGTTTTCTATAATTAATTATGATTTTTTGAAGTTCATTGCGTAATCTGGAGTACCATATGAACAGTAATCCGAGAAAGAGTAAAATTCCAGATTTGGCTAATGGACTTCCAAGGTCTTGTAAGTGGTTCTAAATGCTACTGAATGGTCCCTAAGACGTATAAAAGTAAGGATGTTACAATCATAGTCTGATCATAAATTCTCTTTCTATCTTCTGAGAATCAAGTAGCTAACTTTCTAGTTTAGCACTTTGCTATTGCTTCATCCTTTCTAAGTTGAATCATCTAATTGTATGTCGTAAGGCATAGGAGCAACATAACTTTTTCATCTGGTATACTCTACCCGGTACGTATTGTTTAAGGGGAGTATTCATTTATCATAGCATACTTTATCATGCATAATATGCAAGGAGATGCAATCATTTAAGCATTCACTAATATGCGTGTCATCATATGACAACTGCAAGTAGATGTAACTTCTCATTATATTTTATGGTAACATAAGCCATATCACCATCACATACATCTGCTCAATCATCCCTTATACTCACATTGCAATTAAGTAATTAACTAGGTAGGCTTTAAAATATTCTGTCCCTTAATCACCTTAACTGCTAGGTCCTGATCATCTATTCAAGTACTTGAGTCATTTACTTGTTTCACTTAGGTTGCCACACCACCCTCTTATTAGGGTATAGACTCAATCTTCTTTACTCTTTCTTTACATAAGGAATAGGGGAGTCACTTTACCTTTAAATCTGTGGCTACTTTACTTTCTTTAAACCTCATAAACTTCTTTCTCTTAGCTTACATATATCTTTTTCTACTAACCCTCAAACAATTTATGAGGCAATTTATCTTTAGTTTACATCTCCAGTATCCTATTTATTTCTTTAGGAATCAAAGATAGCTTATCATATCAGGCTATCTTATCATAACATTTGTCATCGCCTGTAAGACTTTTATGTCTCTAATCTGAAGGACTTTTGTGTTATTGGCCTCACTATAATCTTTCTGTAATCCATAACTGAATCAGCTGTGTTCTTTCAGCTAAATGAGGAAAGTTTTGGCTCATATCTTTATGCCATTCAAACTTTTAAGTTTTCCCTTATCCTCCTGGATTACTAACAGGCGAGAAAGTATCTCTTATTAAGCCTCAAGGTTCATATGAATGAACTCGGTTAAGTATCCATCAAAAGAGTTTCTCTTTCCTTTAGCTCTAACCCTTAGCCTCACGCTCACCTCTCTCTAATTGAGAGGAATGCTTCCTTTAAAATTCTTTGAGAAAAACTTCTCAAGTGAGCTAATCACTCTCCATCTCATATAGAGTAGCTTCTGTGTCTCTCTGTATCTCTTAACTCTTTCTGTCCATCAGTCTCAATCTACTCTGGACTAGACTCTACTTCCTTTCTGGTTTGTCTCTAGATCCTGACTAATTTAAGTCACTTGGATCTCATTCATCATCTAACATTTGTAATCCATAACTGAATCAGCTGTGTTCTTTCAGCTAAATGAGGAAAGTTTTGGCTCATATCTTTATGCCATTCAAACTTTTAAGTTTTCCCTTATCCTCCTGGATTACTAACAGGCGAGAAAGTATCTCTTATTAAGCCTCAAGGTTCATATGAATGAACTCGGTTAAGTATCCATCAAAAGAGTTTCTCTTTCCTTTAGCTCTAACCCTTAGCCTCACGCTCACCTCTCTCTAATTGAGAGGAATGCTTCCTTTAAAATTCTTTGAGAAAAACTTCTCAAGTGAGCTAATCACTCTCCATCTCATATAGAGTAGCTTCTGTGTCTCTCTGTATCTCTTAACTCTTTCTGTCCATCAGTCTCAATCTACTCTGGACTAGACTCTACTTCCTTTCTGGTTTGTCTCTAGATCCTGACTAATTTAAGTCACTTGGATCTCATTCATCATCTAACATTTGTAATCCATAACTGAATCAGCTGTGTTCTTTCAGCTAAATGAGGAAAGTTTTGGCTCATATCTTTATGCCATTCAAACTTTTAAGTTTTCCCTTATCCTCCTGGATTACTAACAGGCGAGAAAGTATCTCTTATTAAGCCTCAAGGTTCATATGAATGAACTCGGTTAAGTATCCATCAAAAGAGTTTCTCTTTCCTTTAGCTCTAACCCTTAGCCTCACGCTCACCTCTCTCTAATTGAGAGGAATGCTTCCTTTAAAATTCTTTGAGAAAAACTTCTCAAGTGAGCTAATCACTCTCCATCTCATATAGAGTAGCTTCTGTGTCTCTCTGTATCTCTTAACTCTTTCTGTCCATCAGTCTCAATCTACTCTGGACTAGACTCTACTTCCTTTCTGGTTTGTCTCTAGATCCTGACTAATTTAAGTCACTTGGATCTCATTCATCATCTAACATTTGTAATCCATAACTGAATCAGCTGTGTTCTTTCAGCTAAATGAGGAAAGTTTTGGCTCATATCTTTATGCCATTCAAACTTTTAAGTTTTCCCTTATCCTCCTGGATTACTAACAGGCGAGAAAGTATCTCTTATTAAGCCTCAAGGTTCATATGAATGAACTCGGTTAAGTATCCATCAAAAGAGTTTCTCTTTCCTTTAGCTCTAACCCTTAGCCTCACGCTCACCTCTCTCTAATTGAGAGGAATGCTTCCTTTAAAATTCTTTGAGAAAAACTTCTCAAGTGAGCTAATCACTCTCCATCTCATATAGAGTAGCTTCTGTGTCTCTCTGTATCTCTTAACTCTTTCTGTCCATCAGTCTCAGTCTACTCTGGACTAGACTCTACTTCCTTTCTGGTTTGTCTCTAGATCCTGACTAATTTAAGTCACTTGGATCTCATTCATCATCTAACATTACTATTTCTATTCTCTAGGGCAGAGCGTTAGGTTACTATCTGCAGTCTTTACTTAATTAAGCAATGCTAACTATCCCATAACATACCCTAACTTAACCAAATACTCACTACTTAGGGTTAGGGTATGGGAATAATCTCATATTAGTCCATAAATAATCAATTCAGAGCATTTCTTAAGCTAGAATCCTTTGCTCTGTACTAGAGCCCTCTTGATTCTGTACTAGAACCTTATGCTCTGAGCCATAATCCTCTGCTCTGATACCAAAATATAACATCCTTACTTTCATACATCTTAGGGACCATTCAATAGCATTTAGAACCACTTACAAGACCTTGGAAGTCCATTAGCCAAATCTGGAATTTTACTCTTTCTTGGGTTACTGTTCATATGGTATTTTAGATTATGCAATGAAATTCGAAAAATCATAATTAATTCTAGAAAACTCAAAATGAAGTGGTTCAAAAATATAAATGAAGATAACATATTAAACTTTAAGAAAAAAATAATTTCCAGATCAAATGATGCGTCAATGAATACAGTTTATTCGTCAAAATTTACTGTTCATTTGGTCAAAAATCCTGGAAACAGATTCTAGTTTCTGACTTTGGAAATTCATTTCTCTTGATATACATGTCCAAATGAAATGTTCTAACTATGAACATAAAGCTCTGGATGTGTACTACATGCTCAAAAAAGTTCGTAAAATAATTCCTTCATTTGCGAGGTCAAACTGAAGCCACAATAAAACTGCTTTAGGACCTACATTGTACCCTTTCAGATTCCTTTCTTTCACTTTCAATAATTATTCTAGCATACATAAATCATCTCTTTTGCCTTTTATGAATTCATATACATCATGGGGTTATACAATAATTGTTTCATACAATCTCATCACATAAATAAATACTTTACATGCTTTTGACATACATGGAAAGTGCATAGCATATGCTAACATATTAAATACTTCACTTTTCTTCTTCCATGCTTTAGCTCTTCTCCATGCATACGTTATCCATCATACTTGACCTAAATTGGTTGGTTATAGGAGAGTGAGATTCTAGGGAATCTCAGTAGCAAACATTACCACTTAAATATGCAAGATGGATGCTAATGCATGATATGTAATTTCATTAACTTTGATTAGTGACATGCCATCGTGCTATATACTTTTACATAAAGTGCATGGCCATGGAAACATGTTATTCACAATACATTCAACATCATTTATCATGTCACAACATCATTAAAATAACATATACATGTCAACACATAAGCACACCACATCAAGCACATAAAGAGATAAGTTTACTACCTTGCAGTTAAGCTTTCCTCTTGATCTTTTGCACTTGCTCCCTAGCTTTCCAACCATTAAGCCTTTATGTCAATCACTTCCCAACATATTCATGGATGTTTCAAGGTCCTAAACACATTTATATTCATCATATAATTCATTAGGACCCATGAACTCTAATCCTGTTCAACTCTACTTTATTACATTCTTTAGTATCACAACTTTCTCTAATCTTCACTAATGAACTTGGCCTTTGAATCAATTGATGTATTGAATTTAACCTACACAATTTCATCTTTTGAATCCATTTATGAGCTTAGAATCATGAAATTCCAGCTCCTTCATGGCCTGCTGTACAGAACTGAACATAAGCATACAATTGTTTCAAAAATTCTCATTTTGATTCTAATGCTTCCCATACTTTCTTCTCCACTTTACCCCACACAACTTTTCATTTTAAAACCATTGGAACCATCAAAATCATGAAATTTCAATCACTGTTCATGTGTGTGAACAGTACCATAAGGAATCTCAAAGACTACAACCTTGAGATTTTAATGTTTTCAAGGTTCAAAACCTTTCCAATCCTACACAAAATCAACATATAAATTCAATGGAAGCATTAAATCATTAAAATTACATTTCTTTCCCTCATGAACAGTGCATACCAAACAGGGAACACCATGGCAAAGTCAATAATATCAATTTGATTCAACAACTAACCACTTAACTAGCTTGTTTAAGCTTCAATCATATGGTTCTAACTTTAATTTCTTCTTTCCCCTTTCATCTAAGGTTTTGGGCAGCGTCACCCCTTAGAAAAACTCAACTTTTCCCCCATGAAAACCCTAAGTTTAAGTTCCCAAATCAAAGGAAAATAAGCTAGAAGAGATTGCTTACCTTTAATCTCTAGCTTGCTTGAACTTTGGAACCTTGAATCTTCTTTGTCTTGGCTTGAGTTTTCATTTTGCAAGAGTTTCCCCAAGGGTCCATGAAGCCACGGTTTTGATGCAGAAATGAGGGGGTATTTATAGCCAAAATCCAATAAAAATCAATGGCCAAGATTAATTTGGTTACTATTTGATCTAAAGGCTCACATTTAATCTTGGATTTTACTTTTTCATAAAAGAATAATTATGACATCATGTGGAACATCTCATGGGACACCTCATGGGGGTATGTGGTGTGCTCATAGTGTAAGGAAGCTTCTGGAAAAATTCTAGTCCAATCCGGTACCGATCAAAGCAGTTTCACAACAACTGGACTATTTTCTGTTCTGAATTTTTTATAATATACCAGGATATGTATTCTGTCCTAGAAATCAATATCTAGGCTTCTCAAACCATTAACATGGTTATACTTAATATTTATCTGCTATCCATTCCTTGGAAAATGACCAAAATACCCTTGGTGTCCTTTCTTGCATTACATTAACCCTAAGGGCATAATTATCATTTCACACCTCTTTATACTACCTCAGGGTGTATTTGGGCTCTAAATAATCACATTTATAATATATGCCATATTTTAAGCCTATCCTAGATGATCAAAATACCCTCCATCCATCACTGGTACAATCCAGGCATCTAGGGTCATTTTTATAATTTCACACTTTTTCTAGACATTGGCCCCTTCTATTGATGAATTGGTACCCTGGGTTTTGGGCCCTCCTTTTCATCATCATGGGCCTATATATGAGGTTAACTGATCTCATTCTATCTAGGCTCATATACCGATAGGTTCTATTATTGGATTACCGGTGTTATCAAACTCCCGTCAAAATTCACTGTTATGGGAATAACTTTTTATACAGGACTTCTTCTGGGGTTCTGTCAGATTCATAACATCTGACACTATAAGACACAGTTTTCTGTAATTCCCCTACTTATATCTGATGTCCATAGAATCTGATAAAAATTCAGATAACTTTTAGATTAGCAGATAATTTTCTGCTATTCGGAGCCCTAATAAAATTTCTGTATCATGCCAGATTAACCAGCATATCTTCCCCTATTTAGTGATGGAATATGGGACTGAAAAACTTTCGGGCAATTATAACCCTTTCTGGGCTGATCTTTCTATAATTGCAATTTTACCCTAGAACTTTTTACTTAATTATATTTAAGTCCCTTAACTTTTGGAAATGACCACTTTTGGCCCAACTTTTGTTTTTACTTTCACTTTTTGCCTTTAACCTTTTCTACTTTTCATTTTACTCCTTCTCTTCCTTTAAAAATTCATCTAACCTTTATTATTTCTTCTGATCTTTGTCATAATCCTTTCCAAATCTCCTTCCACTATCAGTACTATATGGATAAGGAAAATTAGGATATGACACATGGTCAACAGTACTCAATGACCAATTTGCAAAGTTTTAAATTTTTTAAGCCTAAGTAAAGTTTCAACACATCTAATTGCTTTTGAACACCTACTCTAAGATATAAAAGCAAAAATGTTTCAACATTGCCCTATAAGTAATACAGCATAGAGGTTTACTATACCCAGGTTAAGTTATTCAAGAGGGACATACCTAAGTTCACATGGGTTATAGGGTATTACAGGTGCATCATGAGGATTGTCAATAGGCGATTAGTCTAGATTGCTAAGCCCAAGCTTACAAGTATTTCTACTTCTTTGTTATCCTCTATCCCTATTTGAGTCATCTAGAATTCAAGGAATATTTGGGTTATATGGTTGCTATTTTTTGGTATGTCTGAATGCTATTTCTAATGCTTTGTATGAACCATTCATCTGCTTAATGACCAATTAGGAGTCACTCTTGGCCTCTACCTTTTGACCCTGAGCTTTCTGGCCAATTGTAAGCCTGTATCAGGCCTCATATTATGCTTCATTGTTGGTGGTCCTAAAGCTATAGTAAACATACTATCGTATGATATCACCATGGGATGAGCTTAACACTACTCCTAACCGCATACATTTTATATCGAACAAACCATCCGTGAGTAGAGTCCTTTTGATTGTCTTAGCATCCCTAGTTATGCATGGGACTTTTTTATAGGTATCTGGTTTTATTTTAGTGCTGAAGGTTGTGACAAAGTTAGCAAGGACTTGGAACTTGATCAAAGTTCATGGTCTATACATTATGTTGTACTCTCTTAGTTCTACTGCCCATTTGACCATCGTTCCTAACAGTTTGGGCTTGTGTATCATATTTTTCAATAGGTAGGAGGTGACCATGATGATTAGGTGACACTGGAAGTATAGATGTAGTTTTTTGAAGGCTAAGATACTTGTTAGGGCTAGCTTCTCGAGGTCAAAGTATATTGTATATGTGTCCAGTATAGCTTTGTATGTGTAGTATTTGGGTGCTTTTTTCTAGTGTCATCCTAGACCATGACTATTTTTGTTATCACATCCTAATTTTTAAGGCTATAAGAGTAGTATTAACATAGTTGGCATAATAAGTAAAGTTAAGCCAAAGTTGAGACAAAAGTATAATTTTCAAAAAGTTTCGAGATAATAGATGTAAGTTTGGAAAAATATATGAAATTTCTAGAAAAATCCTAAAAATGGTAAAAGAGATATTAAGGCCTATTTGAGGTGACAAAAGACAAAAATACCCCTAGAATAATTTTTAAACAATTTTTATATATTTGGCTAATTGTAAATTATTTAGTCATAATTAATTGTTTGAGCTATGTGGAGACCATAGAAAATTAAGGAAAGATAGGGATAATATACTGTGGGAATTATAGGACATTGTACAAGTATTTTTATTCCCAAAATTCCCCTAGAGAAATTTTAGAGGAATTTAGATGCAAATTAAGCTAATTAGGTATTTTATTTGGAAAATTTTCAAATAAATACCTAAAGGGGTAAAAATATTCCAATAAAATTTATGGGGTTTCCATAGAATTAATATGAGATAAAGTAGTAGACAGAAGTCTTTTTTTCATTTAGAAAATCTAGGAATTAGTTTCCAAGTATGGTTGGATAATAGGAATTAAATTGGTTTCTTTCTATTTCACCACCAATAAAATGATGATGGTAATAAATGAGGGACCTATTTACACAAGAAAAATGTTAAGAATGTATTATAGAATTGATCAAAATTCATTCTAGTACCTAAGAGAATAATTGTTAAGTTGGTGGAAACAAAGCCCTAAAAATCAAGTTAAAGATTAAGGGTTTAAGGGGTTTTGATTTAAACCATAGTTTATGGAATGTATATTGATGGTTATGCTCCATTTTGTCATATTAGAATAGGGTTTGACATTTGTGTGAGAAAGGACTAAACTAAAAAACAAAAGCTAAGGATTTATTGGATCAAGGTAGTAAGTTTACTCCATCTTAATGTTAACACGTCTTGATTGTTATTTGTTTATTTACCAATAGTGTTAGTTGAACTAAAGATGATGATATGATGCTACTCTTGCTATTGATGTAACTTGCTATTAGGATTTCTTTGAAATCTCACTCTTCCATTTGAACAAATATTTAGGAGCCGACCAGCAAGGGGTAGGAGCACAATGATAGTGAATTAGAGTATCATTGTCATGCTTTATTACCTAAGAATATATGTAATTATTAATGACATTATATATGACTTGTGGAAGGTAGTAACCTTTGAGATATATTTTGATTGAGTTAATGATTGATTCTAACTTTGAATTTTTCATGCTTAAGGTACACATAATGAGCTTTAAATTCATAGGTAGAACACCTAAATTGGAGCTGTGTATAATTTATGGCAACGTACCTAAATTCATAGAGCTTATTTATATAAAGGGTTTAGAACTATAGGTGAACCTAGGGTCTAGAGGCATTATACCACCTATTGTTGAACAAAACATGATACATGGGATTCCTGTCACATCCTATCTTTTAGGGCTAGAATAGTAGTATTAAAATTGTTGATACAATTATGAGGTTGAGTCAAAGTAGGGACATAAATGTGAGTTTTAGAAAGTTTCGGCCCAATAAGGGTAATTTTAGAAAAATACATGAAAATTCAAGAAAAACACAAAAAATGGAAAATGAAATATTAAGGCTCATTTAAGGTGATAAATGATGAACATACCCATAGAATAATTTTTAAGGAATTTTAGATATTTGGCTAAATATAAAATATTTAGGCAAATTTAATTATTTGAGTTATCGGAAAACCTTCAAAAATTAAGGAAAGATAGGGATAATATTATTTGGAAATTATAGGATATTGTACCAGTAATTGTATTCCCAAAATACCCCTAGTTAAATTCAAAGGAATTTCAATGCAAATTGAGCCAATTAAGGATTTTATTTGGAGAAATTTTAAATAAATACCTATAGAGGTAAATAAATTCCAAGAAAATTTATGGGTTTCCCCAAAATTAATATGAGACGATGTAATAGATAGAAGTCTTTTATTAAATCATAAGCTCTAGAAATTAATTTCTAAGTAAGATTAAAAAATAGAAATTAAATTGTTTTTTTTATTTTACCATCTATAAAAAAGATGATGATAGTAAACAGAGACTTAATTGGACGAGAAAAATATGAGGAATTTATTATGGGACAAATAAAAATTAATTACAATGACTAGGACACTGGAATTGTAAAATATGAATTTATTCCAGTATAAAGTTCACTGATATAATCTAGCAATCTTATTAGACCAAGTATGACGCCACTTGTCTAGCCAAGGATAGTAATGATTTTGACCAAAAATCATTTAATTTAGGATTTGCTTGGTAGGAAAAAGTTGCAAGAAGAAGCTGTGGATTTTTGAAACATAAGCCTTGTAAATTGGTAGAACTTTGAGGCTAATTAGATTTTCCATGATCTATAATAGCAGCCCTCCCCCTCTCACTATTGCAATTTTGGCAAGCATAGGGAACCTCTTGAAAATTTAATTCTCAACCTTTCAAGACAAGTAGAAGTTAGCTATCTTGGGTAATTAGCTTGGATAAAAAGTTAGTTTATGTTTCTGACCACTTAGTTGATATTTTAGCTAGTTAAATCATGGTTTAGGTAGTTGGAAAATCAAGAATGTCCTATGGTTTCATGCTGTCTAGTTTGTATGAGATTTAAGGGAATATTATTTTGATGTAAAACCTAGGTTCAAGAAAAGGATTAGTCATTAGTTTAGGTAATATTGCATGAGGATTGTTTAATTCCCTTGAATTGGAACTTAATTAGATCTCTCAGCAACTCTTGAATCTCTATTTCAAGAGTTTAATATGATGATTTTAATGCTTCCAATGTGTTTAAAATAAAAAATGGTGTAGGATGAGCCTAAGAAGCAAGTATTGAAAGCATTGGAATCAAAATTGAAAATTTAGGATTTATAAAGGGTTTATCTTAGCCAAGGAAAGTATCTAAAGAAGGAGTTTCATTTTCATGAATCCAAGTTTATATTTGGATTCTACATACACAATTATGTAGGAATGACCCAAGAGAATCATTTTTAAGTTGATGGAAAGAAAGCCCTAAAAATCAAGTTAAAGATTAAGGGTTTAAGGGGTTTATGTTTAAACTATTGTTAATGTCATGTGAATTGATAGTTATGCTCCATTTTATCATAATGGAATAGGGTTTGATATTTTTGCGGAAAAGGACTAAGCTCAAGAATAAGGAATAAGAAGTATTTAGATCTAGGTAGTAAGTTTACTTAACCTTCATGTTAACATGTCTTGATTGTTATATGTGTGTTTGCCATCATCATTGTTTGAACTAAGGATGATGATATAATGCTACTCTTGCATTGTGATATGTTGACTTGATGCAGAAGTTAGTTGACATGAGATAAAAGTAATTCCATAATTTTGGCATAATGCTTAGTTACATATTGATCTTGCATGGTGACATTAATGTTGTTCTAACTTGCTATTGGGATTTCTTTAAAATCTCAACTCTCTAATTGAACAATTATTTAGGATCTGATCAAGCAAGGGGAAATATCACTATGAGGGAGAATTAATGCATTATGTCATGACAATTTGAACCATAACGATGTAATATATATTTATGACAATATGTAAGGCCTATAAGAGGTAGTCTTCTTGATGCTATGTTCTAAATATGTTAATATTAGAATTTGATGATGAAACTTTGTATGCTTAAATTAAAAATAAATATATTTAAATCTATAGGCAAAACACCTAAATTGGAGTTGTGTACAATTTATGGTGATTTTTCAAATTTAGGGTTGGAAATTGAAGTTAAAGAATTGACCACATGAATAGTAAAGTTTAATAAATAAATTGTATGAATTGGTAAGAGTTAACTCCAGTTTTATTTTCTTCCTTGAATAAATATAAAAGATCTTTTAGTATAACTTGGAACAACTAACTTTTGATTTTTTTTAAAATTAATTATAAATTTTCAAATTTGAGCAAAAATTATGGAATTACAAAATGAACAGTAACCCCAAGGAAAATAAAATTCCAAATTTAGTTCCTTTAATCTTAGGCCTTCCATAATAGTTCCAAATGAGATAAATGAACCTTAAAATAGTATAAAACTAAGGTATGATAGATCCCAAGATATATTGGTAGTTTGATAACCCAAAACACGACATATCTTCAGTGGGATCTAACCAAGTTGAGGAGATGGTTGTGGACTTAGTTGATGATGAAGATAGTGCTAACCCAAGCGTCCTAGATGTAACACCTTACTTTTGAATAGGATCATTTAGTACTATTTAGAACCACTTAATAACCATTTAAATTCAATTACAAAATCTACAATTTCCAAGTCCACATGTACTATTCATTTGGTATTTTCATATTTGGCAATGAACTTCAAAAAATTATAATTAAATCTATAAAAATTGACATGAAGTGATTCAAAAGGGTAGTTCAATATAACATAATGAATTTTAAGAAAAAATATTACTCAGACAAAATGCTCATGCAATCAATACAGACTTGGCATCAAAGACCACTGTTTATTTAGTCAAATCTTTTGAAAATAGTTTCTATTCCCTAACTTTAAAAATTTTGTTCTCTTTGTATAGACATCGAAATAATACATTCTTGGAGTCAAAAAGAAGCTTCACAGGTCTACTACCATCATGTAAATTCTTGTACATTTATTCAGAGGTTTACTATTTTTAATTACATCATAAATATTACTGCTCAAATATGGACATTGTTTATAAATAGAATTTCCAGCCACTACTTTACATACATATACATTTCAATTAAGCAACTATATCCTATTTCTTCTTCATGAATCATCCTTTTCTTCTTCTTCTTCACATGAATACCCTATTGGAATGGTTGTGACATGGAGGGGTGAGATTTGGAGGGAAATCTCAGTAGTAAACAAATACCATATAATGTATGCAACTACATGCTTGATGTTAATATGTGTGCACTTAATGATCATGCTTGCACAGTGATAACTTGATGCTTCCATGTCTCTTAATTATAACATATGGCCATAGCATAAAAGGAAACAAAGAATCACTTAATCATACATGCTTCACATAATCAAAGTAACCAATCATCACATAAAACATCCAAGCAATATAAGCATACGAGTAGGTAAGTTCATTACCTCTATTCCTTGCTTTTCCTTACCCTTTTCCTTTCTCCATTGTCCTTTTTTTGTGGTCCTCTTTAGCACATTACTCAAGTCCTAATAAAGCATAACATCATACTTATTACAATCCATTTTTAAGCCAACATAATCTACTCACTAAGCCTTTAGCCCATTAAGTCTCTATATTTCTCTAATTTTTATTAATTAGTTTGGCCTTTGAATTAATTGATGTATTGAATTGAACCTATACAATTTGGCCTTTTAAATCCATTTATGAACTTAGAATTATGGAATTCTAGCTCCTTCATGAAATCTAGATGAAATTGAAAAAGAATGCATTTTCTTTAAAGATTTCTCATTTTGATGACAATGCTTCCAATATTTGTTTATCTACTTTATTCCACAAAATTTTTTATTTTAAAACCATTGAAAGAATTAAAAGTATGCAATTCACATCACAGTTCACATGTATGAATAATAACAAAAAGGGTTTCAAAACTTCCCTTTTCCAATTTCAATACTTCCAAGATTCCAATCCTATCCAATCCTATACAAAGTCATCATTTAAATTCAATGGAAGAATTAGATAATTAAAATTACATTTCCTTCTGTCCAAAATAGTACAGGTCAAAAGAATCAAGATAATGTAAAGTCAATAATATAAATTAAATTCAATAACCAACTATCCAAAGTAACTTATCAAAGTGTCATTTATATACTTCTAACTTCATTTAACTCTTCCTTCTTTATTATAGAATTTTGGGCAGAAAGGGATCCAAGGGAATAATCCATTTTCCATCCATTAAAAACTAGGTTTTATCCTTCCAAAACCCATATAAATAAACTAGGAATGATTTCTTACCTTATGTACTTGCTTGGATGGCTTCTCCTTGATCTTATTGAGTTCTCTATTCATTTTGGCATGGTTTCCCCAAGAGTCCTCTATATGTACGAAATTGTGAAGGAGGAATGGGTGTTTATAGTGAAATTTCAAGGCCTTAGGGACCATTTTACCCCTCAAGTTCCAAATTATTATAAGCCCTTAATCTTGAATTTCATTGGTGGCCTTTTGGATTAATTATTCTTAATCATCATTAACTTAATTCTTACATTATTTTAATAAAATGAAGCACATGGTAAAACTCTTCTCTCTTGCTCTTGGTACAATGTGGAAGAGGTATGGGTCCCACTTGGACACCTCAAATGCCACATTGCCTTATATTGACTTTGTTGGATTTTTTTCATTTTAAAATTTATAAAATGTCCTAAAATTTGTCTTGAGCTCTAAGACACTAACTTTAGCTTCTTGGGTCTTCGTGGTACACCATTTGGGCCTCCTCTTGAGTCCAATTGTTAATTGGCACAAATCCTAAGGTACTTCCCTTTATCAGATACCTTCAACCACCCTAATTTTTAAGATAAATTCTATATAATTCATTTTAAGGCTTATGATATTTTTAGAAATTTATTCTAATATTAAATAAATTTCTTACAAAGTCTCATAATTTTTTAGACTCATAAGTCCTGATAAAAATTCTATATGTTTTGTTTAAATCCTTTGTCACCTTAAATTTTATAATTAATTCTACATAACTCCTTTTTACTTATATTAGTTTCATAAATTCTTATATTAATTATAAGAACTTACTATCAAATTTCATCTGATTCTGAGGTCTGAAAGATACTGTAGTAATTTATAGACTTCAAAAATTAATATAAATTTATCGAGAACTTAAATCAAAATTATGAGAGATATGCCTGACCTAAATTTTATCTTCTATTTACTGGTAAAATGTGGGTTCAAAACATTTTTGGGCAATTTTGGCCCTTTTTTGGCTCAACTTACCATAATTACACTTTTGCGCTTGAATTGGCAAAATTGCTTTTTAGTCCCTCAAATTGTCAAATTCCATTTTAGTCACTTTCTACCAAATTTGAAACTCCAATTAGGTACCTAAAATCTCAAAACTCTATTTAGGTCTTTGAACTTTTCACTATTTGCAATTAAATCCCTTTACTTTCACTATTTACAGTTTAATCCCTAAACTTTAACTATTTACAGTTTAGACCTTCTGGCTTTATAACTTTATATTTTTTCCATTCTTTCTTTAACTTAAACTTATCTAACCATTATCTTTTCTTCTAATTGTCATCCTAATCCCTTCTTAACCTCTTTCTTTTATCAGTCTTATATAAATTGGGAAACTTCATAATGTTACACCAGATCCAAATATCCCTGGACCTATAACTTAATTAGCTAGAGTTAAATTTGAGTTTAATAATTATATTGACCTTCTATAATAGTTTAAGCTTAGATCTCGACATTTTCTTCAAAATGTTAGAATACTTCATTATTTGGTTACACGGGAATCACAAACTTTGGATAAGTTAACTTGGATGATAGCACTTAGTGCAGTACTCCCAGAGGAGCCTATATGGTTATGAGAACTTATAGTATTTTTTAGTACAAGACTTTCAAACTTAGTTATGGATTTAGAAGCTTTTGTACTCTACACTTTTCTGTAAAAACTTAGATGTATGGTTGTCCAGTACAGATAAAATATAGTCTTTTGTTGCTACTTAACATGTATGTACATATGAGTATAGAATGTTATGTGATAAACTCTACCACTATTAATGTACAAAGTTGACACTTATGAATGAAATATAAGTTAAGTAGTATAATCCCTTGTTCCTTTTTATAATTCTGACAAGAAATTAAGATGGTGAGAATAAAAAGAAATATGTAACTAGAAAAACATAAACCGAAGGAACATAGAGTACCTCCTGGTCCTATTCAGTTAGTTCTAGAAAGGCTATAATGGCAATAGAAAGCGTTAGAAGAGGTGAGGGCCACGTAAACCCACCAAGAATAAGAGAAGGATGACATGATAGCAGCATCAAGTGCAGCAACTTTTGTGAATCTAAGACAATCAGAGGCACCTAAGCTTTAGCAAGCTCTATAGCCTATCCAACCACAGGGATAGATAGGACCTTTAGTAAACCCAGTAGTGGATTACCTATTTCTTTGATATCCAGGTAGCTGAGGACTGGATCAATTGCTTAGAGAAGATCTTCACATTCCTAGATTGCCCATTAGAATGAAAAGGCTGTATAGAAATCTATAAACTAGAGAAGGATGCTAATAGATGGTGGAAAAATATGAAATTGTTGCTCCAAGCCAGGAATATTCTAGTTACTTAGGAAGTATTTCTTGAATAGTTCTATGAGAAGTATTTCCCACAATTTGTCAGAGACAAGAGGGAGGGAGGTTCCTTACCTATAAGTAGTAGGAGAGGGAATCTTTGATGAATACCTAGAAAAGTTCATTCGCCGCTCTCATTATTCTACCTATCTGCGCTATAGAGATGACAGGAGGTAGATAACTGAAAAATGGTTAGGGGCCTAAAGCAGACTTTGAAAGAGAAGATAACTCCCCAATAGTTTAAGGAGTTTAATAAAGTAATTGAGACCTGTAGAATTACATAAAACAATATGAAATATTATGAGCTACCTAGGCCAACCTCTATAATGAAGAATGTCCCAAGGATAGCAATTTAGGATGTGAGCCCTTCCAACAACAATGTTAAGAAGAAAGGAAGAGGACATGGAATAATAAGAAGGCCTAATGAAGGTAGCAACTAGTAAATATCAAGGAAGTGTACAGTCTATGAAAAAAATTATGGGAACAAGCTGTGCTTGGCTTGGCAAAATGTATGCTATACTTATGGCAAGTTGGGAGATTATATAAAGGAGTGTCTGTAGAAGCTGACAACTCTAGGCCTCGCACTCAAGGATACGTATTGCTGTAACCCAAGAGGAAGCCCAAAAATCACTTGATATGATACAAGGTATAAATAATATTAATAATCACCTTGTGAATACCATGTTTGATTCAGGCCAGTCATTCATTTATATCCTACAATTTTGCTAAGCGACTAGGCCTGTTGTTGATCTTTACCTTATGACATATGTGTCTTAACTCTTACAAACTCTAAAGTAGTTATATCTACTGTATGCTTAAATTGTATTGTCTAGCATGAACATTGTTACACTATGCTAGTTTGATATGCATGCCCTTCCTTGATATTAATGTAATCATTGGATTAAACTGGTTGTCCTTTAAAAATATATTGATGGATTATAGAAATAAAACCGTAATACTTTCTCCTAAGGAAACAACCTCTTGCCCTAAAGTTAGATTAAACTTTATTACTGAGGCCCTATTGATAGATTCCTTCAAAGAGGTTGTTAGGGATATCTCATTTTCTTCTCAATGCAAGTTAAAGTAGAAGAATGAATTAGGGAGATGCCAGTAGTCAAGGAATTTCTTGAGGTCTTCCCACAGAGATTAATGGACTCCCTCCAGAATAAGAAGTTGAGTTCGTAATTGACATTATACCTAGAGCTGGTCCAATTTACAAAGCCCCATACATAATGGCTCCTAATGAAATGGCATAACTAAAGAAGAAAATAGAGGAGTAGTTAGAGAAGGTTTTATCAGGCCTAATGTCTTACCTTGGGGTGCTCTAGTACTATTTATCAAGAAGAATAATGGTAGTCTAGGATTATGTATAGATTACTGGGAGCTAAACAAGATTACTATCAAGAAAAAATATCCTCTTCCCAGAATAAATGATTTGCTGGATCAGCTTTCTGGTGTAAGTGTATTCTCCAAGATTGATCTGAGATCAGGTTACCATCAACTTAGAATGTACCTGTAATGTTCATGGACTACATGAACATAATGTTTAGGCCTTACCTGGATCAGTTTGTTGTGGTATTTATAGATGACTTTTTAGGGTTGTCTAAGTATGAAAAATAGCATAAAAAATATTTGAGGATTGCCTTAAATATCTTCAGAGAGAAGCAATTGTATGTTAAGCTTAGTAAATGTGAGTTTTGGCAATAAGAAGTGTTTATAGGTCATGTCATATCTTAAGAGTGAGTAATTGTTGACCCTAGTAAGATAGAAGAAATCTTGAGCTGGGACAACCAAAAACAGTGACGGAGATAAGAAGTTTCCTTAGACTTATAGGGTATTATAGAAGATTAATTAGGGACTTTTCTAGGATTGTTCTCCTGCTTACTAAGCTGACTAGGAAGAACTAATTGCTCTTGTGGGATGAGAAGTGTGAGGCTAGATTCCATAAGCTAAAGAAATATCTCATCTCTACTCCTAGGTCAATAATCCCTAATCCTACGAGACTCATGTGGTTTACATATATGATAGTAAACAAGGATTAGGGTGTCTACTTATGCCACAAGGTCGAGTAGTAGCCTTTGTCTCACAATAGCTAAAATATCATGAGGGTAATTATCTTACCCACGACCTAGAGCTTGCAGCGATAGTGTATGCTTTTAAGATATGGAGACACTATCTATACGATGCAACCATAGAGCTATACTACAATCATGAGAGCCTTAAGCACTTCCATGATAAAAAAGAGTTAAACATGAGGCAATACAGATGGATAGAACTACATAAAGTACCATCTAGGTAAGGCAGTGTAGGTAGCATTCCTAATGATAAGATGCAATTTATAGCCTTACTATAAGATCATATCAAAGAAGCACAACAACAATATCAGTTTGCAAAAATCTTTAAGGCCCAGTTATTAAAGGGAGAAGTTTAGAGGAAGAATATATGTCCCACAAAGCAGCTAATCTTAGAAAAAGGATTTTGGATGAAGCCCATAAGAGCTTATACACTTTTCACCCAGGCATGACCAAGATGTACCATAATATTAGAAGTCTCTTTTGATAGCCTGGAATGAATAAAGATATTATCAGCTATGTGACTAAATATCTCAAATGCCAAAAGGTAAAGGTGGATCTTTAAAAGCTTGCAGGCAAGTTGCATCCTCTAGATATCCCTAAATGGAAATAGGACAACATTTCCATGGATTTATTATAGGGCTATCACTTACATCATCTAAACATGATGCCATATAGGTTATAGTAGATCGCTTGACCAAATCATCTCACTTTCTTACAATCAATGTAAAAAATCCTCCTAAGAATTTGGCAAAACTCTACATCACTTAGGTCCTAAGGCTATATAGTGTCCCAAGTAGTATCATTTTAGATAGACACCCTAGATTTACTTTTAAATTTTAGAGATCTCTATAGAAAAACTGGACACTACTCTCAAACTTAGTATAGGCTACCACAAAAAGAACTATTCAAACTTTAGAGGATATGCTAAGCTTGTATGATAGATTTTAGAGTAAATTGGGATATGTATCTGTTACTAGCATAATTGAATATAAAAATGTTACAATTCTAGTATTCATATAGCCTCCTTTGAAGCTCTCTATGAAAGAAAATGTAGATCACCTTTATGCTGGACAAAACATAGTGAAAGAGGAATGTATAGTCCTCATATAGTGGATAAGATCTCCAAGAAGATTGAAATGATCAAACAGAGACTTTTGACAACTCAAGGTAGACAGAAAAGTTATGTAGACATCATAAAGAGACCTTTGGAGTTTGAAGTTGGAGATCATGTATTCCTCAAGGTATCTCTAACCACAAGAGTCAGTCGATCCCTAAAGAACAAAAAGTTGAATATGAAGTATGTGGAACTATTCAATATTCTTTCTAAAGTTGGACCAATAGAATACAAGTTGGCCCTTCCCCAAATTTGAGTCAAATATATGATGTCTTCCATATCTCCTAACTAAAGAAGTACCATCCAAACCCAGCTCATGTCCAATATGATGACATTATACTACAAGAAAACCTATCTTTTGAGGTAAAAAAAGAATAGATCATTCATCAGAAAGTCAAATAGTTAAGTAACAAGTAGATTCTACTAGTCAAAGTTGTTTGCAAGGGATTATCACTAGAAGAAGCAATATATGAGATGGAAAAAGAGACAAAGGAAAAGTATCTTGAATTTTCCCATAAGGTACATTTTAAATTTTATGTATAAAATTTAGTTAGGGGTGAAATGCTACATCCCAAATTTTTAAGGCTATAAGAGTAGTATTAACATAGTTGGCACAATATGTCAAGTTAAGCCAAAGTTAGGACAAAAGTGTAATTTTCCAAAAGGTTTGAGAATAGGAGTAATTTGAGAAAAATATATGAAAAATCTAGAAAAATCTTAGAAAATGGAAAATGTGATATTAAGGCCTATTTGAGGTGACAAATAATGAAACTACCCCTAGAATAATTTTTAATTAATTTTTAGATAATTAGCTAATTGTAAACTATTTAGTCATAATTAATAGTTTGAGCTATGTGAAGGTGTCAAAAAATTAAGGAAATATAGGGATAATATACTTTGGGAATTATAGGACATTGTACAAGTGGTTTTATTCCCAAAATTTCCCTAGAGAAATTCTAGAGGAATTTAGATGCAAATTAAGCTAATTAGAGAATTTATTTGGAAAATTTTCAAATAAACACCAAAAGGGGTAAATAAATTCCAAGAAAATTTATGAGGTTTCCTTATAATTAATATGAGATAATGTAGTATAAATAAGTTTTTTATTAGTTCATAAACTCTAGGAATTAATTTCCAAGTAAGGTTGGACAATAAGAATTAAATTAATTTCTTTCTATTTTACCATCAATAAAATGATGATGGTAATACATGAGGGACCTATTTAGATAAGAAAATGTTAGGAATGTATTATGGAACTAATAAAAATGAATTACAGTGCCAGGGCACTAGAATTGTGAAATAGAAATTTATTCCAGTATAAAGTGAAATGATATAACATGTCATAACCCTAGCTTTTTACATGGCCAAACTTTCACTACTTTCCTAGCTAGGATTGTTGAGGATTTTGACTTGAAAAATAATTTAATTTATGATTGTTTTTTGTGGGAAAATTGTTGCAAGAAGCCATGGAAGTTTGACACAAGCATGGTAATTAGTGTGAACTTGGAGTTAAACAATTATCATGTGGTCTATAAATAGCACCCCTCCTCCTCTCACTATTGTATATTTTGGAACCTAAGGGAAACTCTTGCAAATTGATTTCTTGACCTTTCAAGACAAGAAAGAACTAGCTACTTTGGTCAATTAGATTGGTTAAAGGTTAGTTTATGTCTCTAACTTCTTAATTCATGGTTTAATCAGTTAAATGATGGTTTAGGTAGTTGAAAAATCAAAATTTCCCTAGGGATGTATTCTTTCCAAAATGTATAAGACAAGGGAGATATTATTTTAATGTTAAACCTAGGTTAAAGACATTAATTAGTGGTTAGTTTAAGTGTTATTGTATGGAGATTATTTAATTTCTTTGGATTAAAATTTATCGATGCCTCTTATACACTCTAAAATTATTGTCCTAAGAATTGAAGTTGTTGATTTTGATGCTTTCAATATGTTTAAAATGAAAATTGATGTAGGATGAACCTATGAAACAAGCTTTAGAG
This sequence comes from Leucaena leucocephala, assembly GCA_037074615.1. Taxonomy (NCBI): domain Eukaryota; kingdom Viridiplantae; phylum Streptophyta; class Magnoliopsida; order Fabales; family Fabaceae; genus Leucaena; species Leucaena leucocephala. Next base: position 10,109,571 of record CM073567.1, on the reverse strand, counting down.
AATTGGAATCAAATTAGAAATTAAGGTTTTATGTAAGACACCTCTCGACCAATTGTAGATCATAAGGGGTGAGTTTATTTTCATGAATCAAAGCTCATATTTGGGTTCTAAATGAAAAATTATGTAGGAATGACCTAAGAGAATAATTGTTAAGTTGGTGGAATCAAAGCTTAAAAAATCAAGTTAAAGATTAAAGTTTAAGGCATTTTTGTTTAAACCATAGTTAATAGAATGTATATTGATGCTTATGCTCTCTTTTGTTATATTGGAATAGGGTTTGACATTTGTGGGAGAAAGGACTAAACTCATGAATAAAAGCTAAGAAATTATTGGATCAAGGTAGTAAGTTTACTCAACCTTAATGTTAACATATCTTGATTGTTATATGTTTATTTGCATGATTGTTGGTTGAACTAAGAATAATGATATGATGCTACTCTTGCATTTTTATGTCTTGACTTGATGCATAATTGAGTTGGCATGAGATAAAGTAGTTCCCTAATTGTGCCATGATATTTAGTTCTATAATAATCATGCTTGTTGATATTTTTATTGATTAACTTGCTATTGGGATTTCTTTAAAATCTCACTCCTCCAATTGAACAATTATTTAGGAGCTAAAACAGCAAGGGGAAATAGCAAAATGATGGAGAATTAGAGTTTCATTGTCATGACATTTTGTTACCTAAGCATATATGAAATTATTCATGACATTTATATATGTCTTGTGGAATGCAGTAACCTTTAACCTATGTTTTGATTGAGTTAATGATTGATTATGACATTGAAATTTTGTATGCTTAAATTAAACATAATGATGATTTATGACAATTTTTCAATTTAGGGTTGAAAATTTGGAACACATTTTTTAACCAAGTGAACAATAGATATTCGAATTCAATCTGGTACTATTATGCAATGAATGAGTTCCTGAGATTATTTTCCCCTTAAATAAAAATAAAAATAGCGTATAGTATAACTTGGAACTACTTAATTTTTAAATTTTCTATAATTAGTTATGAATTTTTAAAGTTATATATAAATTTTGGAATTATCAAATAAACATTAACCCGAGAAAGAAAAATTCCAGATTTGGTTTTCGTAAGTCTTGGGCTTTTCATAATGGTTCCAATGGACATAATTGAGCCCTAATATGATGTAAAACTAAGATATGACACCTACTGATTTGCTTGATACTTCTAGGTAGAGGTGTAGTATCTCGTCATGTTTGGGCTTAAGAGTAGGGGAGGGTTTGTCATGTACTCCTTCAGTTGTCGCAGGGTGTCTACTTGAAATCTTTGTTTTTTTTAGTGTGTTGAAAAATAGGTGGCATTTCTTTTGATGTCTAGGAGATGAATATGCTTAAAGCGACTATGCAATCTGTCAGCTTTTGTACGTCCTTTATGTACCTCAGGGATGAAATGTCAAGTATTGCCTTAATTTGGTCAAGGTTCACCTCAATCCCATAATAGGACACTAGCTACCCTAGAACTTTTGAGACATCACTCTAAATGAGCATTTTCTAGGTTTTAGATTCATGTTGTATTGTTACAGCATGTGGAAGGCTTGTTCTTGGTGTTCTAAATATTGGTTAGCCTTTAGGTATTTGACCAACATGTCATTGATATACACTTCCATTATCTTCCCTATGTGATTAGTGAACATCTTGTTGACTAGCCTTTAGTACATTGAACTTGCATTTTTAGGCTGAATGGCATGACATTGTAACAGTATATACCTCATTCAATTATGAAAACCATTTTTTCTTATTTGTCAGGATATATTAGGATTTGGTTGTACCTAGAGAATACGTGCATGAAGCTCAACATTTTGTGTCCAAAGGTGGCATCAACTATATAATTGATGTGTGGCAAAGGAGATTAATCTTTTTAACTGGATGTGTATAAGTTCTATGTTGAGTTAGTGCATTATTGCCTGTGGGTCTATCCCTTTAGTATTATGAGGGACTAGGCAAAGCAGTTGTGATTATAACGCAAGAATTTAATGAGGTTGCCTCTTGCATTGGGAGGTAGGTTTGCCTTTCTTGTCAGGCTAGTCATCATTATTGGATACTGCATTGACATTTTCAACATTAAGGTGGTTGTAGGTGTTTGTATAGGGTAGGTCCTACAAATGCTATGTAGGTAGCTACTCTTTGATGGGCTTGAGGATGGTTTAGTAGTATTCTTTGATGATCCTCTACTCGCCTCATATTTCGTGTATGGCCTAACGCATCTAAAACGTTATCACTTGGTGCAATGTTGATGGGATATCTCTTATATAGTGGATCCACAGTCATCCCACTAGGGTGTTGTATGTTGAAAGGAAGTCCATTACTTGGTACCTAGTTGGGAGGTTTTCTCCTTCTATTTACATAGGGATGGTGACCTCCTCCAGGGTTCTATTAGGGGATCTATTCCTTAACACTAGAGTCAAGGATGTTTGACTCTATCCCTATCTCTTTCACTACTTCCATGTATATGATATTTACAGAGAGTCCCTAGTCTACTGGAACATGCTTTATTTTGAAATTCCTTACAAACAAGGAGATTACTAGCACATCGTTGTGTGGGTGTTTGAGCTTGTTGACCTCTTCATTTAAGAAGGTGATTTGTGCTTAAGAAGTTATGCTACTACTATCTGTACTGCAATAACCACTACTAGAAAAATATTTATCAAGGTGTTACTTCATGGTGGTTAGAAGGAAAAATACAGTAAAAAGGTGGTGGCATATTCATAAATAAATCCATATTTTAGAAACTTTTAACAGTAGTTTTTCATACAATCACTATTAAAAGTGACACCGAGAACTTATAATGGCAATTTTTCTAAAAATATTATAAGTCAATCATTTTCCCTTCCCACCTTTACCTCTTGATGCCTTATATTCAGAAAGAAAGTGTACATCTTTTGCCTGTTCGGTTCCTAACGTCTCTAGCCATTAGGAGGGAAGGCCAACTTATACCTCTTACGAATCGTCTTTTCCTCAATCTTAAATACCCTTCCATTGTACTTTTTGTTCCATTTCCTTTTCTTTAATTTGTTTCCTCTTATTATCATCTTTGTCTTACTCCCTTTTTTATTTTTCTTTAAATGGTATCCTCTTCAGGCTATTTTCCTTCCCGTTCACATAAAATATCTTGTGATGATTTTGATGACAAGCATCCTTTCCTTAACCCAATACCTATTTGGACATTTCCAGACTCCACAAATGTCTGGAAGAATTAATAAATGGAATGGATATTTTGTAAAAGTCTGTTGAAGAGCTTTCTGAAATATCCTCCTTTTCTTACATTTTAGGGACCATTCAGTGGCATTTAGAACCACTTCTAAGGCCATTGAAGTCAAATCATACAATCTGAAATTTTACTCCTAGCAAACACTGTTCACTGTGTAAATTTTAACAGAGTGACCTGACTTCAAAAAATCATAACTAATTCTAGAAAAATCAAAATGAAGTTGTTCAAATTGCTATGCGAATCTAACGTAATCCTGTTTTAGGGAAAAATAACTCGTTGACCACACCTTGACCAAGTCCATGTCAGTCAACGTCTGAAGTTTACTGTTCATCTTGCATTTTTCCCTGATTCCAACACTTTGGTCCCATCTTTGCATAACCTCTGCACTATCCAATCCCTAGCTGTAACAACCTTACTTTTATATGTCTTAGGGACCATTCAGTAGCATTTAGAACCACTTACAAGACCTTGGAAGCCCATTAGCCAAATCTGGAATTTTACTCTTTCTCGGGTTACTGTTCATATGGTATTTCAGATTACGCAACGAAATTCAAAAAATCATAATTAATTATAGAAAACTCGAAATGAAGTGGTTCAAAAATATAAATGAACATAACATCTTGAAGTTTAAGGGAAAAATAATTTCTAGACCAAATGATTAGCCAATTGATAAAGTTTATTCGTTGAAGTTTACTGTTCATTTGGTCAAAAACTCTGGAAACAGATTCTGGTCCCTTACTTTGGAAAATCATTTCTCTTGATATACACATCCAAATGAAACATTCTTCCTATGAAATTAAATATATGGATGTGTACTACATGCTCATAAAATTTCGTGAACTAATTCCTTCATTTGCTAGGTCAAACTGAAGTCACAACAAAACTGCTTCAGGACCTACGTTTTTACCATTTCAGTTTCTTTTCTTTCATTTCCAATAATTGTTTCAGCATGCACAAGCCATTAAATAAGCTTCTTAAAATTCATATATATCATGTACATATGCCATAATTATTACATACAAGTTTATCACATAAATAGACACCTTACATGGCATTTACATACATGGAAAATGCATAGCATATGCTAGAATCTTAAATACTTCACTTTCCTTCTTCCATACTTTAACTCTTCTCCATGCATACCTTTTCTTCATGCTTGACCTAAATTGGTTGGTTATGGGAGAGTGAGATTCTAGGGAATCTCAGTAGTAAACATTACCACTTAAATATGCAAGAAGGATGCTAATGCATGATATGTAATTTCATTAACTTTCTTTGATTAGTGACATGCCATCATGCTATATACTTTTACATAAAGTGCAAACATGTTATTCACAATACATTCAACATCATTTATCATGTCACAACATCATTCAAATAACATATACATGTCAACACATAAGCATACCACATCAAGCACATAAAGAGATAAGTTCACTACCTTGCACTTAAGCTTTCCTCTTGATCTTTAGCATTTGCTTCCTAGCTTTCCAACCAAAAAACCTTTATGCCAATCACTTCCCAACATGTTCTTGGATGTTTCAAGGTCCTAAACACATTCATATTCATCACATAATTCATTAGGATTCATGAACTCCAACTATGTTCAAGATTAACTTTGTTATACTCTTTATTGTCATAACTTTCCCTAATATTCACTAATCCACTTGGCTCTTGAATCAATTGATGTCTTGACTTTACCCTACACAATTTCATAGTTTGAACTCATTTATGAGCTTAGAATCATAAAATTCCAGCTCCTTCATGGCCTGCTGTACAGAATTGAACATAAGCACACAATTCTTTCAAAAATTCTCATTTTGATTCTAATGCTTCCCATACTTGTTTCTCCACTTTACCCCACACAAATTTTCATTTTAAAACCATTGGAACCATCAAAATCATGAAATTCCAAGCACTGTTCATGCGAGTGAACAGTAACTGTAAGGAATCTCAAAGACTACAACCTTGAGATTTTAATGTTTCCAAGGTTCAAAACCTTTCCAATCCTACACAAAATCATCATATAAATTCAATGGAAGCATTAAATCATTGAAATTCAACTTCCTTCCCTCATGAACAGTGCATACCAAACAGGGCACACCATGGCAAAGTCAAGAATATCAATTTGATTCAACCACCAATCTCTTAACTAGCTTGTTTAAGCATCAATCATAAGTTTCTAACTTTAATTTCTTCTTTCCCCCTTCATCTATGGATTTTGGACAGCACCTCCCCTTAGAGAAAACTCAACTTTTTCCCCATGAAAACCCTAAGTTCAAGCTCCCAAATCAAAGGAGAATAAGTTAGGAAAGATTGCTTACCCTTAATCTCTAGCTTGCTTGAACTTTGGAACCTTGAATCTTCTTTGTCTTGGCTTGAGTTTTCATTTTGCAAGAGTTTCCCCAAGGGTCCATGAAGCTACGGTTTGCTGCAGAATTGGAGGGGTATTTATAGCCAAAATCCAAGAAAAATGAATGGCCAAGATTGATTTGGTTACTATTTGATCTAAAGGCCCACATTTAATCTTGGATTTAACTTTTTCATAAAATAATAATTATGACATCATGTGGGACAGCTCATGGGACACCTAAGAGGGTTAGGTGGAGTGCTCATAGTGTAAGGAACCTTCTGGAGAAATTCCAATCTAATCCGGTATCGATCAGTGCAGTTTCACAACAACTGGACTGTTTTCTATTCTGAATTTTTCTATAATATACCAGGATTTGTATTATGTCCTGAAAATCAATGTCTAGGCTTCCCACACCATTGAAATACTTGTACTGGCCACAACTTAATTACAGATCCCTTGGGAAATGACCAAAATACCCTTGGTGTCCTTTCTTGCACTATATTGACCCTAAGGGCATAATTGTCATTTCACCCCTCTTTGTACTGCCTCAGGGCATATATTGGCTCAACTAATCATGTTTATACCATGTGCCACGTTTTTAGCCTATCCCAGATGACCAAAATGCCCTTCATCCATCTCTGGTATAATTTGGGCATCCAGGGGCATTTTCGTAATTGTGCACTTTTTCTGGCACTGGCCCCTTCTACTGATAGACTAGTACCATGGGTTTTGGGCCTTCCTTGGCGTCATTATGGGCCTATATATGAGGTCATATGATCTCATTCTATCCAGGCTTACATACCGATAAGTTCTATTATCGGATCACGGGTGTTATCAAACTCCCGTCAAAATTCACTAATATGTGTATAACTTTTTATACAGAAATTCTTTCAGAGTAAGTTCTATCAGATCTAGGATATCTGACACTGCAGGGCACACTTTCCTGTAATTTGCCCACTTATTTCTGAAGTCTATGAAATTTGATAAAATTTCAGATAACTTTTAGACTATCAGATAAATATCTGCTGTCTGGAGCCCTAATAAAATTTTTGTATCATGTCAGATTATCCAGCATACCTTCCTCTATTTACTGATGGAATATGGGACTAAAATACTTCTGGGCAGTTCTACCCCTTTTCGGCCTGATCTTTCTATAATTACAATTGGGTCCCTGACTTTTTGCTTAATTACATTTATGTCCTTAACTTTTTGGATATTTACATTTAGGTCCCTAAACTTTTAGAAATTACCACTTTTGGCCCAAATCTTGTTTCTACTTTAACTTTTGGCCTTTAAACTTTTCCAATTTTTGTTTAGGTCCCTTTCTTCCTTCAAGACTCATTTAACCTTTATCATTTCTTCTGATCTTTGTCATAATCCTTCCTAAACCTCTTTCCGCTATGAGTACTTTACAGATAGGGAAAAATTAGGATATGACACTAGCTCCTCTCTATGATTCTTCGATCCTCTTTAAACATACCTGTGGGATTGGGGATTACATGGAAGGGGATGAGATTTCTGGGGAAATCTCAGTAGCAAATGGTAACCATACAATGTATGCAACTATATGCTTGATGTTATTATGTATGTACTTAATGATCATGCTTGCATCATAATAACATACATGCTTCCATGTTACTTAATTATAACATATGGCCATAGTATAAAAAGGAACAGAGCACTACTTAATCATGCATGCCTCACATCATCAGGGTAAGAAAATATCACATAAAACATCCAAGCAGTATAAGCATACAAGTATGTAAGTTTACTACCTGGCGTGTAGCCTTTCCTTCCAGCTCTTAGCCTTGTCTCTAAGGTTCCTTCTTTTCATAAGTCAGAGCCTATACATAGCATAATAATATCTTTATTATTATCCAGTATAGCTCTACTTACCTCATGCTCAACTAGGGGTAATATCCTTACTCTGACATTCCTCTAACTTTCTTTCTAGCTATAGCTAACTTTATTAATAGAGATATTTCTCTATTCTAATCACTAAGAGCAATCCTCTAATTTATTAGAGCAGGGACTAGATAACTTACTTACCTCATTCCTAAACTTTGCCGAGTCCCTAAGCTCCTTAGACTGCTCCTGGTTCTACCAGAACTCCTTCCTTTCTTTCCTTTCTTTCTTTTCTTCTATCTTTCTCTCTTCTTTCTCTTCGTTTTCTTGCTAGATCCATGGTGTGCCTTGAAATGGGAGGGGAGTGGCCTATTTATAGGTGAGAGGAGGTGGAATGAATGGTCTAGATTGATTCGCGATGAATGGCTCAGATTGCTTGCTTCCTCAAGAAGCTTTGCCTGCATCATCACGATGACATCACCCTCCTTGATGACTCACCACTAATGACATCATCCAGGACACCTCAGAGGTATATGTGGTGCAATGGTAGGGCCTTTGGGATACCTCACTAGCTGACTCAATCTTTCCAGAGAGTTCCAGAGTCTTTTACCTGAATGGACGGCCGAAATTGTGCCACGTGTCCTCTTGCTTTTTCTCCTTTTTCTCTAATCATGCCATGTGTCCTTTGCTTTTCTTCTTTTATTGTAATCATTCCATGTGGCACATTGTGGGCCCCATTTATGTCCTCTCATGATTCTAGATCACTTTACCCAGTTCTATCTTGGACCGGGTCACTTTACTTTATTGAAAAAGCACATAAATAATATTTTAATGCCTCTTGGGCCCACATTACTCTTGGGCTACGTTTTTGGGCCTTGGATTGTCATCTTGGGTTTCTAACCAAGCCCAAGTACTTTGGTGGCTTGGTTCCCAAGGAACATCCTTAATAAATTACCATAATGCCCTTGGTTCCTCTTTAATAGTTTTAGGGGCACTATTGTCTTTTCATACCTTACCAGAGTACCTCTTGACCCTGGTCAACTATCCAGATACCCTTTCTTGACTGTCTAACCTTAGTCAAATGATCATAATGCCCTTCGTGTGAATTTAACTTAATGACACAACACAGTGGCATACCTTCAGTGGCATTTTCGTAATTCTTCATTTTTCTCAGTCTTTATTAGCCCTGACCCACATACTTATCTAAAAGTATCATTGGGCTTATAAGGTGCCATTCTGGACCCTCTGTATGATCCACCATCTTCATGGGCTCAATTCCCAAGAAATTCCCCTAAAATCTATTTATCGAGTCTTTTAAGCCACTATAAATTATGTAGTAAATTCTATAGATCTACTTTTTGGGCTCTGTCAGTTTTAGAAATTCTTATATTAATTATAGGAATTTACTGCCATATTTCATCTGATTCTGAGATCTAGAGAATACTGTATTAATTTTCTTTCTCTTCAGAAATTAATATAAATCTTTCGGGACCTCATATCAAAACTCTGTATTGCATCAAACTGATCAACATAATTTTCTCTATTTACTGAGACCTCTGCTTAACAAGGTCTAGCAGTATCCCTTTCTCAGGCTATATACTGGGTTTCTAAGCCTAAAAATTGGGATATCACACTTTCCCTGCAGGTAGAGAACCTTCAACAAAGGTTTGATAGTCTCTATTATGATCTCTGCCACCAAAGTAACTAGCGGCACTTCCACTACCCTTCAGATGGCCTAGATGACTCCCAAAACTCAGATGACTCTGTTTCATCAGATTGAAAGGCTTCACCTTTTTTAAATATCCTTTTTTTTATATTTTTTGTGTGCTGGCGAATAGGATGGGATGATAAAACTTACAAAATATAAAGAATAGTCAATTAGAATATTTTATAAGGAATAGTCAAACTAGTTAGAATATTTTCTAAAGTCATTTATTGTTCAGATCAATTGTGTATAAATTTTTCTTAAAAGTAAACCTGTATATATTTTATAGAGCTTGATATCAATCTAACCCAACTTACCTAAAATTCTGGTATAGTTGTAAATGCTATCATAGGTTGCTCAAAACTCAACATGTAAAAAAAACTTTCTTTATGGGACCTATATCAATTTTACCTTGTTTAGCTACGCGTTTAGCAATGAGTACTTACTTTAAAGGAAATTAAAAGTGAACATATTTTGACAAAAATATTAATAAAGAAGTCTAATTTATTAAATAAATTAATAATGCAACAAATTATTAAATACCACTCGCATACTAGCTTAGTGTCTAATTTATTGGATTCAAGATTATATGTTCTCTTAAAATAATAGGATCAATGCTTTGTACAGCAATTTTTAATAAAAATCACTGGTATAGATACTTGTAATGGTAATTTTAATAAAACTGTCATATAAAGTCTTCACATATGGTAAATGTCAGACTTTTGATCATGATTTTATTAAAATTCACCTTACAAGTATCTGTAATGGTAGTTTTTAAGAAAAGTTGCCGAAGAAAGCCACAAAAATTTCAAAACCCTAATCTGCAGTGAGCTTCAAATTTAGATTTTACACAGTCGCTTATGGTCCTGTTCCTTACCCTACCACCACAGACTTGGACAAAAGGCATTTTCTATCATTTTTCACCTATTTTTGGTGACTCCATCATTGTTCTCATTGTCATTCACTATCTTTGTCGTCGTTAACTCCTTCTATCATCGTTATTGTCTTTAAAGCTATAAGTCACTATTTAACTTCTTTATTATTGTGTGGTCTAGTTCTTTATTGTGAGTAAAGCTAAAAGATGCATAATGAGTTAATAAAATATATAAATGTTGCACTATAAGTATGTATGCAAGTGATCCACTGAATTGTGTTTTGGGGTTTTAGGTGTTTGGTTGTTGAAAACCCAAGTTAAGTTTTCTTTATTTATATTCCTAAATGTTTAAACTGTTGTAATACGTGTTCCTAAGGTTTCTAGAATAATTAATGATTTATTTGGATTGTATTTTAAAACTCCAAAATGAGGCTTTAGGATAGTTGAGCTCCAGTTATGAATTTGCTTTCTTCCTTTATTTGGATAGTACACTGAGCTATGGGAGAACTAAATCTTGGTTAATCTTAAATGTGGTTTATAGGACTCAAGATTGTGGGACATAAGAGGAGTTGGATGAGTATGTGATTATAACATAATCGATAGTTAAAATGATAGTTTGATAGTTGATTTATGAATATAACAAAGACGAATATATGTTTGTGTATGTAATTAGGCCATTGAGGTTTAAAGAGTAGAATATAGTGTGTTGTTTTGAGATTCTTAATTTCTAAATAAATGGCTCAATGAAGATTTTTTAAAGTTGAAGTGTTAATCTTAGAAGTTATAATTTGGAAGATTAGTTCACTGTTTTGGATGGTTAGTTTTATCATATTCTTAACTTTATTTATTAATTTTTGAACAGATCAAGGATAGTTCATGTTCTAGTTTGGTCAGTAAGGAAAGAGAAAAGGAAGAGCCTTGACCCATATGAAATAGGTCTCTAAGACAGATGAGGGGTCATATCCCACGAGGTAGCCGGTTGAGTTTAATCCTGCCATGAAGGCAACTGATCAAAATAGGCCAGCATTTAACAGCTATGTCGCCTACATAGTATATGGTAAGATTAGCACCATGTACCCCAATTGGAATATGGTCGACCCTAAAGACAATGATATGATTTGGGAGGACATTTTGGTACATTTCTAATTCAATGTTCCACCTTAAATCAATGCAATGAACAGCAGAGGGACTTCACTTTAAACCTTGTGATAGATGGACTACATCTGAGGTAGTAAGATGGGGAGCATCCAAAGGACACATACCCCAATGTTAGTGACGAAGCTTGGACATTGTTCCATCAACGACGGGTAGAAACTACTTATAACGTTTGATGTTTGATGTAAACCTACATTTTAATTAACTTCGTTAGTAATGAATGTACATTTTAATAAATTAATATAACTTTGTTTCATTTTTATAGGTTATTTGTAAGAGGAATCAATAAATGCCCAAGAAGAATGTGTGCCACCATTATATGTCTCAAGGGGAGTATAGTGGCCTTGAGAGGAAAATGATGCAAGAGCAATTACAAGCTGCACAACAAGCAACTGTATCAGAACCTAGTACCTCAGACCCTTTTTCATCCATCAGCATCTAGATTCCATCTTGGCAATAGAAATATAAGGCTATAAGGGTGAGAAGGGATAATACATCACTACAAAGGTTGCTATAGTTGTTGAGATGATTGCTACAATAGACTTAATTTTATAATATAAATATTACCCTTTTCTATAAACATTTATATTAATTAATAAAAAGGTAAAAATATAATCTTTTATGAAATATTCTTAAAGATATTAAAAATTAGATTAAACTGTATATATAAATATAATGTAAGATCTATGCAATTTTAATAAAATTGAAGAAATAATTAATAATTTAGACGAGTCTATTATGGATATTTAAAATATTATTTCCAAGATGAACTTCCATAATTAAATCCATATAATATATTATATAATATTAGAGTATGCATAATGAACCCTGATATGGTAATATAGAAGTATTATATAGATACATTAAAAGGAAAAGGCTATACAATTGATATAGCTTTCATCAAGCCTCTAAAGTTTTTCCTGGGGTCCTAAGATGAGACTATCACCTAAAAAATATTAATAAAATTAAGGTGAGACAAATGTCTCAATAACCAGCAATTATACTCATCATGAGTAGTAACATGTGCTCATGAGGCGTCAAGTGGGACAATTAACAAAATACAATATATAAAACATAATATATTATCATAATAAAATCAAATGAATAACCCACCCAAGTTCCTTCTATCAATTCAACTGAATTGCCTTATTCCCATTAACTGAACACATGGGCTAGTGATAACTGACCACTCAAAAATCTAATCAATTAAGTGATATAGATAGACCAAAATCCACAGAGCACATGACCATACCATAGGTTCATTCCCTTAGATAAACAGGTGGGGGTGTCACAGCTCCTCCATAAATATGTGGGGCACGTACTTAGATAAACTGGTGGGACAAAAGCCAACCATCGAGCTCTGATAGAGGTTATATCATGTGGTAGAAATACAACTCTATCATCACCCATATCAAAATAATCATATTAACCAAAATCTTAATAACTTGATAAATATCACAAAAGAGTTTTTCTCAAGGTAATAACTTTCTACAAATTCCAATATCAAGATATAACAAGTTTATCTCAACTCAAACTTTCTAAATTAAACTTTAAGTCCCATAACACTATTTTCAATAAAAATATTCAAAAAAATTATCAATACAATCATATAAATATCAATAGATTTACATATATATATATATCAAATTACTCACAAACATCGCATTAGCACACACAATGAGTAGAAAGTGGTTACCTCTCACATAGACATGTGAATAATTACCATAAAAGATCTGACAAGTAAATCTTTGCTTTGGGTGAGTTGAACTAAGGGCATATTTGGGATGGAAATAGAGATGAGATTCTTTGGGAACAAGAAAAGGATTAAGAGAGAGGACTAAAAAGTGAAAAGCCAACACAATATCTCAATATGAACCCAAATCCTAATAGTTCCCTAACTAATAATAATAATCAAATCATAAAATCCTAAGTAAAGATAAGAGTAGGATAATTTATATATCCTATTTTATTGAAAATAATAAAAGATACTAAACCATAATAATTTAATTAGAAAATATTTTTAAGTTATTGATAAATAATATTTTTAATTGTACTTAAATATAAGGATAAAAATTGGGATGTTATAATAGAGGAAATGAGTATGGTCTAGATAGGAAATAATGACTTTTATAAATTGTCTTGGGGAATTATCAGTTGAGTTATCAATAAGTATGAATGGCTAAGCTTATAGCCCAGTTCCTTGGTCTTGAGTTTTCCAGAGAACTGTGATACCATCCTAACATGGCTTTCACCAAACTAATATTACAGGGTTTGATAAATCCTTAAAATGCTTCGGATGATTCCAAATCAACCTAGCCTGAGGGAAGGAAAAAGGTGAGCCATGGGAATTGGTGATAACATAGTACTTCTCTAGGAAGACGATTACCAATGATGATCTTAAGGCATAAAAGCCTCACAAGTTAATTAACTTATACAGAGAGAGCACCCACGACATTTTTCTCAGATAAACCTTGCTATATTGACTATACTCAGGATTTTCTCACACAAGAAAGAAGTTAAAGATAATAATTATAGTTTTTCAATCTTGAGTACAAAGTAATCATAAACCTGTAGGAAGTATGCCTACGAAAGAAACGAAAAGAATGAACCAAGTTAGTCCCTAAGAGGAAGTTAAAGAGAATGAGAGTTGAATAGACCCGATAGAGAGTAAGAAAGAGGGTCTAAGGAAGGATAGTTGTAGCATACAATTAAGTAAATAGGAATAGGTGATGACTTATGGTCCTACTGATTATAACCTAGCTTTATCCCATCATTATTTAATAGTTAAGCGTGCTTGGGCAAGAGAAATCTATGATGGGTAACCACTAGGAAATGTACATTTAACCATAAAATCAAGTTAATACCCAGTAAAGAAATATATGAAAGCTATAATCTCTTATGATAGGGAATGTGAGAGAAAATACTCAAGAATAACATTATTAAAGAAGTTAGAAAGATATAGGAATAGAATGTATTTAAGAAAGAAAAAAAGGATATAAAGAGAGTATATCTAAGATGTTTTAACTAAGATACGAACTAAACTTCGAGAACGAATTTGATTTTTAAGGGGCATAGAAATATAATATCCCAAATTTTCCCTATATGTATAAGACTAATAGAGAAAAGAGGTTAAGAAGAGATTGGGTTGATAAGTAGAAGAAAATGATATAGTTAGATAAGTTTAAGTCAAAGAAAGAATGGAAAAGTATAAAGTCATAAAGCCTAATGACGTAAATGTCATCTATACAAAAGTTAAATATAGAAAATTCAAGGGGGGAAAAGGGAACCTAAATGGATTTTTAAAATTTTAGGGACTAAATTAGAGTTTCAAATTTGGTAACAATAGACTAAAATAGAATTTGACAAATTTAGGGACTAAAGTAAAATTTTGCCAAATTCATGGGCAAAATCATAATTATGAAAAAGTTGAGCAAGAAAATGCCCAAAATTGCCCAGAAATATTTTAGTTCCAAAGTTTACCAGTAAATAGAGGACAAAATTCGAGTCAAGCTTATCTGTTAAAATTCAAATTTAAGGTCCCAATAAATTGATATTAATTTTTGAAGTGTAAAAATTATTACTAGATCTTTTGGACATTAGAATCAGATGACATTTTATAAGATATTATTATAATAATTTATGAAAATGATAGAGTACAAAAAGGAGTCATGTACAATCTTTTATAGAATTTAAGGTGAAAATGGACACCAATAAAAGGTTTTAGAGAAATGAATAGAATTTTTATCAGGACTTCTGGGTTTTAAAAAATTACGAAAATTTGAAACAAATTCATTTAGTAGTAGAATGAATTTCTAAAAATGTTATAACCCTTAAATTTTTTTTATAGAATTCATCCTAAAATTTAAGATATAGTAGGACATCTAGTACAATAAGTGGCTTGGGATTTGTGTCAAGCCCAAAATCGCATCAAGTAAAGGGTCCAAACTATGAAGAGATGATTTTGAAATCAAATAAATATTTAAGGATATTTTATGATATTTTGGTGATTTTTCAAGAAAGGAAATTTCATGAATTTTTCATGACATGTGCCACATCCTTACTTTTAACCTCAATTATACTCCATTAGAGGTGATTGGAGCCAATTACATGATCATTTGCTTTGAAAACATCCATTTCCAAGAGATTTGCTCTCGGGTACTGTTCACTTTTACTGTTCATTTGGTAATTCTAAAACTTGTACCCTACTTTGAAAATTTATAATTAATTGTTGAAAAATAAAAATAATGTGGTTCTAATTTCTAATGAAAGATATTTAATAAATCTTTGAGGGAAAATATGAAATTGAGGTTATCTTGTTCACACGAAATCAGTTTATTGGTTAAAAATTACTGTTCATTTGGCAAAATTTGGAAGTTCCAGTTTCTTTGCCTTAAATTTGAAAAATCATTTCTCTTTGGTTACTTATCCAAATGAACCGTGTTACCTATGGAATTAAATCTCTAGATGTTCTCTTTAAGCTCACCAAATTTAATAGAAAAACTCATTCATTTTATATATAAAATCATCGTGTGAACGTCGCTGTCTCTAATCGTTTACTTTATCTCAATTCTAGATTTTAGTTTCAATTTTAGAAAATCATAACAATTCGGTTACTTATCCAATTAAGGTTTTCTTGGTCTCTATTTAAATCTATGTTTCTTAGCTACCCTCAAGCCGAATTTTAGACTAAAAATAGTTGATTTACACATCAAAATCATCATCACATCACCACGGCCTCATAATATAGTTACATAAACATTCACCATGCATGCTAGCATATCATCCCATAGTGTCATGTGAGTCATATAACTTATTATACAAACTTAATAATAAACATTTACTCTCTTCCCTTGATAGGATCCAGAACCTAAAACATAGTTATGCATGTGAAAGGAATGAGATTTCATCGAAATCCCAATAGCAAGTTACACAAACCATAATATCATGCATGAATAATTCAATGCTTAACATGTTATCATGTGATGGGAGCTACTTTATAATGGTACATAAGCAAACTCTAACATGCATATTGTCATGAAATAACTTGCAAGGAGTTGCAATCATTCATACTTCATCATAACATGATGACATAAGCTCAAGCTCAACCAAACACCATAATCAACAAGCAAGCAAAACAATTAAACAAACATGAGTTATAGTTAGGTATCCTTGCTACCTCATAGCTATCTTGGTCAAGACCTTCCTGGGATGATTTCCTTCCTTCACAAATGTCAAAACCTAGCCATTACAAAAGAATACCAAGTTACAACTCAACTTGAACACAAAACCAAGACTAGGTTTTCTCTAGCTCCCTTTCTTTCTCTACTTTATGTTTCCTACTTCCATCTTTCCAAAATAAATTCTCATGGTTCATTTCCACATAAATTTTCATGTATAATCCAAATATGAATCATAATTTCCAAAATCAAAACATACCAATTGCTACAGTACCAAACCGAAATGGATGTCACTTTTTCCAAGACTTCACATTTTGATTCCAATGCTTCCAATACTTGTTCTCCTACTTTATCCCCACACAATTTTCCATTTTAAAATCATTGGAAGCATCAAAATCATGAAATTCCATTATATGAACAGTACAATGTACAATACCAGCAAGAACACAAAACCCTAAATCCAAACATACTTGAATTCCCAAGCTTATACCACTTGATTCTAGCTTGTTTAAGCTTGTCTAAACTATCCATAACATAAAACTCATATTTTAACAATATATGAGCAACACTTCCAGCAGCAACCATAAGGGAAATAGAGCACAAAAACCCCTTAAAACCAAGAGCTAACTTGCTAGAACAAAGCTCAAGATCAAGGGAGATGATTACCTTGCTTCTTGCTTCAAGTTGTGTGCTTCTTTCTTAGTTGAGTGAAAATTTTGCAAGAGTTTCCCTATGGTTCTCAAGGCTTCCGAACATGGTCTAAAATGAGGGGGTATTTATAGAAAAATTTGGATTGAAATGGATAGCCAAGATTGATTTGGTTACTATTTGATCCAATAGCTCACATTTAATCTTGGATTTAACTTTTTCTAAAAAGAATAATTATGACATCATTTGGGACAGATCATGGGACACATAAGAGGGCTAGGTGGCGTGCTATCCATATAAGGAAACTTCTGGAAAATTTTCAGTCCAATCCGGTACCGATCGGAGCAGTTTCATAACTAGAATGTTTTCTGTTTTGAATTTTTTATAATATACTAGCATATGTATTCTATCCTGGAAATCAATCTCTAGGATTCTCATACCATTGACAATGATATACTGAATATTTATCTACCATCCATCCCTTGGGAAATGACCAAAATACCCTTGGTGCCCTTTCTTGCATTGTACTAACCCTAAGGGCATAATTGTCATTTCACCCCTTTTTAGACTGCCTCAGGGTGTATCTGGGCTCTAAATAATCCTCTTTATAATATATGACATGTTTTTGGCCTGTCCAAAATGATCAAAATGCCCTCCATCCATCACTGGTATAGTATGGGCATCAAGGGGCATTTTTGTAATTTCGCACCTTTTCTAGACACTGGCCCCTTCTACTGATGAACTGGTACCCTGGGTTTTGGGCCCTCCTTGGCGTCATCATAGGCCTATATATGAGGTAATCTGATCTCATTCTATCCAGGCTCACATACCGATAAGTTCTATTATCGTATTACCGGTGTTATCAAACTCCCGTCAAAATTAACTGTTATGGGAATAACTTTTTATACAGGACTTCTTCTGGGGTTCTGTCAGATTCATAACATCTGACACTATAGGACATAGTTTTCTGTAATTCCCCTACTTATATCTGATGTCCATAGAATCTGATAAAAATTCAGATAACTTTTAGATTAGCAGATAATTTTCTGCTGTTCGGAGCCCTAATAAAATTTCTGTATCATGCCAGATTAACCAGCATATCTTCCCCTATTTACTGATGGAATATAGGACTAAAAAACTTTCAGGCAATTATAACCCTTTCTGGGCTGATCTTTCTATAATTACAATTTTGCCCTTGAACTTTTTACTTAATTACATTTAAGTCCCTTAACTTTTGAAAATTACCACTTTTGGCCCAATTTTTGTTTCTACTTTCACTTTTTACCTTCAACCTTTTCTTCTTTTCATTTTAGTCATTCTCTTCCTTAAAGAATCATCTAACCTTTATTATTTCTTCTGATATTCATTATATCCTTTCCAAGCCTCTTTCCTCTATCAGTATTATACTAAGAGGGAAAAATCAGGATATGACATTTTTACCCCCTTAAAATAAATTTCGTCTTCAAAATTTACTTAACACCTTAGTCATTAATCTTGGATAGATATCCTTGTCTTCTTTTTGACTAAGGATTGGGGTATCTATCTCTTATCTTCCATCTTAACATTAACGGAGTACTTTTCATATCCGCACTTCGTCATATCTTTCCTATGATCATTCTTCTATTATAAATCAACTCAATCAGAGTTGAACTCCCGTTCATTCTATTACTTACTTTCCTGCTATGCATCTATCTATATATGGACTTTTCACCATACTAAACTTGTGAGTAGTGTCCATTTCTTTCATATTAAACTCTGTCAAATACTACTATATTTGGGAGTTTCTGTTAATGATTTATCATACTTCTTAGAGCAATCATTTCTTTCTCATCTGAGTATCTAGCGGAATTCTCTAAACATCCGTACAACTTCATTTCTCACTTACATATCATTATATTTCTATTCTTCTTATCATTTTCTATAGCTCATAATACAGAGAGAGGACTTATATCATTATTTTTTCTTTCATTGCTCTACTGCTAAACAGGAGCACATAGGAGCACATACTCTAACATGCATAATGCCTGTCCAGCATGTTGCAGGACTACCTACCTGCACATGAATGCAAAGCTCTAACATCATAACTCAAGCATTCCTTCTCTTAATATGCACAACTCTAACACTCAGAGCTTGCACAACTCTATCACATAGAACTTGCACTGCTCTAACATTCAGATCTTTAGCATATTCTGTAAACATCATATAACATAACATAGCATAACATAATGCCTGGCATTTTATGCAAGGACTGAAAGATCTCATTTGCTCTTTCACATGTAACTTATCATTCAAACATCTTATCCCTTACAAAAAGGAAGCCTATCTCTCTGTTTATAGGGCTAGCTATAAAGCCACTTCATATTGTACTTCTTAACATATCTCTCATAACATAACTCATTACATACTTTTCATAACATATCTCATTTCATCTCTCTCATGTCATAAAATGGCATATTTGGCCAAATCTGGCTATATCATAGTCCATCTTTCAAATCCATTTCATTTGGACTACCTTTGTCTGAGAATGCTTAACTGAAATACGCAGATAAAAATCTAAAGCACTAGTGCTCACAGGCTCCAACCCTGGTACTTTACTATCTTAGACCCATCATATACTATCTCTCTTGAGGTCTATCTGGTCTTCTAATCTCTTTATCCTCATCTGGAGGATCTATTTACCTTTCATTCTTATTCCTTATAATCTTATCGTAAGGATCTCTTTATTCTCATTTGACCCTTTCTCATATCTTATGAAATATTCTCATAAATCCTTGGAACTTAGGATTAACCACTTTAACTTTGATCACTTAGTTCCTGATATGTGTACGAAGATTCTGAGTTCAATCCCTAATAGTAATAAGGCTATATAAAACTAGCATAATGGGTACTTTCTCTATTACGAGTTAACCAACTTGTGAAGCTTCTATACCTTAACTTTTCCTTGGTGTTCATCGTTCCAAAGACACATTGTACTTATGGCTCATTATTTTCTTGCTCTAGGCTTAGTCTACTGTGACCCTCGGGATCTACTACGATCAACCGTAAGTCTTTCAGGATCTAACTGCGACCCTGTGAGCCATACTAGGATCTAACTGCAATCCTCTGGAATCTACTGCGATTCTGTTGTACTGTATTCTCATCTTTGGAAGACCTAAACCAGCGGACAAAGTTACAAGATTAGTCACTTCCACATAGTTGTTAACTCCACAGATAATTCCCCAAAAATGATCACATAATCCAATATTATCTATTAGGACTTTACTCATTTCCTCTATCACTCAGGAATTTCTCATATCATCCTCATCTTTTATAACTTTATTACACTTAACATTGCAGGTAGCTACACAAGCTCTACCATGCACATATCTGTCATCATCTATTCATCTCATTAGAGGGACCTTACTTTTTTACAAGAGCAATCTAGCTATATTGCAAACATATTAACTTATATTACTTGGAAACTACTTCTTCTTAGAGCCGCATAATCTTTCATAACTGCGTCTCATTTCCTTTCATATATCTTATCCCTACTAAAGGGATATGTCCTGAGTATCGTAACCCTCATCTTTAATCTCATTCCATTCTTTAGGAATTATCTGGCTAACTACTTTGTTCATTACTTCTCTATTACTTTATCCTTACCAAGTTGAATCATCTAATTGTATGTCGTAGGGCATGGGAGCAACATAACTTTCTCATCTGATATACTCTACCCTGTATGTACTGCGTGAGGGGAGTATTCATTTATCATATCATACTCTATCGTTCATAATATGCAAGGAAATGCAATCAGTTAAGCATTCACTAACATGCGTATCATCATATGACAACTTCTTATCATATTTTATGGCAACATAAGCCATACCACTATCACATACATCTGGTCAACCATCCCTTATACTCACATTGTGATTAAGCAATAAACTAGGTAGACTTTAAAATATTATGTCTCTTAACACCTCAACTGCTAGGTCCTGATCATCTATTCAGGTACCTGAGTCATTTACTTGTTTCACTTAGGCTGCCACATTACACTCTTATTAGGGTATAGACTCAACCCTTTCTTACTCTTTCTTACATAAAGAATAGGGAAGTCGCTTTACCTTTGAATGTGTGGCTACCTTACTTTCTTTAAACCTCATAAACTTCTTTCTCTTAGCTTACATATATCTTTTTCTACTAATCCTCAACCAATTTCTGAGGCAATTATCTTTAGCTTATATCTCTAGTATCATATTTATTTATTTAGGAATCGGAGATAACTTATCATATCAGGCTATCTTACTAGTCCATATTCATTCTTATCATAACATTTCTCATCACTTGTAAGACTTTCATGTTTCTAAACTGAAGGACTTCTTTGTCCTTGGCCTCACTGTAATCTATCTATAATCTATGGCTGAGTCAGCTACCTTCTTTTATCTAACTGAGGAAAGGTCAGGTCACATCTCTATGCCATTCAAACTTTTAAGTTTTCCCTTATCCTCCTGGATTACTAACAGGCAAGAAAGTATCTATTATTAAGCCTCAAGTTTCATATGAATGAACTCGGTTAAGTATCCATCAAAAGAGTTTCTCTTTCCTTTAGCTCTAACCCTTAGCCTCACCCTCACCTCTCTCTAATTGAGAGGAATTCTTCCTTTAAAATTCTTTGAGAAAAAACTTCTCAAGTGAGCTAATCACTCTCCATCTCATATAGAGTAGCATTTTTGTCTCTGTGTATCATCCTTAACTCTTTCTGTCTGTCTATCTCAGTCTACTCTTGACTGGACTATACTTCCTTTCTGGTATGTCTTTGGATCCTAACTAATTTAAGTCACTTAGATCTTATTCATCATCTAACATTACTATTTTTGTTCTGTAGGGTAGAACGTTAGGTTACTATCTCTTCATGATAGAATCCCTCTGTATTGGGAACATTAACTTTCTATCTGTTAACCATCATGTCTTTAACCTTAAGCAATGAATTAGATCATTGTAAGTCTCATTCTAACTTTTTATCATTCTTATTCAGTAAAGACTGGCTGCACAAAGTCTTTCATACTATAGATCAACTCCTGATGATCATACGGAGGATCTACTGCTGAACCTCTTCTTAAGCTGATCTTCTATATCTTAGTGCTTCGTACTATTTAACTTGCCTATACTCTATGCTAAACCTCTAACTGATAGACTTCAGTGAGGTTGGCATCTTTAGTCTTATGACACTTGACTTACTATTATCTCATACCAGTCTTCTAAAGTATATTAGGTTAATGCCCTCTACTGTATGTCTGTTTATCATTCCTGCTACGGCATTGAGGAACTGCAGATAGCTAACTGTTCTTAATCTCTACTTCTGTCCATCCCTTAACCTAGACTAAGTAATTCACTCTCCGTAGCTTTCTTTAGACCAATATGGTCAACACTATCTGTCTTTGACAAAGAAGGCTAGGGTTGACTAGGACCAAGAATATCCCACTGATCTTTCTCTATAAAGCCACATATTCCTGGACTTTAGGAATATACAGGAAAGGTCATAGGCTCTGACTGGATGTCTGAATTAGGGGATTGTTGTATCTTACTTATCTTAAATCTATCCTCAAACTCTAGTGGAGGAGGAATGCTATCTGGTCTACCTATAATCAAGTACCAGTACTTAACTTCCTCAACCATAATATGTCCTCTCATCGAAGGAATAGAACTTACATCAGGGCTAGAGGGCACTCCAACAAACTCATACTGTGTGGAGTCACTAGACTCAGCATTATCTGGGGTATACTGGGCTTTAGGCTGTTTCTCTACATGACCTCCAGACTACAGATTTGAGTCTACAGAGACATCTATGGAACATTCTACTGTAGACTTTATAGACTGATCCCCTATACTCTCCTCTGAACTCTTCCATTATCTGAGGGATGATCTTCATATATCATTACTGGTCTGGAGTCTCTCTTATTGACTGAAGCCTCTTACCTAACTTTATGAAGTCCCATATTTACTCCTGCAATCTTTGCTTAATTAAGTAATGCTAACTATCTCAATACATACCCTAACTTAACAAAACATCTACTATTTAGGGCTAGGGTCTGGGAATAATCTCATATTAGTCCATAAATAATCTGTTTAGAGCATTTCCTAAGCCAAAATCCTTTGCTCTGATACCAAAATGTCACATCCTTACTTTTAACCTCAATCATACTCTATTAGAGGTGATTGGAACCAATTACATGATCATTTGCTTTGAAAACATCTATTTCCAAAAGATTTGCTCTCAGGTACTGTTCACTTTTACTGTTTATTTGGTAATTCTAGAACATGTACCCTACTTTGAAAATTTATAATTAATTGTAGAAAAATAGAAATAATATGGTTCCAATTTCTAATGAAATATATTTCATAAATCTTTGAGGGAAAAATATGAAATTGAGGTTCTCTTGTTCACACGAAATCAGTTTATTGGTTAAAAATTACTGTTCATTTGGTAAAATCTGGAAGTTCTAGTTTCTTTGCCTTAACTTTGAAAAATCATTTTTCTTTGGTTACTTATTCAAATGAACTGTATTACCTATGGAATTAAATATCTAGATGTCCTCTTTACGGTCTCCAAATTTCATAGAAAAAATCGTTCATTTGATATATAAAAGCATCTTGTGAACATCGTTGTCTCTAATCATTTACTTTATCTCAACTCTAGATTTTAGTTTCAACTTTGGAAACTCATAACAATTCGGTTACTTATCCAATTAAGGCTTTCTTGGTGTCCATTTAACGCTTTGTGTCTTAGCTACCCTGACACCAAATTTCATACAAAAACTAGTTGATTTACACATCAAAATCATTGTCACATCACCACAGCCTCACAACAGAGTTACAGAAACATTCACCATGCATGCTAGCATATCATCCCATAGTGTCATGTGAGTCATATAACTTATTATACAAACTTAATCATCAAAATTTAATCTAATCCCTTGAGAGTATCCAGCACCTAAAACATAGTTATGCATGTGGAAGGAATGAGATTTCATGGAAATCCCAATAGCAAGTTACACAAACCATAATATCATGCATGAATAATTGAATGCTTAACATGTTATCATGTGATGGGAGCTACTTCATAATGGTACATAAGCAAACTCTAACATGCATATTGTAATTACATAACTTGCAAGGAGTTACAATCATTCATACTTCATCATAACATGATGACATAAGCTCAAACTCAGCCAAACACCATAATCAACGAGCAAGCAAAACAATTAAACAAACATGAGTTATAGTTAGGTATCCTTGCTACCTCTTAGCTATCTTAGTCAAGACCTTCTTGGGATGATTTCCTTCCTTCGTAAATGTCAAAACCTAGCCATTACAAAAGAATACCAAGTTACAACTCAACTTGAACAAAAAACCAAGACTAGGTTTTCTCTAGCTCCCTTTCTTTCTCTACTTTATGTCTCCTACTTCTATCTTTCCAAAATAAATTCTCATGGTTCATTTCCACATAACTTTTCATGTATAATCCAAATATGAAATCATAATTTCTAAAATCAAAACATACCAATTGCTACAGTACCAAACCGAAATGGATGTCACTTTTTCCAAAACTTCACATTTTGATTCCAATACTTCCAATACATGTTCTCCTACTTTATCCCCGCACAATTTTCCATTTTAAAGTCATTGGAAGCATCAAAATCATGAAATTCCATTATATAAATAGTACCACGTACAATACCAGCAAGACCACAAAACCCTAAATCCAAACATACTTGAATTCCCAAGCTTATACCACTTGATTCTAGCTTGTTTAAGCTTGTCTAAACTATCCATAACATAAAACTCATATTTTAACCATATGTGAGCAATACTTCCAGTAGCAAACATAAGGGAAATAGAGCACAAAAACCCCTTAAAACCAAGAGCTAACTTGCTAGAACAAAGCTCAAGATCAAGGGAGATAATTACCTTGCTTCTTGCTTCAAGTTGTGTGCTTCTTTCTTGGTTGAGTGAAAATTTTGCAAGAGTTTCCCTATGATTCTCAAGGCTGCCGAACATGGTCTAAAATGGATGGCCAAGATTGATTTGGTTACTATTTGATCCAATGGCTCATATTTAATCTTGGATTTAACTTTTTCTAAAAAGAATAATTATGACATCATGTGGGACAGATCATGGTACACCTAAGAGGGCTAGGTGGCGAGCTGTCCATGTAAGTAAACTTCTGGAAAATTTTCAGTCCAATCCAGTACTGATCGGAGCAGTTTCACAACAACCAGACTGTTTTCTATTCCGAATTTTTTATAATATACTAGGATATGTATTCTATCCTGGAAATCAATATCTAGGCTTCTTATACCATTGACAATGATATACTAAATATTTATCTGCCATCCATCCCTTGGAAAATGACCAAAATACCCTTAGTATCCTTTCTTGCCCTGTACTAACCCTAAGGGCATAATTGTCATTTTACCCCTCTTTAGACTGGCTCAGGGTGTATCTGGGCTCTAAATAATCCTATTTATAATATATGAAATGTTTTTGGCCTGTCCAGAAATACCAAAATGCCCTTCATCTATCACTGGTATAGTTTGGGCATCCAGGGGCCTTTTTGTAATTTCGTACCTTTTCTGGACACTGGCCCCTTCTACTGATGAACTGGTACCCTGGGTTTTGGGCCATCCTTGGTTTCATCATGGGCCTATGTAAGAGGTCATCTGATCTCATTCTATCCAAGCTCACATACCGATAAGTTCCATTATCGGATCACGGGCGTTATCAAATTCTTGTCAAAATTCACTGTTACGGGAATAATTTTTTATACTGGACTTCTTCTGGGGTTTTGTAAGATTCATAACATCTGACACTGTAGGGAACACTTTCTTGTAATTCCCCCACTTATATCTGATGTCCATGGAATCTGATAAAAATTCAGATAACTTTTAGATTATCAGATAATTTTCTGCTGTCCGGAGCCCTAATAAAATTTCTGTATAATGCCAGATTAACCAGCATATCTTCCTCTATTTACTGATGGAATATAGGACTAAAAATCTTTTGGGCAATTATAACCCTTTCCAGGCTGATCTTTCTGTTGGAAATCGTGCCCTAGGGGCCAATCATTGTCTTATGAATATTATTGATTTATGAATTTATTAATTGTGTTATCATATTATTTGCATGTTTACTGTGATGACCATCCTTGGATAATTCATGATCTTATCCTAAATGTCCCTGGTCGGTCAGCTATGCGAGTACACAGATGAAATAAGACCAGTATGACTTTGAAGATGTATAGAGATATAAATCAAAGTCATAGGCACATGTAAGAGTACAAGGTGTTGGACCGACCCGCTATGAGAGAACTGCATGGGTAATGTCATAAGCTTCTCTCATATACAAACCATGTCAATATGCCTTTTGACATGAAATCATCATGGATTCTTGCATGACAAACGCCCAGCTTTGACCTAATCAAAAGTCACTTTTGACCGAGTGATCATAAAGACTATGTTTGGGCTTAGTGGTTTTTCATGCGGAGGAATATGAATGGTCAAGATGGAATTTGTCCCTCACATTCGTAGAGAGATATTAATGGGCCCCTTGATGAGTGAGTCTGAGAAATGTATGGCCATACTGTAATGGAAAGGTAGTTCCATTTCTATAGTCAGACTACTTAAGGATCGAGAAAGTAACGGTCAGGAATAGGAGGATGACATTATCCATGCCTCAACCATGACTAAAATATCGCATGACAGAAGGAATATGATATGGTTGTATAAAATGTTACATCGTTTAACGATCCTCATATGATTTGGGTAGTAATTATGTCTTGCTGGTGACCGCTTGCGACTTGTGCACCAGTATAGCAAATGGCCCACTACCAACTTCATATGAGCCTACAGGGTCGCACACAAAATAGCCCAACACGAGCTATGATGTCCAGATTCAATGAATGGTCCAGGGTGGATGTATATATTTATTTATATTTATATTCATATATATATAAATTCGTATATATATATTATATATAAGAGATATATGAGATTTAATTTATACATATAAGAGATATTTATAAGATTTAATTTATAAGGATAAATTAAATCCTTCGGGGTCTCTCCCCCATTTGGTATCAGAGCCAGAAGGTGAAGTAGAGATGTGGTAAATAGATTTAGATCTATCTCTATGATATCTGAAAAACTGTTGAGCTTATTAGTATGATACGACTGTCAGATGCTGGTCAGACATCGATAGCATGTTAGTACTAGTCTAAAGTTATTACACATGAGACCATCCGTACGACAATGGACCGTAAGACCCGACGGACTGAGGCAGGTGGAACATCGTACGCATTAGTGTGTAATAAATTTAGTACATGTACATATAACATTGGCTAGATTATGACAAGTTATGGCTAGTTAGATACTATCATACTAATGACCTAACAATTTCCCAGAATTCATAAAGATAGATAAATTTTTATTCATCATACCACTATGAATCCGGAAGGTAAAGATGCCAATGGCAGGGAGAAAGTCAATTATTGAGCTTTCCTTCTTGTTTACTTTATTGCTTTTCTTAATTGCTATCTTTTCCTCTTTCTTTGTTTTTACTTTTTACTGCTTGATTTACTTTCTCGCACTTTCACTTATTCTGTTCTTTTACTTTCTGTTATTTACTTTTTTAAATTCTGTCTTTATATTTCTGTCCTTTAAATTCAGTTTTTAAATTCAGTACTTTTAAATTCTGTTCTTTTAATTTTCTTTTAATCATGTCTATATTCCGTTCGCTCTCTTTTAAACGAGGATCTTCCTCAAACTCAAACGCTTCTTCTTCCTCTTCTCGTCCTCCTTTAAACGATGAAGAATTAAATGAAGCAACTGTTTCAAACAAAAGAATTTTCAAAGAAGAAATTTCTTTTCAAAACATTAATCAAAATATTGACAATTGGACTTTACCCCAAATTGCCACAAACTCGCTTTATGCGCAAACTAAGGATAGAAAATGGTTTTCAAAATCCGATCATATAATCAGGACTGTTGAAGAATCAGTTTCTATTAAACCAGAAAAGGAAGATTTCTTCCTTCTTTCAAAAAAGTCGATTGAACGACACCGTAAAGAATACAATTTTTTACATGTCGGTAGCGTTCAAATCGCCATAAAACCTTTGTTCAGAAAAGGCTTGAATGTATCATGTTTACTTGTCTTACAAGATGGTAGACATAATATATATCAAGATACAATTCTGGCAATGGCAGAAACTGGCCTTCATGCAGGACCCGTTTATTTTAACTGTTTTCCTGATAGGATGATGGATTTAAACGATGAAAATGTCCTCAAAGGTATTAAACTTAAAATTAAACTTCATGGTTTGAACATGTTGAAAGGATCCATACCCGCTACCCTAATTTATAGGATACAGTATAGGGTCTTAAACACCTCAACTTCTTATGTTCAAATACCTGCTGAAACTGACCAAACAACAATTTTCTTAACTGATTTACAAAATGTTAATATAACTATTCCAAAAATTATCATGTGGAATGATGTTGTATTACCAGATGAGTGGGTCATAGAGAAAGCCTCACAGCCAACTCCTCAACCTACTTCTCAGTTAAGAAGAATTACTCAAACTTCTGATGGATCTGTCAGGTTATCCTTTAATCGATCCAGAAGATTACTTCCTCAAACACAAAGATCTGAAGCTTCAATATATGAAGACTGTAGATCTGTTCAAACAGAATCATCTAGATTCTCTTGTTCTTCAATTCCTAGACCGCCTTCTGTCATCTATGGAATGCCATCTGAAACACCTCCAGTAGTTGTCCAAACCCCATCAACTGCTAGTGTCTCAATCCAAGGAATTGATAATTCTTCAAACATTCCCCAAACTGTTTATGAAAGAGATGAAGACTTAAAGTCTGAAACAAAGACTATGGAGTCTCCAACTTATTCATCAATGGATATGGGAAATCTAAACCTATATGTCATTGAAAATGAATTTCAGATTGACAAACAAACTTTACAAAAACAGTTTTACTCGGAAGAATACAATCTCCAGAGAAAATGGTTTTTTGAAAAATTCAAAGGATCTGATAGAAAACTTATACAAGAAAAATTCTACAGATTCCTTGAAAGAGCTCAAATGAATATTTCATTTTTTGATTGGTTTGGTGAATATGCTAAAACTACAAAATTGGATTATCCATTTGACCAAACTGTTGGTGTGATTAAATATTGGAAAAGTTCTCAAGGAGAAAATATTACTTCTGAATTTTTACCACCAAAAACGGTGCAAATACCTACAGTAAAGAATGATTCAGGTCAACCATTACTAGCAGCACCTTTTCATTTTAAAAATGTGAGTCAACCTGTTGAGTCAAATGACATAAAAAAGATAGTTGAACAAAATAATTATACTAATTTGTATCTTCAACAATTAGGTGATCATTTTGTTCAAACATCTTCAAACCTTATTTCTGAACAGTCAAAACCAAGGATTGAAAACCCAATCTTTAAACCATTTCAGCTTAGCCCACAAATGAAGTCTGAAATTTTGGCAAAAAACAAGTCTAATTTGATAGATAAAATCAATCAAAAAAGACTCCAAATAGCCTAAACCATGACTGTCCCAGAAACTCCTCAAAACGAGTCTACCTCTTCTAATCCTGCATTATTAGGAAATTTAGAAAAGGACTCCCAAGCTTCCCAAACAAATTCTTCTGAATCACAACTCCAAATCAACCAACAACACTGGAAACAGCCCTCCAAACTATATTATCCTAGGGCAAGCCCTCCAGATATTCTGGTTGAAGAACGAGTTAACCAAACTCTTAGGTCATTTAGTGGAGAGAACATCTATGAATGGAACATAGATGGTCTTAATGAAGCTAATATCCTCTCAATGATGCAGCAGATGACAATGTTGTGTACTGCGTATCAAACACAAAATAATTATTCTGATGAACAAATCACAAACCTTTTGGTGTCTGGTTTCACTGGCCAATTAAAAAATTGGTGGGATCATTACCTTACCCCAGAAGATAAACAAACGATTTTTTCATCTATCCAAACTGATTCTGAAGGAGTACCTATCCTTTATGATGGTCAAACCTACCCAGACTCAGTCCAAACTTTGATTTTTACAATCGTTAAACACTTTGTTGGTGATCCGTCTATTTGGAAAGATAGATCAGCTGAATTACTGTCAAATCTTAAGTGCAGAACTCTTTCTGATTTCAGATGGTACAGGGATACTTTCCTTTCTCGAGTACTCACTAGAGATGATGCCAAACAACCTTTTTGGAAAGAAAAATTCCTAGCTGGATTACCTAAATCTTTGGGTGATAAAGTTAGAGAAAAATTTAGAAACCAAAATGATGGCATAATCCCTTATGAGCATTTGACGTATGGAGAATTAATCTCTTATGTTCAAAAAACTGCTCTTAAAATTTGTCAGGATGATAGCATCCAACATCAACTGGCCAAAGAGAAAACCGTTAACCGTAGAGAGTTGGGAACTTTCTGTGAGCAATTCGGTCTTCCAGCCTGCAAAAAACCCAAGAAATATAGGAGCCCTTCTTCCTATCATAAAAAGAAGAAAAAACATATCTACCAAAGATATAGCCCAAACACACCTCCTCTTAGGTTAAAACAAGAATTTAGATCCAAACCCAAGGTCGATTTTCCTCCACAAACAAAAGTTAAATGTTTTAAATGTGGTAAACTAGGCCATATTTCAAAATATTGCGCTTTTACAAGAAAACTCAAGAAAATCAAGTTATTGATGAATCTGTTCTTGAACAAATAAACAATCTTTTGATTGAAGAAACTTCTAGTTCAGAAACTGATACTGAAAATGAGTCTTCTGAGGATATTCAAAATATTCAAAATGATGATATCCCAGAATCTTCATCTTCAATCAATGTTATCTCGAAAGAACAAGATCTACTTCTTGATATCATTGAAAAATTACCAGATTCTGAAAAAGGAGAATATTTGTTTAAGTTTCGAGAATTGGTTAATCAACAACCTTCTTCAAACTCAAAACCCATTTTTCCTTTAAACAAATACAATTTAACAGATATTTTAAACAAATTCCAACATTCTGTTAAACCAACTACCCTTCAGGATTTACACCTAGAGGTTAAACAACTTAAGACTGAAATACGTCTGATTAAACTCTAACAGGAAGCCTGTAGTGAAGCCATATCCCAACTTCAGGATGTACAACTAACAGGTAAAACTGAAGAAAACTTAGAAATCAAACCTGATGAAGGTAATGAGGAAGATAATACTTTCTTAAATTTGATTTCTAAAATCTCAATTCAAAAATTTTACATCAATGCCAAAATTATTATTCACAATGATTTTGTATTGGAACAAACTGTCTTATTTAACACAGGAGCCGATTCTAACTGTTTTAATGAAGGAATCATTCCAACAAAATTCTTTGAAAAAACAACCGAAAGGTTCAATGGCGTCAATGGCTCACGCTTAGATGTCAAATACAAAGTTTCAAAAGTTGTTGTTGAAAATCAAGAATTGAAACTTGAAACTCCGTTTATATTGGTTAAAAATATGGGAACTCAGATCATTCTGGGTGCACCTTTTGCTAGGTTATTATTCCCATATATGACTGATGAAAATGGAATTTCAAAAGAATATTTGGGCAAAACGATTCTGTTTCCTTTTACTCAAAAACCTAGAATCAAAGAGCTCAATCTTTTGACTTCAAAACAACAACAAATAAACTTTTTAAACGAAGAAATTTCTTTTCAACATTTAGAAAGGCAATTGTGTCAAAAAGATGTTCAAAAGAAAATCCAAGTTTGTCTTGAGCAAATTCATAAACTTATTTGTTCTGACTTACCAAACGCTTTTTGGAATAGAAAACAACATGTGGTAGATCTGCCATATGAAAAAGATTTTTCCGAAAAGAAAATCCCAACAAAGGCCAGGCCAATCCAAATGAGCCCGGAGATTTTGGAAACTTGTAAAAAAGAGATCTACGATCTTTTAAACAAAAAATTAATTCGCAAGTCAAGAAGTCCATGGTCTTGTGCTGCTTTTTATGTCAATAAAAATGCCGAGATTGAACGTGGTGCACCTAGACTTGTAATTAATTACAAACCTTTAAACGATTCCTTGCAATGGATCAGGTATCCAATCCCAAACAAATCTGATCTGCTAAAATGTTTGTATTCTGCAAAAATCTTTTCAAAATTTGACATGAAATCTGGTTTTTGGCAAATACAAATTTCTGAAAAAGATAGGTATAAAACTGCTTTTACTGTTCCTTTTGGTCAGTATGAATGGAACGTTATGCCTTTTGGTTTAAAAAACGCTCCTTCCGAATTCTAGAGAATAATGAATGAGATATTTAATGATCATAGTCAATACATAATCGTCTACATTGATGATGTATTAGTCTATAGTCATTCTATAGATCAACATTTCAAACATATCTCTAAATTAGTTAAGATTGCAGAAACAAATGGATTAGTGGTTTCAAAACCTAAAATTAGTTTGTTTCAGACTAAAATAAGGTTTTTGGGTCATTGGATTTACCAAGGGTCTATTACACCGATTGAAAGGGCAATTCAATTTGCTGATAAATTTCCCGATCAAATCATTGATAAAACTCAACTTCAAAGATTTTTGGGATGTTTAAACTATGTTGCTGATTTTATTCCTCATCTCAGTAACTTTATTAAACCTCTTCATCAGCGACTCAAGGACAATCCGCCTCCGTTGACTGACCTTCATTTTGACATTGTTAGGCAGATCAAAACCCAGGTTAAGGAGCTTCCTTATCTTAGCCTTTCTGATCCGATCGCCTTCAAAATTGTTGAAACAGATGCCAGTGACATAGGTTACGGTGGCATTCTTAAACAACGTCTTGACAGAAAAGAAAAAATTGTGTCTTTTACGTCCAAACATTGGAATAGTACACAACAAAACTATTCCACAGTTAAAAAAGAAATTTTGGCAATTGTCTTATGCATTTCCAAATTTCAAGCTGATTTATTAAACAAAAGATTTTTACTCCGTATTGATTGCAAGTCTGCAAAAGATGTTTTACAAAAGGATGTCAAAAATCTTGCTTCTAAACAAATCTTTGCCCGTTGGCAAGCAATTTTGAGTATCTTTGATTTCAAAATTGATTTCATCAAAGGAACTTCAAACTCCCTTCCTGACTTTCTTACCCATGAATTTTTACAGGGTAGATAGTTTTGAGAGAAAACAAGCAAGCAAACCCTTCACCAAAATATGCCCAGGAAAAAGAAACCCGGAGAAAGTGGTGAGGACCAAAAACAAAAGGGTATCTTACAAGATGCCCAAAGCTAAACAGTCTCTAGTGAAGAACTAGAGGCCATCATCCAAAAGGTGATGCAACAATATGGGTCTCCACAAGGAACCCAACAAACTAAAACGGAGTCATCC
Source organism: Leucaena leucocephala (assembly GCA_037074615.1). Lineage (NCBI taxonomy): Eukaryota > Viridiplantae > Streptophyta > Magnoliopsida > Fabales > Fabaceae > Leucaena > Leucaena leucocephala. The sequence goes on along the minus strand of CM073567.1, from coordinate 10,076,147 downwards.
ACTCCATCTGGATCTTCGGTCCAGAAACCTCAAACAAAATCGGGGTCATCAACTCTGTCTGGGTCATCAACTCAGCCAATCCAAACTAGAGCATCTTCTAAGAAAACTTTGGAATCTTATGCCCAGAGTTACGCTAAGAAGATTCTTCCAGAGAAAACTTTTACCCAACAATTGGCCCTTCCTCCAATACCAGCAAAAGTTCTCACAAAAACCCAATATGATTTGCTTGACAAACAATCCAATATCTTGCAAATCAATCCCTCTCAAAAACAGATAGTTTCTGCTTCTGTCTCACCAAAATCGGATAATACTCCAGCCTTTTCCAAACAAAACAGGGCTATTAATATTATCCAGATAGAGCCAGAATTCTATCACAAAAACCCCAACCAGGTGGCTTCAAATGTTTTCCCAACTGGATTTCATTATAGGCCAAAACATTTGACAAAAACCAGGGAATTTTATGAATTAATATTGATTCATTCTGAGTCAGCAGCCATAAAAAGAAATGCTGATAAAACAGATGAGTCTTTAATAACTCATTCTACCTTGCAGATTTTAAAAGTCCTTACTCCATCCCAGTGGGGACAAGATTTAAACAAAAATAAAGTTTTTGGGATAAACTTTGATCCGATAGGATATAATTATCATGATTATGTTGATGCATGGTATCATGTCTTTTGGGATCAAAATAAACTTTTTAAACATACTTGGTTTATTTACTTCAAATTAAAAACCAAGTACAACTTCCCTCAATGGCTCGAACACTGGTGGGACTTATTCGGACCTGTTCCTGAGATATTTCCTACAGAAGTAGTTCGAGCTCTTGAGCTCTTTAAACAGAAGTTCAACATTGAAGAAAACCCTTTTCCTGTTGAACTTTATTATTTTTAAACTTATCTGTATCATGGATCTTTTCATGGCATTACAGATTTTCTCAAACTGAAGGATCAAGATATTTGCCAATACTTCAAAGACTTCCGTCTGTTAAGTGGTGGCCAAAATTTGAGCTTTCAAGAATAAACACCCAAGCAGTTGAGAGATGGTTTAAACAGAATCCCCAATTCCTCTGCATGACAGAACATAGTAAGTTCTTAAATCAGAAGAACAGGGTACAATCAACCCTTTCTGCAGCAAACGATAAGGCAAGCCTTATCAACCAATTAAACTCAATGCTCCAAGCTTTGCAGCAACAAGAGCAAACTCCTTCTACAAGTCAAACAGATTCGGCAACACCGTCAGAAAAAGGTGATGAAGAAGAATATCTGATAGACTTGGATGAAGATTAAACAAAACCATAAGACTTAGTTGATCGAGTAATCTGTCCTAGGTTTTTGGTTAAAACAAACTTGTAAAAGTACTATTCAAACAGTAATTTACTGTAACGGTACTATTTAAACAGTAAGTCACTATAGTGTCGGCAGAATACTGTAGTGTCGGCAGTCACTGTGCAAATAGTGTTATGATGCGGAACTGTGCAAACAGTAAAAAATTCCACGTCAGAACACTGTTCAAACAGTAACCGCTCCTGCCTTCTTAAGTCGCATTCACTTCCTTCAGAAGCAGGTTCAGTTACACCCTCACACTTACAACTTAGAGAGAGATACTCCCGAGTGCTAGAGAGAGACTCTTCCCTCTTCCTTCCTTTCTCTTCCTACTCTTCTTGTATCCCTTCCTCTTCTTCTGTAAGTGTTTATGTTTTAATCTATCTTATTTTCAGTTCTTTACTTTCTTTCTTTCTATTTTCATATCATTACCTCCTCTTATGAACTAAGCTTGGCCGGTTCTACCGCCTTTTAGTTCATTCAAGAGCACCCCCTTCTGTATGCATTTTATCTTTCTGTAATGCATTAACTGGTCCGTCCAGTGCTTTACTTCCTTTTCTTCCATTTCTCCCCTCTTCCCTTCGATCCTTCGGGGTCTCTCCCCCATTATAAATTAAATCCCTATTACGTTTCAATTTAAAATTCAAATTGATAGGATATCTCATATTAGAGATATTTATAAGATTTAATTTATAAGGATAAATTAAATCCCTATCACGTTTGAATTTGAAATTCAAATTGATATGATATCTCAAATTTGATTTATGAGAATAAATCAAATATAGTTCAGTCTCATCTTTATTTAAAGTTAAATAAATAGGTAATTAAATATGTGGGACGGATTTAATATTATTTATTTAATTAGTTTCTTATAAAATTATACAATATATGATATTGTATTAATTTCAGAATTAATATAAGATTAACTCCAAAAATCCAATTCGATAGAGAGAGAGAAAAAACGCATAGCATCCTATATATCTGATTTTAGGAGCTGCGTTTTAGAGAGAGACATAGAACACAGAAAGGCCGAAGGGGAATCTGCATAAGGTTTGCAGATAAGAAACTGCCGAAATAGAGACGGAGAAGACAAATTCTTGAGAAATCCCTGGAGGGACAAGAGACGCTAGCACGTCGTTCGTAGTTGGAACGTTGTTTGTGTAGATACCAGTAGAGGAAGTTGACCTGAGTTGTCGACTTCTTAAGATCAGAAAGGGAGCACGAGCCATAGAGAGAAACTGTGAACGTCGTGACCAGAAGCTGTGGAAGTAGCTGAGGAACACTGAGGGTAATGCTTCTTCCCACTTAACTTAAACACATACGGTAGATCCTGGTAAGGAATGGAAAATTTTTTAAATTAATTTCTGCTGCGTATCTTCCAATTCCTTTCACTTGCTATAATTACAATCTTGCCCAAGAACTTTTTACTTAATTACCTTTAAGTCCCTTAATTTTTGGAAATTACCACTTTTGGCCTAACTTTTGTTTCTACTTTCACTTTTTGCCTTTAACCTTTTCTACTTTTCATTTTAGTCTTTCTCTTCCTTAAAGAATCATCTAACCTTTATTATTTTTTCTGATCTTTGTCATAATCCTTTACAAGCCTCTTTCCTCTATCAGTATTATACCAATAGGGAAAAATCAGGATATGACAACATGTGAGGTGTTATGGTTGTTACAAAATGTGCCCTAGGGGCCAATCATTGTCTTATAAACATTATTAATTTATGAATTTATTAATTGTGTTATCATATTATTTACATATTTATTGTGATGACCATCCTTGGATAATTCATGATCTTATCCTAAATGTCCCTGGTCGGTCAAGGTGTTGGACCGACCCGCTATGAGAGAGCTGCATGGGTTACGTCATAAGCTTCTCTCATATATAAACCATGTCACTATGCCCTTTGACCTGAGATCATCATGGATTCCTACATGACAAACGCTCAGCTTTGACCTAGTCAAAAGTCATTTTTGACTGAGTGATCATAAAGACTATGTTCGGGCTTAGTGGTTTTTCATGCGGAGGAATGTAAATGGTCAAGATGGAATTTGTCCCTCACATTCGTAGAGAGATATTACTGGGCCCCTCGATGAGTGAGTCTGAGAAATGTATGGCCATATTGTAATGGAAAGGTAGTTCATTTCTATAGTCAGACTACTCAGGGATCGAGAAAGTAACGATCAAGAATAGGAGGATGACATTATCCATGCCTCATCCATGACCAAAATATCGCGTGACAGAAGGGACATGATATGGTTGTATAAAAGGTTACATCGTTTATCGATCCTCATATGATTTAGGTAGTCGTTATATCTTGCTAGAGACCGCTTGCGACTTGTGGGCCAGTATAGCAAATGGCCCACTGCTAACTTCATATGGGCCTACAGGATCGCACACAAAATCGCCTAACATGAGCTTTGATGTCCAGATTCATTGAATCTAAGACGTGTCCAGATTCAATTAATGATCCAAGGTTGATGTATATATTTATTTATATTTATATTCGTATATATATATATATATAAATTCGTATATATACATTATATATAAGGGATATATAGGATTTAATTTATAAGGATAAATTAAATCTCTATCATGTTTGAATTTGAAATTCAAATTGATAGAATATCTCATATAAGAGATATTTACAAGATTTAATTTATAAGGATAAATTAAATCTCTATCACGTTTGAATTTGAAATTCAAATTGATATGATATCTCAAATTTGATTTATAAGAATAAATCAAATATAGTCCCATCTTATCTTTATTTTAAATTAAATAAATAGGTGAATTAAATCTGTGGGACGGATTTAATATAAACATTATTTATTTAATTAGTTTCTTATCAAATTATACAATATATGATGTTGTATTAATTTTGGAATTAATATAGATTAATTCTAAAATCCAATTCAGTTGAGAAAAACACAGAGCATCCTATATATCTGATTTTAGGAGCTACATTTTTTGAACAACACATAACATAAAAGGCCGAAGGGAATCTGCAAAAGGTTTGCAGATAAGAAACTGCTGAAGTAGAGACGGAGAGGACGAATTCTTGAGAGAGCCTTGGAGGGACAGGAGACGCTAGCACATCGTGGTTAGAACGCTGTTCGTGTGGATACCAGTAGAGGAAGCCGACCTGAGGCGTCGACTTCTTACGATCAGAAAGAAAGCATGAGCCGCGAAGAGAAGCTGTGGACATCTTCTTGCGATCGGAAAGAGATCACCAGCCGCGAAGAGAAGCTGTGGAAGTCGCTGAGAAACACTGAGGGTAATGCTTTTTCCCACTTGACTTAAACACATATGGTAGATCCTGGCAAGGAATAGAAAAATTTTGAAATTAATTTCCGCTGCGTGTCTTCCAATTCCTTACAATGGTGTGACCTGGCTAGAGGGCAATGACAACTGCAACATCATCATTTTGAGCCTTACAATAAAAATAAAAAGAAACAGATGTAGTCTTCTAATGGACTGGACTTAGCCCAGCTTGAGAGAGAAATAAGAAAAATTATGTTTGCTATAAGCATATTGGCCCATCCCAGCCCAGGATGAGTAAAAAAAAAGTGTTTGTTGTTTTGGCAGTAGGGTTATTAGGCTGGGTCAGATCAGTGCATCCAACCCGAACCCAAAAGTATTAAAAAACTTTTTTAATAATTATTTTTTAAAATTTACAAAAAAAAGAGGAAAACCTGGTGCCGACACGTGGCAGTGGCCATGTGGTAACGCTGGACTGGCACATAGCGAAAGTGGGGTTAATTTAGTATTTTAATTTTTTTTTTAAATCTTTCCTTCTTAAGGCGCGTGAGAGAGCATAAAACCTCCAATTAAGGTACAGTTTGTTCCTAAATATCCCTAAAATTAATATCTTTATTTTGATATATAATTTTCCCATTTTTTTGGATAATTTTGGATCTATTTGTGAGTATTCAGTGTATTTACTAGTATTTTTTAGTGTTTAAAAATGTTAAAAAAATTATGATAATTAATATTTTTTAATCTTTAGGTGAAAATTACTTCATGTAGCACTGAATCCTTGGGATATAGTTTATATGATGATATCTCATACCTGGATGATGAGTTACAAGTGTTTGAACCTCAAAATGATGAGGAACTTCTGAGTGAAGAGAATCCATAAAAATGATCTTATATAAGGTCTAGATGTCAATGACCCAGAAGAGAACCTTCAAGATTACCCTGAGGGGGAACCTAAAGAAGAACCAGAACTAGAACTTGATGAATTTCCTTAGGAAGACCTAGAGGAGTTGGTGGAGGAAGTACCATAAGATATATCTAAAGTAATATGTGCTTTCGGACCAAAGTCAAAAATTTATTCCCCATCAAACCCTTTCCTAAGTAGCCTTTCATGGTTTCTTCAAATTCAGACCCTAAGTCTGAGCCTACTCTTCATGATGAATCTCCAGTTAAGGATAGAGAAGAAGTTAACCAACCTCTTGCCCTTACTTTGGCTATGAGCATAGATGAAAGTGATGTAGCCAAACTAACAAATATAAAAGGCATTAATAGCATGTTTGCGGAATACATTGGATTCATGACAAAGATAAGGAGAATACTGAATTCTATGTAAAAGTCATTATAGAGTATATAAGAACAACCAGGGTTAGAGGCAAGCCTAAAGAAAGCCCCATAATGAAGATGTATTGTCTTAAAACTATAGAGTTTGTATCTAGTTGTCTAAAACTGTCATATCCTAGTTTTTTCCAATCGGTATACTACTGATAGTGGAAAAAGGTTTGGAAAGGATTATGATGAAGAACAGAAGAACTGATAAAGGTTAAATGATTCTTTAAGGAAGAGAAGGACTAAAATAAAAAGTAGAAAAGGTAAAAGGCCAAAAGTTAAAGTAGAAACAAAAGTTGGGCCAAAAGTGGTAATTTCCAAAAGTTAAGGGACTTAAATGTAATTAAGTAAAAAGTTCAAGGGCAAAATTATAATTATGGAAAGGTCAGCTTGGACAGGGTTAGAACTAGCCGAAAGTTTTTCAGTCCAATATTCTATCAGTAAATAGAGGAAGATATGTTGGTTAATCTGGCATGATACAGAAATTTTATTAGGGCTCAAGACAGTAGAAAATTATTTGATAATCTAAAAGTTATTTGAATTTTTATCAGATTACATGGACATCAGATATAAGTTGGGGAATTATAGGAAAGTGTGACCTACAGTGTCAGATGTTATGAATCTGACAGAACCCCGGAAGAAGTCCTGTATAAAAAGTTATTCCCGTAACAGTGAATTTTGACGGGAGTTTGATAACACCAGTGATCCGATAATGGAATTTATCAGTAAATAAGCCCAGATGAAATGAGACTAGATGACCTCATATATGGGCCTATGATGATGCCAAGGAGGGCCCAAAACCCAGGGTACCAGTTCATCAGCAGAAGGGGCCAATGTCCAAAAAAAGTACAAAATTATGAAAATGCCCCTAGATGTCCATATTGTACCATTGATGGATGGAGGGCATTTTGGTCATATGGGACAGGCTAAAAATGTGTCATATTGTACAAATGTGATTAGTTAGAGCCAATATAGGCCCTAAGGCAGTACAAAGAGGGGTAAAAAGACGATTTTACCCTTAGGGTCAATATAGTGTAAGAAAGGACACAAAGGGTATTTTGGTCATTTCCCAAGGGATGGATGACAAATAAATATTTAGTATACCCATTTCAAGGATATGAGAAGCCTAGACATTGATTTCCTGGATAGAATACATGTCCTAGAATATTATAAAAAATTAGGAACAGAAAACAGTCCAGTTGTTGTGAAACTACTCCAATCGATATCGCATTGGACTAGAATTTTTTCAGAAGCTTCCTGGCATGGTGAGCACGCTACATACCCCCATGAGGTGTCCCTTGAGCTGTCCCACATGATGTCATAATTATTCTTTTTAGAAAAAGTTAAATCCAAGATTAAATGTGAGCCCTTGGATCAAATAATAACCAAATTAATCTTGGCCATTGATTTTTCATGAAATTTTCTATAAATAACCCCTCAATTCTGCAGGAAAATTTTGGCTTCATGGACCCTTGGGTAAACTCTTGCAAAATGAAAACTCAAGCCAAGACAAAGAAGATTCAAGGTACCAAAGTTCAAGCAAGCTAGAGATTAAAGATAAGCAATCTCTCATAGCTTATTTTCCTTGGATTTGGGAGCTTGAACTTAGGGTTTTCATGGTAGAAAAGTTGAGTTTTCTCTAAGGGGTGGTGCTGCCCAAAAACCTTAGATGAAAGGGAAAAGAAGAAATTAAAGTTAGAAATGTATGATTGAAGCTTAAACAAGCTAGTTAAGAGATTGGTTGTTGAATCAAGTTGATATTCTTGACTTTGCCATGGTGTTTCCTGTTTGGTATGCACTGTCCATGAGGAAGAAAATGAAATTTTAATGATTTAATGCTTCCATTGAATTTAGATGATGATTTTGTGTGGGATGATTTTGAACCTTGAAAGCATTGAAATTCCAAAGTTGTAGTTTTTGAAACCCTTCTCTGTACTGTTCACACGCATGAACAGTGATTGGAACTTCATGACTTTGATGCTTCCAATGGTTTTAAAATGAAAAATTGTGTGGGATAAATTAGAGAAACAAGTATGGGAAACATTGGAATCAAAATGATAATTTTTGAAAGAATTGAGTGCAGTTTCGGTTCTGTATAACATGTGATGAAGGAGCTAGAATTTCATGATTCTAAGCTCATAAATGGATTCAAAAGATGAAATTGTGTAGGAGTCAAGACATCAATTGATTCAAAGACCAAGTCCTTTAGTTAAGATTAAGGAAATTTAATGGGCTTAATGTTCAAGAAGAAGTTATTTTAGTTAAAGTGAGTTTAATGCTCAAGGAAGTTAGATTGTGATGAATGAATAATTATGTGATGTTAGGAATTGATTGGTATGCTCCAAAGAGGCAGACACATGTTCAAGAAAGTGAGAAGAAAGAAGCAAGATAAAAGGAAAGAAAGTCAAGTGCACAAGGTAGTAAACTTATCCTAAACTTGTATGCATTGAATGTTATGCTTGATTGTGCTATGGCTTTGGTGAATTGTGTTGTAATTGTGCTTATGTATGAAGCTCTGTTTCTATGATTACTTTGGCCAATTATATTTCATATGTTACATGGAAGCATGCACATTACACAATGAAAACACTTTCACAAGCAAGCACAAGTAGTTACATTAATGCATGCATTATTTAGTAATGTTTGCTACTGAGATTTCCCCAGAAATCTCATCCCTTTCCATGTAATCCCAATCCCACAGGTTTATGAATGATAGAAGAGGATGATGAAGCATGAAGAGGAATTAAGGATTGGATAGTGTATATGTTATGTGATTATTTGTTATATGTGAAGTTATTGTATGACCAATGTAAGTAGTGATGGTCATAATATAAATAAAAATAGTAAATGATCGAATAAATGTATGAAATTCTACAGAAATTTAGATGACATGCCAAGATTTGTTTTGACACCAAGAACGCTTTATTTGGATACCTGTACAAAGAGAACTGATTTTCCAAAGTAAGGGACCAGAATCTATTTCCAGGATTTTTAACCAAATGAATAGTAAAATTTGGCGAATAAACTGTATTAATTTGCAGATCATTTAGTCTGAAAATTATTTTTACCTTCAAATTCAAGATGTTATCTTCACTTAGCATTTTGAACCACTTCATTTTGACTTTTCTAGAATTAATTATGATTTTTTGAAGTTCGTTACGTAATCTAGAATACTATATAAACTTTAACCCGAGAAAGAGTAAAATTCTAAATTTAGCTAATGGACTTCCAATGTCTTGTAAGTGGTTCCAAATGCTATTAAATGGTCCCTAAGACATATTAAAGTAAGGATGTTACAGAAACTGCCTCACAAGCTTAAGAAGCTAAGAAAATCAATGTTATCATACTATCATTCTCATATGAAATGATGTACATTTGTGTTTGGTTTCTTTCTTGCTTTGTCTTTGTTAAGAACATGTTTATAAGTATTTCTTTTTGTAAAGACTTGCAATTATTACATGCCTTATATGTAAAATTTTCATTTCATTTTTTATCTTAGTTATGATTCCTGTATACTTTTTATAAGTGGGAGCCTTTTAGATAATAAGTCTTCTAATTTCAATGAGAGTAGTACTTATATTAATTTTGATAAGGAGTGATGGATATTGCTAGTGCCTATGTGATGGGAGGTACAAATGTATTCTCCTGATCATAGGTCTAGTGATATTATTTTTTCTCATAAAAAATGATAAAAGTACATAACATTGTATACTTTACATGTCAATAAATTTGTCATATCCTTATTTTCAACCTCAATTATACTCAATTGGAAATAACTTGAACCAATTACATATCTCTTTGCTTTAGAAATATGAATTTTCAAGAAAATACTTTTCGGGGTACTATTCATTTAGTAATCTAGAATACATACCGAACTTTAAAAATTCATAATTAAATATAGAAAAATAGAAATGGAGTGGTTCCAATTTCAAATGGAAGCTCTTTCATTTAAATTTGAAGGAAATATATAAAACTGAGGTTTTATTGTCCAAATGAAATCAGTTTATTCATTGAAAAACACTGTTCATTTGGTAAATCTGGAAGTTCCAGCTTCTTTGCCTTAAATTCAAAAATTTATTTCTCCTTGATTACTTGTCCAAATGAAACATGATACCTATGGATTTAAAGCTCCAGATGTGTTCTTTAAGTCCATCAACATTCGTAGAGAAATTCATTTGTTTACTATATGAAATTAGCAATTGAACATCACTGCTTCCAGCCGCTCACTTTATCTCAATTCTAGATTTTATCTCTAAATTAGAAAAACCATATTAAATTGAAAACCTAACCAGTTGAGACATTTTTGCTGTCCATTTAAATCTCTGTATCTTACCTACTATCATAAAAAAATTCACATCCAAACTCATTGGTTAAGTCATTGTAATTACAGTCACAAGGTTACTGCTTCATAATACAAACACACTATATATGCTAGGTGTCCCATCAAGTCATCTCATAGTGCCAAGTACTAAGCATAACTTATTACACAAATTCAAACATCCAAATTTAACCTTTTCCTTGGGAGGTTCTAGCACCTATAACATGGTTATGCATATGGAAAGAATGAGATTTTATGGAAATCTCAATAGCAAGTCATACAAACTATAATATCATGCATGATTGATTAAATGTCTAACATGTTATCATGAGATGGGAGCTACTTCATGTTCATAGATAAGCAAACTCTAACATGCATATTGTCATGACATTAGTTGCAAGGAGTTGCAATCATTCAAACTTCATCATCATCATCATAGTATAATCTTAAGCTGAACCGAACATCACAAAAAACAAGCAAGCATTAAATCAAACAAACATAAAATTATAGTCAGGTATTATTGCTACCTCTTAAGTTATTCTTGACAAACTCTTCTTGAGATGGTCTTCTTCCCTCACAAATGTCAAAACCTAGTCATTAGAAAGTAACATCAAGTTACAACTCAACTTCAAAACAATTCCAAGACTAGATTATAACTAGATTCCATTCTTTGTCTACTTTATGACTTATGCTTCCATCTTTATAAAATAAATTCTCATAGTTCATTTCCACATAATTTTTCATATAGAATCCAAGTATGAAATCAGATTTCCCAAAATCAAACCACATCCTTGGCTACTGTACATAACTGAAATGTCTCCCCTTGTTTTCCAAAAATTCTCATTTTGATTCCAATGCTTCCACTACTTGTTTCACTTCTTTATCCCCACACAATTTTCCATTTTAAACCCATTGGAAGCATCAAAATCATGAAATTATAACATATGAACAGTGATTCATACAGTGGCAGCCAAGAACACAAAACCCTATCTACATGTATACTTGAATTTTCAAGCAAGTACCACTTGATTCGAGCTTGTTTAAGCTTGTCTAAACTATCCACAACATAAAATTCATATTCCCACCACATATGAATAGCATGACCAGCAGCAACATCAAAGGGAAAGTGACATTGAAACCCCTTAAAACAAAGAGCAAACTCTATGATCAAAGGAACTAGTTACCTTTCTTATTGCTTCAAGGTGTATGCTTCTTTCTTGCTTCAAAGTAAATTTTGGCAGAGGTTTCACAAGGCTTCTAAGCTGCTGAACAGGTCTGGAATTGGGGGTTATTTATAGACAAAATTGTGTGGAAATGGAAGGCCAAGATTAGTTTAGTTACAATTTGATCTAATGGTCCATAATCCACCTTCCATCAAACTTGGCCTAGATGCCTCATTAGTGACATCATAAAGGGCTGTGTTTGGTGCAAATAAAGGGAAAATACTTGTAGGAAAAATTCCAGTCCAGTATGGTACTAATCCGATCAGTTTCACAAAAACAAAACTGTTTTATGTTCCCAATTTTTATAATATTTCTAAATATGTATTCTGTCATTAAAACTAGTGTCTAGATTTTTTCCACCATTGACATTGTTAGAATAAGTATTTATCTACTAACTATCCCTTGAGAAATGACCAAAATGCCCTTGGTTCTCTATCTTGCATTATATTAACCCTAGGGGCATAATTGTCATTTCACATATCTTTACTTCTTATCAGGGCATATACTGACTCTGATTAATCACCCTTATACTTAGCTATACATTTTCTATTTGTCCAAAGTTACCAAAATGCCCTCCATCCATCTCTTGTTCATTATTATAACACAAGGGCATTTTTATAATTTCGCATTCTTTTTGAGTTCCTTTGGATACTGGCCAATTTGATTGTCAAATATCTTATTGGGCCCTTCGGAGGCCATTTTGGGCCTCTATATGGGTCCAATATATTTATGGATCAATTCCCAAAAACCTCACCCAAAAGTATTTATTAGGCATATAATTCTACTATAAATTCCATTAAAAATTCTACAGAACTTCTTTTTGAGTGTTGTCAGTTTATAAATTTCTATATTAATTATGGAAATTTACTGCCAAATTTTATATGGTTAGGAGATCCAGAAGGACCTATAATAATCTCCAGACTTTAAAAATTAATATCAATTATCTAGGGCCTCAGTTCAAAATTCTGAAAAATATGTCTAGCCTAATTTTCATTCTCTATTTACTGGTAAAATTTGGGACTACAGCATTTTCAGGCAGTTATGGGCCTTTTTTGGCACAACTTCCTCGTAATTACAATTTTGTCCCTTGAACTTTTACTTAATTATATTTAGGTCCTTAAACTTTTTGAAATTACACTTAACGCCCTAACTTTTTTCTCTACTTTCTATTTTGGCCATAGAACTTTTATAAATTCCATCTAAATCCTTGAACTTTTTATTATTTACACTTTAATCACTTTCCTTCCATAAATTTCTACACTTTCCTTAGAGAATATCATATTTATTACATACAAACTGTACATACATACTAGATAAGAAAATTGAGGATATGACAAAATTAATGTGATATAGGTTTGTCACAGAACCGATATTGAACAATGGCATCAAAGACCATTATTGCTGAATTAAACAAAGGAAAAACTCAATGGGGACAATTGGGATATTTGGCATCAAAAAGTCTAATATATTCTAGAAGGACATGATGTGATTGAGCCATTAACAATGGCGATGGTGGAACTTAAGGTTGAAAATACAGTCCAACACAAGAGAGAGCAGGAGGTATACCTATCCTAGAAAAGGAGGAATAGCATTGTAAGAATCACACTGCTGAGCACCATAGTGGATGACCTGATGTGTGATTTTGAGACACATAGAATTGCACAAGCTATGTGGATAGCCGTAAAGGATAAGTTTGGTGAAGTTTTCACTACTAAGCTTAAAATGTTAACGATTAAATTTGATACCTATAAGCTAAAGCCAAATAATCCTATGAGGCAACATCTAAGAGAGATGTTCAACATGATTTGTGAACTGAAGAAGGCTGGACATAATCTATCAACAAGTAACAAGTGTAAGTTATCATCAGGCCGCTCCTTGCTAGTTGGGAGCACATGAAAGTTAATTTGACCCACAATGAAAATATTATCACTTTCAATGATGTAGCTAAGTATTTATAGCTAGAGGATGAATGTCTGGAGGCTTATAAGGCCACTGGATAAGCCTGTTTGACCAAAGATGCTGGTCTTTTCCATGCAAAGCCTGAGTTTACGAAGGGCAAGCAATTTCAAAAAATGGAAAGAAAGGCGGTTATCCACCCAAGAAAGGCAAGCAATAATATAAGAAGAAGGGAAAGAAAGGCATCAAGAAAAAGCTAAACCTAAAGAAGGTCAAATGCTTTACCTGCCACAACATGGGACATTTTACACATGACTGTTCTAAGTATGCCAAGAGTAGAAAGGCTCTACATACCACTATTAGACAACTCACTTAAGGTACACCAAGAGTCCTTTAGATCTTACCTGAGCTAAAGTTTCAATTCATATTTAAGGTACACCAAATTATTAGACAACTCACTTGTGAAGGGCAGAAAGCAAGCCCACTATTAGTCATCAATTTATTTATAATCCAAGCAAGTTTCTATTCTAAAAAGTAGCGACAATTTAACTCATCTTTGACCAAGAAGACAAGCAGAAGCTACCGGCAGATGAAATAAAGCCTGAAAAGGAAGAGCTTAAAATTTACCTTTATAAAGTTCCAACATTTTGAATTACAAAGTCAGAACCAAATGATCATGCCTAAAATTGTACCTTAAAGGACCATGCCATAATACTTGAAGGGTCTGACACATATCAGAGGTAACATGCAGAGGTGGGAAAAATTGGCAGAGTTGAGAAACCTATGATCTATCCTTTTCATTTTGCAGTCTACAACATAGATTAATTAACAAATGCTTCAAAGCTACACAGTGTTCATTATAAACAACAAGTCAGTTTTAGGAAGAAAGCATGAAAGAAATAATCACTGCATAGGTAAGAAACTCATACATTTAGCCTCAGCTGTGCTTTCTGGAGGCTATTGATGTTTCCCCAATGTTGCTCAATGACCTCTGTTTAACTAGTACATAAATCTTTACTTATTAAGTTACATGCATGAATGCAACACTAAGGAAACTTTAACAATAATGAGGAATCAATACATGTAAAATTCTCCATCTAATACCCAACATTTAATCATTTAAACACATTTTGGTCAAACTAATTGTTAAAAGCTAACTATGGTAGAAAATAATTTAGTTAAACAATTCAAAGCTACTATGGTTTTAAAAAGAAACATCACTTCAAAAAAGTTAACTATGATAAAAAAGAGATTTCCATCAACAAAAAAAGAGCTATCATGGATGTAAAAGATTTTACTAAATCACAAGTTCTTTGTCCATGATAGAAAACAGATAAACCAATAATTTCAAACAGCCTATCATGGATAATTAAAAGCATTTTCACAAATCAAGACTAACCATGTTAGAAATGATTTAATATCACTAACATGGTTCTTAGAATTCACACCTCTAATTATCAAAATAACATCACAGTTACTAATACAATCATTTCAACTGGGCTTCCAAGCATTGAACTCAAGATAAACAACACCAAAGCCTATAACAAACAAAAATTTTATATAGTACCCATAACATATCAAATAGCAAATATGGGTCCACAATGTCACATGTATAATCCCTAAATTTCTCCAACCTTCTACCAACACCCATAATCAATCACATAATCAAAATTACAAGTCAAAAAGTCAAATCTCTACTTATATAAAGTATGCAAAAGAAAGGGCCCTAGGTGACAAGATACAGCTATTCAACACATACTTCAAAATGGAGGAGGCTATACAACTAATATAGCGCTAATCAAACCTCTGGAGCCTTCCTTGAGGTACTAGAACAGGACTATCACATAAAAAATATTAATAACTATAGGTGTGACTTGTTAGACTCCAATATTAATGTTAATATTTTGATGATAACAATTAATTGAGAAAAGTTTTGAACTTAACTGATAAAGAGCATTTATCGATAAACTTATCCATAAGATAGATATTCAATGAGTTATTTGATAAATGAGAAAGAAATTTTGAAGAAAAATATAATTTATGCAAAATCATTTATCGATAACATATTTGACAAGGTTTCTTATTGATAAAGACTTCAATAACTCAATCAAAATTGGTTTATGAAAATTCTGAGTTCTTGGTCTTAAAACTACAATTATTCTAAGCTCTATACAATAAGTAGATTTATCAAACAAGCCTTCGATAAGTGTTGTAAAGACCCAGCTTCCGAAAAGATTTTACATAAGTGTCTTATGAAAAGTTTTATCGAAGAATTGATTGAATAGAGTACTTACTGATAAGATCTTCGATTAATCATCTCGGATTTTCAAAAGAAGCTATTTTGTTTTCAAAGACTCAGTTATCGAACGACTATTCAATTAGGGGATTTATCGAATAACTCTTCAATAAATAAGAGAAGAATTTTAAAAGCACTAAAAAATGATCTTCCACATATTTTACTATTTACTTTTGATAGAATACTACTATATTTGTTTAAATTTGATTTAGAAAAACTTATGATCAAAGAATATAAAGGTTTACAAGTTTAAAATCTTATCATTGAAAATGCTTTTAGAAATGTCCATATCACTGAGCTTTTGTTCTGATTAATGATCTTTATAGTGATCTAATTAAATTGAATTGTTCTCTTCTCAAAATTTATCTTTGGAACTTTAAGTTACAATTATATAAGATCAAGTTTGAGAAAGAAAAAATAATTTGTTTCAATTCAAATAATTATTGTTGATTCAGAGAGAAAAATTGCTTATTTTTTGATATGTTGAATCTATATATATACACAATAGGGAACCCTGGACATTAATGATATAATATCATATCGTATCCTATGTACTAATTATAGGATATGCACATTGTATAATATCTCTACAATCATATCTAGGATATTCTCATAACGTATAATATCTCTACAATATCTCTACACTCCCCACAAGTTGGAGTATAGATATCAATCATACCCAACAAAGATATTCAATATGAACCCCATTAAGAGTTTGGTGAGGAGATCGCCTAGTTGATTACTGGATCTGACATGTCTTGTATAGATAAAATTTTCCTTGAGTTTGTCTCGAATAAAATGACAATCAATCTCAATATGTTTCATGCGTTCATGGAATACTGAATTAGAAGCTATGTGTAGGGCCGCTTTATTATCACACCACAGCTTTGCTGGTAATGAGGTTTTAAAGCCAACCTCTTTCATTAACTGATATATCCATACTATCTCGCATACAGAATGTGACATGGCTTTGTATTCCACTTTTGCACTCGATCATGACACTACATTCTATTTCTTATTTCTCCAAGATACCAAATTTCCTCCTACGAATACACAATATCCTGTAGTGGATCATCTTGTGCCTTTGATCTACCATGATCGGCACCATAAAAAACATTCAATATCCATATGGCCGTGATTCTTGTACAATAGCCCACGACCTGGAGATCCCTTCAAATAATGTAATACATATTCTAAGGCTTCCCACTATCGAACAGTTGGAAAGACCATAAATTGGCTAAGGACACTCAGTGGATAAGTGATATCAGGACAGATAACTATAAGATAATTCAATTTTCCAATCAATCTCCTGTACCTCTCTGGGTTCTCAAACGGAGTGCTCTTAGCAGTTTTAACGAGATTGTCATATGGTATATTACCATCTGCACTAAGCAAAGGATTATAAACCATAAGAAAGCTAGTTGGGGCAGCTCCTAGTTTGCCAGTTTCTTTTAGCATATCAAGAACATATTTTCTCTGAGTCAATAAGATGCCTTCCTAATCCTCACAACTTCAATTCCCAAGAAGTACTTTAATGAACCAAATCCTTTATCTGAAAATGGGAGTTAAGGAATGACTTGAGTGATGAGATCCTCAAGGTATCACTCCCAGTAATCACAATGTTATCGACATACACAACTAGTAGAATTATGCCAGTACTTGTTCTCTAATAGAACACAAAATGATCACACTTACTTTGATACAAACCAAAGTCTTTCATGATAGTACTAAATATGTCAAACCATGCCCGAGAACTTTGCTTCAAGCCGGATAAAGATATCTTAAGATGACACACTTTACCACACTCCCACTGAGCAACAAAACTGGGTGGTTGCTCCATGTACACCTCTTCAAGAAGATCACCATGTAAGAAGGCATTTTTAATATCTAGTTAAGAAAGATCTCAACCATAAGTAGCAGCCAGAGAGATAAAGAGACAAATAGAGAAGAGCTTGGCCACTGGAGAAAAAGTCTCAGAGTAGTCAATGCCATACTTCTGAGCATAGCCTTTAGCAATAAGGCGAGATTTAAGACATTTGAGGATTCCATCAGCCTTAGTTTTAGGGGTCAACACCCATTTAAACCCCAATATATTTATTTCCTGCCAGTAAATCTACTAAGGACCATGTACCTACACGATCAAGGGCTGTCATCTCTTCCTCTATAGTAGTACACCAACCCAGGTGGGATAAGGCCTCAGAAAGGGATTAAGATATGGAAATAGTGTCTAAAGAAGCAACAAAGGCATGATAAGCAGAGGAGAAGCTGTCATATGAAACAAAAGAAGAAATAGGATTGGTACAAGTGCGTTTACCTTTGCGGAGGGCAATGGGTAAATCAAGGGAGGGATCTGGATCAAGAACAGGAGGTAGCTCAGAGGTAGGGACTGAGGTAGGCTCAAGGTGAGTAATGCTCTTCGTAGGATCTTATGAGAAAGTAGAAACTGGTAGGGTAGAATCTAGCATAACAACAGTAATTGTGTCCTTTAAACGTCTGGTATAAACCCAAGACAAAGGTGGTTGACTAGGTGTGAGTAAAGGAGCTGGGACTGGTGATGGTAAGGGAAAGACCAAGTAGACTAAAAGAGTATCCTCCTCTGCAAGTGGAGAAGGAGGAGCTGAAGTGGTAGAAGCAAAATAAGAAACAGATTCCTAAAAAGTAACATCAGCATAAACCATATAACAATTAAGAGACAAAGAAAAATACCTATAACCTTTCTGAATACGAGAGTAGCCAAGGATGACACACTTGAGGGACTTAGGATCTAATTAAGAGATACTTGGATGCACATCACGAACAAAACACATACTTCCAAAAATCTTAGGGTTAATGGCAAACAAAGGTTTAGAAGGAAACAGAGTAGTATAGGGAATATGACCATCAAGAACAAAGGAAGGTATGCAATTAATAAGAAAGCAAGCAGTAGAGACCACATAGGCCCAAAAAGGTTTTAGAACCTGCATTTGAAACAGAAGCACACAGGCTACTTCTAATAGGTGGCAATTTTTTCTTTCAGCAACGCCATTCTAAGCCAGTGTATCCACACAAGAAGATTGATGTAGAATGCCATTTTGAAGCATAAAGGACCACAATGATTCAGAAAAATATTTTTTAGCATTATCACTGCGTAAAGTATGGATAGAAGTATTGAATTGATTCTTAATTTCAGTAGTAAAGGTACAAAAATGAGAGAACAACTTAGAATAATTTTTCATTAAATATAACCAAGTAGTACGGGAATAATCATCAACAAATATAACAAAGTACTTGAAACTAGCTTTAGACTCAACTGGACACAGACCCCAAACATCATAGTGTACTAGCTCAAAAGGAGACGAAGCTCATTTATTGACTCAAGAAACTAAAGGAAGATGATGATATTTCACAAATCAACATGACTCACAATCTAAGGATGACAAATGCTGAAACTGAGGATAAACTTTTTTAAAAGATGATAAAGACAAATGACCCAAACGACAATGTGCTTCAAAAGGAGTGACACCACCGGCACAGGTCACCACACGCGACCCCTAATCATCAAGGAAGTAATGACCGCCAGATTCTTAGCCTCTACCAATAATCTTCTTCATCAAAAGATCTTGTATCAAGCAATAATCAGGGAAAAGTGAGACCCAACAGTTTAATTAATGAGTAAGTTTACTAGGAGATAAAAGGTTAAAAGCAAGATTTGGGACATTGAGCACAGAGTCTAAATGAATAAAAGAGGTAGGTTCAATTGTGCCAGACCCAAGAACACAGGATTGAGAATCATCCTCAATAGTGATGTTAAAAGTGTTGGCATAAGAATTGTAAGTAGAGAAGAGATAGCGGTTACCTATCATGTGGTCAGTAACACCAGAGTCTATGACCTATTTGGAGGAAGAAGAGGTAAGGGCACTAGCCTCATTACCTACTGTAATAGCAGTACTAGTAGGAGGATTGCTAGACTTTAATTGAGTATATTGAGTAACAAAAATGGTAACTGTGTCATTAGCTGTCGTGGCCACATGTGCAAAATTTTGTCAATTTTGTTTGTTCTAAAGTTTACGACACATATGTTTCATATGACCTGGCTCCTTACAATAGTAACCGATCTCATCCTTCGACTCCTGATTAAAACCCCCTGGTGTAGGACCATGATGATTAGATGGCCCACGAGTATTATTCTGACCATGATTGAGTAATGCGCTAGTTGGCACAGTAGAGACTGATGAAGAGATTTGTTCAGTTCTCAACACACGAGAGAAGGCTTCTTCAAGAGAGGGAAGATAAGCCCTAGATAAAATTTGAGAACGAGCAGCCGCATATCAAGGTGAAAGTGCAGTAAGAAAACTCATTGTAGCCATCTGCTCTCAGTGAGATACATTGACATTCCTTTCATCAGAAATAGGCATGAGGGCATTGAGCTCTGCATACATTCCTTTAAAATCCATAAAGAAGGCTGTAAAGGGACGATCATCCGGCATCTCAGCACGATGGAAAGATCTACAAATCTTGTATATTCAAGAAATATTATTCTTGCCTAAATATAAGAATACCAAGTAGTCCATTAGTTCCTTAACAAATTCATAGTGAGTAATGGAGGACATGATCTCACTATCAATAGAGTTACGAATTTGTAAGAGAAGCCATGCATCATCCCTTAACCATGACTTGCGAGAGGGATCTTTCTCTTCTGGAGGATCATTGGTCAAGTGATTTTCCTTCTCAATACTTCAGAAATAAATACGAATAGATTTACTATAATCTAGATAATTTCTTCAAGTTAATTTGTATTCAGTAATCTTTGTGGCTACTGGTACCATCTCAAAAATTGTGGTAGACTTAGTTACAGCCATCAAAACATATTATTACTTAAAACGAAAGCAACTGGATAATGATTAACCAAAAGAACTATAGTACCCAATTATCGTAGCTTCACTGGGAGCTCCGCATGAACAAATATTCAAACAAGTAAAGGAACACCACTCCAGGGGTCAAATAAAATACCTCAACGAACAAACGGATCTAGAATCAAAAATTGTAAATCTGTAGCCAAAAAATATGGATCAAAAATGAAAGACCTAGTATGGAATAGTCAAAACCAGGGCATAAAACTTTAGGGGTATGCTCAGGAAAATGAGTCGATCCCAAAGGAATGCAACACCGTTAGAAAAGTGGGATATCAGCGGTAAGCACAGTGCTATCAAAAAACAAAAACCAGAACTCCAGAAAACATACGCCAAAAACCAACTGAAGGTGAACCCAAATTTACTGCTCTTATACCATGTTAATTCAGAGAAAAAAAAATTGCTTATTTTATTGATATGTTGAATCCATATATATACACAATAGGGAACCCTAGACATTCATGATATAATATCATATCAGTATCATACCGTATCCTATGTACTAATTACAGGATATTCACATATCGTATAATATCTCTACAATCATATCCAATATATTCTTATATCATATAATATCTCTACAATATCTCTACATAATCTTAATATTAATTAATGCTCTTTATGTGATTTGATTGTTTAAAATGTTTTGATGATGATTCATTTCTTATAATGATTAGCTTGTTTGAATTATCTGTTGTTATATTTGTCTTGAATTTAAGAAGATAAGCTTATTCATGAAAGATTCAAAATAAGATTTATTATGCTATTATCAATGACCAATTCAATTAGATCATTTATCAAAGAGATATTCGATAAGATCCTTTGTTAAGCTTACTTTGTTGAAATTCTAATTGACAAGTCCTGGAATAACTTTGATGAGCTTATGAATTACTTGGATTTGATTAAATGAATGATCTTCATGAATTCTATAGGCTGGTCTTAGTTGATTATATGCTGATGACTTATTATGTTATGATTTGATCTTTGTTTTGATCTATTGAACAAAAAGATGAACTTGACCTATATTGCTAAATGATATTGAGTCTTGATCTTATTTGTTAAAATGATCATATGAACTTGAGTTTCTTAATATAATATATGATTAGAGAAAAAGTCAGAATGATTGAAAGTCTATTTGAAATTTTTGAAAAATGATGTATTTCAGTATTTATATATAAGCTATTCAAAGAGCATATTTATGAACACTTCGATAAATAATATATTGTGAAATATATCAATAAGTCTAAAAACATATATTTAAAATAATATTTTTTAAAGAGTTTATCGATAAGGACATTTATCAAAGAACTATTCGATAAATCCTGAACTATCTCTTTATAATTTATTGAAGATTTATCGAAGCCCTTTTCGACAGGAATGATTATCAAAGAATTGCTTGATAAGGTTTTAACTGTTTCAAATGTAATTCTTCAGCAATTTATTGAAGACCTTTTCGATAAGGGTATTCTTTGATAAGCTCTTTGATAAGTCAAGCCATTTTGCAAAAAGAGTTTTAAACCAGACTTTATCATATCTTTATATTTATTCTAAATAATTTGAAAACACTTGCTTTATGTTTATATTGATTATATAACTTTTATAAAGTATGTTTCAAGATTATTTACAGGTTGAATCAAGATTAACAAAGAGAACAACTAAAGAACCAAACTATCCACGACAGCAAATATACAACGGTTATATTTAAGAACATATATCTCAATGACTACTTCAATGAAAGTTTGAATAACCAAGTATAAAAGAAGAAGAAGTCAAAGTAAGAAGGCAGAAGAAGTTTGAAGAGACATATGACAATACAAAAACTGCTCAATATGCATTTTAATCATACTCAATTATTTCTCTGTTATACTCTGTTTATCTTCTTTGGGTTCAGAGCTACATATTTTTAGAAGAGAGAAACTTGAGAGTGTGTGCTTAAATGTTTATCACAATTCCTCTATAGATTCCTTTACATAGAGCATTATATGTATCAATTATTTTCAAATTTGCTTAAAAGGGATTCTTGAGTATTTTAACCAAACGGGTGTAAGGGAGAGTGAGAGGGATTCTCACTGGAAAGTAACTTTACGGGTTGTAAAGGGAGGTGAGAGAGATTATCACAAGAATGTACTAAGGCATTAAGAGCCCACAGAATCTTGGAGCATATGGTAGATCCAATTTTTTTATGATAACAATTAATTGAGAAAGAATTTCAAAAGATTTCAAAAAGTATTTTCTCAAACCAATAAAATGCATTTATCAATAAGTTTATCGATGAGATAACTGTTCAAAAAGTTATTCGATAAATGTGAAAGAACTTTTGAAGAAAAATATTTGTTTGAAAGTCATATATCGACGACCTATTCAATAAGGTTTCTTATTGATAAAGACTTCGATAAATCAATCAAATTTGGTTTTTAAAAATTCTGAGTCATGTTATTTTAAAATTGAAGTTATTCGAAGCTCTATTCGATAAGTGGATTTATCGAATAAGTTTTCAATAAGTACTTCACAAACTCAGTTTCAAGAAAAGAATTTTATGAAAAATTTTATCGAAGAAGTAAACGAACAATTGATTTATAGATAAGATATTCGATCAATCAACTCTTATTTTAAAAGAAGATATTATGTTTTCAAATGACTCATTTAATGAAGGACTATTCGATAAGAGGATTTATCGAATAACTCTTCGATAAATAAGGAAAATTTTCTAGATTTTTCAAAAGCACTCACAAATAATTTTTTATATTTCACCATTTGCTTTTGATATTATATTTTGTCAAAACTTATTATCAAAGATTTGCAAAGGTTTACAAGTTTAAAAATCTTATTATTGAAAATATTTTTGAAATTGTTCAGATTACTGAGTTTGTAGTTTCTGATAAATAATCTTTGCAAGGGATCTAACTGTTTTTTTCTCAATTTGATCTTTGGAAACTTCTGACATAAATTTATATAAGATCAAATGAAAGAAATAATAACTAAATTGTTTCAAACACAAATCACTACAATCTTGATTTGATTTCTAATAGTGATTTGATTGTCTTAAATGTTTTGTTGATGATTCATCATTTCCTATAATATTTGATTAAGTTGTTTAAATCATCTACCTATAATTGAGAAAGATTATTCATGAATGTTTCAAAGTCTGATTTATTATGCTCTTATCAATAAACTATTCAATCAGATGAGATCTTCAATAAGAAAGCGTAAACTGCATTTATATATCTGATTGATTGATAGTTCTGGAATAACTTTGATGAGCTAATGAATTACTTGGACTTGATTAAATAAATGATCGTTATATGTTTATAGTCTAATTTTATTTTGCTTATTTGCTAAATGATTATAAGCTCATAATTTGTTATGATATGTTTTGATTATCAAGTTTATAATCTTATAACTTGTAGAATTGCTCTAATATGCTTAATATTTTCAATAAGCCTATGATCTCTTACATGATAAAAGATAACCCTATGTTCTTAATCTAGATTGAATAAATGATCTTTTGAATATATATTTCCAATTATGCTATAAAATGTTGAAAAGATCGAAGAAGTCTTTCAAGTGTGTTTAAAAAAGATGATTCTTCTGTATTTATCGATGAGCTATTCAAATAGCAAATTTATTGAAGAATATTTCAATAAATAATATATTGTGAAACATATTAATAAATCTGAAAGAATATACTTTAAAAATAGTTTTTTAAAAATTATTCGATAAGGAAATTTATTCAATACTTATTCGATAAATTGTAAGCTATCTCTTTACAATGTATTGCAGATTTATCGAAGTCATTTTTGATAAGGTTGATTATCGAAGACTTGCTCAATAAGATTTTAACTGTTTCAAACATAATTCTTCAGCAATTTATCGAAGACCTTTTCGATGAGGGTATTCATCAATAAGTCAAGCCAATTTACAAAAGGAATTTTAAAGAGATATCAAATGTGATATCAAATGTGATATCAAATGCTTGCTTGAGCTCTTTATCCTCCAATGAGTTAAACAATTATAGATTCCATAACATCAAAGCCTTAAGCTATCTATTTATTTGAATATTCTTGCAACTCTAGTCATTTGGACCAAAGAGTTTTTGTGCTTCAATTGTTAAACCATCATTTATAGAAAGAGCAAAGTCTTTGAATTTTCAGTATGCTTCTTCAATCAATATCATATATGACTTCTGCTCCAAGAAAATTCCCAGATATTTTGTCATTGTTATTCAACATGTAATCTTATAGTAAATATTCTTCTCTAATATGATGACCTTCAATGTTTTCATAAGAGTTATCTTCAAAGGTTCATATTTTGAAAGATCATATTAAAATTGTACTTTTCAAAACTAAGCATTATTCCTTATGATAGCAAATTTTTTTCCAAACTCAAGTCTTCAAAATACTTATCTGCATTCAATAAGAATTGATATTTTTTGATGATGAGTTGTTCTATGGTCTCACATATAAGTAAACTATTCTCTATATGATCATACTAACCATTCTCCTAGAAAGAAAGGATTTTCTTTCATAATAGGAGAATAAACAAATTTCTCAATAAATTACACTACTACATTAAATCTGAGAAAGAATACAAAGGAGCACAAAGCTACAAAGTTAAATTGTCAACAAGCTAAAAGGATTATCAGCAATGCCACTACAAAGGAAAGGAACATGCTTAAGAGAGGAAGGCAAAGAGTTAGACAGATCAATTCATCATAATGCCGAAACTAAATGAGCATTTATAAACCCTCTCTTTATTGCTTCTTGATAATAATTTTTCTATACTATATGTGTTCTTGTGCTTTTAAGTTTCTTGTGATGTGTAACATCCCGAATTTTTCTTATAAGTACAAGACTAATAAAGGAAAAAGGTTATGAAGTGATTGGGATGGTAATCAGAAGAAGATATAATGATTCAATAAGTTTTAAGCTAAAGAAAGAGAGAAGGTATAAAGTTATAAAGCGAATGGACTAAATTGCAATGAATAAAAGTTCAAGGACTAAACTGTAAATAGTGAAAGTCCATGGAGTAAATTACAACTAGTGAAAAGTTCAAAGATTTAAATAGAGTTTTGAGAATTTAAGGACCAAATTGGAGTTTTAAATTTGGTTGAAAGGGACTAAAATAGAATTCAACAATTTTAAGGACTAAAGTGTAATTTTGCAAAATTCATTGTGCAAAAGCATAATTATTAAAGTTGAACCAGAAAAGGGTTAAAATTGCCTAAAAATATTTTTGTCCTAAATTTTACCAATAAATAGATAATAAAATTTGAGTCAAGTATATCTCTCATAACTCTAATTTAAGGTCCCAATAAATTGATATTAATTTTCGATGTCCAGAGATTAATACAGTATCTTTCAGACTTCATAATCAGATAAAATTTTATAGTAAATTCTTATAATTAATATAAGAATTTTATGAAATTGACAGAAGTAAAAAAGGAGTCATGTACAATTAATTAGAGAATTTAAGGTGAAATAAGACACTGATAAATGATTTAAAGAAACATATAGAATTTTTATCAGGACTTCTGGGTCTCAAAAAATTATGAAACTTGACAATAAATTCATTTTATATTCAATTGAATTTCTAAAAATTTTAGAACCTTTAAAAGAATTTTATAGAATTTATCTTAAAAATCATGGTGACTTAAGGATATTGGTATAAGAAATTAAAGGAATTGCCTTGGGATGTGTGCCAAATATTTAGTGAGACCCAATTTTAGTCCAACATGGCGTCAAGTGAGGGCCCAAAATGCTAAGATAATTTTTGGAAGATAAATGGAATTTTTACAGTATTTTATAAATTAATATAAAAGAAAGAAAGAAAGAAAGAAAAACTCATGGAAGGTGCAAATGGCATAAGGTGGCATTGTGAGGTGTCTTGTGGACTCCACACTCCCTCCACATGGCACCAAGATAAGAAGAAAATCATTATCCCATGTGCTCAATTATATTAAAATAATATAATAATTTAGTTAATGAGAATTATGAAATTAAGCAACCAATCAAATGTAAAATTAAAGTCATGTAATAATTAGATAATGGAAAGATATTTTAGTTCCAAGATGTCAAAATTCTTTCTATAAATACCCCATCTTATGAATCCAAGAATGAAGCCTTTTTGGCTTGGGAAAATTCTTGAAAAATGAATACTCAAACTGTAATATCTAAAATTTTCCTTATATGTATAAGACTAATAGAGGAAAGACGTTATAAAAGGATTGGGATGGTGATCAAAAGAAAAGATAATGATTAAGATAAGTTTTAAGCTAAAGAAAGAGATAAGGGGCTAAATTGCAATTTAGAGAAAGTCTAGGGACTAAATTACAATTAAAAAAGTTCAAGAACTTAAATGTAAATTAGAAAGGTCCTAAGGCAAAAAAAAAAAGTAGGTACAAGTTATAGGCCATTAAGTGTAATCATGAAAAGTTGAGGGACTAAAGTTTAAATTTCAAGAGTATAAGGACAAAATGGTAATTATAGAAAGTTGAGCCATAAAAGGATTAGAACTGCCCAAAAGTATTTCAGTCCCAAACTTTATCAGTAGATAGAGAAAATTGTGTTAGTTAATCTAGCCTAATACAGAAATTTTATTAGAGTTCCAGATAGCTGATATTTATCTGATAGTCTAAAAGTTATCTAAATTTTTTATCAGACCTTCTGCACCTCATATATAAATAAGAAGTTATAGGAAGGTGCATCCTATGAAGCAGAGAATTGGGAACTGATGGAACCCCGAAAGGAGTTATATAGGAAAAGTTATACACATTTTAGTGAATTTTGACGGTAGTTTGTGGACACTCGATATCCGGTTATGAAACTTAAGCAGTAAGCAAGTTGGGACAGAATGAGCCCAAATAATATCACAAGAGGCCCATGCTGACGCTAGATGAGGCCCAAACCCATGATATCAGTTCAACAGTTAAAGGGGTTAGTGTCCAAAAATATTCATAAAATGTGCAAAATGACAAAAATGCCCATGTATTATAAAAATAATTAAGAAATGAGTGAAGGACATTTTAGTCATTTTTCCCAGGACAAAAGGTCAAAGAGAACTACAAGAATAGTTGACATGGGTCAAGAAATATTATGTTGAAATGTGAAAAGACAATAATGCCCCTATAATCATTAAAGTAAATAAAGAGGAACCAAGGGCATTTTGGTAAATTGCCAAGGGAAGTTTCTTAGAAATTGATCAATCCAAGTACTAGAGCTTGATAAGAGACCCAAGATGACATTCCAATAACTACAAAAATGTAAAGGATTATATGGGTCTAACTGGAGTTAAAATAATATTTTAGTGATTCTCTGTAAAGTATAATTACCCAGTTGAAGTTATAACTGCAGAATTGATCAGATAAAGCTTTGGATTTGCCCGGAAGCCATGAGGTGGCATGAAATGTGTCCTCATGAGACCCACTAAGATGCCACATGGCATTAATTTAAGGAAAGAAGAAACTCAAGAAAAAGCTAAGGACACGTGGCACAATCTCTAGAAGCGCTGAGTAAGCAGCTGAGGTGTCCCAAGGGCCCCACCATAGTGGAACCTAGCATGAAAGGTGTCTTGGTGATGTAAGACATGATGTCATCAAAACTTGGTGGGCAAGACAAAGTGCAAGATGGATTATGGACCATTGGATTAAATAGTAACCAAAACAATCATAACCATCCATTTGCCTTGCTTTAAGTCTATAAATACTCTCCATTTTCCTTCACATTTGGATCAAGTTAGAGAAGGAATAGGGAGGTGCTTCCCAAGTGAGAACCAAGCAAAGACAAGAGGAAATCCAAGCTACCCAAGTCAAGTTAGCTAGGAACTAAGGTAAGTAATCTATCCTAACTTAGTTTTCTTCAATTCAAGAGCTTGATCTTGGTATTTTAATGGAAGAAAAGTGAGATATTCCCTATGTGGTGATGCTGTCCAGAACTGTACAATATTGGAGAAAGAAGAAATTGAAGTTAGAGACATGAAATTAAGACTTAGACAAGCTTAGATTGTTGGTTATTGCTTGAATTAATTGTGTAGTTTCCATTTTCCTACTTTGTGAGACTTTTAGGTATGTTCTGAAACAGTACCAAAAATTTGATTTTGACACTTCCAATGAGTCCATAATGTGAAATTGTAAAGGATTAAGCCAAGGTACAAGAGTTGAAAGCATTAAAATCAAAAGTGAGATTTTTGAAAAAGAACCCTTGTTGCCACGGTTCTGTTCTGACCAGTGCACCAAGGAGGAGTTGGAATTTGTTAATTCTAAATTCATATTTGGATTCCTTGGGTAAAATTGTGTGGGATATGGTCAAGGCACAATTTAATTCGAAAGGCAAAGTAATTAACCAAAATTAAAGAAAAATAAAGACTTATTGGTTTAGGAAGTTTAGAACTTGATAGTAATTGATTGTAATGAGTATGTTGTTATGTTAGGATTTGGTTGGTGTTCTCAAAGAGGGTACCCACACCTCAAGGAGAAGTAGGAATCAAGAGGTAAAGGAAAATGATATGGAAAAGCAAGGAGTAACAGGTAGTAAACTTACCTAACTTGTATGCTTTGCTTGCTTGGATGTTTACTTTGATGATGTGAAGCATGTATGATTGAATAATGCTTTGTTTCTTTTTATACTATAGCCATATGTTATAATTTAAGGAACATGGAAGCATGTAAAGATATCATTATGCAAGCATGATCATTAAGCACACACATATTAACATCAAGCATTGAGTTGTATACACTATTTGGTTTTCTTTTGCTACTGAGATTTCTCCCAAAATCTCACCCCTTCCATTATACAAACATTACATCAAGGCCATCTTATGGAAGCAAGGAAGGGAAGAAGTTATGATGCATAGATACTTTAGTGTATGAGACTTTTTATGAAAATATGTAATGTGTGTATTAAGTACTTATTTTAGTTCTAGTTATGTTTTGTTGAGACTTAAGAAAATAGTTAAACTTTGAATAAATGTATGAGACTTTATAGTATGATAATAGACATGTTGAACTTCATTTTGGTACCAAGAATGTCTCGCTCCGATATTTGTACAAAGAGAACAAATTTTTCAAATTTAGGAACCAAATCTGGAAACTGTGAAACTGACCAAATGAACAGTAATATTTCATGCCAATACTATATTAATTAGTCTAGAGTTTGGTCAGATTCATATTTTTTTCTTTAAAAATGCTTATGTTACCTTCATATACCAACTTGAACCACTTTATTTCGATTTTTCTAAAATTAGTTATGAATTTTTGAAGTTGAATCACTTGTCCAGAGTTTTGCCAAATGAACAGTAACTCGTTAGAGTGAAACTCTATATTGTGTAATTTGACTTCATTGATCATATAATTTGTTCTAAATGCTACCAAATAGTCCATAAAATGTATGAAATTAAGGTGTTACACAAACCAAGGCAATTCAAGGAAGAAATCCAAGGTACTTTGATCCAAGAAAGCTAAGGTATAGGGTAAGCACTCCTAGTTGTTATATATATGTTTTGCAAGATTGAAGTTTGAATTTTAAATGTTAGAAAATGGATTTCTCTCTTGACCATCATGCTGGCCAAAAATCAAGAACAAAGGAAGAAAAGGAACATTAAGCTAGAATTATGTAATTAGCACTTAGATAAGCTTTGGATGATTGGTTATGGAATTAATGTGCAATCTTAACTTTGTCATCATGAGGGCCTTTCGGCCAAGTGCTGTTCTGGATAAGAGGAGATTGAATTTAATTGTTCTTATGCTTCCATTGAATCCAAATGATATTTTGTATGAGATTGAATAAGATTGAAACTTTGAAAGCATTAGAATTGGAAAATGAAAATTTAAGAACCCTCTCTATTACTATTCATACACATGAATAGTAATTGAAATTTTATGATTTTGATGCTTCCAGTGGATTTAAAATGCAAAATTGTGTGGGATTAAGTAGAGAAACAAGTATTAGAAGCATTGGAATCAAAATAAAAAGTTTTAAAAATTCCAAATTGTATAACTGAACTTCAATTGATGTTTAATATGATACCGAATAGTTCCTAAAACATACAAAAGTAAGGTGTCACATGTTGCATCATGATTTGAAGAAAAATCCATGTGTTTTAAAACTTATCACAATTTTGCTTCACTTATCAAAAAGTTATTGATAAAGGATCTTATCAATAAAAGCTTCAATAAACTTGAGAAAAGATAGGTGTTTTAGTAAACTAAATCTTTTTGAAAACGTATTCGATAAAGACATTTAACGAATATGTATTTGATAAGAAAGAATTGTCTTGAAATTCTACAAAGTATTTTGTATTGTTTCTCATTGATAAATTCTTCGAGAAGAATACTTATCCAAATGTTATTCGATAAAATTTATGAAAAAGCTTTAAAGTTTATCAAATAACTTATCGATAAGTACTACTACAAAATAGGCTTTCTAAAACCCCCTTTTCTAAACCGATTCTCGTGGAAACAGTTTAAAAAATGACTGGTGGCATTTTTATAAATAAGGTAAAATATTTATACCAGATGTACAAGTAACCGGTGTAGAAGAAATGAGCGGTGGCATTTTTATAAATAAGGGTGAAATATTTACGCATAATATACACGTGACCAGTGTAAAAGAAATGAGCGGTGGTATTTTTGTAAATATGCATAAAATATTTACACCTAATGTACACATGACTTATGTAAATCAATTTCATTTGGTATAGAATATTGCCACATTTACCACTCTTTTCTCTCCATCATTCATTTCTCTCGTCACACTCCCAAAGTCCTAACTTCCCTTCTCCCTCATCATTGGCTTCTCCTTCCTTTTGCCTCCTTAACGTTGTCTCCCTCATCGTCAGATGCTCCTTCCTTTGGCCTCATCGTCGGCTGCTCCTTCCTTCCACCTCATCATCAGCTACTCCTTCATTTTTCCTCTCACTCTTCATTCTCCCTCTTTCAGAAATTTTGGTTTAGCAGATCAAGTATCCAATAGGTAGGTCATAAATTTTCTACTACTTTTCTTTTCGCTTGTCTTATTTTCTCACACTACTATCTTAGATTTTCTCTCTGTCTCTCAGTTTTAGGCATTTATTGTTTTCTATTGCATTCCTATTTTTCTTGTTTCTTTCTTTCTAGATTCTATTTAAATATATTTATGTTTTATTTTGAGGAGGTAAGCTAGAGGAATTGGGACACAATTTCTAGTCTTTTTCCTTTATATTTCATCTATTTCTATGTGTCTTCAATTAGGTGACAACATTTCTGGGTTTTTGTTTCTTTCATTTCTAAGTTCTCTAGCTTTCTTCTTTCTACAGCTATTCTTTGTGTTTTATTCCATCCCTTTACAACTGCTCACTTCTCTTTCCCATTCGCCCACTTCTACTTTATCATTTATGATATGAGATAATTTCCTAAAGAGTATTTTTTTTCTTTCTTCCTCTTTTTTATTCTCCGCTTGCATTTTACTAGTATCTATTCTTTTTCATCACTCTCCTCCTTCAGATTTATGATGAACAAGGAAAGAACTTCTGTGCTTTAATGGCAAAACTAGTTTAGGATCTTCTCTGATATGAATCTAGAGTTTTTTTATTTTAGATTTTTTTTATTTTTTATATTGTTTTTTAAACCGGTTGTAGGGAGCAACTGGTTTAGAAAAATTGATAATTTCAATTTTTTATGTTTACATTACTTTTTAAAATAGTTGTATGGAGTAAACAATTTAAACAACCAGTTTAAAAAACTGATTTTCTACACTGGTCGTACAATCGGTGTAGAATATCAAACTTTCAACACAGGTTGTATCTGTACCAGACCAAAGTCTAGTGTAGAAGTCTATTTTCAACCGGTTCAGAAAGCCCTATTTTCTAGAAGTGAATGCTACTTATCGAGAAGCTATTACTAAAATTCTTGATCAAATAACTATTTGATAAAGATACTTTTCAAATGATTATTTGATAAATCTTGTGTGATTTATGTGAAAAATGTGGTTATTTATCGAATAACTCTTCATTAATATAGTTTATCGAAAAGCTATTCGCTAAATTTCTTACTATTATTTGAAGATTTACCGATAAACACTTCAAATAAGGAACTTATTGAGAACTTATGGATAAATTATCTATTATTTAGAAAAAATATGACCAATACTACTCACTTCATTGAACTCCTCAAACAATCATTCACTTTCTCTAAACTAATAAATTCAAATTTGTTCCTATATCTTCACTTACTTAATCAAACTACTCATAAACACTTCCCTAACTTTTCAAAACAAATTACTTCTCAGAATTCCCAAATTTTCCTATAATCATTGTCTCTATTTATCAATCTTTATCACAGAAAATGGGGAGAACTAAAATGCCATAGGTTAGGCTCAAAAAATCCAAAGGAAAGCAAAAGGTTAGTGCTCCTAAGCCAAAACTTATACCAAAATTGGGTAAGGATCATAGTCCTCTAAGGGATTCATCTCCTCCTACCTCGAAGAAAACTCATACTCAAATACCTACTGAAGCTTCTACAAGTCCAACAAGACAAAGTGTTAGGCAAGAAAAAAAAAAGAAAGAAGCATTAGTTAGCCTAGGTCACTGAAGAATCGACCATACACACACAGATGAAGAACTGAATAAGGTAATGCAGAGGGCTATTAGTTTTGCAGGGGTATCATCAAGCTAGAGAGTAAAACAAATAACAAGAAGGAGAACTGAGTCTCCTCAAGGTATTCCTGAGACTTCTCCTTTCTCCAAACCTTCTGAAACTAATCCTCTCAATCTAGCTGATTTAGCTTTTCTCAGTGAGAATCTAGACAGTGGGGTAAATAAAGGCAAGTTGAAGGTTATTTTTTGTGAAAGAGAATTATGTCCTGTCATTTATATAGACTTAGAAAATCTCAAAAATAATGACAAGACCCAATTATATTTGTCTAATCCTGTAGCTCACTATAAGAATTTGTTAAAAATTGATCTTCGCTATTTTTCTGAGGTGGTTAAACAATTTTATTGCAATATAGAGATATTTGATAAAGCAAATGATGATAGAGAATTTGTAAAAAGCTATCTTATCACACAAAACTTAGTGGAAGAGAGATCAAATTAGATAGAGATATTATTAACCTCCTGCTTAATACTACAGATCATGAGAAAAGGCCAACATTGTCTTTGACAAAGATTTATAAAATTATCATGCTTTCATATGGATTCAACGGTAACCTCAAGCTTGCACCTAAAGAGATGTGTGATTATCACATGATAATTCACTATATCTATTCAAGGAGCATAGTGAACAAATCAGGAAGCTTCACCTATCTCACTCAAGAACACTATCTTTTATTAGCAAGGGTAATTAGTGGAGAGAAAATTAATATTGGAACCTTGATTTATGATGAGAACAGAAACTTTTATTTTGACAAATCAAAGGGCACTCACATCCCTTATCCTCAGCTTGTCTCATTCTTCCTCCAATGTAGCAATATTTCATTTCTAGAAAAGGGAGAAAATGAAGTAAAAATCTCTAAATTTAGTATTGAGCATATCCATAGGATAACGATCACTCTTCCCTTGGTTGATGGTGGTAAGAAAGTTCACAAAGGGAAACAACATGTGCAACTACATTAAGCCCAATCTTCAGTTGCACCTACTGCTCCTACCTTTACACCCTCTTTTGCTCAAGCTGTAGTTCCACATCTGATCCAGCATGATTGAAGATCTTTGAAAAAAATATTTTGGCAAAGATTGAGGGAAGTTATCAGTCAACAATCTACAATATATCTAAGCTAATTAATGGCCTTGGGAGGTCTCTGAAGCATAACTTAATTATTGAGGTTGAAAAAGAGAATGAGAAGACTCAGACAATGCTTTCAAAGACATGCAATTAGTGTACTTAGTGAAGAGGTATTTCAACTGAAACATAAGTTGGAATCCAACAACATTGTTTTCACAGTTAAAGACTTATTGGGAGACATGCCTACCTTTACTGAGCCTACTTACCCATCCTCTAATCCTCTGCCTTAATATGAGATTCCACAGCTTGGTTCAAATGAATCTATCCCTCCTACCTCCACTAATGATTCAACCCCTCAACCAAACCAGCCCTCTGAACCCAACTAAGAAAACCAACTTCCCTCTTCCTCCTCTAACTCTATTTTTAAATGATGTCAAAAAGGGGGAGAATTAAGATAAACTAATGGTTCTTTTGAATTATGCAATTTTATATCAAATGTTTGATCCAATATTTTTATGATGACAATTAATTCAGAAAGAATTTCAAAAGATTTCAAAAAGTAATTTCTTAAATTGATAAAATGCATTTATAGATAAGCTTATCAATAAGATAGTTGTTCGATAAATTATTCGATAAATGATAAAGAACTTTTGAAGGAAAATATATTTTCTGAAAGGCATTTATCGATAACTTATTCGACCTTATTGATAAAGA
Organism: Leucaena leucocephala; assembly: GCA_037074615.1. NCBI lineage: Eukaryota > Viridiplantae > Streptophyta > Magnoliopsida > Fabales > Fabaceae > Leucaena > Leucaena leucocephala. Next base: position 10,041,211 of record CM073567.1, on the reverse strand, counting down.
CTTCAATAAATCAATCAAATTTGGTTTTTGAAAATTCTGAGTCATACTATTCTGAAACTGAAGTTATTCAAAGCTCTATTCGGTAAGTGGATTTATCGAATAAGCTTTCAATAAGTATTCACAAACTCAGCTTTGAGAAAAGAATTTTGTGAAAAGTTTTATGGAAGAAGTGATCGAACAATAGATTTATCGATAAGATATTCGATCAATCAACTCTGATTAAAAAAGAAAATATTCTATTTTTAAAAGACTCATTTAACGAATGATTATTTGATAAGAGGATTTATCAAATAACTCTTTGATAAATAAGGAAAAATTTCTAAGTTTTTTGTAAGCACTGACAAATGATTTTTTTTATATATTTTACCATTTTCTTTTGATATTATGTTTTGTAAAAACTTATTATCAGAGATTTGAAAAGGTTTACAAGTTTAAAAATCTAATCATTGAAAATATTTTTGAAATTGTCCATATCACTGAGTTTAAAGTTTATGATAAATAATCTTTACATGTGATCTAATTGTTTTCTTCTCAATTTGATCATTGGAAACTTGTGACACAAATTTATACAAGATCAAATGAAAGAATAAATAAATAAATTGTTTCAAAAACAAATCACTACAATCTTGATTTTGATTTCTAATAGTGATTTGATTGTCTTAAATGTTTTGATGATGATTCAGTTCCTATAATATTTGATTAAGTTGTTTGAATCATCTATCTATAATGAGAAAGATTATTCATGAATGTTTCAAAATCTGATTTATTATGCTCTCTCAATAAACTATTCAATCATATGAGATATTCGATAAGAAAGCTTAAATTACATTGATATATCTGATTGATTGATAGTTCTGGAATAACTTTGATGAGTTGATGAATTACTTGGACTTGATTAAATAAATAATCTTCATAAGTTTATAGTCTGATTTTATTTCGCTTATTTGTTGAATGATTATAAACTCATAACTTGTTTTCATATATTTTGATTATCAAGCTTATAATCTTATAACTTATAGAATTGCTCTAATATGCTTAATATTTTCAATAAACCTATGATCTCTCATATGGTAAAAGATAATCCTATGTTCTTAATATAGATTGAATAAATGATCTTTTGAATATATGTTTCCAATTATGCTATAAAATGTTGAAAAGATCAAAGAAGTCTTTAAAGTCTGTTTAAAAAAGAAGATTCTTCAGTATTTATCGATAAACTATTCAAAGAGTATATTTATCGAAGAACACTTCTATAAATAACATATTGTGAAACATATCGATAAATCTAAAAGTATATGTTTTGAAACAATATTTTTCAAAGAGTTATTCGATAAGGGCATTTATTTAATACCTATTTAATACATTGTGAACTAACTCTTCACAATTTATTATAGATTTATCGAAGTCCTTTTTTGATAAGGCTGATTATTAAAGAATAGCTCAATAAGATTTTAACTATTTCAAATACAATTCTTAAGCAATCTATCGAAGACTTTTTTGATAAGATATTCTTCTATAAGCTCTTCGATAAGTCAAGCCAATTTGCGGAAGGAATTTTAAACAAGACTTTATCATATTTTGATATTTAATTCTAAATCATTTGGAAACAATTACTTTATACTTACATTCATTATATATCTTTACTAAAGTATATTTCAAGATCATTTATAGGCTGAATGAAGGAATCAACTAAAGAGCCAAATTATCCATGTCAATAATAACGGCTATATTTGATAGACTATCTCAAAGGCTATTTCAATGCTTCAATGGATTTGTAAAGAACGAAGTATAAAAGAAGAAGAAGCCAAAATGAGAAAGGGGAAGAATTTGGGAGATTTAACAAGAAAAGTTTGCAAGGCATTAAATCATATTGAATAATAGTCTCTATTTCACTCTATTTCTCATCTTGGATTCATAACATATCATATTCTTGTAAAGAGAGAGAAACTTAGATTTTGTGAGTTTAAATGTTTATCAAAATTCCTCTATTGAGAGAGATATATATTTGTATCAATTATTTTTCAAGATTGTTCATGAGTGTGATCTCTTGAATGGATTATAACCTTACTAGGTGTAAGGGGGAGTAAGATAGATTCTCACTAGATTAAGTCCTTGCGGGTTGTAAGGGAAAGTGAAAGGGAATTATTGTGTGAATGTACTGAGACACCAAGAGCCCACTGAATCTTGGAGAATAGTGAAACACTTAAAGGAGCTCTCTGGAGACTGGATGTAGGCCAAGGGGATTGTGTCGAACCAATATAAACAATCTTGTGCAATCTTTCTTCATTAACTTCTTCATTCAGTGATATTATTATAAACTCTACTTATTAAATTTGTTTTAAATATCTTTAGATTTTCTAAAAAATTTAAAATTACCCAATTCACCCTCTCTTCGGTGATACAACTAGATTCAATAGTATAGTGGAACACTTAAAGGAACTCTCTTGGGACTGGAAGTATGCCAAGTGGATTAGGTCGAACCAGTATAAGTGGCATGTGCAATCTTTCTTTATCAACTTCTTCTCGCGGTGATATTGTTCTAAACTCCTCTATTGATTTTATTCAAATAGATTTAGAGTATTTTAAAAAAATTAAAATCACCCAATTCACCCCCCTCCCCCTCTTGGGTGATACAGCCAGAACTAACAAGATAATGTCTTAATAACCAGCAATTATACTCATCATATATATCAATATATGCTAGTGAGGTACCAAGTGGGACAGTTATAAAATAATTATGATGTGTAAAGAAAGGTATAATTGTAAGGAATTGGAAGACACGCAGCGGAAATTAATTTAAAAATTTTTCCATTCCTTGCCAGGATCTACCGTATGTGTTTAAGTCAAGTGGGAAGAAGTATTACCCTTAGTGTGCCTCAACGACTTCCACAGCTTTCGGTCACGACGTTCACAGCTTCTCTCTGCGCCTCGTGCTCCCTTTCTGATCACAAGAAGTCGACGACTCAGGTCGGCTTCCTCTACTGGTATCCACACGAACAGCGTTCCAACCACGAACGACGTGCTAGCGTCTCTTGTCCCTCCAGGGCTTTCTCAAGAGTTCGTCCTCTACGTCTCTATTTCGTCAGTTTCTTATCTGCAAACCTTTTGCAGAGTCCCCTTCGGCCTTTCTATGTCCTATATGTTTCTCTATGCAAAACGCAGCTCCTAAAATCAGATATATAGGATGCTATGCGTTTTTCTCTGTCAACCAAATTGGATTTTAGAGTTAATCTTATATTAATTCCAAAATTAATACAATATCATATATTGTATAATTTTATAAGAAACTAATTAAATAAATAATATCAAATCCGTCCCACAGATTTAATTACCCATTTATTTAATTTTAAATAAAGATGAGACTGAACTATTTTTGATTTATTCTCATAAATCAAATTTGAGATATCCTATCAATTTGAATTTCGAATTTCAAATGTGATAGAGATTTAATTTATCCTTATAAATTAAATCTTATAAATATCTCTTATATGAGATATCCTATCAATTTGAATTTCGAATTTCAAACATGATAGAGATTTAATTTATCCTTATAAATTAAATCTTATAAATATCTCTTATATGAGATATCCTATCAATTTAAATTTCAAATTTCAAATTTCAAACGTGATAGAGATTTAATTTATCCTTATAAATTAAATCTCATATATACATATAATGTATATATACGAATTTATATATATATACGAATATAAATATAAATAAATATATATACATCTATCCTGGATCATTCATTGAATCTGGACATGTCTTAGATTCAATGAATCTAGACATCATAGCTCGTGTTGGGCTATTTTGTGTGCGACCCTGTAGGCCCATATGAAGTTGGCAGTGGGCCATTTGCTATACTAGCCCACAAGTCGCAAGCGGTCTCTAGCAAGACATAACGACTACCCAAATCATATGAGGATCGATAAACGATGTAACCTTTTATACAACCATATCATGTCCCTTCTGTCACGCGATATTTTGGTCATGGATGAGGCATGGATAATGTCATCCTCCTATTCCTGACCGTTACTTTCTCGATCCCTGAGTAGTCTGACTATAGAAATGGAACTACCTTTCCATTACAGTATGGCCATACATTTCTCAGACTCACTCATCGAGGGGCCCAGTAATATCTCTCTACGAATGTGAGGGACAAATTCCATCTTGACCATTCACATTCCTCCGCATGAAAAACCACTAAGGCCGAACATAGTCTTTATGATCACTCGGTCAAAAGTGACTTTTGACTAGGTCAAAGCTGAGCATTTTGTCATGTAGGAATCCATGATGATCTCAGGTCAAAGGGCGTATTGACATGGTTTGTATATGAGAGAAGCTTATGACGTTACCCATGCAGTTCTCTCATAGCGGGTCGGTCCAGTACCTTGTACTCTTACATGTGCCTATGACTTTGATTTATATCTCTATATATCTTCAAAGTCATACTGGTCTTATTTCATCTGTGCTCCCGCATAGATGATCGACCAGGGACATTTAGGATAATATCATGAATTATCCAAGGATGATCATCATAGTAAACATGCAAATAATATGATAACTCAATTAATAAATTCATAAATCAATAATGTTCATAAGACAATGATTGGCCCCTAGGGCACGATTTCCAACAATAATAACCAAATTTAATCAACTAGAATAACCCAATTGCCTCCCATCAAATCAACTAAACCTCATTATTCCTCTTGATTAGACTCATGGTCTAAGATAAACTACCCGTGTAACTAGTTACTTGGAAAAGCTCCCCAATTTGTGCTATAGACTAGTCAAAGACCACAAAGCACATGACTAGATCATGAGTTCCCTTTCAAAATTGTTGGGGTGTCAAAGTCTCTCATGAAACCATTGAGACATATTAGCCCCTCATGGAATTATGGGATATGGCTAACTATCATGCACCCATAGAAGCCATGCTACGTGGTAAAAGAATAACTCTACTTTGATCCTAACCCAACTAACATCACAAAATCATGGTACTCTATCATATTCTCAACACATATCATTGTACTCTATAATATTCTCAACTCATATCATGGTACTCTATCACATTCTCAATGCAAATCATGGTCCTCTTGAATAGTTTTGATATAAAGATAATATAGTATTTAATGATAAAATTCAATTTCGCAATACTGATCATGGTATTCGTCACAACGGATATATCATTGCTTCTCAAATCATGAAACTCAATCCCACAAGGCAAATTCAATAAAAATATATCAATAGCTTATCAACAAAGGGTAATAATCTCATTTAATTTACATTTTACAATACTCACAAATATCACATTAGCATGTATAATAAGTAGAAAGCGATTACCTCTCACCAAAGCTAATAAAAATACTATAAATGAGGAACCCTTAGTTGGACCACAATTCACTAATCAATCTACATAATTAGTATAAATGTATATCAATAAGAAGCTAATTTTACACAAATATATGATTTCAAACAAAATTTACTTTCTTTTCTAGCTCTAATTTATCCAAAAATTCTCAATTATATTATCTACCATAATTTAATTTTTCTATCCCAATCTCATTTCTTCTCTACCATAATTTAATTTCTCTATCCCAACCTCATTTCTATCATCCTTTAATTTGATTTCACTCATTAAAATTATTAACATTAGTATTTCCTTCCAATTATATTAAAATCTCCAAAATTTGCTAACTTTAATCCTCAAGAAAATAACAAAAATTCATATATTCCTCATTCTGATGATAATTTTACTTTCCTCCACTCTAGTCTACCTATTTAAATTCTTATTTAAGATTAAACTCCTCAAATCATTCAACAACTCCAATTTCCAATACTTAAATTTTCACCCAAAATTTTAAATGTTCACATTTCCTCATAAACCTCAAAATCAATCTATTCAATCATTAAAACACTAATAAGTTAAAATAAGTCATTAAATTCAAACTTAACATACCCAATATCATAAATCAAAATTCCCCAACCAAAACTCTAACTATAGTTTCCTCGAATCAAATATTCAAACAAAAATCTAAGACGTACAACTCTTATTCTAATTTCATTAGATCCGTTAAGACTTGGATCAGCAGTTTTAAGCATCCCATGCAGTTCAGAAATAGATTTCTCCATGTTGTTCATGTTGTAGTTCATGACAAACTGGTCATAACTTTCCGGGAGTGAGTTCAAGATCAAATCCGTAGCTAACTCCTGGCTCATGGGAAATCCAAGCCTCTCAAGGTGATCAATGTACCCCTTCATCTTTAAGACATGAGTACTGACTGATACACCTTCAGCCATCTTGCAGGAATGTAAGGCCTTAGTGGTCTCATACCTCTCTTGCCTTGCCTGTTGCTGGAACATTTCCTTGAGATGCACAATCATCTCATAAGCTTCCATGTGTTCCAGATCTCTTTGGAGCTCCGGAACCATGGTGGCTAGCATTAAGCATCCCACATCGACAGAGTCTTCCTTATGCTTCATGTAAGCATCTCTCTGAGCTCTAGGAGCATTGGCGGCTGGCTCCTCAGGAATGGGTTGATCTAGGACATGCGCCTTTCTTTCCTGCTTGAGAACAATTCTCAAGTTCCTAAACCAGTCAAGAAAGTTTATCCCATTAAGTTTGTCCTTCTCAAGGACAGATCGCAGCGATAATGTAGCAGTATTACTAGTTGTCATGATTCTACAATTAAAATATGCAATGTAATTAGTAATATCCCACTAAATAAACAACCCTCAATGCAATAGTTAGTGGGCTAAGATCCATATTTGGCTCAAACTTAAGTCCGCTTTGGCAGGACGCTTAAATTAAGTTATTTAGGTAGGTAACACCTTTACCAATTACATCAAATGTAACTCTTAGATGTTCATGGGATCCTATCATCATATGATCTGGCATGTTCTAATCCCATCTAATGCCTTGAGATCCAAAACCGTTTTGTTAATCTCAATTAAGTCAAACAATAATGAACATATGAGAGTAGCACCATTACTCTTTGCTTATCTCCCCAAGATGACTCAAAATCACCCACTTTGGCGGAGTCCACAATTGAGCGATCGAGGTTTTGACAAGTGTTCATAAATTGACGGCATTATGACTTAAGATTTCATTTAGAGGGCTTAATTTAACTGTTTAGTGTATGAGAATGCATGCTTCTCAGTTTGCATCTCATACAATTAATATGCATGTGCTGATATAATCATAAGATGCATAATTTAAACGTGATACAATATGGCTCACCTATCCTAAGTCCCCTCAAGCCAATGAGAGGAGCTCTCTAGTAAGAAAAGGGAAATTACATATAGAAACCTCTTTTAACATTCGAGGGGAGTGAGATGAGAAGAGAAGGTACATTGAGAGTAAATATATAGGAAGGCACGACACGCAGGCCGTATTTAAAAATTACAACACTTGTAATCTAGAGCCATATTGTTCACCATACCCAAGCATTCAAGAATCAACATTCAGATTTAATTGCAAGGCAATTGATGTTTCAAATCTTAAAACATTCACAAAATAGCATATTCTATGGTTATATTACGCTACGAACAGGTAGCCACGGCGGTCCCGCTAAAGACATATCACCACCGATTTCAGTTCCCTTTTAGATTCCTTATATGTCATACATAAGACGGATTCCTTATATGTCATACATGAAACGCATATTATATGATCGGCTACGACTAACACATATCATATGAATCAACAATCAAGCCTAACTTAAACACAAAACGGCATGGCTCTGATACCACTGTAAGGAATTCGAAGACACGCAGTGGAAATTAATTTAAAAATTTTTTCATTCCTTGCCAGGATCTACCGTATGTGTTTAAGTCAAGTGGGAAGAAGTATTACCCTTAGTGTGCCTCAACGACTTCCACAGCTTTCGGTCACGACGTTCACAGCTTCTCTCTGCGGCTCATGCTCCCTTTCTGATCACAAGAAGTCGACGACTCAGGTCGGCTTCCTCTACTGGTATCCACATGAACAGCGTTCCAACCACGAACGACGTGCTAGCGTCTCTTGTCCCTCCAGGGCTTTCTCAAGAGTTCGTCCTCTCCGTCTCTATTTCGACAGTTTCTTATCTGCAAACCTTTTGCAGAGTCCCCTTCGGCCTTTCTATGTTCTATATATTTCTCTGTGCAAAACGCAGCTCCTAAAATCAGATATATAGGATGCTATGCGTTTTTCTCTGTCGACCGAATTGGATTTTGGAGTTAATCTTATATTAATTCCAAAATTAATATAATATCATATATTGTATAATTTTATAAGAAACTAATTAAATAAATAATATCAAATCCGTCCCACAGATTTAATTACCCATTTATTTAATTTTAAATAAAGATGAGACTGAACTATTTTTGATTTATTCTCATAAATCAAATTTGAGATATCCTATCAATTTGAATTTCGAATTTCAAACGTGATAGAGATTTAATTTATCCTTATAAATTAAATCTTATAAATATCTCTTATATGAGATATCCTATCAATTTGAATTTCGAATTTCAAACGTGATAGAGATTTAATTTATCCTTATAAATTAAATCTTATAAATATCTCTTATATGAGATATCCTATCAATTTGAATTTCGAATTTCAAACATGATAGAGATTTAATTTATCCTTATAAATTAAATCTTATAAATATCTCTTATATGAGATATCCTATCAATTTGAATTTCGAATTTCAAATTTCAAACGTGATAGAGATTTAATTTATCCTTATAAATTAAATCTCATATATACATATAATGTATATATACGAATTTATATATATATACGAATATAAATATAAATAAATATATATACATCTATCATGGATCATTCATTGAATCTGGACATGTCTTAGATTCAATGAATCTGGACATCATAGCTCGTGTTGGGCTATTTTGTGTGTAACCCTGTAGGCCCATATGAAGTTGGCAGTGGGCCATTTGCTATACTAGCCCACAAGTCGCAAGCGGTCTCTAGCAAGACATAACGACTACCTAAATCATATGAGGATCGATAAACGATGCAACCTTTTATACAACCATATCATGTCCCTTCTGTCACGCGATATTTTGGTCATGGATGAGGCATGGATAATGTCATCCTCCTATTCCTGACCGTTACTTTCTCGATCCCTGAGTAGTCTGACTATAGAAATGGAACTACCTTTCCATTACAGTATGGCCATACATTTCTCAGACTCACTCAACGAGGGGCCCAGTAATATCTCTCTACGAATGTGAGGGACAAATTCCATCTTGACCATTCACATTCCTCCGCATGAAAAACCACTAAGGCTGAACATAGTCTTTATGATCACTCGGTCAAAAGTGACTTTTAACTAGGTCAAAGCTGAGCGTTTTGTCATGTAGGAATCCATGATGATCTCAGGTCAAAGGGCGTATTGACATGGTTTGTATATGAGAGAAGCTTATGACGTTACCCATGCAGTTCTCTCATAGCGGGTCGGTCCAGCACCTTGTACTCTTACATGTGCTTATGACTTTGATTTATATCTCTATACATCTTCAAAGTTATATTGGTCTTATTTCATCTGTGCTCCCACATAGATGATCGACCAGGGGCATTTAGGATAATATCATGAATTATCCCAGGATGATCATCATAGTAAACATGCAAATAATATGATAACTCAATTAATAAATTCATAAATCAATAATGTTCATAAGACAATGATTGGCCCCTAGGGCACGATTTCCAACACCATGTTCATAGGCAATGGATTTCGTTTTCACACAAAAGACCGTGCAACAGGAAAAAAACCCAAAATAGTGTTATTCTAGCTAAGGGTGATGACACTAATGCTGACAAAGAATATTATGGTGTGCTAGAGAATATTTATGAGTTGTCTTACATAGGCAATAGAAAAGTATATTTGTTTAAGTGCCATTGGTGGGATGTGGCTCATTATGACAAAGGATATTATAAGGTTGATAAGTGCGGGTTCATAAGTATCAATACGTGATACTCATTACAAACAAATAAACCATTTATTCTAGCATCTCAAGCTGAGCAAGTTTTTTATGTGGATGACATTGTTGCACCCGGTTGGCTCGTTGTTATCAAAACAAACCCATGCGATTTGTTTAATGTACCAACTGACAATGCTATTGATGATAGTGGGGTTCATGATCCTATGGTTGATACAGAACCTTATCAACAATTGGTGGTAGACTTAAATGTTTATCGTGCGAGTCCAACACAACTTGATGATATTATCATTGACTTATATGAAGAAGATGGACAAACGCAGATCTTAGCTCAAGGAGAACCATCACAAATTCATCAAAATAATGCCATTAATACTAGATTTAGTGATGAAGAGGATTTTCTTGATGACTTTGATAGTGATACTGAAGCAGAATGTGACACAAACATTGAAATAGAAGAAACAGATGAATCAGAAGACATTGATGAAAGTGATAATGCGACGGAAGATTCAAATGAATGAAATTAATTGATATGGTACATTTTATCTATATTGACTATTGTTTGATTCATTATTTTTTTCTAAATGAAATGTATATTTTTGTAGGATATGTCAGGATTAAAGAGAGGTCGAGGTGGGAAAAGTCTTTCTGTTAGATCTAATGACAACACAAATAGCAGAGGTACATGCTCTACACCTCAATCAAGACATGTTATTTCACCTCTATTACTGCAACAGCAACTTCAGGAAATACCTGTCAACTCTCCTCCTACTCCCCATACTCAAAATAGCAGTGCATGTAAGTTTGTTTCAATTTTTTAATAATTGATTTACATCGCTTGTAACATTTAATTGTTCTAATTCAACTTTAATGATAGGCTCTTCTATTGCAATCAACAAGCGCAGAGGAGTTTACAAGTCTATTAATGTGAATTTAAAGACTGCACAAGGAACGAAGATTCGAGTCAAATTTTCAGATTCCATGTCAAGAGCAATTGGTCTAGAAGCAAGAGATTTTTCTAATTATTGTGGTTTAACTCTTAGAACCACAATCTCTTTCAGGGATGTTGGAGCTAGTTGGAAGAATATTTTTGAAAAATATGGTCAATATATGATTTTAAAAATAAAGGTATTTATGTCAAATTTGTATACTTATTTTAATTTATTTGTATTATTATATAAAGTGTTTATATTTATTTGTTTCAGGATAAATTTGAACCTGCTGATGAAATTACTGAAGAAAAGTTTCATATAGCTATATCAATTATTTTACAAAATGCATTCAGAAATTGGAAGAACAATTTGCACTCTCACTACAAGAAATATGAGACTGATGAGGATAGGTTGGCTGATCCTCCTCAAACTATTAGTTTTCAAGATTGAGAGTGGTTATTAATATATTTTAAGTCTGACATATTTAAGGTATCTCACTATCCTTCTAAATAAATTATATTTTTTTTCAATTATTAAATTCTTATTAGTTACAACATTTTGTTGTAGAACAAAAGTATAAGGAATATGATAAATCGAGAAAAACAAATGACTAAACATACTTGTGGTCCTCGATCATTTGCAGAGATTGAGTATGATAAGTTCAATCTATCATCACTATAATTTAAACTTTCAATTATTTTGTTTAAATCTAATTTTTGTATTTTTCTTGTATGTTATTATTTTATAGAGAGATCCTACTACTGGACGACCTATTCCTCCTGACCAGCTGTGGGAGATAACGCATACTAGGAAGACATTAGACGGACAAGTAGTATGGGCTGACCCACACTCTGAACAGCTTCATGTACGCATTATTATTTAATATCTTATTTTGATTTACTTTTATTTTTAATCTAATAATTTTATGTTTTTATTATAGAGTCGTATGCACGAACTTTCTCAACAACAAGACCAAGATTTAGAGAGTGATGCTCAAATGACTTCAGAGGAAATATTGGCGACAGTTCTTGGTGAGAGGTCAGGGTATGTAAGAGGGAAAGGGTATGGAGCAGAACCTTCAAGAAAGAGAAATCGCCCTCAATCTACTGATAGTTCAGTTGTAGAGAGTGTGCGTGCCCAACTGCAGGAAGAGTTTGATAAAAAATTTCAAGAGGAGAGAGAAAAAATGGAGGTTGAGCATGCAGTAGATCGTGCAAAGATGGAAGAAGAGCGTGAAAAGATACAATAAGAGCGTGTGCAATTCGAGCAAAGACTAATGGAACAAATGGAGCAAAGAATACAAGCTCAATTCTCTGCCTTGATGCAGAAGGGACAACCACATGCGGCTACTTCTAGTCATAGTATTGAACCTTCTATATAAAATTTATGTATAAATTAAACAATTTTATTTAAATTTTAAATATGTCTTCATATTTTATACGATAATGAAAATATTTATTAATATTATTATATTATAGTTTATTTAGTTATTTATTATTATATTGTATTTTTTCATATTACAGAAATTATAGGAAAAAAATTAAAAAATAATATTAATTTTGTATCTTTAGGCGGCGACATTTTTGTCGCTGTAGAATCAACTTTAGCCAGTGACATTTATGTCACCGTTAATTCCACTTTAGGCGGTGACAAAGTGTCACCGCAGAATAACGTTTAGGCGGCGACAGTTTTGTCACAGCTAATACCACTTTAGGCGACGACAAAGTGTCGCCGCAGAATAACGTTTAGGCGGCGACACTTTTGTCGCCGCTAATTTCACTTTAGGCGGCGACTTTCAATTATCGCCGCCAATATGTATAGGCGACAGTCTCATAGGCAGCGACTTAGCGGCGACAAAATGTCGCCACTATAGGGATTCAGTAGCGACTTTGAAACTTGTCGCCACTGAAAATCATTTTTTTTTTGTAGTAAAATTTGTAATGTTTAGATTTCCTTTATTAAAATTACTTATGGATATGGATGTGTAATTACAAAAGGTTTAATTTTTATAAATTTGTTTATATTTCATAATTATTATACTATTAAATGAAATTTAAATTTGATAATAATAATTATTAAATATAATTTCATAAATGACAAAAATATTTAAAAAAAATTATGTGAAGTACCAATTTTAAATAAAAGAAAGACATGAAGTACATAACTTTATTTAAGACATGATATAATATTAATATTGCATATATTTTATTTCAAATGAAAATAAATAAAGAAAGAGAAATTCTTCAATTCCTAGCGTTTAATTAATAATGAATATAGATTTATAATACAAAAATAGTGGTATTTGTGGGAGAAAGGACCAATAACAAGATATTATAACTAGCAAGACTGAGTGGGATATGTGTGTGTATATATATATATATATATATATATATATATATTTATATTACACACACATACTCTGAGCCTTTGAATAATTTTTTTTACCTGATTGGAATCATTATTCATTAACAAGATATACCCATTACGTGAATGCATCTATATATATATATATATATATGCATATACAAAGATATATAAGTAAAGGATATCTTATTAATTTCAAATGCTAATAAATTAAATATATATACATACATATATATATATATATATATACATACATACTTAATTGAGCCTTTGAATCTCAACAAGATACCCTAACTAGTAAGGGAACGAAGATTTTAGTTCTTCATCTTTTTCGTGAATAATAATCTCATGAGGGTTTTGGTCCAAAAATTGGTGTACGATCGTAGAGAGAATAGAGATATGTAGGGCACTTCAGCGTCTAGTGAACAATGAAAGGCGGGAGGGTTAGAGTGCTATTTAAATGAAACTACTTGACAATTTTTTGAAAACAAGAAACTAATATTATTATTTTTACAGGTCCTTACAACCAACACTCAAATATTTACTTCAAATAATTCACCATTGTTTATAAATAATTATAATTTTTTGGGTTAAAGAGTATTTTTGACTTAGAAGTATTCCGCGAGGAGCTAATATACCTTGTAAGTTTGGAGGGGCAATGTCGACCTGAAACTTTATTTTTGGGTCAATATCACCCTGAAAGTTTAAAAACGTAGTATTTTCGCTCTTACCATTACCCAAAGTTAAAATTGACCGTCAATTGACCAAAAGATGATGTGGCATGTCACGTCATCTTTTATATTTAGTTAAGATGTAAATTTGTCCATGAAATTTTCACTCGGGAATGCTGCGTATCCAAAAAAAAAATTTAGATTCAATATTACCCAAACTATTATCCAAGTTCAATTTAATTTTTAGTTTGACCAAATATACTCAACTGACAGTCCACATGCTATCCACTTCATTTTTTTGAAGTCAAAGTTATAAATAAAAATTTAAAAAAAATACATTTCTCTATCTGACATTCCAATTTTTTTCTATTTGTATAAGACTAATAGAAGAAAAAAAATTAAAAGGGATTGTGACAATGACTGAAAGAAAAGATAATAATTGATAATGTTTAAGTTATGGAAAGGAAGAAAAATGAAAGATTATAAAGAAATGGACTAAACTACAAATAGTAAAAGTTCATATATTAAACTGTAAATAGTGAAAGTTTGTGGACTAAATTGTAAATCGTAAAAAGTTTAAGGACCTAAATAGAGTTTTGAGATTTTATGGATCAAATTAAAATTTCAAATTCGATAGAAAGGGATTAAAATAGAATTTAGCAATTTTAGGGACTAAAGTGCAATTTTGTCAAATTCATAGGCAAAAGTGTAATTATGAAAAGTTGTATTAGAAAATGTCCAAAATTCCCCAAAAATGTGTCGGTCTCAAATTCTACTAGTAAATAAATGATAGAATTTGAGCTAAGCATATCTCTCAGAATTCTAATTTAAAGTTCTGATAAATTTATATTAATTTTCAAAGTCTAAAAATTAGTACAGTATCGTAGGGACTTCAGAATAATATAAAATTTTATTATAAGAATTTATGAAATTAACATGATTTAAAAAGGAGTTATGTATAATTTATTAGAAAAATTAACATGAAATAAGACCAAATAAAGGATTTAGAGAAAACGTATGGAAATTTTAAAAGGACTTCTGAGTCTCAAAAAATTATAAGATTTTGCAAAAAAAAATTATTTTATAGTAGAATAAATTTCTACAAGTATTATAACCCTTAAAAGAAATTTATAGAATTTACTTCAAAAAATAGAGTTATTTAAGGATATTGGTATAGGAAATTACTGGGAAATACCTTGGGATTTGTTCCAATTAACAATTGGACCAAGAAATGTCTTGGAGCACAAGTTGGTTCTAAGGATAATTTATGAATTTTTAAAAGGAATAAATCAAATAAAATCTAAGGAAACTTCAAGGAAGCAAGGTGGCATTTGAAGTGTCCTTGTGAACCCCATATTTGTGCCACATGAAAGCTATATAAGAGAGGAAGAGTTTTGTCATGTGATTCAAAATAATAAAATAATATAAGAATTAAATTGATTATGATTAAGGTTAATTAATTCAAAAACTAACTAATCAAATTTAAGATTAAAACATTGTAATAATTGGTTGAATGGGGGTAAAATGGTCCCAAGACCCTTGAAAATTTGTTATAAATACCCCCATTCTTCATAAAACCGTGGCACATGTTGAACCCAAGGGAAAACTCTTGCAAAATATAAACTTACCTAATCCAAGGCAATTCCAAGAGGAAGTTCAAGGCACTTTGATCCAAGGGAGTTAAGGCATAAGGTAAGTAATCTTCATTGGTTTTATATATATGTTTTAAAAGATTAAAACATAGGTTTTAAAGGTTGAAAAATGGATTTTCTCCCTTGAACCTATGCTGGCCGAAATGCTAAAGGAAGAGAAGAAAAGGAAGATTAAACTAAAATCATGTAATTAGTACTTAGATAAGTTAGATTGGATAATTGGTTATACAATTAATTTATATTTTTGACTTTGCCTATCATAAGGATCATTCTTCCACCTACTATATAGGAACAAGAAGAATGAATTTTAATGAGTTAATGCTTCCATTGAATTCAAATGATGATTTTGTGTATGAATGAATAAGATTAGAACTTTGTAAGCATTGGAATTGGAAAAGGGAAACCCTCTCTATTACTGTTCATATTGTGAACATTGATATGAATTTCATGATTTTAATGCTTCCAATGGTTTTAAAATAAAAAATTGTGTGGGATTAAGTGATTCTCTGTTTCTTTTTATGCTATAGTCATATATCATAATTAAGGGACATGGAAGCATGTAAGTTATCATTATGCAAGCATGATCATTAAGTGCACACATATTAACATCAAGCATATAGTTGCATATTTGTATGATATCCGTTTGTTACTGAGATTTCTCTAAACATCTCAACCCCTCCATGTCATCCCAATCCCAACAAGTTCTGCAAAGATGGAAGGATATGAAGTTTTATGAAGAAAAGTTAGGGATTGGATAATATGATGATATATGAATTTGTTATAATTGTATTTAATATTGTAATGTACAATGTATGCTTAAAAGTAGTACAGTTGTGGCTGTTTATAAAAATAGTAAATGATGAAATAAATATACAATATTTTAGCAGTGATTAGTTAACATGTCAAGCTACGTTTTGATATTAAGAAAGCCTTATTTCGATGTCTATACAAAAAGAACAAATTTTTCAAAGTTTGAAACCAGAAACTATTTTCAGAATATTTTATCTTGATGCCAATATTGTATTGATTGGCTTAGTATTTGATCTGATAAGTATTTTTCCCTTAAACATTATTATATTAGCTTTGATTATCCTTTTGAACTACTTTATTTAAATTTTTTTAGAATTAATTATGATTTTTCAAAATCTATCGCCAAATCTAAAAATACCAAATGAGCAGTACCCATGAAGCTTGGAGATTCCAGATTTTGTAATTGAACTTCAATGGACATTTAAGTAGTTCTAAATACTACTCAGTGGTCCCTAAGACATACGAAAATAAAGTGTTACACTCCAAGCCCCATCCTTAAAAGATATCACTCTTGGGATACCATATTTCATTTTAGAAATAACATATATTATTTTTCGAGAGGTTACCAGAGTATGGTTTGCTGAGAGCAATACTTTGATAACAATGGAGCTTTGAGGGATGCATTTTTTTTAATTTTTTTCCTTGTTTATAAATATGACTTGGGAAAAAATGAAATAGATGACATGTGTACTAACTAATTTTTTTTGTTCAATATCCCCTAAAAATTATCTAGGTTCAGTTTGGCCGTTAGTTTGACCAAATGCTAAGTTAGTCAGTATACATGTCATCCACTTCATTGTTTTCCCAAGTCATAGTTATAAACAAGGGGAAAAATTTTAAAAAAATATGTATCCCTCCAAGCTCCATATTTATCAAAGTATTACTCATAACAAACCATACTCTAACAACCTCTCAAAAAATAATGTATGTTATTTCCAAAATGAAGTATGGTCTCCCGAGAGTGATACTTTGTTAACGATGGGGTGTCACACCTTACTTTTTTGAACACCTTAGAGATCAATTGGTAGTATTTAGAACCACTTATATAATCATGGAAGCTCATATGCAAAATATAGAATTTCCAATCTCACGAGTACTATTCATGTGGTATTTCTAGATTTGATGATGAATTTCAAAAAATTCATAATTAATTCAAGAAAAATCAAAACGAAGTAGTTCAAAAGGCTACACGAAGCTAACATAATGTAGTTTAAGGGACAAATATATCTCAGACCAAATGCTTAGTCAATTAGTACAGTTTTGGATATCACTGTTCATTTGGTCAAAAATTTTAGAAAACATATTTTGATCCCTAACTTTAAAAAATTTGTTCTCCTTATACCGACATCGGAATAAGATGTTCTTGGTACTAAAATAAAGTTTGACATGTTAACTAAATGCTAATAAAATATCATACATTTATTATATCATTTATTATTTTTAATCACATCACAAAAGCCACTACCTTATCATGAGTTATTGTTCACATACCAAAATCTATCAACTCTACATATTACATACATTTCCAAACTTATACAATACATGTCTAAACAAGAAACATATATCATCGTCATTTATTCCTCTCCTCTAGTGCTTTAAGGTCCTTCTATTTGGGAATATAATAAGGGTGAGATTTCTAGAAAAATATTAGTAGTAAACGGGACTAAATAATGTATGCATTACATGTGCTTAGTACTTGTGTTTGCTTGTAATTGTGTAAGCATAATGTAATGTGCAAGCTTCCATGTATCATATGAAATACAATTGATCAAATTAATCATAGAAATAGAGCTTCAATCATTTACACATATGCAACACAATTTAATAAAGTCATAACACAACTAAGCATAATATCAAACGCATACAAGTTTATGATAGTTTACTACCTTGATACTTTACTTTCTTTTACTCTCTTCCTTGTCACTTTCCTTTGATATATGGATGCATTAGCATACAAATCAATGCCTAGATATCATACAATCATTCATTCATTCATCACAATCCAATTGTAACTAGGGAGAAAGACAAAAAAAAGCTCATTTGAATTTCAAAATGACAAATTGGGCTTCTCAATATTGAAAATGACAGATTGGGCAAGAGGCCCAATCTGTCATTTGTAAATTTATATGCAAAAACTAAATTAGCCTCCACTTTGCTAATAGTATTTGCAAGTTTGACAATACGATTTATAACTTTGCCAATGGTATTTACAACTCTGACAATGGTATTTGCAACTCCTATAATAGTTTTTATAACTTTGGCAATAGTATTTGCAATTTTAACAATGGTGTTTGTAACTTTGACAATGGTATTTGTAATTTTGGCAGTGATGTTTGTAACTTTGCCAATGGTATTTGTAACTCATATAGTGGTATCTGCAATTTCAACAATAATATTTGCAACTCCCCCAATGGTATTTGTAACTCCCACAAAGGAGAAAAAATAACTTTACCAATGAGATTGATAACTTTGCCAATAATATTTGTATCTCTTACAATAGAATTTACAACTTTGTCAATGGTATTTACAACTCCCGCAATAGTATTTGTAACTCCCACAATGGATAAGGAGCAACTTTGCCAAAGGGATTAACAACTTTGCTAATAGTATTTGCAACTCCCACAATGGTATTTGGATCAAAATGCCTTGAAAATTCTTTATGTTTGGTTAAGTTTCAAATCCTCTAGAGTTTTCCCTAGTTCTTAGCACCATTTGTGAAGGAAATAATGGGATATTTATAGAGTAATTTTAGGTAAGTTAGGACTATATTATCCCTCATTTTCATAATTATTACCATAGTTTAATCTTTCATTTTCGTAATTATTACCATGGTTAATCTTACTTTTTATTGGTTGAATTTTGAATTAATTAAACTTAATCATTATTAATTTAATTATTACATTATTTTATTATAATGAAGCACATGGGATAATCCATTCTTCTTATATTTGGCTCCACATGGATGAGGTATAGGTCTCACAAGAACACTTCACACACCACCTCACATATTCTTGAAAATTCTCCTTTCTTTTTTTTAAATTACCTTGAAAATTCATTTGATCACATGGCAATGCCTTGGCATCTTGGGCTCTCACACAACGCCATTTTGGGCCCTTTTTGAGTCTACCTCTTTAGTTGGCATACATATCAAGACACTTCCTTTACTGGGTATTCTATTATATCTTAAATTTTGGGATAAATTCTATAAAAACTCCTTTAAGGGTTCTAACATTTTAAAAATTCATTCTAGCACTAAATGAATTTCCTGCAAACTTTTATAATTTTTTGAGACCCAGAAGTCCTGATAACAATTCCACATATTTCTTTAAATCATTTATCGGTGTCTTATTTTACCTTAAATTCTTTAATAAATTCTACATGACTCCTTTTTAAATTCTATCAATTTTATAAATTCTTATAATAAATATAAGAATTTCCTATAAAATTTTATCTAAGATCTAGAAGCTCCTGTAATAATTTCTAAACTTCAAAAATTAATATCAATATTAATCCTCTAATTTGGAACTGAAATATGTCTTGGCAATTTTGGGCATTTTCTGGCTAACTTTCTCATAATTACGATTTTCTCCTGAATTTAGCAAAATACATTTTAGTCCATGAAATTGTCAAATTTCACTTTAGTCACTTACTACACATTATAAAATTCTAGTTTAGTCTCTAAAATTTCAAACTCAAGTTGGGTCCCTATATATTTTTCCTTGAATTTTTTATTTAACTTTTGCCCAAATGACATGTACATCCCCTGGCTTTATAACTTTATATTTTTCTCTTTCTTTAACTTGTCAATTATCTAACCATTATCTTTTCTTTTGATTATCATCTTAATCCCTTCCTAAACTCTTTTCTCTATCAATCTTATACATATAGAGAAAATTTAGGATGTGACACAGAGCTTAGAGGAATATATTTTTTAATTATTCTTTATTTATAAATTTGACCTAAAAAACTGAAGTGAACTGGTTAGTTTAATATATTTGGTCAAACTAACAATCAAATTAAACCTAGATAACAATTGGGACAATATTGAACCGAAAAAATGTCCAAATACCCAAGCTCCTGAATGAAAACTTCCAGGTCAAAGTTTCACCTTAACCAAAAATAAAGATGATGTAGCGTACCACGTCAGTATATTAGTCAACTGACAGTCAAAATTAACTTTGGATAATGGTAAGGACAAAAATGCTATATTTTTAAACTTTTGGGGTGACATTACCCCAAAAAAAGGCTATAGGTCGACATTTCCCTCATAAAACTTTCAAAGTGATTAGCTCATCAAGTAATACTTTCGGGATAAAAATGCCCTTTAACCCTAATTTTTTTAAATTTAAAAACTTACAATTATTGATGCATTTTTTTCTCGTATAGGTCACTAACAACATTATGAATTGATAGTCAAGATAATACGAACAATAAAGAAATAAAGAGAAAAATATAAGGAGGAAGAAGAAGCACTCTAGATATTATTATTATTAAGAATGTATTTTCATATACAAGGAGTCATGTGAGTGAATGGAACCAGCCACCCCGCCTATGCTTACCCCTATCTTTTATTAGTATTTCGTAGGATGCGTGAGGAGTTGGATGACACTTTCCAAGGGATTTGGTGACCTGCCAATTTTAGCTAATTTTTAGGTTTCTAAGTCTAAAAATTGGGATGTGATGGTTATTATATCCTTTCATGAATTTTGTAAGCACTTTAAAAGTAAATTATTCACTTGTTGAAGACTCATAATCTAAAAGCTCCCACTTATAAGAAGCATACATGAATCATTGACACAAATTGAAACATGTTCCATTAAACATAAAAAAGACTCAAAGTCTTTACACAATCACATGAAATCATGTTCTCAACATAATAAACATAAAGAAACCAAAAAAATAAGGATACATCAATCAATATAAAAGTGACAATACTTAATAATGGTTTATAATGGTTTTCCCTAAATTTTTAAATTTAGGAGTTTTAAACATAAATCTTATAGCTCTTTTGACAATGTCAACCCATAAAGCTTTATTTGCATGTATGCCTCTAGCTCTTACTACTTCATCATGACTTTAACATAGAACTCATCATTCTTCTTATCAATCATGAACTCGGCATATTGTGAAAGATTTCATAAACACTTTTTATGTTTATGAGTCTAGCTATATCATCTTCAGCTATACTCCTAGGGGTAAAGTAAGGGGTTAGTTTACTTATTTTTCCTCTTTTAGAGGTTCATCAAAATTAGGAGGCTCACACATATATCTAGAATTTGAGTAAGGCAATTGAGGTTCCTTGGTTTCCTCCATCTGTTCCTCAAGATCACCTTCTGGATCTTCTTCAACTAGAAGGTTAGCACCATAATCCTCACTCTAAGGTCTGTATTCTAGACCTTCCTCAAGATCCTCTTCTAGATTATTAATATCTTTAACTTCTTCCGGATCTTCTTCCTCAAGAAGCTCCATATCAGAATCCTCACTCTAAGGTTCATACTATGGTGTCTCATCATCTAGATATGAGAAACTTAATTAATCATATGAAATGATTTCAATATTACTTGAAGCCCCTTGCTTCCTTTTCACCTAGGGATTGAATAATGTGAATTATTAAAATTATTTTGAAACTTTTAACCACATAAAAATACCAAAAAATGCACATAAAAACATATTAATAGACCCAAAATTGACCTAAATATAGAAAAATTATATCTCAAAATAAAGAACTCAAATTTAAAGATTTTTAGGAATAAATTGCATCTCAAACGGATCTCCCATGCACACGCTCCTCAAGAAGAAAAATATAGGTGAATTCGAAAACAAATGATACAAGAAAATATGGTTGTTCATGGGCAGGGATGGGCAGGGCAACCCCCCTGCCTGGTGCCCTGCCCGAAAAAAGCATGGGTTTCATTTTGCAGCCCGATGCTCGGCCCTGCCCGATAAAAACCCTAACCATTTTGGGCTGGGCATGGGCGGGCTGGGCGGGCAGGTTGTGATGCTCTGCTCATGTTGGGAAAAATAATCTGTAATTATAAACTTCTAAAATAATACCATATTCATATGTCTTCAAAAGTTAAATAATATCTATAATATACTAAAAATAAGGTAACAAAAAGATAATAATTAAAGTATTAAAATTCATTGCATATAAAAAAAGTTTTGAAGTCTAAGTAATTTGTAATTATAACTTTGTATAAATTTTCTAAATATTGATAAAGATGAAGCATTTAAAAAATAAAATAAACAATTATAATTTATAATATAATAATATTATGATTAGTAAAATTAAAAAAAATCAATATAGTTATAAATATTAAAAG
The DNA here is from genome assembly GCA_037074615.1 of Leucaena leucocephala. NCBI lineage: Eukaryota > Viridiplantae > Streptophyta > Magnoliopsida > Fabales > Fabaceae > Leucaena > Leucaena leucocephala. The sequence goes on along the minus strand of CM073567.1, from coordinate 10,018,508 downwards.
ACGTAACTTACTTACTTAACTACTTAGATTTTTAAAATGACCCTTTAGTCATCAGTAACTATCATATTCTCCCTTCCAAATGTAGTATCTAGGGAGAAAAGTAAAAAAAAAAAGAATAAGTGCCCATGGGCAGGGCAACCCCCCCTGCCCGGTGCCCAGCCCAAAAAAAGTATAGGCGACATATTATAACCCGGTGCCCTGCCCTGCCCTATATTTATCTGGTTGGGTAGGGCTATTTTTTCGCGGGCTCGAGTGGGCATACCGAGCCGCGGGCTTTATGAATATCCCTACAAGAAAGTATAGGTATATATAAAATCCGCATCTCATAATTAGATATGGAATTCTGTACCAAAAAAACAGATATGGAATTATTGCTCCACATCTTCTCTTCATCTCACCTTTTATAGAGTAGTTTAATTTTTCAAACTTATACTTCATGGCATATCCATAAAGATTCACTTCTATACCCACTTGAATGAATAAGTTAGATAACCCAATATAATAGCTTTCAAATTTCACATGACTGATTTTATTATCATAAAACAACACATAAACTCAAAATACATGGGCACACAAAGAAATTGAATCATGGTTACCTCAACTTTTATAAACTTAACAAACGTTGGTCATCCTTTAGCCAACATAAGCACACTTCTTGCATTACCACAATTTTCCTTTGTCAAAATGAAATCCAAAGTTTTAGATGGGTGAAATTATAGATTGTGCACTGGATTACACAAATTATCTCAACATTCTCTAAGTCTTTGAACCACGTCAGTGTCGTCACTTGCAAGAACAATCTTCTCATATGCTACTTAATTTTCTCTACTCACTCCATGTATCAAATTGATGCAGTTTTAATTTCTCATCCCCCAGAACTGCAATATTGACCTTAATTGTATATTTTTTTCATTTTATATAATGTGATCTTTTTATCAAAAAAACAATGTTCAATTTACGCATTACAAATAATGACTTGTGAACATCATAGTTTAACTTCCTCCCTTACCAATAATAGTAAAGTTCATCTTGAAAATTATATTAATGTACATAATCTGTTTTGATTTTATTAAAGTCTTGAAAATTTATTTAAAAACAAAATTTAAGTGATAATTAGACATAGATCTCATGCATTACATTAAACACCTTTAGTTTTAGAGTAGCAGACATTAACAACTTAAGGTTATAAATAAAATTAAACTCATCACTTTCCATTTATAAAAGCATAGTTTATACCATTAACCCACTAAGCTATTGGTAGTGCATTGAATTTTAAGTGACTTGTATTGTGTATGCATACAAGTTATGAGAACTAAAACTGCTTTTAAATTTTCGTATATTATGATTAGTTTAATATGAAATGACGAAGGGCACTGAAATGATGCGCCCACTTTTACACATAGTATATATTCCTCCAATTCTTAATATTAGAGAAAAATTGATTAATTTAGATATATTATAGAAGTTAAATAAATCAATTAATTATAACTAATAATTTACTATAATAATTAATTAACTAATTTAGATAAATTAATTAGTTTATAATATAAATTTGTCTTAAGGGGTTAGATTTAGTCAAAATTAATTAATTTATTTATTTAACTTTATTAATCTACTAAAATTAGTTAATTACTTCTTATATTAAAGATATGAAAGAATAAAACATCTGATTTGAACAGTTTGTAACAAGAAAAAAGAAACTTCACTTTTTTTGTTTGGTTTACTTTTTTTTAGTACTAAAAAATTTAGGTATATTCAGCATCAATCATTTATTAAGACTAGGGTATAAACCCAGAATTTAAAGAGTATTTATAACAGACTTACGAAATCACCTATTAAATGAGTTCTCACGACGATAATAAGAATTAAACTCATATATTTATAGGATATAAGCCCATTCTATACTATATATGACAATTCTCTTGACTTTTTGTTTGGTTCACTGCATTGCCATTTGCCTGTTGTGTGCTCTCTTTTCCTAATAAGGCTTTTTTGGTTATCAATAATTTAATATGCAGTCCCAGCGGATGGCTCCTGAAGTCCTTCGAAAACGAACCTTCAAATGAGAAGTAATTTCTACAAACTAAAGACTTCAATTTCAATGGTCAAGTGTTAAATGCTTAAAATTTAAATTTCATTATTTATGAGATCTGAATTTTATAAGATCTCATAAACTCCATGTCTCATAAAATAAAAGGAGCTAAATCTTAGAGAATCTGAGAAAAACAGAAGAAATAATCATATCTAAAGAGATGATAAAAAGCACCGTCCAAATTTATCGGGAACAATCTCACTTCATATTAATTTAGATAATAAAAATATATTCAATAAGCTTAAAAATAAAATGTATTCACTAAACAGAGAGAGAATGAAAATTGATAAATAATCTTAGAAAAAATCTAGGCAAAGGCAAAGATAAGTACGAACTGGGCAAATATGAGTATGGATATGGGAGACAACGCGATGAGAGCTTGCAATAGTGCGTATATCAACATGACAAGCTTATATTTGGACACGATGAGTTCGGATCTGGATGCGAAAAGCACAAATCTGGAAGCACTGAGTATGGAGAAGACTACAAGTACAGAGAAGAATACAAGTATGGAGGAGACGACTCTACACGGAGGAGATGCCAAGCACAAAGAAGAAGGCTAGTGTCGAGGAAGGCGACGAACGAAGCTAAAGAAGTTGTTGTGCTTGAATTAGTTAGGGAGGAGATAGCAAGTGTGATCTTATAAGAGTTATGGGATGAGAGAGTTTAAGAAAAATGATAAATAAATATGAGAGGATGCAAAAGGATGATAAAATGTGGTTTAAAATTGGCGGCTAAATGAAGTCTATTGTAATTTTTTAAGTTTTAAATCATCTTCTAAATCGTGTTTCACAATAACCGATTTAAAAAATTGTAAATATTTTTTAAAAAGAGTTAATTTGAATGCTTTTTAGACTAACTATACAAACGCCAGGTCCAAAATCAATAGGTCTAAAAAGTATATTTTAGACCTATTGTTTTAAGAACAAATTTAAAATATTATTTTACTTTCTAAACCTTGTATATAGACAACTGGTTTAAAAAAATATATATTTTAGATCGTATATACAAACATCATGTTTAGAAAGTATATTTGAGATCAGTTGTATGTGGAACATGCCTAAAACTCTACCAATATTTATAAAAATATGACAAGTCGCATATTTTAGTCTATCTCCGCAACTTCTAATGTAAAAAAGGCAATTTGAAAGACTTTTTTTCTACTAATGTAGATGGAGGGGAGGGGAAATTTTTGTGAGTTAAATTTAAAAAAATTGGTGAAGTAGAGTTAAAAGTTTTTAATTAAATTTTCTTACTCTTTTATCTTATATCTTTATAGAAATTTTATAACTCTACTTTTTCTAATTTTTTTTAAATGCAACCCAAAAGTTCCCGTCCAAATCCCTCACACCAAATGGCCCTTACCTTATATAATCCCAAACAGAAGTCAACCCCACAACTTTGAAGTACCATAAACCCGCCAATAGTCTTATAGCATAGCACAATAACTCCCTGTATACAGGACTTACAGTACCCCACCCTAACCCGTACGCCAACACCACCAAGCAAACATCTTTGTAAGATATAACAAATAATATGAAAATATCAAGTGAACAAAACATGTATACATTAAACAAACATGATTTATTAAAGATGTAAATAATAATTGAATATATTTAAAATAACAAATATAAATGGCTACTTAACCAAAATTCTATAAATGGTTACTTAAATTTTAGTTATATGTCTCATAATACATACCTTGATTAATTGCATTATCTCCCTCAACTACATTATTACTTATAAATTGTAATTATTTAGAAAGATCAAGAACCAGAATATACATATTCAAGTATTAAATTGCCTCTAAGTAAAACCCCCAAATTTCTTGTAACCACATCATAAACATTTAAAAGTTAGTAACAATATTTCCCTACTAGTTCCTCGTATTTCTTAGCCAACAATAAAATATCATATCTTTATTTTATTTTTTGAGGAAGAGGATTGTACTTCTAGAGTTTATTATATACTTTTATTTAAAGTGGTGGAGGAATACTATAGTTACAAAGATAAATTAGATTATTATAAATTAAACAAATAATTTAAATTATACAAACCACGTATGAATAGAAAAGTTTTACAAAAGCAGCTTATAGATGTTAAAACTATTTAAAGTATAACTAACAATAGCTCTGACTTGTGCTAAATTTCTGAAGAGTATATGTTTATCCACAAAAAGCTGTATATTCCTAGCCTCCCATAGTTTCCAACAAATAATGCATATATCAATCTTCTAAGAAACATGTAGTTGCTTAGTTAAAATCATTTTCTTCAACAAGTGCACAGTATCTTATCCAAAAAAGTCACTAAAAGATCTTGATGGAAGATTTTCTTCCAAAAACTAGAAGTCAAATGATAGAATTTAAAGATATGATCAATATCCTCAATCCCCCCATAATAAAGCTCCCAAGTCAAGTGACTTGTCATCCCACGTCTATGCATTTCCTTATTCGTAAGGAGCTTCTGTTTAAGTAAGATCCACATAAAGGCTTAGCAATGGAATCTGATTTAATATTTATGCAATACTTACTTCTTAAGATTTTAACCCATAATAAATCACATTGAGATATCAGTTTGAAGATAAGCTTAAAAAAAGCCTTATTTTGAGATTCAAAGTAAAGGAAATCACAACTACTATTTTCTATTGGTTGACAAATATCTGCCCCCTTTACAAGATTAACTCCTCGGTTAGTCATATCTTTATTTTTTTAAAACCATTTACTTCCCATTTAATTATAATATAATTATCTCTCTCTCATCCATTTTATTATATATTATCCCTCTCAACATATTTTTCTCTATCACACATATTAATCTTTCTCTCTCACACCCCGCACTAAACATAAATATATATCTCCCCCATAAACACCATTCCCTTCCTCCCTCTCTCGCTCTCACCCTACACAAACTTTATATATATGGTATCATTTTATCACAAAAGAATATATGGTATTATTATTGATTTCACGAATAAACCTACTCAATATGTTATTGAATAATTTATAAATTAGGTAATATTTTAATATATACTACTAACACTACTCCCTTATATCTCAATAAGCTATATTTAAATAAATTTTATCTGTCAGTCATGTAGGAAAAAAAGAAAATCAATCTGATTATGAGATAGATATTTTGCAAATAGCATCTTATATATAATCATATCAAATCAATATAATTGTATTTTCATACTTTTTAATTTTAGTTCACTAATTGGAAACAAGTCTAATTTTGTTTTTAAAAAAATTGTCTAACAATGAGCTTGATTATCATCTATTTTCATATTTAAAATACATATAAATAATCATATTATTATATATTACATAAATAATTCAAAGATTGTTAAAAGATAAAAATTCTACAAATTAATATTAGCAATGGACAAAATTCCATCGCAAAATTGGAATAGGTTATCCTGCCAGAATTAGCGACGGAAACTTGTCAGAGTAGAGACAGAAATTAGAGACGAAACTATTCCATTCAAAAATTATGTGGTAAAAACACTTTTTCCGACGGTCGGTATCAGTTCCGTCACTAATTTACGACAAAATTACGTTCCATCGCAAATCCGTCATTGTGTCCATCGCAAAAGTCCATTTGCGACGGAAACTGTGACAGACTAGCGACGGAACGTAATTCAGTCGCAAAAACATGTTTCTTTTTGTAATAGTAAGTGAAAAGTTACATTCGATTTTATTTATAATCTTAGCTGGTTATTGTCAACCTCTCCAATTCAAAAAGAAATATTATAAATGGGATAGCTTGATTATATAACGATTTCATTTCTTTCTTGAAATAGGTCTGATTTGTTCAGTTTTGGCGTCATCCTCTGGGAGTTAATGACTCAATCAATTCCATGGAACAATTTGAATTCCTTGCAGGTCCTCTCTCACACACACATTATTGCACAGAAAACTGAAATGTGTAGAGAATTGGTTCATTTATATACATATACATATATATATATATATATATATATATGTATACACACACACACAAAGAGAATTAGGTTCTGATGCTACAATTAGTTTGCATAACCATCCAAGACTGCCGGCATAGTGCTTCTTGCCTTCTTCCAGAGATACATGCATATGTATGTATGTTCCTTTTTACGTTTGCATGGTATTTCTTTTCTTCTTGTTTTTTTTATACAAATTTTTTGAAAAAAGTTAGACTTACCTACGATCTAAGAATAAAGCAAAATCTCACTTCTTCTTAGACGATACCAATATTAGGCAGGGTGAACCGTCTATTACCCTCAAGTATAAATATAGATACCCATGAGCTAAAATATCTCCCCAAACAATTTAAATGGAACCACAACAAAGTAGTATTTTCTAAAGATTGAATATATTCTAAATGATCACATATTTTACCCATTTATCCTTTTACTAATTAAACCTTTGGATAATAAGTGTATTTCTTTTCTTCTAAACTAAAACTAAAATGCGTGTCACACAAATGACTATAAGCAGTGATTCACACCAACGGCCCTCTCATGTGAAGAGCTTATAAGTTCTTGGGATGGCTTTTTTTACCCCTTAACTGACTTATAGCAAGAAAAAATGGTTTTTGGTCAGGGTTAAGTGTTTGACATGACTTTTTTTCTATCTCGCTTTTAGTAAGTAATTTTAAAATAGAATCTACTTTGAGGTGCTTCAAAAAAAAAGTTACTTTGCCACCGAGACAAAATAAAATGACAGAAAAAAGATATTGTAATGGGATAAAAGCCTTCTTTCAATATATCATCTAAATAAACTCACTTTTAAAAATCAATTGTAATAAAATCCTCATCTAAATATAAATCATATTTTACCCCCAATTTCGATTTGTAAAAATCAGATAAAATAAAAGTCACTTTTACTAATACTATCCCAAAAAGAGCTGTAGAGAATGATGTCACTTATCAACAGAGTAACAACCATATTTGTAAGGGTGGGTATCGGCATGGGTAAGATTGGGCAGGGCAGTCCCCTTACCCAGTAACCTATTCAATAAAAATATAGGTTGTATTTTACAGCCCGATACTCGGTCATACCTGTTAAAAGCCCTAACTATTTTAGGCTGGACATACGTTAGCTTGGCATAGGCAGGCTAGATATGCCCAAGTTGTAATTTCATACTCATGTTATGAAAAAATCTACAATTATAAACTTATAAAATAATATCATATTGATATATCTTTAAGAGTTAAATAATATCTATAATTCACTGAGAACAAGGCAACAAAAAAGTTAATAATTAAAGTCTTGAAATCTATTGCATATAAAGAAAAAGCCTTGAAGTCCAAGTGTTCGTAATTGCAACTTTACATCAATCTCTCCAATGTTGATAGAAATAAAGTATCTAAAAAAATAAAATAAATAATTATAATGTGTAATGTAATCATATGATGATTAGTAAAGTTGAAAAAAAAGAAAAAGTTAATATAGTTATAAATATTAAAATATAGAACTTACCAATTTAACTACTCATATTTCTAAAATGACTATCTAGTCACTAATAATTATCATATTCTCCCTTTCAAATATAGTATCTAGGAAAAAAAATAAAAAAATAAAAGAAATGGTGATCATAGCTAGGGCAGGTAGCCCCTTACCTGGTGCCTAGCCTCAAAAAAATATGGATTGTATTTTATGGCCTAATGCCTAGCCCTATTCTATATTTATTGGGCTAAGTAGGGCTTTTTTATTGTGAGCTCAGGTAGACATATCAGGCAATGGGCTTTATGTCCACCCCTACATATTCGTTAAGAGGATTACAAAATCCTGAGTTGCTCCTTAGGCTCACAAGAACTAATATATATTGATTCAAAGAACTCTTATAAAAATATTTATATATTAATTACTAATAAGGTATTTATATTGACAGTAAGATTTGAACTCACAATTTTATAAGTTATGAGTTAATTTCCTATCAATTGAATTAATATTTGTTGATATATTATAGATTTCATATTGTTGTAGCAGTGAAAAGTTAAACCCCATAACTTGAGTATGAAGATTTTTTTTTTTAATAACCTTTGAGCTACTCAATAATTGACATTTTTTTATATATATTTAAATAATTAATTAATTTAAATTGAGACTTTAAAATCAATATACTTATTTCCTTATGTTTTTTTTAATAAAATAGTATTCGATACTCAGTTCTCCTATTTTATATTATAATTAGTTTATGATTAGATCAAGTACCTTTGCATACTTGAATACTATGAAGATTTTCTTGCTTAGCTCTCCATCTCAAAGGTCACAAAGAGGATAGAGACAAAAAGAAATCACAGTTTAATAAGTAGGGACAAGGTGATTTGTTTATTGTATATTATTAAATATTATTACTCTGATGAAATAATATTATAGAAGACAACTTGTGGGATCGTATTCTTATTGTCCCATGTTGTGTTTGTTTTTTTTTTTTGGGTAAAATGTCCCATGTTGTGTTTCTCCTGTTTAAAGATTGAATAACATTCAAGGGGCTTGTGGTCCTCCCTCTTGCTTCACCGACTTTTCAGATTCTAGTTCACTGTACTTTAGTTTGTTTACCTGGTCAAAGATATTCCTAGATCTCGGTTACATACTTACACACAGGTCCAAGTCAACTAAAGAGAAAGCCCAATTCAATTGCAACTTGGATTCATTAACCTCATTTTTCATATTGCAGGAAAATTGTACCGTGGAGTATTTATTATTATTGAAAAAATATTTTAAAAATAAAGTTATAAAAAATTAGTTTAAGATCCTATATATTAACAAAATTTAAAATACTGAATATAAAAAAAATGTGCTAAATACAAGTTAAAGTACTTACTATTATTAAAATATATATATTTATATTAAAAATTATATTTAATATATTAGTAAATATTAAATATAGATATCTTTTATTTTAAAATTTAGAAATTCAAATCAGGGAATAATCTGCTTCCTTCTAAAACCCACCTCAGTTGATAAATAGTTCAATGAATATACCTACAAATTACTTTTAGAATATCCTATATGTTCCTCCTCCGGCCTTACTGCCAGATTGTACATCACCTATAATTTAGGCGCACGTGAACTTCAAGACCTGAATATACTGATCAACAGTGATGTAACATATCAATACACCACGGGTTTTTCTACGCCTGAAAAGTGATTTCGTTATCTACTTTTTTTAATAAATAAAGATATTTAATTACTTTTAAAAATTATTTATAAATACTAAATCCACAAACCGTTTATTCTCCAAAAAGCTTTATCAAATACTTAAACAAACAATTATAAATTTGCATTGTTGTGGCAAAAAAATTATAAATTTGCATAGTTTGTGTTAAATACTTAAATTTATAGTCCTTACAAATAAATTGATTCTTATGAATAATTTTAACCATTATTTTATCATAGCTTTTATTCTTTAAAAAAGTTCCAATAAATTTAAGTAAAGATTATTGTAGTTTATCCATTATAAAAAAATTAATTCATTAAGAGATTAATTCTTTAAATTATGGTTAACTTTACTTATTTAAGATGATATGTTGCTACTATAGCAATTATATGTTTTGATTTTCATAGGAAATTTGACTAAGTTGATTATAATTTTAAAACTAAAAACTACTATTTTAAATAAAGTGCTTCTAACCGTATCACCAAAATTAAAACTAATTGATTGAGTTAATTTTATTTTAAAAAAATAAATTTCCTATTTTATCTAGGGATATACATGGGTAGGGCTGAGCAGGGCAGCCCCCTGCTTAGTGCCCTGCCCAAAAAATACATGGGCTGCATTTTACAGTCCGAGGCCCCGCCCTACCCAGTAAAAGCCCTAACAATTTTGGGCAGGGCATGAGTGGGCTGGGCATGCCCAAATCGTGATGTCATGCTCATGTTGTGAAAAAAATCTCTAATTATGAACTTATAAAATAATACCATATTCATGTGTCTTCAAGAGTTAAATAATATCTATAATCCATTAAGAATAAGACAACAAGATAATAATTAAAATCTTGAGATCCATTGCATATAAAAAATAAGCGCTGAAGTCTAAGTAATTTGCAATTATAACTTTGTATCAATCTCTCCAATATTGATAAAGATAAAGCATCTAAAAAAATAAAATAAATAATTATAATTTGTAATATAATCATATGATAATTAACAAAGTTAAAAAAAAAAAGAAAAAAATTAGTATAATTATAAATATTAAAAATACAACTTACCTATTTAATTACTTATATTTTTAAAATTACCTTCTAGTCACCAGTAGCTATCATATTCTCCCTTCTAAGATAGATAAAAAATAAAAAAAATAAAAGAATGGAGGCTCATGGACAGGGCAGCCCCTATACCTAGTGTCCAACCCAAAAAATACATGGGTTATATTTTACAGCCCGATGCCTGACCCTGCCCTATATTTATCAGGCTGGGTAAGGTATTTTTATTGCGGGTTGGGCAGGGCATACCGGGCCACGGGCTTATGTGCACAGCCCTAATTTTATCTATATTTTAAAGAAAATCTTTTAATTTTGTATTATATTTTTCTCATAGTTAATTATGTTAAATATGAATAATATTAAAAAAAATTATTAAAATTGTCAAGTAACTTATAATAATAACTATATATCTTTTTCTAAAAAGAGTCTTATAATAGTATCAATGAGAATATGTTTAAATATAATAATATTTAAATATAATTAAATAATAATAATATTATATATTATTTTATTTCTTAATATATAATTTAAATAAAAATTTGATATTTTTTTAAATATAATATCTATTTTTTTTTATTAATTTATTTTTAAATTATTTTTATTAATATTTTCTCAATAATAATTAATTAAATGATAGAGAGAATAAGTTAAAAAAAATATTAAAATATTTTAAAAAAATATGTTAAATTAATTAAATAGGTATTAATTATATATTAAAAAATTAATTTAATTAATATAAATATTTTTATTTTTAAATATTTTAATTATATTCATTAATTTACTCATTCTTTTTTGTATATTTATTTTGGTAGGAGTGTTAATTATAATAATTTAAAAAAATTAATAAATATAAAAAATATATTTTATATTTAAAATAAAAATAATTTTTTGATTAAGTTATATATTAAATATTGAAAGAGTAGGAAAATACAATTAGTATTGGGTAGAAAAGCGAGAATTTTGGAATAAATTGGGAAAGGAGCAAGCGCGTGGTGGCAGACGAACGACGATTTTTAGTTGAAACATTTTTTCTGTCCATAAAAAATGCCAAGCATGCAGACGGCAGCTGCACATGTTGAAGGCAAAGTGTGAACTCTGACATTGAGATTGGGTAGTTTGACGTGATCCTATTCCTGCCAACACCTCTACACCCATTTCATTCCTTATAAAATTTGATCCTGCCTAGTGTAAATGACAGTTTTGTCCAAAACAAGACCAATTAAGCTATTGACAACTATTTTATGCTTCTGATAAGTTTTAGATTTTGATAATACGTATCAATCACAACTGACAATTTTGGTTTAAAAAACTGACAAGAATGAAGCCAGCCGGGGACCAGTCAATTGTGCCTTAAGGGTGTGGTTGAATTAATTTTTAGAAAATAAATTTTAAAATAAATATATTTTAGAAAATATATTTTGAGAAAAATAGATTTTTGGAAGAATAGATTTTGGAAAATAGATTTTGGGAAGAATAGATTTTAAAAATAGAGATATTTGAATGATTAGTAGTAAAATCACTTTTTATATTACTAAATTATCAAAAAGTGTATGATTTGATTAAAAGATGAGAGATGGTAGAGAATAAATAGGAGAGATGAGAGAGTGTAGAGAAGAGAGAGAAAAGATGAGAAAGTTTGAAGAAAAGAGATGAGAGAAAGTATAAGAAAAAAGTATAGGTAAAATAGTAATTGAATAATCTATAAATTTTTTTATTGTTTTAAAAATTATTTTCAGTAATTTATTTAAAATTATGGTTTCAAACTGAAATTTTATTCAAAATTAATTCTAAATAAAAATAGTTGTTTATTTTAAATTTTTTTAAATTAAAATTTTAGCTAAAATAAATTCTGAATAAAATTGATGTATATTTTAAATTTTTTTTAAATTAAAATTTTGATTAAAATCAATTCTTACAAATTGTTGTCAAACATACACTCAATCGAGGAACCTTAAATTTAAATATGGATGGATTATTCTTCAAGATTCATCAACTTCTCAATCTCATCTTTGTACATTCACCTATCAATCTACAGCTCAAAAACCCTTTCCCAATGCCTCCATGATGCCTTTTGATGATATTGTTTCTTACTCCTCCTGCTCCAATAGCCCCCTCATCGTCACATCTGAACTCTTTGGTCATATCCAAGCATTCTACAAGGAAACATTGTTTGCTTTATGGTTTATGCAGAGGAGTCCGCATTCCCTACTCATCATATCTATACCTAGAGAATGCTCATTCTCCATTTATTTATTTTTAAAAAATATAATTATATAAAATTATAATATCATCACTATTTATTGATTACTTATATTTATCATCTTAAAATATTTTTTATTAGTACAAGTACTATTTTCAATAATATTTATATTTTAAATTAATTTTTAATACGTTTAATATTTTAAAATATTTTTCTAATAGTACATTAAAATATTTTTTTATTAACACTTATGTTATAAACTAATTTTTTATATATCTAATATTTTAAAATATTTTTTAATAATATTCAGCATATATGAAAATTTAATTAGGATTCTAAATTATAATAAAAAATATTTCAGAATACTGATACCATTAAACTTAATTAAAAAATAAATAAATAGTGATTATATTAAGATTTAATATTATTATGTTTGTAAAAAAGCAAAAAGAAAATTTTAAAAAAACGTAATGCTAATCCCCAAAACATTGCATTATTAAATCAGAGAATGGGATTTAAATTGGATTTGACCGAGAGGTCTGGAAAATAGATCTGAGCAGCGATATTGGGTGTGTGAGAGAGAGAGAGAGCGCTGTAGTCCGTACCATCACCGATAGCGATCCCCATCAGGCGTCTTGTTTTCCAAATATTTAATTTATTTAATGCTTTTTTATGAGACTTCACTATCCTTGCCCGACTTTTTCTTACACTTTTTTCTGCCTCTACTTCTAATTACCTTGGTTTCCCAATGTACAATGATGTTTACGTACGTAAGTATATTTCCCCCTTATATGAGAGAGTGAAAATGATAGCCGAGTCAACATAAATAATTAAATAATAAAAATATCTTAAAAAATAATATAATTAATTATAAATTTTATAAGATTTTTTTTCAATTATAAAAAGATATAATTATCTTTATGGAATAAAAAATAGTAAAACATAAATGAGACTTGACGAACTGTAGTATGAAAAAAAAAAAGAAAAAAATAATGATAAGGAAGACAACGCATAATAGCTTATATAGTGTATTCACAGCTAGATTTTCTAATCATCGTACGTGGCTAAAAGGGCTTCATGCCCTTCTATTTTAGCTTTCTGAGTTTAAAAGTTTTATAGGTATAATAACTGATTCAGAGAGAAATGTTAGAGGATGGAAAGTTTATAGTGTTGTTCATCAATATCTATGTTCTGGGTTTAATTATCATTGACATCAATAGCCACAAAAATCTAAATGATGGTTAGTATATTCATTTGCTTTATTCGCTAGTTCACTTTGTTAATGAGTTTCTGAATTCATTGTGCTTCGATGTATCATTGTAGTAAAAAATTTGCCATTAGTAATTATTCATTAACTATTCCATTTGCCTAGTTTTCTTTTTAATTTTCATGAGTCTCTGTTTTTGAATCAGCGAAGTTTGATTATAGCTAATATGCTGAGCGTCATACATTAATTCCATCATCACACTAACAATTTTGACTGTCATTATTCATTTAGATTTCTAGCTTTCAATACGTTTGGTTACCTCTTACTTTCCATACAAATGATTTCAACAAATGAAGGAAACTTTTTATGTTTAATTTGTATGCTTTATTTGTTATATCATAATATGAAGTCATATTTCTTTAGATTCTGCTCTAACATCCCTTTCATTAGAAAAACTTATCTCTTTAAAAGTTATGTTCGGTTTATAGAAATTTGTTGTTTGTTTACTTCAATATAGTAAGATAATATGAATATTAGAAAGGTTCTTTTAAAGTGTGAATGACAAATCATGATCTGATATGCGAGGCAATGTGAGTTGTTATTATAGTACGTGATAGTTTTTAATATAAGTGCTAGAGTTAATATTATATGTTTGGTATATGTTGTCATTATTGATGGTGAGTTTATTTGAAAATCATCTATTTTGTTATATTCATATGGGGGACAATTTGAAAATGATGAAAAAGGTCATACATGTTAGTAGTTAAGTAAAAATAATATCCATAAAAGAAGGCATAACATATAATGAGTTCAAAACATTAGTAGCATCACTTATTGGGAAATGAAGCGATAAAATTGTAAAAAAAATTACTGTTAAATTTTATCGACACACATTTATTGATATGTCTAATGATGAATGAGTTGAGCATTTTATAATGTTCAATAGAGAAAGTGGCCATGTGTAAATATGTAGCATACTTATTTCTATTTTGTAAATATCTGTACACAGTGATAAAAGTAATTTTTTGTAATATTGATCAATATCCATATGTCTAAAATGTATGGTGGAACTTGATGAAGGTGACTATGTTTGATGTATTCCTTTTACATTTGTTATCATAAACTGATATAATTATAAAGTGCATATGTATGAAATTATATTCTGACTATAATGATTATGGGAAGAAATATGCTAAAGTTATTATTTTGTCAACATGAAGTTGTCATTTGTTATTAGTAGTGTTGTTATGTTCAATCCCGCGGTCAGTTTTTTCTGCTTCAAACAAGGTGTTATGCTGGTGAGGCCACTGCACTTTCTATCTGCATAATTCCTAGAAAAAATTATGAAGTAGTTGTTATTCCTTTACTACGTGGTTATTATTTTATAATTGTGGGGTTGTTATTCCTTTACCATAGATAATACTTCTCATTCAATAATCCATAAAAGGAAATTTTCAAAGCCAGAATTGGCTCTCATGATGAGCAAATAACAACTGGAACTGATTTCCTAAACCTAATATGTAGTCATAACTCGTAAATCAAGATTCTTTGCTATTGCATCTGAAAAAATTCTAAACACCTTATAAGAAGTTCAATATAGTTGCTATTTAAGACAAAGAAATCATATATTTATAAGTCCGTGCACCCCTCATGAATTGATACACAAATAGAAGACATTTAAGAAAACTTTTGGCCTTATTTGGATGTTGAATCTAGCAGCTCATCCTGTAATTTCTTTAATTCTTCCATGTCCTCTAACTTCCAGTTCCAGCGTAAGTACGCCCTCTTGAAAAGCCAAGGATTAAAAAAAAGCGTTTATTTTATCAACAAGAAAAGAAACTGAAAGCATGATGGGTAATAACAAGATACTTGATATAATACGTTGGAAATAACACCAAGTCCAGAGCAAGAAGCATCCAGCAAAACTTTATTGCACTTAAGTGACTTGTTATCCTAGAATTTCAATACAAAGCATTGTAAGGGAAGAGTTGTGTAAGAAGATAAGATTGCTAATTATCCAGCACTATGATTGAATGATCTTTTAAATTTTCTATTTCTTAATAATCCCTTTGTTTAATAATCAGGAAGCAATTGAATGTCATGAAAAATAAAATGAAGCCAAAATTGCAGTTGAAAAGATGCAAGATTCCCTTTCAATTTAGATGTTATATTCTTTGCATATCCAAAAAATATTCTTGCCCTAGTATATTCTACACCAGATTCTAGCATGATTATGTTATAGCTATATTGCTTTCTTGTTTCTGTTTTTTGAAATTGTTGAGTTATGTAGGCAAATTCAAACAATGAGTTAGTATAAGTGA